>JBBMKD010000115.1:14908884-14956847 GCA_037834095.1 Argya squamiceps
CTTTTTCTCCCGAAAATCCTATCTCCCAGAGAATAAACCACTACACTTGATTTGGCGAACGTGAAACCACGACACATGGTGACTGGAAGAAGAGAACCTGGGGATCGTAGTGGGCACCAAGTGTTGAATATGCACCAGCAATGTGCCCTTGCAGCAAGGATGTCCAATAGTATCCTGCATTATGGACACCTTCAGAGTATTGCCAGGATGCTGAGGGAGATGATCCTCTCTACTCAGCACTGGGGAAGCCACACCTGGAGTGTTGTGTCCAGTGGTGGATCCCCAGTACAAGACAGACATGGACATATTGGGAGAGTCCCATGAAGGGTCACAAATATCTTGGACTGGAGCTTCTCTTCTAGGAGGAAAGGCTGGGAGGGCTGGGCCTGTTCATGCTGGGCAAGAGAACATTTAGGGGGATCTCATTTGCAGGAGGGGAGTAAAGAGGACAGAGCCAGGTTCTTTCCAGTGGTGCCCAGTGACAAGAGCAAAGGGCTCAGACTGTGAGAGTGACCAAGCACTGATGCAGATTGCTGAGAGATATGGTAGAGTCTCCCTCCTTGGAGGTATACAAAATCTATCTGGTTATGGTCCTGGGTAATCAGCTCTAGGTGGCCCTCTTTGAACAGGGGGATGGCGCAGTTCTGTATTTTGAAGCTCGGCCAGCCCCAGCACCGATGCCAATACTGGTGGGTCTTGGCTGGTCAGGAGCATCAGGGGGACAAAGGCAGGAGCATGAAGGAGGGACGCTCAAGAGGTTTGGTCGCAATGAGTTTATTGGAACTCCAGCATGGAGACCTCACCTCAGGGTGTCTGCCTCTGAGAGAGACCAAGACTGACCCCGGGGAGGACCTTTTAAAGGGTGTGTAACACAGGGGCGGTTCAACCAGGGACCAATAAGGTACAACGGGGAAGTGGACCATAACATAATAGACATATATAATAACCATAAAATGAACAGCAGGAGGTGACAGCCTGGATCCTGTCCAATCACTCAACACCTCTCCTAGAATTTTCCAGAAGCAGGGAGAGACCCCCAAAGTGATGGACAGGAACAGGGGGTTACATGGCAGGTGATGGACAGATAACTGTCTCTGCGGGGGGGAAAACTTAGGGAGAACCCAGAACCAATCATAAAGCTGTCACTGGGGAGAAGACAGGGATAACCCAAAAGTTGATAACAGAAAGGCTAAATGGAACAAACCATTTTACAGAAGAACATAAACCTATGAATTAAAATTAAATTTAAAAAATGCACTCCCACAGGGGGAGTTGGATCGGGTGACCTCTGAAGATCCCTCCCAAACTCAGCCATTTTATGGTTTGATGAGGAATAAATGACATTGTATTTTCTGTTTACTTTTTATAACTTAAAATTACTTTATAATCCTGTGAGGTACATAATATATGTATAGTACTGTTATAATTTGTCCTTATGTTGGCAAGACATGTTTTTCTTGTCTATTTCTTGGAGCAGAGACTAGTGCATGATGCTGGGTACTATAAAATAATGTCTGGTACAGAATGCTCTCCCTTCATCTTGGATAAAGTTCAAGACTATTCTGTAGAAAACTTTTTCAGTTCTAAATGTGAACATTACCATCAGGTAATTTAGGGGTAGAATATAATAAATTAAGTCAGCAGTCACATCTTATGCTAGATGGATGGGACTGGTTAAACCAGACAACACTAAATGGTTTAGCTAGATGTGAGGGGAAATTTCTGTGATATGTCTATAAAGCTCAGGAAAGGAGCATTTTTGTAGGAATTCAGGGAAGGAATGCTAGGACATTTCAGTACAGGGGAAAAAGGTTTGCAGATTGATGCATGTCTCATTGAGTTCACAGAGGATGAGTCGAGAATGACTAATGGGGTAATATTGACTGAAACTGGCTACGTTTCACATGTACTGCAAAGAGTGACATTTCTGAAGCAATATGGCCAGTCTGGCAGTTTCCATCCTTCAGGGAAAAAAAAAATCTTCTGCATGAAGAAGGAATACTTTGTAATATTATGTAATGTTCTCACATTGATTTCCTTTTCCCTTTAAGATGCTGTGTTCTAACCATCTGGCTGCTTCGCACTTCCTTTGGATCTGTTTTTGAAGCAAACAAGATAGACTGTTAAAAAGACTAATACTATTTATTGCATTATTGAATCTCAAAAACTCAGGTTTTTCACTCTTTTGATAAGCTTTGTCAAAAAGAAACAAAGGATGGAAATTACTGCATGTGAATTTATCACTGTTTGTTTACTTTTGAGTGGAACTTCCAAAAACTCACAGATGAGAATCTGAGTCTCTGAGTCTCTTTTAAAAATTATCTCACACTAAAACCAGATTGCCAAAACTATGCTAAAGAATTTTTAAGCACCTCTTCTGGGTTTTTTTTTCTGACTAGTTATCTGAAGATAGAAATATGCACTAGCTCCTACTTTGAAGGATCTATGTGTAGTATGTTCCTAAATTTATAATCACACATCTGTTAATGAATCATGTTGGAACGATTCACTCACAAGGTGAAAAGAGGTCGCAATCTATTTAGAAAATGCTGATTGTCCTGAAAGAAATAGGATGTAGTCTATATGTCACATATATTTCAAATTATTTACAATCTGGAGGCAAAGTTATCTTGAATGCAGATAGATTATTTTCTAACAGGCAAAGCACAGAGCAGTATCTTTTATATATCATATAAGTGCCATATATCACTAAATGTCACTGAAGTACTGGGTGAGCAGCTCATGGCAGACATTATATAACATGTAGAGTGGAAAAAACACATTAATTACCAGTCTGAATGACATGAAATTCATGGAGCTTTTCTACCAGTATTAAAAAACCTTTGAAACCTTTGAAAATCCTAAAGAATAAATTCTTGAACTATATTCAAGATGAGGGGAGAGCATTCTATATTGTTCATTATTTTGTGATGTGACAGGTTTATTTGTCATGAAGTATGAGTTTAGAACTGGATGGTTGCTTATTATATCTGATTGCCTGTGCGTGAAAACAGAACTCAGTCTTACAAGATACACATGAGACTTCACAAATGGGTTTTTAAATCTTAGTAGTTGCCATAATAAGCCACTTAACCCCAAAACAGTAATCTTCCAAATGTCAGGTGACCTACAGTCTAATACAAGAGAATTATAAGGTCAATTATGGTGTCAGTTGGTGACACCAGCATGCACAGGGTACGTAACATTGATTTTCCTGCATTCTCCTCATAAAGCTCAGCTTTTTCAGTGCTGACAAGCTCCCTCCCCATCACAACAACCCTCTCTGGATCCATGTCACAAACCTTGCAGGGTTGGTGATCCAACTATTTGCACATCAAACATAGTCACAACCTAAAAAGAGAGACAAACTTTAAACATTGTAAAAAATAACAGCAGAAATTGCCTATACATTAAATTTGTGGTAGAGTTTGATGGTGAAATATATTATATCTGCTTGATAGGTAGATGCATGCCTGGGTCTCCCTTAGAAAGAAGAGACACCCAATGCTGTTAAAGACTAGGGAGTTTCCAGGAGGCTTTCAGAGAGAATGCTCCTAGTGAGTGAAGAGTAGAATATATCTCTAGGTTTTATGCCCAATTCTTACTCAATTATATCCCTGATAATATGTTTATGGAAGTAATTAATTCAAAGTGTATTAGTGAATTGCAATTACAATAACTGTATTGCAATTTATCTTTAAGACTAACTTGAATCAGTCTTTCTTATAGGGCTACTAACTTGAAAGCTGGTAAAGCTTAGAATCACTAACCAGTGGAAAATGACTATCATGTCTTTAAATAGAGAAAATCTCTTACATAAAAGGCACCTGGACTCCATAGTTTATGCGGTCCGTCTTTCTGAAAAGTTACCCACACAGGCATCTTGCTCACCCAGGGCCAGTGAATTATTCTCAAAGATGTTTTTAGACTAGTTTAACATTTAATAGAAGCTATGATGCTTGAACATTTAAAGCATCTTATTCAATCACATTCACATGACAAAAACTTTCTTATTAATTATTAGAACAGTATGAAATCAGGCTGGAGACACTAAGATTTCAGTGTGGTTTAGTCAAAGGGATAGAATTGGAAAAATAAATTGTGAATGTGATTTAAAGAAAAATAAAATTTCTTCCATTTAAGCAACTGTAACTTCTAGGTCAAGATTTGACATTCATTAACCAGTAGAAATTGCTAAGTATGTTTTAGATCTGCAGTCCAATATTATCTTCTAGTAAATGCTTCACTTGTTAGTTATTATAGGTCTGTCATCAACATGTGGCAATTGCAAAAAAAATAGCTGGGCTTTAGAAAACCCCTTCAAATATGCATCCTGTGCACACGGATGTTTTTCTCACACCTGTTAAATTACTCGGAAGAATCCCCTCTTTACCAAGGTTGGCTTAGTGAAAGGACCTGGCTACAAAAGCATTGCTATGTCCTTTGTACCTGCCTGGAAGATGATGTCATCATCTACCTCCTTGTATCAGTCAATAAAAACAAAGAATTACTTAATTTCTGGCCAATTAGCATACTATATTCAAATGAAGGAATGAGGAAGTTACCCACAAGTTTAAGAACAGAACAAACAGTGAGTCTGTTCACAATCTTGCATCTTTACAAAAGAGTTTGCAAGCAGTTACATGTTCCTTCTCTTTCTAAAAACATATGAATCCACATATATCTGTATTTTTACTTATAAACAGCAAAAATAGGAACAATTTTATAATTTAAGCATTGTCAAGATCTAAGTATAACTTTTTGTTCAATAGTATTAAAAACTGCTGAGATATGAAGCTGCTTATAACCAGCTGGGGAAATGTTCTATCTAATTTCATGAAAGTTTCCATGGATTACTTTAAAGAGATCTAAAAGCAAATTTGCACTGGTCTAGGAAACCTCAAGCCTTCTTCAAGGCTTGCTGTAGCATAGGCCTATGGAGAGGAAACTTTCCCTAAAATTCTGAGTTATTAACTGTTATGAATCCCTGTGCCTAGGTGTTCTACTTTCCTCAAGATCTTTGACAGATGAGCTCTGGCAAACCTTATCGCAGTGTTTCAAAACATTCTTTTCCAAGCTGTCTAACTTGATCTTGTTCAGGAGATTTTGCCCAGTAGCTGAGTTGGAAAACAGAAGGAAGTTTCTGAGCTTCCACTGCTCTGTAAGCCAAACCCTTAAATTAAATTGTGGCTGACAAAGGTGAGCTGTATTATAGTCCTGCTAAGTGTACTACTGACTGTGGAGTACGTTGACTTTTCCTTATATAAGTGATTTCTACCAGAACTTTGCTGAGAGGCAGCTGCAAATTGGTAGAATCATTCATAGATTTCCACAGTTGTTTGATCATGTGTTTCAGGGTTCCTGGTCTGTTTTTCATCCCATGAATGCTCAATCTGTCACACATGAGAGAAACCTCTTTGTAGTGCATTTCCCACAATCAACAAAGCCCTTTAATTTTGAAATTATAGACAACTGACATTGGTTGATCATTTAAACTGAGGGATCAATAAGTTTAGTGACTGAGCTGCTTTTTTGTCTAAAGAAGAGATGAAATACAGTATAGATACAACAAGAAGAATTACTTTTCAATAATTTTTTTATTTTAGGAAAATACGCCTATCAGAAAAATATCAGTTTTCTACTTTTTGACATATACTCTAAGTTATAAGAGGAGTCTTTAATTGCCTGTTCTAATCCAAGGGTTCAATCCCTTCAATTCATTATAGAAACTTCAGAGCAGGGACAAAGAGAGCACTACATATAGAGGCTTTTGAACGGATGAAGAGCAAATGAAGATGCTGAGCTGTTTGCACAAGAGATTTACGAACAGAACCTCTCTAATACCAAGCCACAAAACTGACAACACAGGCATAAAAAGCAGCATGGATTTGCCTCTTTACAATAAATTTATTAATTTCTTGGGCCCAAGACAGAAGCATCAGGCAGTTCTGTGGTGGTGCAAAATGGCTGACAGGGACAGCCATCTTGTTTGAGGGTTTCCATTTTGTTGTTTATGATGTTAAATTATGAAGTTTGCCCGACGACCGGTTTTCATTGGTTAAAAGTTGGTTTGGATGTTATATGTCAATCATTGCACGTATCTGTTCTGGGGGCTTGCCAGCCATACCGAGGCCTCTGTGGGGAGACATCAGGTGGTTGGTTGGCTCCTTCCCGCCTTAGTTTTGATTTGATCAGGTCACATCACCCCATGTCAGAGCCCCGTGTTATTGGTTAATGTTGTAACCTTGTTAAAGACACCGCCCCAGTATAAAAGGTCTGTTCCACTGAGCCGGATTGTCTCTTTTGGGGCACCGGCAGTGAGGTGAGGACAGACCGTCCAATAAACTCCTGTTCTGTTTTCCCCCAAAAGAGTCCCTCTCTTCTGTTCCTGTTCCAAGTGCTGTTCGAGTGTGTGAGAGTGCTGTTGTGCGACCGCTGCGACCACGGACCATCCTCGGGTTGCGGACGCGCCTCTTGCATCTAGCCGGGGTTGGGAGGCGTGTGGCTTCTGGGCCATTCCCAGGAGTTTACCACCGCACAATTCCTAAAAAGGACTGAGAAAAGTTAGCTGTAAGAGATTAAGCAATATTTTTGGGGTGTCTCTTCATTTTGTCTCAGAAAAGAGAGAGAGATAAAGACAAAGGACAGTGACCACTTGAGATTGCTTAAATTTACTGTGCAATTTTTATTTGAAGAATGAAATGGAGGGAAGGGCCCAGATACATTTTGGGGCTTCAATGAATTTGTCTTGGAATCATATACATAGAAATTTAAAGACTTTTCAGAGAACGTGTTCTTCTGTCAAATTAGATGTTGAGCATAACATGTGTAACATGGTCTTCCTATGCATCTTGTGGGCCCAGAAAGGTTAAGCTATCAACACTCTAGGATTTCAAGAAAAAAAATTTAGAAATCCACCATACCACAGAGTTTTTTCAATATCTGCCAATATCTGTCAATATTCCTGTGGCTACTGAGTCCTTGCAGACCATGGAAAAAGGAGATAATTTGAGAATACAATGGCCCTTGAATTCATCACTTTCATCAGAGTGATGAATTCAGGGAAAATTCAAAAGAAGAGTGGCTTTTTCTTTTAGTCAATCCTTTCAATTTGCTCACTAATCTGACCCTTTGCAAACTTGTGTGGTCTAGGAGATGTGCATCATTCATAATACATTGCTAGTTTGGAATGTGTTAATTTCCAAAAGTGGTTATTCTACCTGTGAAATGATCTTGTTGCCTCTAGCCTCCAGTACTCTTTGTTCAAATCATCAACCAACTCTTGTCTTTGACCTTTGACAAGTCCAGCTGTTCAGTTCCAAGTCATTCAAAGCTTATACCACCTACCAATTTACTCCTCCTACTTCATTTTTTTATCCCAGTGAGAGCTCGGACAGCCTGCAGTTGGAAGAAAAGTTCTTTCCATGGTCAGCACTGTGATTCCAGGTCTGGTCTGGCTGGGCAGAGTGTGGCAAAATATACAGAGAAGGGAACAATGGAGTGCCTGAAGAAACAGAACTTTGGTGGTAAAATAACTTTAATGGTGGCATGGTCCAAGAGGGAGCATCCAAAGACCTGGGGATGGGGCCAACTTAACAATATATAAGATAACCTGAGAGCAGGGGTCCAATCCCAAATTTGGGACAGGAACAGGACCTTACATGTCAAAGCTAAACCAACGGAGAACCAAAACCAGAGATATGACCTATTTTGGAATGATACCATCAGCATCCTAATTTCCATCCATTGAGTGTCCTGCCTCTCATGGTCTCAGGTTTATGGTTTCTCTATAAGTTACCTGGGCTAAGCTATTATCCATCCCAGCTAGCTCAGTTCCCACAAGTTCTTACTATTGTTCTGGATAAAAGTGTTACAGCATAGGTCTAGGACAATTGGCCTCTTGGTAAATAACTTTCTTTTTTCTCTCTGATAAATCACAGGAAACACTTTGGAATATCCAGCAGAGTTTAATGGCTTTATCAAAATAAAGCCAGTACTGTTCTTCAGTGAGTGTTCACTTTCAAAAAATGTTACTATACTTCCAATTATCTGTCTGCTACCACTGTAGATGAGATCCTCAGCTAGTGGACCTTCAGTCTGACTGAGCAGACCTCTGGTGTGACCTTTATATCTACACAGAAAATGAAAACCTTGATTATACATGAAAGACAAAAAAAAAAAAAAAGACAGAAGAACTCCACAAAAGTGACTTAAGTCTTCCATATAATACAGCTTCTTTGAAAATTTATTGCACAAGAATCTGGCACAAAAATAAATTCATGTGCAAATGAACTGAGGACAATATTTTTTCCTTCAAAGATATTCTAGGAATTACTCAGCACTACAGAAAACTAAGTGCAAGTTCAAATCCTGGTTTGTTATTCAGTGGTAGATTAAGAATGTGTGTCTTACTATAAGCTGTCTGTTTTCAGGCTGTTAATTTCTTTGTCTCTCTGCAGTGTGAAGCCATCTGTTGTGTTAACAGAACTACCTGGGAAAGGAGGACAAAATGTACAGACACTAATCTGTATGGTGAAACTTGTATTTTGCCAAGTTTTTTTTGTCAGATTAGTCCCAAGCTTTTATCCACAGGACGTCCCTACAAGCAGGCCATAGCAAGGAGGATTTTATCATGCAGAAGTAGGGCTGAGTGAGAGTGCTCGCTCTGGCTGAGGTAGAGTTAAGAAATGAGGAAAAGCTGAGGCGAAAATAGAATCATACCAGCACTGAGTGCAGACCTTTATTTTCAGGAAGAAGGCATTTCAGCAAAATATGTGCAGCTTGTGGAATTTCAAGCATACCTCAGGCACTGATGATGAAATTGAGTTTATAGAATCTAAAGGCTTTTTTTTCTTTCCTTCTCTCAGACATCATTCAGGATAATAAAATGATTAATTTTTCAAGACACCAGCAGTCTTCTCTCACAATAGTTTCAATTTAAAAGCTTTGCTCATAGATCTGCTGTGATATGATACATCAGTGCTGGCAAAAGTATAAAAGTGATGCCATCTGTTGTTGGATTAGATGCAGACATCAGAGCAACCAATCTCAGTTGTTCACAGCGGAAGCAAGCAGGGCATCCTGAGCATTCACAGCCTGGATAGGCAATCATTGTGATCCAATAGGTACTCAAGTACTATTCAGTAACTTAAAAGAGCTCATAAACACAAGTTAGACAAATAACGTTCACCTTTTTAAAAATTCCAACAACAAAATTAAATGTGAGTTTGCATCTGGCTGCTGAAAATCAGCCTGAAGTCTTTGTGATCTGTGAGAATAATACATGGCAATAATACATGTGAACAAACTAGTTCACAATATTCTATTCCTGCGTGTCAAGTTATAATTTAGTTTTCTATCTCTTTCCCAAAAATTCTTTAAAGAAGCCAATTCCTGTAGCAATCAAGGTGAAAGCACAAATATCATTATGTCAGATCAATTTTTAAAGAATTAATAAAAAATCTGTGAGCCCAAAAAAACCATGTTTAAACTCAATGAAAACATATATTGTGTACTATGCCCGTTCAAAATTACTGTAAGAGAGAATTATGCATTACATGTAAAAATACTATTATAATAATCATTGTGATATTGACTGTGATGTTTATTTTGCATTACATTCAAATAATTTCAACAATTTTGACCCAAGAAACTAGATAACAGCCTGGAGTATTGCCAAGCCTTCTAATTAGGACAAAGATGCCCTTTCTGCAACTCCATTTATTTTATTCAGCAGTAGCCTAGCATTTTTTCTTTTCTGTATTAGCTCCTACTTTCCTGAACACTGGAATAACTGAATAAGAATATTTGTTCCATGTTCACTATGTCATGTTACATCAGCTGTGCCTATGTACAATCTTATTCTCTCAACCATTTTTTTAGTGTTACATTCTGGTCTTCAGATAAGTCTTCAGCTTTACCTGAGGCTGTCAAGTTTCATGCCATGAACATTAAATGCATTTGGCTTCTTCCTCCCAGCCTCTCTTAACAACATTGGCATCTCTCCCTCACCTGGGGGGATGCAAACCCCAGAAGTGAAAACCCTGTGACACTGGTGCTGCAGCCAGTGATGGGTGCTCCAGTGCAGCCAAGGCTCAGCATGTCCCTGAAGGCAAGTTATCACTTTTACTGGTTTAGCCATTGGAAAGTAGGTTACAGAGCACTGCTCACTAGGAAGAGAGAAGTGTACTTCATGCAGAGGCTGCTGAACTGTGAATTATGTGAGACCCTTGATTAGTGTAAGGAATAACTGGATTTTGTGTTTAGAGCCAGTGGGTGATCACCACACCTCGAGAATCATAGTTGGTTGATTTTCTCAGTTCTAGCAGCAAAGAGAAAATTACTGAAAGAGATACAGTAGTGGGATAGATAAAATATACTACAAAAAAAACCCCTAAAATTAACCTATGCAAATAACTTTGCACAGACTCTTGGATGCTTTTACTTCCATTTGTTTCTCACTTAAATGAGATTGAGTATAAGCAGCTGTTTCATACAATGGAAATAATTTATATCAGTTACTGGAAAACTTGAGGAAAACATTTCTAAATTAGCCTTTGCATTTAAGATTTTAAAGGAGAAAAAATATTTGTCTGTTGGGTGTGATATCTTGCAAAGGGGAAGACATCCATCCTCGTGCCTGTTCAGAATCAGGCAATTGATGTTTGATCTCTTTGTAACCTCCAGCCAGGATTACAATCTTCCAGTTCCATGGAATATGCTGGGATGGGTTTCCCACTCCCAAGGCCTTCCAGTTATTCATGAAACCTCTGCACTTGAGAGCTCTTGCAACCTGAAAACTTCTATTTCAGTTAGCATTTCATTGTTATAATTTTTTATTAAAATATGTTAATCAGCTTTAGCAGAAAAGGCTGCAAAAGGGCTGTGAAATGGTTAATCACAACAGAGTAAATAACTGACTGTCCAGCTCACGATTGATGAACTACATCTGGCCCACAGACTGTTCATATCCAGCCTCATGTCAAGAGCACCTAAATGCCTCAGAAAGTTGAGAAAATGCTGTAGCTGGGGCTGCTATGACAGAGGTGATGCTGCTCGGGTGTCCTTCCAGCAGGAAAAACAGCAGCTGCACAATGAGAATGATTAGTGCTCCAGCCTTCAAGTGCATCCCCCAGGGGATTTCATTTGGGGTGAATACTCATAGTGGCTGCATCTTCACATCCCAGTAATCTTCTCTGGAACAAAGAAAGTTGGGATTCAGTAGTTTTTCCCTAATATTTTGATTTTAACTATTTTCAGGCATCCCTGAAAACCATAACCTTAGATTTTTATTTATATTCTTAAGATAAATATTCTAGTCAGTGTCTGTGATTTGCTTCTAAATTCTGACTCTTTTTTTTTGGTTTATGTACAGCAAGGATTTTTTTTAATTTATGCACAGACTTCACATCTGGAGCTGGACAGACAGTCTTGCCTGTTACAGGATGTAATCCCGAAATACAAGGAGAATGGTCTGATTTCAATCAAATGACATTTTAATTATTTAGTCTGTTTAATCCATTATTGAAAAACTCTCATAATGCAGCTCTAGAAAGGCATCCTATACTGAACTGATTTTTTTTCTGGAATCATATCAGAGGTTTCCAATATTCTTAATTAATCATGGCTAGGTTATCTCACTATAATACTAACAATAAATGAAGCTTCAATATTTCATTTCATCTTAGTAAAAATGGGCTACGAGAGCCAGTGACTTGTTCAAAATGGATTAAGGTGCAAAACCCAAATAATTAAACACTGATTTATTTTTAAAAGCAGATGATCATTCTCAGATTATTTCAGCACCTTCTGCAATTATTAGTATCCAAAACCTACTTTAAAGCTTGATCCTCCCAAACACACTTCTCAGAAAAAAAGAAAAAAATCAGTATTTACTGATTGTGATTACTTAAATTCTTTGAGGATTTGGAGGTCTGTAACTCTGAGAAGGTTATTGAAAAGGAAGTTTATCATTTAAATTCCAGCAAGCATATATTCTCATTCAGTCAAGGTCACTTATCAATCAAATTAATGTCATTTCATAAACACTCCTGAACAACTGTGTTCTATTATCTAAATGGGAAGGAGAAGTGTTAATGGGTGTCTAAGGGATGAAATCAGTTTAGCTTGGAGGCATTGAGCTGTTAGAACAGTTGTGAACGTCTGGCTGCTAATATATGCTGATTTGTATTAATATCACACAATGATGGAAATGCGACTGGCATGACATTTCTAAGCCAATGAATGCTGATTACAACTCTCCTTTCTTTATCCTCTTATTTGAGTTATTGCTTCTCTGTAGACTGTGTGGACTATCAGGTCTGCAACAGGCACAGCACTGAGTTTGAAGATTTGTACCCACAGGCAGCTTCTTGTCACGGTGATCCTGTTGGAAGAGGAAAATGATGAGCATTTGACCTGTTATTTACTGGCAGCAGAGGATCCCCCACGGCTCACTGAGAAAGTAAGAAAGATCTGCACTAAGGAATTGGAAATACAGGTTTCTCAGAGATACTCATGCCCACAATATATCCTTAATATATTGTTGATGTTGACAAATGGAAGTAGAGTTTCAAGTACTGAATAACAGAATATACTAAATAAACTTGTATTCTCTTTGTGGGGTTTTTTTCTCCCTCATCCCTAACATAATGTCAATACTATGGAAATGGTTAGTGCCAGAAGGGAGACAACATTGATTAAAGTTACAAAAAAACCCATGATAAAACAAAAGTTTTGTTGTCTCTGCAAATGAATAACTTGTTTACTGTGCCATTTGAGTAAAAGAATGCTGCTGGATCAGGAAAAATCAAGGATGTCCAGACTCTTTGCACTATCCTTGTACAACACAAATACTCCAGTGAAGGCAGCTTTGCAACTTGGGCTGCCTGTCTTAGAAAAAGAATCTCTTCCAGAAAACCTATTCACAAGAAGATACTATTAAACCTATTCCCACAAAATCCCCACTTTGATTAAAGAGTACTCAGTAATTTCTGAGGGAATAGGGAAAAAACCAGACCAGAATTTGCGGGTAAGAGGGGAAGGAAGGTAAGTATAAAGGACTTATCAACACCAGAAAAACTCTTCATTATAACAACAACAACAACAAAAAAGGGGTTCAGGTAAAATTGGAAGCCAAAGACTTTCAAGATCCTACAAAGAAAACAGTATCCTTAGAGAAGATAGGTTTTCAGATGTCTTTATCCTAGTTGGTAATGCAAGTGTTTTTATTCTGGATAATAGAGCAACAAATTGTTGAAGAACATTGCAAATAATTCAATTTTTATACATACATTCTTTATATGAGAAAATAACAAAGTATATTTAATTTCTGTGCAAAAGGAAACAACTTCCAAAATAGAAATCTTCATAGAATTTTTAAAGCTTTGTATTAAAGTAAACTGTGTCATATAGCTTAATTTGAAATGAACTAATAATTAATTTATTCTAAAAAAATATTCTAAAACTTTATTCTACAAAAAAAGGACAAATTGAAAAAATTCAAATTTGCAGTATGTGTTACATTATCTTGAATATTGTCAGCCAAGGTCAAGCTGGAAAACATGTGATGCCTCAAAATTCTAACTGTTAAGCATCAGTTCCAACCTTGTTCCCCTCATCATAGAGGAAGGAGAGAAAGTAATATTTCTGTGATGCAGGAATGGCACCAGGGAACATTTAGGACAATATGATCCATCACATCACCTTGGATGAAATACACTTTTTCTCTTGTCTATTTGTCATAGAAGAATAGGCAATTTGGAGAGAAACAATGACATGGGACACAAACAAAGAGAAAAAGCACTTTCAGCATATCTGTGTAAGAAAACAGTATCTCTGTTAATTGCTAGGGATCAGTCTTTAAACTGTACAGAGCACAGAAACAATTGCAGTTGTGTTCTCATGTAAAAAATATTCCCTTCCATATTTTTAGCATTTTTTTTCTCAGATTAAGGTAGTTTGCACATGCATTCTTCCCACTCCACAGAAAGTCAAATTCTTTGCATCTCAGATATTTTTAAATCCATCCAGCAACTTTGTATATATATTCAGAAGGATACATTGACAGGGTTGTAAATGATACAAAACCATGAGCTACAGCATGTGGATTTAATTTCTAGATAATTATAGCTACTGTCTTTTTTTGCTTAATGTAATCCAGATGACATAAATACTGCAAATTAATTTAAACACTAAACTAAAGTTAAGATACAGATTTAAAGCAATAATGTAGGTAATTCAGTTCTAATTCTTGTGCCAAAAAATTTATTCCTTTACTGTCATTGTTTTCACAGTAAAACTGTAGGTAGCACTTGTGAAAGAAATAAAATACAGAACACAGAAGATTTTAAACCCTCCTCTGTGCCCCACCTCCGCCCCCCCAAAAAAAAGAGAAAAAAGAAGAAAGTTTCAGTTTTTTTAAAAAAAAGAAGACTCAATTCAGAAAAAACAGCCTTTTAGTCTTGTGCCAGTATGGTAAGTGTTAGTAACCCAATTAAGGAATTATAAGATTTTAAAATTATTATTTTCAAAAACAATTAAGTAAATTGTATGAAAAGATAGAAATAAAACCCACTTGGTTTAGAATTAATCTACTTTCAAAATAGAATTCTGGATCATGCAGAAGATCAAGGTTTCACTATTATTGAAGTTCCAAATAATTTTAGAAATATGAATTGTGCTCTAGTATTTTTTTTTTTTGAGACAACATGAAGACTTTGGAAGTCATTTGTCAGAATTTGATTCAGTGGCATTGCACAACTCTTTCTTTGAACCACTTCAGCCACATCCTAACTCACTCATGCATTTAAAAACAGATAATGTTATACTGTTCAGAGCAGAATTCCTGAGTTACCAAAGTAATAATAATAATAATAATAATAATAATAATAATAATAATAATAATAATAATAATAATTTCAAGTTGGTGATCCTATAAAAATCAGAAGAAACAAGAAATTTAATGATGTTACATGTCTGGGGGGAGGTTTTACCTTCTTATTTTGAAAACAATGTTCCTAGCAATTAATGTTAAGTTTTTCTATGTATTTAAAATTATGCAGGTCTTAAATTTTTTTTAAAGGATTTTTAAAAGGATAGTCTGATTTTGGTTTTTTTTCAAGCAGACAGAAATAATAAACTCTATAACCAGGAAAAACACATGCTCTTTAAGAACCACCTGCAATGATGCATTCTTAAAAAATGTAATTGTTGAGCCTTATTGTAGTATTTAAAACAATATATATTTTAAAAAATACAAAATAATGGGGATCTGTTGGAGAACAGAGATGGATGAGAAACGATCATCTAGACAGGTGGGTACCTTTTGGGAAGGCAGGGACCAGGGAAGGAAAACCTTCACTGCTCTTTTGAAAACCCTCTGTATCTTCTCCAAAGAGACCAGGGCACGAACATAGGGCAGATCCTTTTCCTCTTGAGAAAACCTGAGGGGCTCAGCAGCCATACATGTAAGCTTTCACTTTCTGAGTGAAAAAACAGCCTGGGGAAGAACCATCTTCATCCTGGGGCAACTGGATTTCACTTTGCACCAAAGTTTTGGCTTTAAAACTTTCAGTAGCTTTTCTGTGAAAGAGGTTCAGGATGGAGAGAGCTCAACCTGCCCTGTGTCATTCGTGGCCTTGTGTCTTACTTGGGAACATGTGTCATCTCAACCACAGCAAATGCCCTGATTCATGAAATAGCAGTGCCAAAATCCAGGTTTTTGTGCTGCCAGTAACCTGTGGCACTGTACTTGTTCAGTGCCCTCTCATGGGGATCACAAAGCTTTGTTCTTGCAGCAAATGATGACTAGGGAATCATGTGCTTTTCCTCTAAGCACCTGCAGTAGGGATCGGAGCATTTGCCCTCCTGACTCAATGGATGCTTCCCCTCTGTAGTGCTACTGAACTGAGTTTTGTTGCATTCCTCTAGCCTATGGTTCATATGGCACATAAGAAATATTTCTTTGAATTTGTGTGTGCTAGCCTGTTTTTTCAAAAAAATTGATAAATAGTAGCCCTACCTGGAATAGAGGTGTGTATGATATTAATGATGTAGGCTGAGAAAAAAAAAAACCAACCCTGGAAATATTTTATCTCCAGACCTCATTCTCTAAAATTAAACAAGATTGGACTCTGCACTTGCTTTGGTAGAAGACTTTAAAAGAGAGGTTTATTAAAAAAAAAAAACAAACTATCTACCTTGTCTTACAAAAATAACTAATTTTTTTACTACTGTTTAGCACTGTCTCTGCCCCATGATGTTGACTGGAGTCTTACTAACGGAATTTCTGCAGTATCTATTGGGATGTTAATGCAATGAAACATGAGCAAATGAAATCTTAATAGTTAAAGAGGTGAAATCAGTTTTCATTTCAGAGATTCTTCTTCCATTTTCTTGACAGAATAATACTGCACAGAAGAGTTTTTCCACCAGTCTTATATGCAGTATCTCTGACGCCTGTTGATTTTTGCCTTTTTTTCTTTTACAAATTCTCTTTGTTCTTTACACATATATTCATAGCTCTGTAGCCTATTACTGCATTCATAGGTGGTTTTCTCAGTATTTCTCCCTGCCTT
This sequence comes from Argya squamiceps, assembly GCA_037834095.1. NCBI lineage: Eukaryota > Metazoa > Chordata > Aves > Passeriformes > Leiothrichidae > Argya > Argya squamiceps. The sequence goes on from JBBMKD010000115.1 coordinate 14,925,462, forward strand.
GATAGGCAGAAAGACAAAACATATTCCAAAGTCCCTATCTTATCTTGATTCTCCTTAGAAACCAAGGTCGAAAACCAGCTCTTCAAGACATATTTCCATCAATGAGTTCAGTTTCCATCTGAGGGGAAAGGAATCAGAAGGGGCTTGGGCTGGAGCGGGAATTGGGTGAGCACTTGAGCTCCTAACTGGTGATTTTTTGTCAAATATGCTAATTTGCTAAACCTATAAAAACTCTTTCCAACCCATGTGGGTGGACTTTTGTGGGCATTTTCCATATCTACCCCTGGTAGCCTCCAATAAAGACCAGCCTTTGTGTTACCTCCTATACCAATATTATCTCAAAAGAATGTTGTTTTATTTCTGAGTTCTTTAAGGCATCACCTCTGCTCCAAACCTCAAAATATGTTATTTTCAGCTTGTCACTGAAAGAAAGAAATGTCCACAAAAATTAACGCAATGAAAAACCAAACCCACAGAAATTAAAGTAGTGGCATGCTAGTTGGATTTACTAACATTCAGCATAACATATAAGATGATAACTGGATACCTGATGTTGCCCTCAGTTTTCTTGCTTGCAAGTGTTTGAAATCTTGCAATGTAGATTCTCACGCAGCTTCAAGAAAACAATGTATATTTTTAGCAATTATCTATTGTTTACATATTTCTGCTCTGGGAGGAGGAATGTGATTGATGGTGACATTCACCATCAAGGTCAAAGGGGTGGCAACCTGTGTAACGAATCTCTTGACCTCTGTACAAATGTATATAACTATTGGAGTCAGATAATTAAAGGAGAGAAGCTTTCCCTTGACCTGCTGTGCCTGCCTCGTCCTTCATGTGCCTGAAACTGGCACAACCAGGGATGTATCAAGAAAAATATTTTGTATCCCTATCACCTCAAAAAAGAGTTGTCATAGGATCAATAAACAATTTAGGACTGTACTGTAGAGAAGAGATAATATATAAATGTGCTTTTCACCTGTGCCTCTGCACCTTTTATTAGTGCCAAGCAAGGTTAGAATTTCACAGACAAGTTACTGAAATTCTTCTTTATGTATTTTTTTCAGCTTTTTGTGATGCAACGTTAGCTTTCCATGTCTTATGAGGAATAACCAGGGTAAAATAATTTCTTAAACTGGTCCTTGTTCTTGCCTTTGTATTTGTCCAAGCATAAATGCAATAGAATACTGACAGTGACTGAGCTGAAACACAACACTCTCTCTCTAAGATCTGTTGGATACAGACATCAGATGTTACAAATTTTACTGACTAAAAGTCATCATGTAAAAGAGATGAACATTGTCTCCATTTTGGCCATAAGTGGAATATCACTGAAACAGTTTTGTCTAAGCAGTTTATGCTGAGGAACAGAATTTCACTACATTTTCTAAGTGTGCAGGAGAATAGACAATTTAAACCTGACATAGGTCTTCAGCTGGTGTCTCCTAAGGTTTCCAAGTCTGCAAGTAGATAAAAACTGGCCTGTTGTGCTGTGCCCTAAAGCAATGCTGGAACTGTGTGTAATTAACCTCCTGACAAACCTGAAATGTCAGGAAGGAATAGACTTCAAATGTTTTTTCACTCAGTTAAAAAGCTATGAGTGGTACTAGTTTGTCTAGAATTCATACCAATTGCTCTAAAAAATGACTAGACAATAATGAATAGTTACATTTAGAACTAGATAGTATTAGAGAGTACAATTTAAAAGTTACATAATACATTTAAAAACCAAGATGATGTCAGGAGAGAATTTTAGTTTTGTCTATACTGTCAACCTAATAGGTTGGGCAGAGCCCAATACCTGAAATTAATTTTCTGCTCTTCAATTTTAAGAGCAAGGTTTATTTGTAGGTACTTGCTTTTTCCTAATGTAGAGCTTTCTTCTTGTGTACATACCTGGAAAAAATTTAATTCATATGAATGTGGTAAAGGGAAGAGATAATGTGTGGTAACTTTAATCTGAATGTTCTATTTAATTGACATAATTTTTTGATCCTCAGAGTTGGATCTGGATCTTATGCAAAAACATTAATTAACATTTCCCAGGTAGCTTAGTAAAACCAGATGAGAGGCAAAAGTAAAGATTAGAAATTAAAATGCCCTCTATGAATATCTGCCTGGCTAGGCATATATTAGTTGTCACATATTGATCTTGCATGTATGCATCAGAAAATAGAGAATATTAATTTCAATATTTTAATTTATTGTGGTCAAATTTACATTTCCTTATGCAACAAAATTGATTTTTTCATTAAAATCAGATTTTTTAAACTCAAATCCAGGAACTCAATGAACAGGGAGGCATATCTATAGTTCCCACATTTGTCTTTTATTATTGATGGATTATCTTGCTCATATTGAAACAAATTTGTTTTGGGAGGCTCAAGTTTAATGCAAACTCACCCTTTCAGTAAAGTTTCCTATAAGGACTAAAAAGGCTGGTTACTTCTGCTGACACCCTCCCACTAATCTTAAAAAACTCCAACTCCTAGTTGTATTTTACCTCCATCTTAAAGTATTCTAGCATTCCCATTATCTTCTGTAAGTTCCCCAAACTAATTACTGCAGAAATGAATGGTCCAGTGGTTGAAGGCATGCGTAAGGAGGAAGTGCCTGAATCTAAATAACCTATGGAATTGTGCATGACGTTTTGGGAAATGTGCATAACTCTTCGGAGTCTCCCAGAACGTGGAGAGAACCCACTGCTAACTTCAAGCCTCAATGTAATGGATGAGGATACAGATTTAGTTTGAGAGAAATCTCTACTGCCTATGAAAACAGAAGATTATGGGCTTTACTTCTAACTATTCTACTGTATCTATTGCCAGTGATGAAAAATATCAGAGTTGTCTCTGAATGGTGTCAGTTTGGTCTGGCTTAGCAACACAATAACAGAAAAATGCTGTTTCTGAGATATCTGCCCAATTCTGGTTCCAGGAGGTTTCAGTGGTTTCGAACTAGACTGACAGGGCCCTCAAGGTCCTGTGTGTATGTTTTCACATTTCCCAGGTTTAGTGCACTGACACTTATGGAAGTCTGATTGTTACCAAACTTCAGTTGGGCTACAATATTCAAATATCATGCTTAAGAGAAAAAGTGGTAGGAATGAGTTAATACAAATCCACTATCTCCTCAAAGCAGAGCACTGTGGTATAACACGTGTTCAAAACCTCACCAAAAATAGCAACTTCTTGCCAAGTGTCACAAAATTTGGTTCATTTCACAGGTCTATTTGCACACATTCTCTTGCCTCTTCACCCCTAGGGAAAAAAAATCAAAAATTAAATTTAAGAAATTCTTTGAAATCTCAATTCCTTTTCAGTCTCAAACCCTGACATTCACTGAGTTTTCCACTAAGAAAATCCTGCAGTATAATTGCACTGAGCATGAATGACACAAAAGGGGGAGTAGGCCACTCCAAACATCTAAGTTTATTCTGCAATGTAATAGCAAGGACTGATCGTGCCTGAGGACTTCTGGAGTAACCAGGGGAATACCCAGTGATTTCAGACAGTAATTGGTACCTGGCACCCACGGCAGTTTGACAGTGATAATACACCATGTATCTTCAATAGCATGCCTTTGTGTCAAACACTAAAGACAATTACAACAGCTGCAGTGAGTGAACCTTGACACTTCTGACAGGGCACCAAACATTAGGAAAATAGCATTTGGTTGGATGAGTACAGAAGTAGGAAGCACACAGTGTCAGTGTTTGCCCAGAGGTTTTTTGGGTTCTTTTCAATTAACTTTCTGGAAACTTTTGTGGTGCTCTCTGCAAGACAAATGGGAGCATGTTGTACATTATCTGAGGGCACACATTAATGTGAAAATACATCTCGTGTATTTGGTTTGGGATTTTGAAACAACTCCATCTTATCTTCTGTGGCAAAGAGATCCTGACTACGCATTCTTCAGTTCCAGAAGTGAATATTCTGTCTGCAGGCCTTTCTACTGTCAAGCTACACTGCACCAGTTTATCTTTAATCTATTGCCTACATTTTCATAGGTTACCCTCTGTCACCTAAAATACTCTCTTCACTTCATGGACAAGAATAATGCAATGAGCCTCCAGTCCTTCTTAGCACCTTGAAGTACAGCCCTAGAACCTGGTGATTGCTGGTGATACAAATCAAGTTGACTACAAAAAGTTGAACAGCTTTTTGTTCTAAATTTCATTTTTCATTTTTATCTCTGGTATGTTTTCTTGCCCTATATACACAATCAAATTTTAAAGGGATTAACAATATATGAGAATAGTACCAGCTCTCTTGTGATTGCTCTCAAAAAATTTGGAAATATCTCAAGATATATGTGAGTAGAAACTATCACTCACAAATCGCTTTCAATACTCAAAAGATTAGGAATACCTGTCCTTTTTGTTTCCTCCCCCAGAGAACTAATTCCTGAGAGAATGAGTTAAACTGAAAAAACTTTTAAAAGTGGCAGTGAGATTTTGAAAATGCAGCTCTTAAGTATTTTATATTTTATCAGCAGGTGGGTATCTGTTCTGTCTCCCATAAGACCATGCAAACCAGTAGGGGAAAAAAATATCCACAATGCTTTTTATGGGACATATTGCTCTAACTGGCTGAGTTAGAATTACAATTCCTAGTGAGATAAATGGGTCCTGTATTTAAAATGTCCTAGTTACTACCTGTTTGACACCAGCTTTCTTAAATTTGGCAGATTGGTGGGGCTCCCTTTTGTTCTGTTGTGTTTATGCTCTGCCTTTGAAATTTGAACTCAAGTCTTACATCTACAGCAGGCATTTGCCTCCACCCTCCAAAAATTTCCACATTAAAAGCACTTTTGAAACAATCCCTACCCCCTGGGTCATAACCAGAAGGAGTGAGAAAGAGAACTGGTGGCTGGGTCTGATCTAAGAGCACAGAAATTACCTTCCTTCCGTTGCAGATAAGCAGTGTGCAGTCATGCCTTACTGCCCTCAGCAGTTTCCTACTGGGGCTGTGTTTAACAGCAACCCGTGTGCTGTTAGTTAGCTTCTATGAAGAACTGACTGACAAAAGAGGTTGCTAAAAACAGGAAGAAAAAGTGGAAAGCAAGGAAACAAAGCTCAAACATCTGCTTTGACTTCTGGGATCATTTATTAAACTCGAAAACCCCAAAGTACGACTATAAAAGGAGTTCTCCAGTGTGATGAAGGTGCTGAGAGGGATGGGACCCCCTGGTGACTACAGATAATACAGCCACTAGTTCTCTGGTGGAACAAGAGTACAAATAGATCTGCTTCATAGTTTCAGCAGAGTTCCTGTCTGATCCCCTTGCACCTCCAGTCATTCCCCATATACTTTTCCTCTTATCTTGCTCTTGGGAGAAGAGAGACAATCTGGTTTAAGATCCCTTTTTATTGCCTGCATAGAGGAGAGTGCTTCAGCAGATGAGGGAAGCCATCCAACATGCCCAGGAATTGTGCCAGCCAGGCTGCTAAGCATGGGAACTGCTAGATTTAAATTTTTGTGTATGTGTGTTCAATTTTCTCATTTCACCTTAAAGAAAGTCAACTCAAAAAGACAGTGAATCTGTCTTAAAAAAAAAACAAACAAAAACCCAAAATCCCACCACTCACTACCAAACAATAACTGTAACTTTACTCATCATGGTTTTCTTATTCCACATGTAACATAATGAAGGGAAACTAACACAGCTGCGGATGGAAACAGGTTGCAAGACCTTGCCTGTTTGTACTAGATTATCTCCTTGGTTGTACACAAAAGATATAACATTATCTGACAGATGGTTTGGGGGGAGGATCCTGGTTTTCTGTGTATTTTTTTCTTGTGTATTCTGCTTATGTGACCTTTTTGGGACACATCTGCATTTTAAATACTGTATGACAGGTAGAGTTTGAAAATAACAGTCCAAACCATTTTTTTATGAAGTAAAAGTCATTTTCTGAAAATCATTCCCCTATCACTTCACTTTAAAATGCTGAGCTATTTACTTCTCCATGTCAGCGCAAGCACTTCTCACACTGTCCCCTGTCTGTGCTCTGGGAGGTTCTAAGTCATTGATTTGCATAATGACAGTGTTATTATTTCCCTGGCTAAAAGGAAAATGTGCATTTCGCTAAACTGATCACTATAATCTCCCCACTCTGACTGACTCCAACCACAATTTTAAAGCCTTTTGTTTATTTGTATAGTCACACATTCCCTGTTCCAGCTTTCTAGAATTTAAGGGTAATAAATTATTTGGATGAAAACAAAGTGATAGTTGGAAAGTTGAAACATTTAGAGATTTGATGAGAAAACAGAGAGAGAAGAATTAAAATTGAAAGCAACTGCTTTTATTATACATTTCATCCTGCCTCTTTAGCTAATTGTGTTCCTTCAAAATTCTGGTTTTATGAAGGAATACAGGTTTTCTCTGTGGAATTTTTTTTTGTTTACCACAGTTCTTTGTGTAAGAAGAATCACAAAATTATTGTTTTGTTCAAAACAGTAATTCTCCCTAATAAACTATCACTTATTTTTCTTATCAGATTTGATTCTGCCATTTCCATCTTATTAACACAAGTATATACTAGCTTTTTTTTTTTTATTCCAAAATAGCATACTTAGGTCAATATTAGAATCAAGCCCTAAATGCATAGAATTAAGATTACTCCATATTATAAGAGTCAATACAGTGATTTAAGACAGAAAACTGAGAAGTGGTAGGGAAAGATTATTAAAATAAGCAAGGGAAAATTCCTGTAGATAATGATGACAGAATAACCAATGGTAATAAGATGCTCAAAGGTATATCTGGGTTTTGAACTATAAATTACTGAAAGTATTCTGAAATAGTATTTCAGTAGGAATAACAAGGGTTTGTGCTTACTTATAAAAGTGAAGGTATAGCATTCCTGTGTAAAATAGTTGAGAATTGGATATGATGAAATTATTTGAACAATGGGTGTCTAAAGAGCTGCTAACAGGGTAAAGGGGCTACTGAACGACTTATCTAGATTTATTAAATATTTGAAAGAATTTTCTCTCTTTCTGACTGAAAGTATCCAAGGAAAAAAGCTAGCAGATATTTGTCAAGCAGAGAACACCAAACTAAGTTTATATGTCTCTTCTGACATGCAGAAAGAGAAGTCTATCTGAACAAAACTCATTTAACTATGCAGTATAGGGAATTCATGGAAACAGAAAGAAAATACAGCCTTATTAGCAGCATAGAAAAAGGGAGTACATGTTTTTCCTGTGAGGCAAATGCATAGATATAAATGTACTGATATAAGGACACGATATGAAAACAAGTGTAATTCATGTATTTAGTAATGATTTAGCAGATGATGTTAATTTAACAATAATTAACTTTGCCAATAAGAAAAGGACACCAACAAATACAAAATACTCTCTTTACACAGTCTCACTTTTCACATCTTGTCCTGATGTATGTGCTAGATAAAGCATAAATACTAGCCACCCTGTTATGATTATTATTTTTCCCTGTAATCTGTATTTTTTCTCTATAGAAAAATCAGTGTCAACTGTGCCAGAAAAAAGGCTGTGTAGGACAAATTTCAGGAGTATGATTTTTGATTCAATAATCTGAAATTAAAATATTTTGAAGTTATTTTCTACACTTGAGACTTCATATAATTTAAATAATTCAAATCCTAGTACTTGCCACTACTTCAAACCCATGATACTTCTCTACTTCTCTTTTTACCCTATTTAAATTTAGGGAAAAAAATAAAGAAAAGGCATGAGCACCTATCAAAGCAGCTGTAGACAAAAACTAGGGTCTAAACAAAGACTAAAATAGAGAATGAGAACTCATTTTTGCTTAGCTGTTATTGCTGAATAATTTTTCATTTTGAGTTTAAAAAATGAGGAAGACAAGCTAATTTGCTTCCTTTATGCATGGGACAGTTGCACACAGGAATAACTCCAAAACAAATTTTGGAAGAAATTTACCTGAAAATCAAAGCAGAGTACAGTGAGAGAAAATATTCTGGTTTAGCTATATAAAAATATATGGGGCTTTCTGCCTACTGCTTTAAAGTTTAGCTTTAAATAAGAAAACTGAGCTAATAAAGGTATTTGAACAATGTTTGTAAAATCTACATGGACAGTTCTTCCTGTGAGCTGAAATTTGGAAAAAGAACAAAAATAAATTATAATTGTGTCAGTTCTGAAACTGACTGAAAATTAAATGCACTGAAATTATTTCACACTACTGAAATACTTTTACACTACTGAAGAAGGCTAGAGCCTCCTTCTTTGATGAAGATACAACTGTCCTGTCATGTTCAAGAGCAGAAAAGAGTCCCTGCTCAGAATGTACCTGTTTCTCCCCTCCATATAAATCTCTATGCAGAGCCTAACTCAGCCTAACTGAACCCAGCTTTTTAAAATCATCCTTATATTAAAAAAGTAGTGTATTCAAAGTAATTCTTACTAGAGCTCATTGTAACTTAATGAGAAATTCTGGGTATTCTTCACATACCTGAGCTGAAGTAAGTTTCTCAAATGGTCCTTCAATTGAATTTGTATTGCCTTGCTTTAAGACCTATTGCTGGAAAATGTAGTGAAAACAGAATAAACTTCAAATCAAAACACTATCAGAAAAAGAAAAGGCTCTTTCATTTTCAACAATTCTTGTTTCAGTGGAAACGTAGGTACGGAATGGTACTTAAGCAACTCAAGTATAAGATGAAAACTACTGGACAGAGAAAAATCAATACTTTCACCTCTCCAAGGGAACACCCCTTAGGGGACAGGATGAGAGCAGAATCCAAATTGCTTGTTACTTGATGCTTCAGTCTAATGCAAAGGAGCACTGATGCTGACTAGTCAGCACGCAGCAAACTGTGCCCAACAGCTTACAGCAGCCCAGCAGTCCCACCACTTGGAGCCATTAACCAATAGAATTATTGATGTGGAGGAACAGAGGTGGGTATATAACCTGCTGCTTCTTAAATGAAGGGTAGAGTGAATAGAACAAGACAAGATTTTTCATTTCTAGAAAAGAAACAAAACAGCATTAAGTACTGAATTCAAAGTAAATGAAGAAAAGCTAGTAGTATCTACTGAATGACGGAGAGAGGGACCCCTCAACAAAGGAGGTGGATTTATGTAATTGAATTTTAATTTGTGGCATAACATGGATATTTTAGAAATATTTCTTAAAGTACTAACAAGTGTAGACAGAGGAAATGCTCATATCAGTTACTATGTCAATTGCTTTAGTCAAGTCTGTGAAGGCAGCTGGAGTACACCTGTCATATTAACCGTACAATACCTTAGCCATCAATGAGAATTTGTTAACAAAGACTTTGTAATCTTTGTAAAATGCACATACTACCCTCCCACACAATGCCTGTAGAGGCTATCATGATTCCTTTGCTGTTGAGCATTTTGGGGCAGGGCTTCACTGTGGTGTAACAGCAGCATCTGTTGCTGAGCACTTGCTGAGCTCCACTACCTTCTGCTGTTGTGGAGCTGCACCTCCACTTCAGGACATCAGCGTGCAGGTGGCCTCTGAGAGAAACAACATGGCACAATATTTAGGTTATATCTTCCATGTTTAAACTTAGTAAGTCAGTCTTGTATTGCTTCAGCCATTTCATACCCATGGAGTTCTACACACCTGGGGGAGAGTTATTTTGTATTGTGCTGGTTATGCAGCAGTACTTACTGCACCTTTCCTTATTAATCTTCCATATTAAGTGAAGTAGAGAATGGCATTACAGTTGCTTGAATACAAGTATGGGGCTAGTGTTCTTTCAGAAAGGTAATGGCTGTGTGAGGAGCAGAATTTCCTTTTGTATTAATATAAAATGCTATCCTTCCCTTTCTGGAAGGAGGAAAAAGGAGAAAATTCTTTGTCCCCATAAATCAATAGTTGTATGGCTTTCTTTTTGAAAATTTGAGGTTGCTGGGTTACATAATGCTTTAAGTAGTATTCCTGTAAGGTAAAAGCTATAACAATGAATTTCCATACAGGGAATTAACTCAGATAAGAAATGTATCTTGATACTGCAATTCAAATTGCCTAAACTCTTCCACTGACACATTTTTTTTACTGATCATCACTTAAAGATGGTCTTAATATGCAAACTCACTCAGATTTGTATTATAACCTCAAGTATGGTTATCACCAGGGAATAAAGCTCAATATTGTTATAGCCTGGAACTTGTACTTTTTATGTTCTCTCACATTTTTCCAACATCAAATGGCTCATCCAAATGTCTCCTACAATGCAATATGGCTTTAACCTTGAGCTCACTATATCTGAAGCAGTTGCTCTCGTTGAATTTTTAGTAAGTATAGAATCTGTATTTATGTGTAAGTTTACAAGTGCAAATTGTTGTCTCTAAAATGATAAGCAGCATTTGTTCAAGATGAATCTGTTAGATTTCAAGCAACAAACTCCCGGAAAAGAAATACAGTTTAAAGTTAATTACTAAAAGATTTTTTATTTAGTTCAGTGAGGTCAGGATTCAATCCCAGACACAAGTAATGATCTTTCTTATAATTCAAAGCCAGCCATTTAAACTTCTTGTTCTTCCTAAGTATTTATATGCAGACACTAACAAAGGTGTCTGAGAGTTTCAAATTATATAAAGGGTTTTTCCTTTTAAACATCAAAGTCTCTTGTTTTGTGTATGGTAACACCTATCAGATATACGCAGAAATGCAGAGCTGAAGCTAAAAATTAGTGGTTTCCTGTAGGGGGAATAACATAATTCAATTTTTTATATTCCTTACATAAAAAATATGGTGCCAGCAAGCAAACCCCAAGTTTGAATCTTCTAAAAAGACAATTAAGTTTAAAGCAACTATTATTCTAATGATTTGAAACACTTCTAAACTAAAAAAAGTAAAAGTAAAAAATTAAAAGTACTGTGCTAGTTTAAGCTGGCATAGAGTTAATTTTCCTCACAGCAGCTAGTGTAGACCTGAGTTTTGGTTTGTGCTGGAAAGTGTTGATAACACAGGGATATTTTTGTTATTGCTGGGCAGGGCTTGCACTGACCCAAGCCCTTTTCTGCTTCTCTCCCCACCAGTGAGAAGGCTGGGGGTGCACAAGGAGTTGGGAGGGGACACAGCCAGAACACGTAATTCCAACTGATCAAAGGGCCATGTCACTTCATGGCTCTGCATATAAAGCTAGGGGAGAGGAAGGAAGGTGAAAATGTGCGGAATGATGGTGTCTGTCTCCTCAAGTAGCTGCTGTGATGCAGCCCTGCTCTCTTGGGCATAGCTGAATATCTGCCCAGCCATGGGAAGGGGTGAATGAATTCCTTGGTTTGCTCTGCTTCTGTGTACAGCTTTTGCTCTCCCTATTAGTCTGTCTGTATCACAACCTCTGTCTTGTCTCACTTTTACTCTCCCAATTCCACTTCACTGCTGGCTGGGGTTAAACCACAACAGTCCTAACGAAATCTAGAAATTGTCTTGAAAGATACTTTACTCAATACCAAAACCCATTATTCATTAAAGAATTCTTTAAAGAAAATTTAGCACTCATTTAATGCAGGTGTGGTAATAAAGCATTTTTCATGGTGAATGTGCTTTTCAGTGAAATATGGAAACAAAATGTCAGTGAATGTACACTTAAAATGTAAGCACAGGTTACATGTGTAAAATTACATGCAAATCAATGGCCACTGCAAAAAAGGAAACAATATATCCTTAAGTCCTATTTTTAAATAATAACAGAAATCCTTGTCATTAAATTGTGTGAATGTTTGACTTTCACAGCTTAACTGGAGGAAATATCAGTGAAACTCGCTGAAAGCTACCTGCCAAAGGTAAAAAATACATTTTTATTCGGTACCTAGCACCTCTGACACTACGGGGCACAAATGTACCCTTGACCTTTAGCACTGGCTGGCTGCACAGGCTGCAGTATCCCCTGCAGGGGCCATGGGATATTACACCCACAACTTGCAGATGGAGTGTCAAAGAGCTGAAAGTTTTCCTGTAAACTTGTAACATTTTGATTACTTATTTCTGAATACCCTACGAAATAATACTGTTGGGTCCACTATTGTACTATACATGCATCATATGCCTGTAGCAGTATGACTACGTCAATGACAGCATTGTTTTGATAACATGTATTTGAAATGTAGACACAGAAACTGCAAATGGCAGTCTAGAAAACACATGATTTTCTGCTTTCTATTTGGAACACTCTTGGAGTGTGTAGCTGTAAAGAAAGGATAGCTTTGAAGAACGGTATTGTGGACAGATGAATCCATCCCATATCCTTTAAGGAAAAAAAAAAAAAAAAAAAAAAAAAGCTGTTTTGAGTAGCATTCCTTAAGAATATAAAAGGCAGTTAAATACATAATTGCTCCTAGCCCCAAGACTGGTGGTAGCTTTGAGAGGTAGAAGAGCATGATAGAGGAACACAAAGGAAGAGGCCAAGAAGCAAACAAATCTGTTCAAAATAATTTCACTTTAAGAAAAACCTTGTATTTCTGTCAAAAAAGAACCACATTAGGAGCCAAATCTCTATAAAGCTCTGATGAAAACTAGTAAACAAACTAAGTCAAATTGTTCAGTTGAAATCACTTTCCTGACTAAATGTTTGCATCCCATGTGATGTACTCGTATTTCTGGTGGTTGTATCAAACTTTTGCATGGCGAGGAAACCAAGTCCCAGATTGTGTTCTAGATTTATTAATATATCCAAAATGATAAAGGAAAATAAAAACCCCAGTATTTTGGACATTCCTCTCATAGCAGGAGGCAGACCTTGTTGGGTAGGCCCATGCAAGCACACCTTGCCTAGGAGCCCTCTGTAATTGCAAAGTTTGAGTCACATTTGGCAGTCCTTTTTGGTCCTCCAGTATTCTCTGTGGTGTCCTCCTGGATCACTGTGGCCACACTTGCAAAAATAGGAGGAAAAGAGGGCAGCAGACGCAAGCATCACAGATGGTTCACATCAGCAAGGAAAAAAAGCACTGTAAACAATACAGTAATGACATCTGTAGGGAAAAAAAAAAAAAGAAAAAGAAAAGAAAAAAAAGAAAGAAAGAAATACTGCACTGTATGCACTGCAATAGACCTACCAAGCACCATGGTCAATGGGATTTGGAGTGGGATTCAACTTTTGGGTTCTTGCTTTCCTTCTACCTTTTTGTTTTCAAGAGAGAGATGGAGCTTTTTAAAAGCTGTAATGCAAGGAGAAAGCTTAATGTGGTAGAAGGGTGGTAGGTTGGAGGTTTTTTTTCTGGTCTCTAGATCCCTATTTCAATTCTCTGTGAGTTACTGAATGTAGCAGAAAATAATTTGGTGCTAACCCCTGGCCTGTTCATTTCTATCATCTGTGAAGCTATAAATAAAATGAGATCATCCTATTCAGTTATAGTTATGTTCAGCTGGTATGTTGACTAATGATGTCCCTATCCCAATAATGAGTGCCTTCAAAATGTTTTACAAAATACTCAGGAAATAGACTACAAATAATAAATACATGTTATGCAAAAAACATGATTGCCTTTTTTGAAAGCATTGTGACATCAGCAAGATGATAGAAGTAGCTAATTTATAACCTATACAAGTACAATGAAAATGGTTTGATGAGAATTTTGGGGTAGTTCCACCTGTACAACAAAGTTGTTTTGAACGTCTATCTTTCATTTAAGCACAAACTAGGGTAGGGCAAAGTTTTTAGAAAACACAGAGGAAATGCATACAGGCTGTAGCTAAAGGCTTCATACAGGAATACCTCCTTGCCTTGTTCACTGCCCTGGCAAGGTATTAATCTCATTTAGGCTCATATTGAGATAAACATTGCCTGACTTGCCATGGACTTTCAGGACTCTCCAAATCTGTATGAGAAGTCAGAATTTCAATCCGCCCTCTGTCATCTCTCTTTACCTGGCCTTGCCCTGTATCCTGTCATCATCTTCTGTGCCAGTCCATGCTGCAGAGACCCATAGGGAGAGTATGATTTTTTCCCTTCAGACATATAGCAACCTCAGGCAGAGCAAAGAGGCACCTTCTTTGTGGCTCAGCCACCCCACTGAACGTGCACAGCTGTCAGATACAGCAGACTCCAAATGAATAAGCAGCTGCATAAATTACTTAAAAAGTAGAGTTTGCCACCAGAGCAAGAAGCTGTGAGGACTGCAAAACAGTAAGATTTAGCTGAATAGCTGAAACCTCCTTGATTTGCAAATTGTTGCTGTGTCTTGAAGGATATGAGTACCAAAGACACTGAAGAAATATTAATTAAAAGGTACATACCATCATGTGATACCTTTTGCAGTGTAAAGGCTTTTATTGTGTTACTCACAGCATCTCACTTCTCCAGGAGTGATCCAACTGTGAGATGAGCTGTTAATTGGTGAGCTGGGTGCAGAACTGGCTGAAAGGCAGGACTCAAGTGTTGTAGCAAATGGGGCAACATCTGGCTGAAGACCAGTCACCAGCAGTGCTCCTCAGGGCTCAGTACTAGGGACAGTAAAATTCCATACATTTATCAATTATCTGAATGCAGAGGCTGGATGCACCACAAGCATACTTGCTGGGAAATGCTATTAACTCTCTTGAGGCACTACAGGCTTTGTAGAAGTACCTAGATAGATTGAACATTGGCTAATCATCACTGGTGTGCAATTTCACATGTGTCAGATTCTGCATCTGGGAAAGATAGCACAAGACACAAACCTGAATTGGGAGGGGATTGGCTGGATGGCAGCTCTGCAGAAAGGGGCCTGGGGGTGCTGGTGGACAGCAGACTCCACATCAGTCAGCAGGAGAGCAAACTCCATCCTGGGGTGCATCAGATACAGGACAGCCCAACAGCCAATAGAGAGGATTGCACAGTGTGCAGTTCTGGCCATAAAATTTAGGAAGGATGTGAAGACTCTTGGATGCACCCAGAGGTGGAAACAGAGCTGGTGGAAGCTCTGTAAGGCATGTCCAGTGAGGAACAGCTGAGGAGACTGGCTTTATCTAGTTTGGAGAAAGAGACTGAGGGGTGACCTTGCTGCTCTCTGCAGCTTCCTGGGGAGTGGAGAAGGAGGTGCTGATTTCTGCTTCCTAGGATCCAGTTACAGGATGCCTGGAAATGGCTCAAAGCTGCACTAGGAGAGGTTCAGACTTCACATTAGGATGCAATTCTTTACTGAGACAGTGGTCAGGCCCTGGAACAGGCTTTTTAGAGAGGTGGTCAATGCTCCAAGTCTGCCAGTGCCTAACAGGTATTTGCACAATGCCCTTTGTAACACACCTTAACTTCTGCTGAGCCCTGAGGTGGTCAGAAAATTGGATTGGATGTACGTGTCCTCCAACCAAAATACACTATTCTATTTTGTTCCGTTCCATTCTGTTCTATTCTACTCTATTGAACATGGGCATTTATGACAGTTTCATGCACTATTTCCACACACTGTACAGAGCAGCCTCTAGCTTCTAACAGAGAAACAAAAAGGTTATCCACCAAGCAGTCCATTATTGCACTGGATGTTCATACCCAGGCACTCAGCTTTCAGTGTAGTCAGTTTTTTGCCCATGATGGTGACTGATCTTATTTTCTCTACTGTTGAGCTGAGGAGGGAAGTGAGAGAGCAGCTGGGTGGTCATCTGGCAGCCAGCCAAAGTCAAACTCCACAATTACTCTTTCCAAGTCCAGACTAGAGCTAATTTTTCAAACAGTTTTATGAATAAGTTGCCTTCAACTTTTGCTCGATCCTTGGCAAACTGGAGCAAGTAACATGATAATGGCAACATACTAATTGCAGTTCCAGTCAGTGTGAGCTGCAAGGGCAGATGATACATTTGTTCACAAAAGCTATTTTCAGAGCTTGTGAGTAATATTTTGCTTGTGAATCAAAAGCTGGGAAATACTGATATAACAATGTAACAAAAAAAAAAAAAATCCAGTAATGACTTTTAAATGCTATCAAATCAAATATAGTGCAGGTGAGGAAGGAGGATGGGTTTATAATTTTCCATCTACATACTAATTAAGACTTGATTTTTTTATAGTCTGAAGCCTTTCATGCTGACACACAACTTGATGTCAAAAAGTAATATAAAATTGTGTGAAGTCTCAAAATAAATCTCTTCAGGCTGGAAGCTGTTCTCTTTTCATCTCCAAATTATTTCACACACATTGCATCATGAAGTCTTCAGAACATTTAATCCTAATGAAGTCAAATCATCTCAGACATTTTAAGACACTCCAGCATTTTAAGATTTGTCTCAGAGACTGTGCTATCGAGGGAGGCATGACAGTCCTGAACACTTCACCTCTCTTCCCCCACATGAGGTTCTATGAGTATCGAGAAGTGGAACTAAATTCATTTCTAGCCCCCATTATGGGGGAAATGAGGTAAGTAAGCAGATCATGGGAAATGACTAGCAAATTTTTTATCCTATTTCTTATTCTATCACAACTCTCCTATACAGCTACAGGCTCTCTTATCCCATCTGTGCTTCATATTCCCCTTCTGTTCATGTAGATAACAGGTTTTTTTCTCTCTTCATGGTAATGTGAATCTCAGTTTATTAATCTTTAGAAGTCACCTTGTCCTGTAAGAGTCACACTTGCTGAGTATAGCTCATTCAGTAAACTCAGGAAGGGCCCACATTACTCTTATTTCTTCTTCCCTGCACTTTTGAAACCATTGCTGTTTCAGTATTGGCTAAGATTTCCAAATGGCCAGGACAGCAGAAAAGCCCTTTGTCCTTTTCTTACTTGTGGCTGTGAGTGCCAGTGTCAACATTAAAGCTTTTCCGTAGGCAAAGCTGTTTGAGAACTATGGACTACGAGTAAGAGAAGGGAAGGTTTACTTTTTCAATTAACTCCCAAAAGATAAGTATAATGGAACCACTACAGAGGAATCCCTTTTCCAGTTAATCTATCTGTTACAAAAAGTTCCCCACTGTTGTGTATGAAATTTTTTTAAAGTTAAATAGGAAAAGTAATTTATCTTATGAACAGACAAGTCAAATGATGAGCAAAAAACACATTGGAATGTCTGCTTTGTGAAGAAACATTAAAATACTGCAGTCAACAAGAAATCAAAGTTTCATGGCTTACTGTGTTCCTGTAGTGGTATATCTCTAAGTGGTGCACCAGCTCAAATGGGAAAGAAGAAAATGAAAATATGGTACGTCGCTGTTCTCTTGCATTCAGATCAAAGCTTTAATCTGCAGCCTCTGATTTTATATTAAAAAAAAAAACTTTAAAGAAAAAGTTTGGGTTTTTTTTAACTTGAAATGCTATTCCTGTTAGAAAAAAGTGCTTTGAATGTGAAATGACCATGCCTTAAGAAAGAAACACATGATTACTTTGTACATAACCTATTACTACACCTGAGGACTTGAAGAGTTTTAGGTAGGACTAACTGACATTTTTCCAGTAGAGGTTCCCATGGGAGTAGAGCTTCCCTAATAATTACACCTCAATTGTACTGCCCTATGTAGCCCACTTAGTACTGACAATCCTAAGTCAGCAAGCATCTAAACACTCAGAAGGCAATGCACACAGGCCAAGTGCATCTTTCTTTTGATCTTTACTCTAGGTTATGGTTGTCTTCTTTTCAAAACCACAGCTTCACTAAGGTGTTCCTACCAGTCCCTCCCTCATTTGTACCTCATCAACATAACTACACTTTGTGCAACTGATACAACTTGATTTCATACTGATAATTTCCAATATCTTCTGCTAGCTAGGAATTGTCATGATACATCTAAGGCACCTTAGATGTTAAAACAATATGTTTCCGTTTCAAAGACTTGTCAGTGCACAAAACGTTCTGGAAGAGCATAAGGTGTTGCCTGCCTGTTTTTCAAGCTGGCTAGCCTCGGCACAGGTAAGTCTTTCTTTTCAGTGGGCTCTTTTTCCCTCGGGCTGCTCCTGCGTGGCGATGGCTGGAGGAAGGAAAAGGGGGGATTCCAGGACGGCTGGGTCAAACGAGTTTATTGGAACCCCAGCGTGGGGTCCTCACCTCGAGAGTCAGCGTGCCGAAGACCCTGGCTAGCTCTCGGGTCAGACCTTATAACTCGGGGTGTTGCACAGAAAGGGAACCAATGAGGTTGTACAGGGAGGTGGCTCAAATTATAAACAAACATACAAAACAACCATACAGTGAACATTAGAAGGTGACAATCAGGATTCTGTCCAATCACTTGATGCTTCTCTCAGAATCTTCCAGAAGTGGGGAGCGACCCCAAAAATGATAGACAGCAGCAGGTGGCTGTCTGTGAAGTGATGGACAGTTAACTGTTTCTGGTGGGGAAAACTCAGGGAGAATACAGAACCAATTACAAAACTGTAACTGGGGAAAAACAGGGATAACCAAATGTGGGTAACAAAAATGGGGTACAGAGAGCAAACCATTTTACAAAAGAACATTAACTTATGAATTGAACTTAAAATAAAAAAATGCACTCCCACAATAAGGCACTACAGGGCCATTTTAATTATATGTTAATTACACTGAAACTGACTTTGCTAATTTTGAACACATATATCATAACCAAAGCATTTACATGAGTAAAGAACTTCATTTGGAAGATTTACCAGGAAACATAAATCATAAACAACTCAAATTTACATTGAGGTATAAAGTGGAAAATAAGACAGAGGAAAATCCATAGGGAATACAGATTTTTAATTAATGAATATTAGGTACTACTGTTCAAATTAACTGCAGCTGAGAGAGTGCTTCTCAAGCAGTAAAGGAATATTATGTGTGACAAGCAATTCTAAATAATCCCACTTTAAAACAAGGCAGTGTGTATGTTTCTGAGAAGATGAATAAATATTTAATTTCAGAAGTCATGTCATTCTGCAAAATTAGGTAGCATATGCCCTGGCTCTTGCAAAAACTGACAAGAAGTTATTTTGCTACTGATTTCCTATAATAGCATGACACTTCCTACAACCACCACTGCCATGCCATGTCTTGGGTTTAGGTTTTCTTTGCCCAAGATTCAGAGTGATGGTTCTGGTGGTGGTTCGAGTGAGACTTTTTTGCCCGCTGAACACTTTGAGTTGGTGCGAGAATGAAATGGAGTCTTCAAGGTCTTGTTTTTTCTTGGTTCTCGTGTATTTATTAATTCTTGTCTTACAAATTTCTCTGTGCCCTGCAGGTGTTCACAGCAGCTTGGACACAGGAGACTCCCCCCCTGATGGGAAGTCGCTACGTTCTTATACAGATAATTATGTACTTATTATTTACAATTCTGTGCCAATGCCTATTACCTATACTAAAAGGGTCATCTCTACTTTGACCCAATCCCCATAAACTACTTTGTGCCATCATCACATCAGAAGATGGAGGCCAAGGGAGAAGGAGAAGGACTCAGGGTACCACCCTAAATCCTCCATCTTGTTCCCCATTCTAAGAACCCATTCAAAACTACAAAATTTTCCACCCAGTGATAAACTACACTACTGTAGTAGTTGTAGTGTAAACTACACTACTTTCACATTTGTGACTTGTAATTCCTCTCTGTGCTGGAAGTTTTTCTCATGGACTGAAATCAAAGCCTGTGTCTTCCTGGGCTCTGTGCCAGGCAACACCCCCTGGACAGACTCCCCTGTCCAGGTTTCAAACCCTCTTGCTTGGGTCGCAGACCCCTCTGCCAAGGTCTGCGACCTTCCAGGGTGCCCAGAGGGGTGTCCTGGACTCCGACATCTCCCCCTTCTGTTTTCACCAAAAACACCTCTTCGGCAACTTTGTCCATGGCTCGCCGTATGCATTGAAACAAACACAGCTCAATCATGAGAAGAATTACAAGTCTCAATAAAATACATAAAATTGTTTTCAAAATTTTCTTCCACAACGGTGAAAGGTTGAACAAATCAAACATGCCATTCATCCATGATCCAGTTTCTTCTCCGACTTTGTCCACACCGTCTTGCAAGTGCTCTGTGCTCCCATGAATCGATTCTGAACAATCTGATAACTTCATTTGTTGTGGGTTCCTTTGTGGGGGGCTGCTATGACCGGCCAGCAGCAATCCCCTAGACCACAACAATAGTTTGTGGGTTCCTCAGCTTAGCTGGCTGGAGGCGTGGATGAGGCTTGGAAGAAGGAAGCGTGCTCTCTCTGGGTTAATAAGGATGTTTATTGCAGTGCAGTCCAGGTGGCAGGAGCTTTGCCAGAGCCCCTGTCTCCACATGGAGAGGCATGGAGAGAGAGAGAGAGCCTGGGCCTGTGTCTCCTCTTTTCCCAGCTCAGGGTCTGGGCGGGGAAACACTTTGACCCAATGGGGAAGGAAAGGGGGTGGGGTTACATCAGGATGAACCAGGTATAGGGGTAGGAATGGGGGGGGAGGTGGAAGGAACATACTATTACAGACAAATAACAAAATACAATAAATTCAAAACCTAAAATTCGCACTGCTACATTCATACAACAAAGAAAGCAAAAGAAAACCCAAGCCCAAAAGTCCTTGTATGCAGAATAAAAAGATGGTTGCAGTCTTGACACGGGTTCACGTCTGCATGCTTTCTTCTCCACTCTTGAAGCCATCAGAGCTTCCTCGCCTGACGTGATTTTCACATTCTTCACAGGAAGATACAGTTCTGTATCTGCAGAAACACAAGCAAGCTCTTTGCCATAGGTTAGTAAAAAAAGCATACTGTGATGGAAAAAATGCACAATTCTTGTTGAAACTGAAAACTAACAAGAAAAATTTCAAATCCAACAACTGAAAATGTTTCAGATGACAAACAATTAATGACTGTCAACAATAACACATGTAAATTTGAATGATTGTCAATTACCAAAATGCTGTCTCATTGTCCCAGATTCTGCAACAGCTGAAAAACTCTTTTCCAGTGAAGACCTGGGTATCTTTTCTCGAGCAAGGCTCCCAAATTCACTCCAAAAGTCTGTTCAGCTGTCATTGATGAGGTCAAATTGTCAAGTCAAAGTGACTTGTATCTAATTTTTTTTGTGCAGAAAACATCTGGGTTCATTGATGAGCATATCTCCTCTAGTCAAAGTCAAGGTGTGGCCAGGACCCAGCCTTATCTAGAGTGATATCCTTTAATAAATTTTTAAAACAAAGCTCTTAACAATAGTAATTACGAAATGCTTAAGCAAGTAAAGAACATAAAAAAGGATCCTGAAGTGACACGTGTCTTTTTGGATAATTAGAAAAGAAGTGCTAAAGCACATAAGAAGTCAGTTATAGATATAGAAAACTGGCAAATTCACAGTACTTATTACTTAAAACTTATTATCTTAAATTTAACTTACTGAACTTACTTATTATCTTTAAACAAAACACAAAAACCCTATAAGATAGCTTTCAACTAATAACAATCATGATGTGAAAATTTTCTTCCATTCACAAACAAGTGACACTTCTCAGTGTTTCATCACAGCTGTTTCCTTTGAAACCGTCTTATTTCTAAGAAAAAACAACTAAACTCTGCAAATTAGATTAACATATTTTAACAAAACTTACATTTAAAACCTACATACAATAAAACTTTAAATTTATAAAATATAAATCTACTATCACTTAAACTTTATAAATCTTAATCTTAAATTCAACTTATACTTAACAAGGCTTAAAATGAATCACATGAAAATCACTTCTAATATCAATAGGATACTAAAATGCAACCCAACTTGCATCCAAGTACATCAAATCAAACATGCTGTTTTTGGCTTGTACTGCAAAATGGAACCATTTCTCCTGAATCCTCTGTATGACATTTGCCTGCATGTTGGACAGTTTCCTGCAACACACACAGGTAGAAGAGGAATATATTGTACTTCATGGATTGCAACAAGAGTATTAAATGTACATTTAGAAGAAAGCAGGCACTGCCTAGCAGAGTTCAGATGGACAAAAAAGTACATTTTCACTTATATGGACAATGAAAGAATAGATTTACTTCTTTCCTTAGGTACTTTGATGGTCTGGGTATCCATGCCCAAGACACACTTTCAAAACCTGAGTTAGACTCAAGGCTAAATTCCCAAGTGATCAAGATCTACAGTGGGTACCAAGTTTCAATAATTTTCTGAAGCACCAAAGGAAATTTTCAAGGTGCCTACAACACCCTGAGCAGTTAAAGCAAGAAGCACATTTTCTATATAACATTTTCAGACAATTGTTTTGTGGAGTCTTTTTCTTATGAAGAAATTTGTATCAATAAGCTAAACTTTTCCTGTTTTAATAGTTGGAGAAAAGCTGTTCAAACACTCACTGTTTTCTATCTCATTGTTCCTTTAGTCTATATGAAGTCTCACAATCTTTTTTTTTGTCCTCCCCAGATTCTCCCTTATATATTTAAACATGAATAGATAAACGGCACAGTACATCTCTGACTGAGAAGCTGAGCCTAAGCAGCAAAAAGAGCACATCTTTTACAGAGTGTTGACGCACAGGTGCGAGAGGCCTGTGGCCCAGTTCAATTCCTTGAAAGTGGCATTACAGGCTTTCTCCCAGGCTGGGATGCTATTTACCAGGCACAGACAGCCAGCTGCTAATGCCAGCCGGCTGCATCACTGCCTCTTTTCACTCTATGCCCACATCCCAGATATTGTGAGCTAAACACACTCAGAAAATTAACCAGCAGCCAGTTCTGCAAGTCCCTCATGGAGCACAGGAGGCAGCAGCTGTCCACAGTTGTCTCTGTGGTCCCTACACACCTGAGGCACTTTTGTGGCAAGGTCCTCATTTTAACTTCTAGTGAAGGAGAATTGTTGCAGTACATAATTCAGGACTTGACCTTACAACCCAAAGTCCCACAGAGCTATGCTGGACATTGTACATGGATAAAACCTGATGTTGCGGTGCATGATTAAGGTTTTTCAAAGTTGTATATGTGTTTTGTTTACTTGTTTGTATTGGTATATCCCTTCCAAAACCCCCCCCCAACCCCAAGTCCATGTGGTATCATCCTGGAGAGAAAGCATTGTCAATCATCCTGATGGACCTGAGGGAAATGCTCTCCCATTTGACCAGGTGCTCAGCACCCACCTATTTCCATTGTTGTGTTAAGCACCCCTGTTCTGAACCACCCCCTTCCTTTTCCCCCATTGGCCCGAAGTTCCCTCCTGCCCAGGCTGCGCCCTGGGTATTTAAGGAGAGAATGAAGACCCAAAACTTGCTCTGGCATGTGGACTCCACAGGAATAAAAACACCCCAACCCACGCCCAGGGTCCGCTCTTTATTCCAAGCCTGAGACCACGCTACAAACTGAGATTGAAAACCCATGAACTGTCCCTTTATGCTGGTATCTACTGCTTAGCCGGTAAGCAGCCCAGAAACCAGCACAACCTGATGAGTTGGGAATGTCTATCCAACCCTCAACAATCTGAGTGCAGTATTGCAACAGCAACTTGGATAATTCTGTGCTAAAGCAGAGCCTTCATGTCTTCAAACAATCTTTACCTCTCTTGGAAACACACTGGCAGGAAAGGTTAAAAGGTGCACATGAAATATACAAAGCTTGCTTTATGCATTTTTTAATTCCAACTGATTTTGTTCTCTCCATCCCTCAGCCATTGGGCACCATGGAATCAAAAGAGAAATGCATTCTTTTTTCCTAGTTAGGCTAGCTGATCACATAATACATATCACAAGCATTTCCCTGACATACTGATGGGAAAGATACGTGCATTTCATTCCGTATAGCTCAACTCTTTAGCATTATGTCTCCTCCTACTAAAATGTGCAAAATGCAGAAACTATCCTAACAATAGCATTAATAGATCCTGCCAAGGTGTCTCTCATCTTCCCTGACTTTTTATATTTGCCTGTTAGATATTTTGTTAATTTTAGGGATATGCATTCTGCAGGAGTACTAATATTTAACAGAATTCCTCTTGTGGGAGCAAGGTGATGAAACCTTGAGAGGTTACTGAGATATACAATTTCTCTGAAATGTTGGTGCTGCAGCTGCTACTTCCAGATAAAGGGCAAGTTTGCCTGTAGGTTTCTGGCAGCAGTAGTTAACATGAATTCTGGCAAAGGCCCCAACTTCTCTTCAAAGACAAAGAGTGAAGGGAGTCAGCACTGCTTAAAAATATTGCTACAAAGACTACCTTTTCAAATAGAATTTTTGATTCTATTTAATATCTATACATACATCTGCCAAGGTTTTGAGTTTATGCCCTCAGTCTAATAGACAGACTCTAACTAGGCAGGATAATATGGCAGTGTGAGACCTCTATTTTCAGCCATTCTGCTGTTTGGCTGCTTGAAACAAACATTTGTGGACAAGGACAGAGTGTTGAAGAATAGTCCAGACATGAAAAGAAGAGATCATTACACAAATTATGTTATTAATCTATAAATTTATCATTAAGGTTTCGCTAAAATTCTGTTTGTAAGTGATTATTCAAACATCCATCTTCATGGAAGGTTAGCACGGACTATTTACTTGCTATCTTGGGGGTTATCAAGACAGAATCCTCCAACTGGTCCCACTTATTTTTATAGCCCCCCCATCAGAGAATCTTATCTTGGGAGGTGCTGTTCTCAGAAGGTTTTAGCATATACTTCTATACTTTGACATCCTAGATGTAGACAGATTGTATTGTCTGTCTGTGCCTGCCTGCAATCTAATTTTCCTACAATGTAATTTTCCTGCTCCTCTTCCTTAGAAGTATATGGCAGAAATGGCAATGACATTGGTGTGACGTGGTTGGTTTGTTTGGTTGTTCTTAAAATATACATATGAATCCTGCTTGGAGGCCATCCCACAAAACATTTCACAGTACCTAAAAATCCCTACCATCTTTTCTAATGCTTTTAAATTACTTCAATAATCTCTAAATTACTGTTCCAGTGCCCAAACACCCTCTGGGTGAAAAACATTTTTCTTTTGTCTATTGTAAATTTCCCCTGGCACAACTTCTCTTGGGTCCTGTCACCTGGAGGAGAGATCAGTGTCTGCCCCTCCTCTACCCCTTGTGAGGATGTTGAAGACCTCAATGAGGTCTCCTCCCAGTCTCCTCCAGGATGAACAGAGCAAGTGACCTCAGCTGCTACTCCTATGCCTTCCCCTCTAGACCATTACCTTCACAACCCTCCTTTGGACACTCTCTAATAGCTTTATAACCTTTGCACATTGCAACACCCAAAACTACCCTCAGAACTTGAGGTGAGGCCATCCCAGCTCAGAGCAGAGCAGGACAATCCCCTCCCTTTTCTCAGCTAGTGATGTTGTGCCTGATGTCTCCTGCACAGGGTTGGCCCTCCTGGCTGCCAGGGCACTGCTGACTCAGATTCAAGTTGCCAACAACCAGGACATCTGGGTCCCTTTCTACAGTGCTGCTCTCCAGCCTCTCACTCCTCAGTCTATCTGTACATCCAGGTTTGCCCCATCCAGGTGCAGAATCCAGCACTTGTCCTTGTTAAACTCCACCAAGCTGGTGATTGCCCATCTCTCCAGCTTGTTGGGGTCTCTCTGCTGAGCCCCACCACCCTTGAGGGAGTCAACAGTTCCTCCCCATTCTGTACCATCTGTAAACTTGGTGTACCTTCAAATCCTTTGTCCAAGTCAGTTATGAAGATGTTGAAGAACACAGGACTTAAGATGGAGCCCTGTGGAACCCCACTAGTTACCATTCTTCTGATCTTGCAAGACTCAAACCCCAGTCTGCAAATCACAATTCTACTTTGGAAGCAACTATTGCAAATAGCAAAAGGTTACCATAATACCAGAAATTGATTTCTCAAGTCCGTTAGCAGCCAGGAGCATTGTAGTTATTATGTCCACTTACAAGTTGTATTGACCTCAGGAATATTGTGCACTCTTTAACTAAGGCAACAAAAAGAGGTTTTTACACTCATGCAACCCTTTTAAATTAATTATTTGGAATGAAATAATTGGTGAAAAAAGCACACACGCATAATAGAGACAGGATTTCCATAAATACATTGAAAATAAGACTAGCCCAAGATTTCTTCTAAGATAACTTCTATTTTGGTTTGTTTGTTTATTTACATATGATTTTTCACATAATGCTCCTGTAAAGAAGAAATTTGCTACAAGCCAACTGTAATTATTCTATGAATTACTGAAAGAAATCTAGAGAGAATAACGAGTAAGGTATCTCCTTCTTTTTCTCCTAAGGTTGGAGCTACAAAAGGGCTCCAAAATTTTAACTTAAATATGGTGGTTCATAGCTAACCTTGAAATACCTGGATACAAAAGGGGTTTTTTTGTACTGTAAATTCAATGTATGGTCAAACACAAAAACTGTGATATGGAAACACTACAGTGCTCATATTTTTGTCTTCATCACTTCACGGAAGGGCAAATCTTAATTGGCAATTTATTAAAAAGATAAAAAAAAGAAATTACAGATTTCCTAGGTAAGGATTTCTGGAGGCTTGAATGCAGGTATTGTAATGTCTGAAAATAGATTATTACTACAAACTCACTAGAGAATCTTTATGCTGAGAGAGAAGGAAAAATTATGACAGGTCAGAAGACTGTGAAACATGTGCTCTCTCTTCTCCTACCCTCCCTTTAAATATTGACAGCCTGTCATTTAGGTGCTATGGTATGATGAATAATGAAACAGAATCCAAGCTGCATTTCTCTCTAGGATCTATTCTTCCAAATCAAATACTGCCATCTTCAGGCAGACCATACCTAACGTTTAAAAGTTCGAGGGTTTATTAGTTATTGAGGGGGTCATCACCTCAAACAAACAAAAAACTGGTTATTTTGAAGATCTTTCAGATTGATACCTTACAGGAGATAATGAAAGGGATGTCCAAATTTTGGCTTCTACCTTTGGGAATAAGGCTACCACTACGTAAATTCATCTAAATGTTATTTTGGGCAAAACATTAATGAAATCATTCAACTATTTCCCTTGTTGTAGTGAGAGATAGGCAGTTAAGATTACAGCCATACAAGACACCCTGACTGCTAAGCACTTCCAAGTATGCATACTGTATATTGCCAACACACAGGCAATATACAGTATGCATAAATGTAAACTATTGCAATTCAATGGATTGAAATGATGTATCATATTTACATTTTTTTCCTTCCAGCAAAGTAGAACTTTAAGGTGACATTTGAGTATCAGATGATTATATCTGCAGGACAAGTAAGAAATGCAAACTACCCCTGCAAACAGGTAATTTACAGTACATACTACCCAAATATTCATCAGAGTAGTGACGTTAACTTCCCTTTTCTCCTGAAGTGCCCTGAAATTGCGATTCATTCATGAGAATCACAGCCTCCATTCATGCTATTCCATGAGAATCACATGAAGAGTTAGACAATACAATGGTTGCAATGAAGACTATGACTTGCAAGCTATCAATAAGTAGCCAAGCCTTTCATTTAAACACTGCTGGTTTTGGCCGAGGTAGAGTTAACTTTCTTCACAGTGGCCAGTATGGGGCTCTGTTTTGGATTTGTGCTGAATACAGAGCTGATAATACAAAGATGTTTTTGTTATTGCTGAGCAGGTATTGCACAGTCAGGGCCCTTTCCACTTTTCACACTGCCATGCTGGCAAAGAGGCCGGGGGTGTGTGGCTGGCTGGGGGGGACACAGCCAAGACAGGTGACCCCAGACTGACCAAAGGGACATTCCAGACCATATGATATCAGGCTCAGTGTATAAAGTGGGGGGAAGAGGAAGGAAGGACGGGATGTTTGGACTGGTGGTGTTTGTCCTCCCAAGTCACCATTAGTGTGATGGGGCACTGCTCTGCTGGAAATGGCTGAACACCTGCCCACCCACGGGAAGCAGTGAATTCGTTCCTTGTGTTGCTTTGCTTTGCTTGTGTGTGTGGGTTTTGCTTTCCCTATTAAATTTTCTGCATCTCAAATGAGTTTTGTAGCTCCGACCCCTCTGATTCTCTCCCTGATCCTGTTGGTGGGTCAGTGAGGGACTGTCTCCATGGGCTGGGCTGCTGGTGGGGTTACCATGACAAACACGGAGACATATTTTTAAAAATTTCTTATTACAGTACAAAATCAGGCACTTTTATTTAAAAAAAAAAATCTTTTTCATAATGAGAACTGCTGTTATTATCTTACTGTACTGGCAGAATATGGTATTTGATAATACATAAATACTGTATTTAGTGCAAACACAACAGAACACCAGCCAACAAAAAACCAAATCAAGAACAGCCAGATCCTGACTGCCATTTTCAAATAAGTATGCAAGTCAGTTAAAACTAGATAGACTTTTTATACTCCTTAATATCCTACAAAAGAAAAGGATATTAAATCAGAATTTGACTGGACTCAAATTCTAGATTATGTCCTTACAGATTTCGTTTTGTTTCACTTTTTTGCTTGTGCTGTGTCTAAAACTGGAATCTCTTTGATTTCAGAGAATGTCTTACATCATCTCTATGCTGGAAAATTCTGTATTTTCATATGCAGCCTTGGTGTTGGGAAACTTATCTTTTAAAGTACTCCTCCCACCCTCCAAAGAATAAGCCTTTTCCAGAAGAACAGTATCTTTAGAAATTTTATGATGTAATTCATCAAACACATAATGACTTCAGAAATCTCACCAACTTTTCCACCAAATTCTCAAAAATACAAATCTCCCACACTGCACAGACTAAGAGTCTCTATTATGATTTCAGGATAAGGGCCATTAGGCATTAGTTCCCTCAAATTGTTTTATCTCTGGGCTTACTGTAAGAGGCAGCCTGTCTTATTTTCCAAATGCGTATTTGAAAGCAGAGGCTGAAGGAAGATATCTGCTCTCTCCATTTTATCTTTCCTCCCTTCCCTTTTTCCTCACTCCTATGCCTGAAGTTCCTCATCACTGCTCATCCAGTGCAGCATGGTGAACACTCTCTCTCTTTATTGTTGCCAGCAATTACATATTCTTCTCTGTAGCTGATTAGTTGGGAGAAAGGGTACTTTTTCTATCTCCAGTACTCTGCCTGAGCAGAAGCAAGAATAATCCAGGGAGTGGGTAAAGCTAATCTAGTCCTCTATCTGACGAGATCTACTCTCCACCAACAATACCTTACTGTTCTATAGCAGTGCCATTTTTGGGCTTGATAAACATTGCAGGTCTTCAAGAATGGAGAACTGAGGAACCTCTGTTCAAACTCACATAGACCAAGGGCATTGTCATGGTGCAACCCTAGCCAGCAGCTGAACCCCACACAGCCCCACACAGCATTACCCATCTGATTTCCGCCTCCCATCCCACAGGGAGCTTGTTCACTGGTAGGATGGAGAAACAGAAACTCTGCTGGAACTCTGCAAGCCCTTCTCAGCAATAAACAAAATATCCATGTACTGTTTCAATTACCAATCAAAACACAGCCCCATACAAACTACTGTGAAGAAACTTAAGTATATTCCAGTTAAACCAGCACAATAGTGAAACAACTAGAATTTTAGAAAAGAACTTCTAATCTGTTTCTAAACCCAAGATGGAAATCCTACTACTTCTTTCCATCTATTTCATAATGACATTCCTAACACACCGCTTCCAAGCTACTGACGTTAAGCAAGCTAAGCTATGCAAAGGGAATAAACATACTAAATCATACTGTTACTACTTTATAACTCAATGAAACTAATTCTACTTTAAACTTACTTATTTAAATAACTACTATCTCTCAACATTGGCGATATGGCCAAAGATTATAGACCCAGTTTTCTAAAGGTCAGTCCTGAAATACTGATGAACATGCACTTAAGGGGTATCAGGACTAGATACAACATGGTAACTTAAAAAATTTCTTGTGTTCCCTTGCAGCTCAAATTCAAATACCATACTTACCTTGGGTCACCAATCTTTGTGGCCTATTTAAATACACATAGAGATAACAATGAAAAATGTCATAATCTATTGCTATGTGTGTAATAAACCCTTACTATCATAAATTGAGGGGATTTTACTGCTCTAATTCTGAGTTGTAGTAGCTTATAGGCATCTCACATTACTGGTTTTATGACTTCTAATTTGAAATATTCATATTCTTATATGAAATATAAGTAGTGCTAACGAAGAAATGAACCATTAGTTACATCTGCCTTCTGACATTATGTAGTGAAGATTTCATAGCTGATATTTGGTCATGTAATATTTCATTCTGCTTTTACTTTACAATAGGTGGTTTCTGTGGTTGCCTTCCATGAAGCAACAGTGACACTCAGTGTTAAAACCCTTGCATACACCAGAAGCACCCTCTACTTCCCTGTTTTTCTCATAATTCATTTAAATTATTAAAATTAAAATTTATTTAGCTCTTGCAGGCTGTTAGAAAAAGAACAGTTTACCATCTTGAAGAATGAGCTAAACTCTCCCTCTGTGTTTGTATCTAAAAAGTTATGCCAAAATTATTTAAAAAAACATACCCATACCTTTGTTAAAGTACTTATATCATTCTGTTTTTGAATGAGATCTTGATTCGACTGGATTGCACAGTTCAGAAATTGAAGCCGGTGGTGTTTTGGGAGAAGGATGTTCCAACTTCAGATGGAAGACTGAAAACAATAGAAAGAATTTCTCCTTCTCCCTACAGATATTGGAAATCTTTGGGGAACTTTGAAGATCTTGGTTGAATCAGCAAGACATAAATATGTAGGTTTAGGTAATAAAGATATTTGAAATCAATTGGGATGTGGTAAAGTTTGTCTCTGGTCACAGCTGGGGAAGCCCTGTCTTGCCCTGCTTGGTACCCTGGCCCCCATGGCATTCTGACAGCATAATTGCCTTGGAACTTGCCCACTACAGTGACAAAAATTTTATACAGGCAGCAACTTCAGAAACACTGCAACATCTGATACACATTATGTCTGCTAATGGTGGCCCAGCTATACAAAGTAATTCTGAGACACCAGTGTCATAAAAATCTCCTTTTATAACCAGGTGACCCACCAGGCAGAGGAGAGAAAGGCTGTGGGTGTCATCTGCCTGAACTTCAGCAAAGCCTTTGGTACCATCTCCCCAGAAAAGCTGGCAGTCCACGGCTTGGGCAGGTACACTCTTGGCTGGGTTAAAAACTGTTTGGATAACCAGGCCCAGAGAGTGGGGGTGAATGGTGCTGGATCCAGCTGGTGTCTGGTAGTGTCCCTCCAGGATCAGTGTGGGGCCCAATCCTATTTACTATCTTCACTGACGATCTGGATGAGGGGATTGAGTCTACCATTAGCAAATTCATGGACAACACCAACTTGGGTGTGTGCGTTGGTCTGCTACAAGGCAGGATGTCTCTGCAGAGGGATCTGGAAAGCTGGATTGATGGGTTGAGGTCAATGGTCTGAGGTTCAACAAGACCACAAAACTCCCCATCATTGACACAGACTGGGGCAGAGTAGCTGGAGAGCTGCCTGTTGGAACAGCACCTGGGGGTACTGGTTGACAGCAGCTGAACATGAACCAGCTGTGCCCAGGTGTCCAGGAAGGACAAGGACACCTGGCCTGTGTCAGCAATGGTGGGGCAGCAGGAGCAGGGC
>JBBMKD010000115.1:14961754-14990908 GCA_037834095.1 Argya squamiceps
CCCCAGGACGAGAAGGAGCAGGGCCAGGAGGAGGAGGAGAGGGGCGGCGAGGCGGGCTGCGAGGAGCCACTGGAGTACCCCGGCGACAGCTGCCGGGAGCTGCCGCCGCCGCCCACTCCGGACATCAATCAGCTGCCACCTTCCATCCTCCTCAAGGTGGGTAGAGATGGGGGGATGGACGGACCAGTCCTCTCCCTGAGGATTTGAGAAGGGGCTGCGCCAGCCCCCGGGGTGCCGGTGTCGCTGGGCGGCCTCGGTGCAGGCGGGAGCCGGATGAGGCCAGGCCGGTCCGGAGCTGCCTCAGCTCCTGGCTTTGGGGAGATAGATAGGATTCTGGGGGTGTTGTTTGCTTTTGTTTGTGTCCCGTTCCCCGACCCCAGCTGTTTGTCGTTGGAAACGGCGTTGTGAGCCATTACGTGGAGGTGCAGACACACAGATCAGGTCCAGAACCTGTCTTGTAAATGTTTTGATTGTACCCGTTAACTTCTTAAGGTGCCCTTCACAAGTCGAGTTTTACTTGCATCGCTGGTGTAGTACTTGCCAACGGGCCTGTCTCTGTATTTAGTGCTTCCGT
This sequence comes from Argya squamiceps, assembly GCA_037834095.1. Classification (NCBI taxonomy): domain Eukaryota; kingdom Metazoa; phylum Chordata; class Aves; order Passeriformes; family Leiothrichidae; genus Argya; species Argya squamiceps. Next base: position 14,962,329 of record JBBMKD010000115.1, read on the forward strand.
GGGTGTTGGAGCTACATAGATAAGTTTTCTGCGTTGATTATTAAGCAGTTTGTATTGCTTTGTATTGTGGATCAGTTTTGGTCTTAGTAGTTCCACAGTGTTTGCGGCCTTCTTGAATTACATGCTTTCGTAACCTCTTATGCTGTGTATCCAAGGAACAGTCTCACCTCTCCTGTCTCTTTTGCTGTCTTTCTGTTCCTTTAAAGCTGTTCTCCATTGGACCTACTTTCCGTTTTTAAGCTACTCTCTTGACTACTGTGCTGACTTCCTTCAGCTAAACATTAGCTAAAAAGAGGAGTCTAGCTGGAACTGAGCCGGTCATGTTTTCCATAGTCTCATGTGAGTGTGTCTTTAAATTTTGGGGGATAAATTTTCAGGATTGCAGGAGTTTCTCCGAGGTCAGATGGCAGAACTTAAAGCATGACATAGTAGTGGAGCAGTGAGAGACATAATTCTTGGGGTTCATATTTTGCTAGTTGTAGATCCAATGTAGAAAGTACTTCCTTTACTCTTTTGTTGTCAAACAGTAGCAACCTATTTAGCTGTCTGCCTTGCATGTAACACTAGTTCTGTGGGAGGTTTAGTTGGTTTGAGTCTTTTTTGTTGTTGTTTGGTTTTTTTTTTAAATACTCATAAGTGTGTTGGTGATGATATGTCATGTTTCATAGATGCACTGCAAATTAATTCTAGGCAAATAAGAACTCATGAGCTATCATCTGAATTAATCTCATCTGTGATTACAAAATTGAAACTTTGTCTTGTAGTTCTGCAAAAGAATCCATTTGTTTGCCACTGTTATTGGAAGATAACTTTTTTCTTTGATATTTGGTTTTAAGTTTTGAAACTAGACTCATTTGGTTAGTGTAGCTGAAATACTTTTTGTTCAATGGTATGAGTACTTTTCTGTGTTAGTTTTGGTACTCAGCTTCACTTTTTCAAAAATATCTATCTATAGCTGTGCCATAACTTTAATAGTGAAAGATGCCATGTCCATCTTACCTGTGGACTGGTTTAAATGTTATTTAATCTCTATTTTATATAGACCCAGTATTTAATTTTTACCTGTGCTTTCAAAGTTGTGGGGGTTTTATGTTTGATTACTTGTTTTTTTTATAAACAAGGCATTTTGTTTTAACCCTAGCTGGCAGTTAGGTACCAGGCAGCCACTCACACACCACATCCACAGACTGGTTAGGTGGAGAATTCAGGGGAAATAAGTGTGCCTAGTGGGCTGTGATAAGAACAGTTTAATAACTGAAGAAAAATAAAGTATGCTATTAACAATGTTTGTAGAAAAAGAAGATCAAGAAGGAGAGATCCAGGTGATGCACAGTACATTTGTTTTGTACGAGCTACAAAGCACTGTGCCAGCAGCTGGGAAGAATTCTGTCCTAGCTGAAGTCAGGACAGATGTCTACTTTCCCCAGTGATTTTGTCTGTACTGTTGCCCTATGGTCCAGTTCCTTCTGCAATGTTTTTGTAAAAATAGGCCATTATTTCCAGCACCATGATAGGAGCCAACCTACACACCCTCAGATTTGCCCTTCAATCCATAGCTGTACTAACAAGTTGGGTTTGTGGTTTTGGGTTTTTTTAGATTTTATATATATACACACACACACACACACACACACATATATATACATGAGATATGTGTATCTTTATCTATATATCTGTTTCCTAACTATTTCATTATTTTGGTTTTTGGTTCCTTCCAAAATAAACTACTGTGTGGAACTTCTAACTTCAGGTGTTTAACTAGGTGTCCTGTCATCTGGGTTTACATTTGCCTTCTTATGATGGATTTTGATACAGATAAAATATCCTAAATACAATCCTTTCTCCAAAGCTATCATTTTATTGTGTCAGAATGGAAGACAAATATACCCAAAATCTTCACTGAGCTTTTCACAGTAGGTGTAGGAGACACAAGCCTTAATACAAGGACAAGTGATTCCATCCTGAGAAACGTTAAGAGGCAGATCCTGATGGTTTTCTTCTTGATTCCCACATCTGTGACCTTCTGATGCAGTGGTGCTGGTGCAGGAGTGGCTGTCCCGTGTCTGTAGGTGGCCTAAAGCCCAAGGAAATATGTCAGGAATTGCTTTAGTAAGAGCTTGCCACTTTGACTGCTCAGGTGCTGTTTACCTGTTTACTAAAGAAGGCTGTTCTTCAGTCTCCTTTAAGCCAAGGGTTTGGGATGGGTGGAAGGTTTTGTCAGACTGAAATTGGCCTGCAGATTGTTAGATGGGCTCTACTGGATTGGGAGGTTCATGATGCACTGTGCTAGTTGATCCTGTTTCCCTGGCTGGTGAAGAGGTGTCCTGGTCAATATGAAGTGATAAAAGAATGGTGCTTCCACAGTAAGGGTATTGCATTTTGCTTTTCATTTTGCTGGTGAAACATGTGAGAAAACAATGTTATACAGTGGGCAGAATGTCATCTTTAGTCTTGGTGGAGGAGGGTGATTACCTTTGACTAAAGGGTAATTTAAAGCCATTCTCTTTAAAACTCAGGGGGAATTAATGAATTATAGATCAGTCAGCTGTACATAGCTTGACTGTGTCCTAGACATGTGTGAATGGAAAAAAAGGGAGCTGTTTCTAAGTAAAATGACAAAACCTTCTGTTGCATATGATTAAGTTCTGAAAACTTTGAACTGTATGTCCCACCTTTGTGCATATTGAAGTGTCACTGCTACTTATTCCTGGAAAATAAAATAGAAAAGTAAATCTTCCTGTTGTACCTGTTGCCTCTTTGCAGTGCTGCTGTTTAATAAAAAAAAGGTGTAAAATGGTCTGCAGACTGAACCCTGATCTTACAAGAGAAACCAATTCATACACTTCAGATTTCCTTTTGAGGTGTATTTTGAGGAGTCCTGCGTGTAAAACACAGTTGGTGCTTTTAAAGCCTCTGCTAGAGTACTGCATTTAGGCTGTGGGCACTGGGATCTCCTTAGAAAATTCACACACAAATGTGAGAGGGGTCAGAGGAGATCCAGAGGTCGTGAAAAGCATGGCCTATTATATACAGTATTGGAAGATTCCGGACAGAATGACAGTGGCTCAGAAAGAAGACTGCTAAGTTAAGAGGAAATTGGTAGAAAGTTTAGCTATATTCCTGTCCCTTGTTGAATAGCAGGAAATAATAAGTTTAATTTGGGTGAGATACTTAGATGTTCTTACACTGTATAATTTTCCAGGTCTTGGCAACAGTGGTTTCCTGTCTCTTGGGTTATGTGACAAGCTGGGATTTCTATTTATTGATGCTTTTTTAAACAACAAGTGGAGTGCCCTTATCAGGAATGTTTGGGGTGTCCTTGAACTTGATCAAAACAAAAGGGTCTAGAATAGATGATGTTTTCTTTTTGAGGTCCTCTTTCTCTGTTTGTTGAGATTTTTTAATAAAGCATAAACACGTGCCTGTAGCACAGACCCTGTCAGTTTTGGCTTAGGGCTAATGCACTATAAAGGGAAGATAAGTGTGTGTATAATATATATATGTGGGTGTATATTTTATTTAATGTAGGGTTTTCACAAATATATTATTACTGTTATTTGAAGTACTATTTACTCATTTTCTTTTATCTTTACTCAGTGCTTTTTACTTATTTTTCTCATTCTTCCCTTGTTGCAATAAGTTACGGGTTTCCTTTTGTTGCAGTGATAACTTAACATGTTTTTTTATGATAATGTTGATTGATACAAAATGCATTGCTGCTGTCCTTGTACTGCTAGCACTGAATTTAAGATAATCTGAGTGATATGAAGTGGGTTTGATATACCAGAGATAGACCTTTAATTTTATCTTCTGATTTTTGAATTCTGGTGTTTATACCTGAAAAGACTTCATATGCATTTTATAGTTAACACTATGATTTTCCTTCTGTAATTTTTTTTTTAAATTCTTTTTGGCTTGTGAGGAGGAAGAGGCGTTATAATACATCATTTATTTGGATTGGACTTTATCTGCAAGTTCATTGAGTCACTTTTGTAATACTAGCTTTCTTTCCTATGTATGCTGGTGTTCCCATCATATTATCCTGTCTAAAGCTTGTGTTGAGTCTTACTTTTAAATGTAGCATTAAGAGACATGAAACAGGTTTTGAACATTTGTGGCTGATGCTAGGAGGTAAAATATCCTTTATTTTCACTCTTAATTTGGTTGAACTCCTTCTTCTTTAGCAATGCTCATCAATGTGGTTTGTTATAGATTTGTTTTGGTTTTTTTGGCTTCTTGATTATTTTTCAGTTTTCCCATGAAGCTTACTGTCACCCTGTGATTCTGGTGGGGAAATGAACCAGTCTGAGATTCACTGTGGTGTCACTGAGCTTCTGGAATGCAGTTGAGGGGCAAAACTGTGAAGGGGTGTGCAAGTAGACTAGTAACTAAAGAGATGACAGTATATGCTCATTATTTCAATGATAAATTTCTGAAAGATGTTGTAAATTTTATGATTTTTTGCAGAATTACAAAAACAATTGTTTTGCTTTGCAGAGGTGTGTTTGGAAGGGTGGCTTTCATTCAAGCATGTAGATTCATCACAGAATGAGCTATGTGATGGAGGAGGAATGTCTTGGAATGAAATTTCTGCTTTTTTTGACATGCCTTAACACTCACGGCCAGTAAAAGTTTCCCTAATGTTGTGTAGTTGTTGGCTTGGCTTGTTCCGCATCTCCAAAATGACATTTTGGAGTTGTAATGTAAATTAAATGGAATGTAAAGTAAATGAAATGTAACATCTGCTTTCATTCTCTATTCGTTTATTTGTTTCTTTTTTTCAGGTTGCCTGAACCTGTGTTTGATCTTTCACAGATTTTGCTTTGCTTTAGTGTCTGCTCTTAAGCTGACACGGTGACTCAGAAGCACTACCTGTTGTCTTTTAGTGAGGACAGTTAGGGTTCTGAGGGTAAAAACGTTATGAGCTCCTGCAAGTAAAGCTACTCTGCTTATTGGTCAGGGCTCTTCCCTTCCATTAGGAGGACAGTCGTTTCTTACGGACAGAAGCTGATACTGTATTCTGCCTTGCAGCTAAGGCAATCTGTGAGTAGGTGGCTAGTAAGGACAGTGTTTCCTTTTGTAACTTCTGGCTGTTCCTGCCGCTGGTTTTGTGCTCTGTAGTGATCATGCAATTGCAGGGCGAGTAAATTCATCTGGCTAATCTGACACCAATCTAACGTTGCAAAACTTTTCCTTAGGATCCGCTGCCAGAAAAGACTTTCTCTAAGTACAGTCTCTAAATGCAATGCCAAACCTCAAGTGTCTGGAAGTAGGGGACTGGTAAATGTTTGCTACGAATAAGCAACTTGCCAAGAGAATCCTGACTGTGATGTGAAATCACACCATCAGTTTTCCTGGCTGGCAGATTTGTCTTAATCAGAAGAACAGTTTTAACCTAATTTCCTTCATGGCAAAATTCCTTTCAGGGGCGTGTGAGCTCAATGCTCACATCTCTTTCATAAACTCAGAATCATTCATATTTCCCTCGTTCTTTTCGAGTTATGTGTGGACAAAGTGAAGAAATATTTCGAAAACAAAGCAGATACTTCCTTCCTGTTCTCTTACGTACGATTCTTGAGTTTTCTGAAATAGAATGAAGCAGCCCTTAATAAACATAAATCTGATGGTAGCTTAACTGCTCCCTGCCTGCAATTAGCAAATACTGTGTTTTACTGTTCATAGTAAAATGTCATGCACTGAGCATGTTCTTTTTGTCAAGTGGTCCTTGAGAAATATTTTTGTTAATGAAATTTTAGTTAGTTGCTGAAAAAATTGATTAAACAAGTGAGCAGTTTTCCAAGAATGAACGTCTGAAGTTACTTAGGCACCATGAAATATTTGAGTGCACATTTTATTGTTGTTTTGTTGTTAATTCCATAAGCTTTTTGGTTTCAAAGAAGTCTACCTGATGCAGTGTAATGAAAACAATTTTGTAGATACCTGTTCCTGAGTACAAAAGAGTCTTATTGATAGAGGAGATCTTAATTCACAGAAATAAAGCTATTTCTTTCAAATTAAAATAATGGACAGAAATAGAGAGTGCATAGATTCACCTATTACAGTTTCTTCTGCCGTGAGGCCTGTATTTTTTTCATGTCTGTAGGAGGTATACCTTGTTCTTAAAGTTAGTAGTATCTTTTTAAAGACTGGTATTAGCAATCAACTGAATTCTCTTGCATCCCTTCTAGAGGCAAAAGCTTCTTTAGTATTTGCAATCAATAATTCAAACTCCTTGATTATGGTTTTTAATTATTTTTAAAATTAAGATTGTCTTTTAATAAGTTAAAATTATTTATTGAATTATGTTTACCTTATATTTGATTTTTGTGATGTGGATTGCTTTTTAGAAAACTTCACACTGAGGATATTGTGTTAGCAACCACATGAACAATTTTCTTCTACCAAACTTCCTTTAATAGTAACTTTAATGGATATGGCTGACTTTTCACTATTTCCTTTGATTAAAAGTGCAGTTTTTTTCTTCACTTGATTCACTTTGAAGAACTTGATTTAAGGCAAAAATTACCAAATATTTAAAGACACACTAAGTAAATTTAGTACATGGATTTTTGATTTTTTAAAACTGATCTTTTGTCTTTAAAAAAAATTATTTATATGATGCTTTGTGGTGTTTTTTTGTTTTGCTGGGCTTTTTTCTCCTTTGTTCATCCTGAAATAGTAAGGTTTTGCACAAATGTTCAAAATAGTATTTTTTAAACACACAGGTTGAACTATCTAGCATACATTTAATATAGAAACAGTGGGGAAATGTTAAGGGTGTAATGTCTGAGGCCCATTATGCAAGGACTTGGTGGTAAAGAAGATAGTTCTAAGGAATAACTTCATCTCTAGTTTTTCTGATTGGACCCTTCACTAAAAGTAATCAGCATTTGCTTTCTCTCTTTCTCATCCATTGTCTTACAAAATATTCTAAAAAGTTGAAGAAAACACCAAAACTTGGTCAGGAATTATTTTTGGTGATCTGAATAGTGCTGTGCAAGGACATCGTTTAGCTGGTTTAAAACTGATTGGACATCACCTCATTCAGAATGCTGGATTGACACACGTGGGTACTGTGGAATTAGCTGTGTTTCGCTGTTTAAAGGTAAAACAGTGTGGCTTTTCTCTTGTAAGGGATTTGTATGGGTGTGTAGATCAACATAAAATTAGACTGTTTGAATTGAGTGAAACAGATTGAATGTAATTTGACTGAAAACTTCCTATATATGTTAGTTAGTTGACTTCTGCTGTTGTGGGCATTACATTTTTGTATTTTCTTTTGATGTAGGATCACTTAGGTTGGGCAACACCTCTAAGATCCTTAAATCCAAACATTAACCTGGTCCTGCCAAGTCCATCAATAATCCATGCCCCTAAGTGCCACATCTACATGCCTTTTAAATATGTTCAGGAATGGTGATTCCACCACTGCTTTGGGCAGCCTGTTCCAGTGCTGGACGACCCTTGTGTCTAAACTAAACCTGCCTTGCCCCAACTTGTGGCCATTTCTTGTTGTCCTGTCAGTTTTTGCCTGGGAGAAGACCCTGAACCCCCCTGGCTACACCCTCCTTACAGGCAGTTGTAGAGACCAATAAGGTTTCACCTGAGCCTCTTTTCTCAAGGTTGAAACCTTTTTGTTGCTTCCCATCTGACTTGTGTTCCAGACTCTTCCCTAGTTCCAGTGCCCTCTGGATGCACCTCAGGGTTTTTCTTGTACTGAGGGACTCAAAACTGACCACAGGATTGAGGTGTGGCTTCACCAGTGGCCAGCACAGGGGAATGGTCACTGCCCTGGTCCTGCTCCCACAGTTTCTGGAGTACACCCATGCAAGCCATGAGCAGACAGTAGCATGTTTTGTCAAAGCAAACTGTGTCAAAGACTTTACTAAATTCCAGGCAGACAAAATTCACAGCCTTTCACTTATTCCACTGTGCAGGTTGCCTGGTCATGGGAGGAGACCAGGTTGGTCAAGCAAGGCCTGCCTTTCACAAACCCATGCTGGCTGGGGTGGACTCCTGGTTGTCCCGTGTGTGCCATGTCACAACACTCGAGATGATCTGCTCCATACCCTTATCCAGGACCAAGGTCTGACTGACAGGCCTGTAGTTCCCTGGATCCTCCTTTGAGCCTTTTGTGTAGATGAACATCATATGTGGCAGCATTCAGTCAACTGGAAATTCCTCTGTTAGCATCCAGGACTAAAGTGGCTCGTTTGTGGGGAATGCTTTCTCCGGCTAGCTGATTTCCCAAGCCAATTTATAGCAGTTTGTGAGTTCTCCGGGTAGCTCGCTGGAGTGTGCATTCAAGGCTTGGAAGAACGAAGCGTGCTCTCTCTCTTTTATTGAGGTGCAGTTTATTGAGGTGCAGTTCCATGTGGGCAGGGCCTTGCCAGAGCCCCACGTCCACATGTGGAGGCAAGGTGGGGAGAGAGAGAAAGAGCCTGGTGCATTCCCTTTTTCCTCAGGTCTGGGCGGGGAAAACACTTGGCCCAATGGGGAAGGGAATGGGTAGGGTTACATCAGGATGAACCAAGTACATCAGGGGTAGGAATGGGGGGGTGGAAGGACTATACCAAGTACATACAGATAACAAATCCAAATACAAAAAACCTGAAATTTGCACTGCTACACAGGACTGCTTGTAAATAATGGAAAGTGGCTTGGTAAGCAGTTCCAGCAGCTCCCTCAGGGCCCATGGGTCCCATTTTGCCCCTAGACTTGTGTGGGTCTTAGGTGGTGTACAGGTCACTGATCATTCCCCCTTAGATTATGGGGGGACTTCATTCTGCTCCCTGTCTTCCAGTTAAGTGGGCTGGGTACCCTGAGAGCAACCAGTCTTGCTTTTAAAGACTGAGGCAAGGTAGGAATTGCTGGTCTTTAATAAGTCTGTGTGAACAGTTTTGTTTCAAAACAAGAGCTTGTTATTAAAGAATTTACTGTGTCTGAAAGGTATGATAAGGTCAGTGGGGAAGATCAGGTGTCCTTAAATGGGATGTAGCCTGAAGGCTCAGAGAGTCTCTTGCAGCCATTGAAGGGAAAGAGAACCTCAGTAATCTTAATGACATGAAAGGGTGAAGCAGGAGGAATTGGCGTCTGCATTAGGGATTTGAGCTGAAAGAGGGTGAGATGAGAGAGAGGGAGCCCCTTTTCCAGAACTCTGCTTCCTCTACCCCTACCTTTTGCCAACAGGGAAAATAATGTAAAGTGATTCTAGAGAAAAGCTATTAAACCTTTTTTTTTCCCTTTACAGTGCTGAAGGATATTCTGGTGTTTGGATGAGGGATTAGAAAGAGTTGAGGGAGAACAAATTGAATAGAGGATATGAAAGTGTACATGTTTGAGTACAATTTTCAGGAATTAAATGTACTGACTAGTAGAACCATTGCAGTCCAAGTTATCTGTCATAAGCGGGAGTTAAATGAGCAGGCTTGTGGGTGGGAATGGTTTTAGCTTTCAGCTGTATTTATACATCCTTGGGAATTAGAAAATTTAAGTCAGGACAATTAATCTGCTGCAATATCGGTCTATATCTACAGAATAATACTGAATTAAAGGGTGGTGAAATCATCAAAGTGAGTAAAAGTGTTTTATGCACTAGTATAGTATTTTAATCAGTAGCTCAGCTAATCCCTTAATGTAAGGGTGATGTGCCACCACCTGGAATGTGTATAATCCTTGCTACTAAATTCCATTTTGTGTAATTCAATATGTCATCTTTTAATGATTGCAAGTTCCGAAAAGAAGCTGTTGTTTTACATGGCATTATTCAACATCCTTTTATAGCTGGAACTTTTAGAGCTACTACAGGTAATAAAACTGGCAAGGCCTTGGTTTTGAACACATACGGCTTGTGTAACTAACATGGCTACTCCTGTGCATGCTGGGACTTTTGCAATGACTTGGTCTCTCTTCTTGTCGTGGTGGCCTCATTTCCTGTTTTCTAAGAAGTCAGTTTGCAGCACCTGTGCTGTCCTTAATTGTCTCTGCTTTTAGACTTAAGTACACTAAAACATTACTACAAATGCTTGTAGACATTCTTCAGAATATTTTCTATGCAGCAGTACTGTTTGTGTCAAGTACTTAATCAAACTTGTTTCTTTTTTGTTTAGTTGTTGCTATAGCTGCTTCATGCAGAAGAAACAGGTTAGCAGTAGGTCTGTGATTTGTGAGGCCTTTTGGCTTTTGTTGGGATCGTAGTATGGTGGATTGATCCTGACTGGACACCAGATTCTTTTCCGAAGCCCTGGCACTCCCCTCCTTGACTGGTGAGAGAAAACATGAAGAAAGGGTTGCAAATTAAGGACAGGGAGATTACTCAGTGATTACTGTCATGGGCAAAACAGACTGAACTTGAGGAAATTGGTTAAATTTATTACCAATCAAATCAGAGTAGGATAATGAGAAGTAAAACCTGTATCTTTCCTAATCCTTGTATCCTTCCTTGGCTTTCACAATTCTCTACCTCCTTCCTCCAGCTGTTCAGGAGGACCAGGATAGGGGTTACACTCATCATACCTTGTTTCTGCTGCTCCTTTTTTATCACATATTCTTACTCCATCTATGGTTGCAACTTGCTTGTGCTGGATGACTTTTTTTTATCTTCTTCTTACATTATCCCTGAGGTGCTCCTGCCATTACTGACTGTCTTAGTCTCAGCCAGTGTGGGTCTGTCTTGGGTGCTGGCTGACACCTGGCTCTGTAAGACATGGGAGAAGGTTCTAGAGGCTTCTCAGAGAAACTGCATTTGTAGCCCCCTACTCTCAAAGGCTAGCCATGCCAACACAGGATAAAGAACATAAAATGCAAAAATTATTTATGGGCTGCCATTTTAACAGTGGCAGCTGTATTAGCAACAGTCTTTACTGTAGCATGTTTACTATTCTTCAGAACTGCAAAGTTTTGTTTCTTGAAGGTGGTATTTCCACAAATAAACATATTTATTTCCCACTTGAGTAAAGATTAGTTGAAGTATTTTATAATGCCAACCTGAATATACTTTGTCAATATAAATTGGAGTCAGTCAAATGTCTGTCTAAACATAATATGGATCATGCTGGTTTGTTCTCTTCTAAGGTTTTTATAACTGTTAAAAGATTCAGTCTTCTGTTTCATGCTGGCACCAGGAATTCAGGTTTGCTACTGCTCTTACTAACTTTGAATTACTGAGTGTCATCAGACTGTCACCTTTTCTAATGTTTAGAATTATGCTTTTGCAGGAAATGTCACATGCTGAATTACCACTTACTATTCAGTGCTTTCTTTCTGCTTGAGCAGTGAGGATGATGGTATTTTTTGAGTGCTGATTGCAGCCATGTCCTGGTTCTGCACATGGGTTCAGCAGTACTGACAAGAACTGCAGGGAGAAAGCAGGCAGTGATTGTTTTGTTTGCACATCTGTCTGCTGTGTTTAACTGGCTGTCTAATGAGAAACAGACACTGACTCTGGCAGTGGCCAAGCAAAGGCCTGCGTGGAAATGGGCATCATGTACAATCCTTCAACACTGAGGAGTCTTTTGAAAGAGATAGCAAGTTTCTCGTAGCTAGAAAGAGAGGAGAATGATAAATCTTGCAAGGATGTACAGAGTGTCATGAATTTGACCCCTTCTTCTCTTATTAGAGCTCTGCTTCATCAAGAAGGGTCTTCAAGGGATATGCATATTTAAAACTACTGGGATAAGCCAGCCCCTAGAGCAAGTGATACATTTATGGTTGTTATTCTCAATAGTTTGTTGTCTTGTCTGTTCCAAAGACCACCAAATGACCAAAGTTCTGTAAGTTACCATTGTAGTCCAATGCTTCATCGCATTTTTTTTTGTGTGTTTGTGTATGTTTTCGTCTTTGCTATCCCTTTTCCTTGGCTAAACAGTTCTAGTAGTTTCCTTGAATGTTTTCATATTGACTAGACTTCAGTGCTTTCCTATGGACACTCTCAAAGTATTTTCATATTTTCTTGAGAAAATTCCCTGAGATTGACAATAGTATTTCTGTTTAGTACTTGAAGTCCTCAGATCAGTGGGAGAACTTTTTCATGTTTGCAGTAATAATAATGCCACTACTGCCTTTTCTCATTATAGGATAACATGTATACTTAAGTTCATTTGTCCTGACAGTGTACCCTCATGTGAACTCTTGACAGACCCTCTTTTTATATTTATTAATATAAATTTATAATATTTATTAATAAACAGCAGTACTTTTAAGAAATGGATGAATGTAATACATGCTATAGCAATTTATGATCTTGCTGTAAAGTTACAGTTTATTTATTTTTTTTTTTAGCAGCTACTATAGTGCTCAAAACCTTGGGATATAAAGGGCTAATTTTGTGCTTCAGTTCTCTTCTATGACACTGATCTACTGTGCTAATCTACTCTACCATCCCATGCCCCCTTCCCACATGACCTGATGTGCCTTTATGACTCTTCTTACCAGTTCAGTTAGAAAATAAAAATAAAGGTTTCCCCTCCATTTCAGGATGGGAATGAAAGCACTTTTTAAATGACTTGCAAATAATGCTGAGATAATTTGTATTCCTTTAGGTGTGCCGTCTCAGAAGCACTTTTGAAACTTAGTCTACAAAATGAGTACTTAGGATATATTCTGTTGTTGGTTATGCTAATATGACTTACTAATATTGCCAGTTCTTGTGGGATGTAAGTTTTATTGTTATTGTCTCTGACTAGTCAAGCGGAGGGCAAGTTGTAGATCTGTGTGTTATAATGCATGCTAATACTTTTCTTTTACAAGATGTACTGACAATAAAATATTTCTGTCTCTAAAATATGATTACATGTGACAAATTTTTTTTTCTTTCTTTGCAGATATTTTCCAACTTATCTCTGAATGAGCGTTGCCTTTCAGTGTCATTAGTCTGTAAATATTGGCGTGACCTCTGTTTAGATTTTCAGTTTTGGAAGCAACTGGATCTCAGTAGTCGTCAGCAGGTATGAAAAAATCATTGTGGAATAATTGGTTTCATGACTCAGAATTTGTTCTTGGAACTTGTACTTTTGCTTAGGAGTAAACAGAAGAAGCATAAAATGGTGATATCTGTAGTTTCACAGATTTTTTCTATTAGCTGAAAATGTCTGGACTCTTAGGTTGGTTCTTTTAAATATGGTGTATTTTGTCGGAGATCAGTTGTTAAACAGTGGGAGCACAAGTGCTATTTGAAATGGGTTGTGGGTTACCTGTCTCAACTGTGCAGCAGGTCGTCTGGAACTATCAGACCTCTTAATAATTCAAAGACAAACGTGAGCATTTCTGAGGATGCTGTAGTTGGAAGAATGATCACATACATGGTGCTTGCTCTGTTTGTTTTAACAAATTGTCTTTATTTTATTCTTCATCTGGTATGCCTCCTACTCATTAGAAAAAAGACTGTGTTTGATTTGGGGTTTTTTTAGGCCTTGAACTGATCCTAAAATGAAATATTTGTGGGTTTAATTTAGTGAGATCTCTAGGAGCCCAGCCTTAAATTGTACAGGGTAACTTCCCTCCATGGAAAGGATGGATGCCAGTACTATTTGGCCACTGCCCTTGGGTTTCTTGTTGAAAAATGACTTGCAGGGGTTTATAGACAGTATCTTGAGAGTTTCATGAAAATAAAGGGTGCAGAGAAATAAAAACTGGACAGTTGCATTTGAAGAAGGATTTTTTTTCTTTGCAATTTGTCGTTGTTGTGGTTTAACCCCAGCCAGCAGCCAAAGCCCAGGCAGCCCCTTCCTCACTCCCCCACCAGTAAGGTTGGGGAGAGAACTGGAAGAATAAAACCTACAGAACTTAAGAGTTTAAAGACAATTTAATAGTGAAAGCATACACATACATATACACAAAGCAAGCAAGACAAAGAATTCACTGCTTATCAGCTGGCAGGTGCTCAGGTATCCCCAGCAGAACAGGGCCCCATCACACCGAACAGTAACTTGACATGACAAACCCCATCACTGGAAATGACAAACCCCATTCCTCCTCCTTTCCCTTACTTTATACACTGAGCATGATGAGGGGTCTGGAATATCCTTCTGGTCAGCTGTGGGGTTCTGGCTGTGTTCCCTCCCAGCCTCTTTGCCAGTGTGGCCAGGTGAAAAGCAGAAAAAGCCTTGGCTCTGTGCAATCCCTGCTCAACAATAAGAAAAACAGCACAAATCCAAAACAGTCCCATACTAGTCACTGTGAAGAAAATTACATCTACCCCAGGCAAAACCAGCACGGCTCTTTTCTATCTTAACACCTGCCTGATGAAAGAGCAAGAAAAAATATCTGACTTGCTACAAATGAAAAGCATATTGAATGCAGCAAAGACTGTTCCTCAGCTATATAAGACAAAATTCAAAAGGGATTCGTGTTGCTTTCTTGCCCTCTTTGGTTAAAGCTAAAGCTCATCTATTCCAAGTGATGGATAAGTATTTCTGAATGGTCCTTTGTAGGATTGTCTTCTTTTAAGATTGTTGTCTTTTTTGGCTAACTACAATGTTTATAGATACAAAATGGAAGGATTTTTTTTTACAAAGGTATTAAGGAAACTTTGCTGTCTGAGCATCCAGGGGCCACTCTGTCAGCCACACTGGCACCACCTGCTTGGGACCAAAGTCCCTCCTGGCAGCTGCTCCAGGGAGGTGATGGATGCCTTGCTCAGCTCCCTGCACACCCCACACAGTCAGATCACTTTCCTTGCTGCCTCAATCAGACCTCTGGGTCCTTAAAGTAATGTAGTCATTGTACAACAACAGAATAACAGCTCAAGCTGGAGGAGGTGGGACCCCAACAGAGGGACCCCTGTGCTTTTATACCCTCACTGTATGTGTGTGGGTACATCTGGGGGCTCTTGGCTCCTGCTGTATTTCCAGGTGTCCCTCACCTGGCTGTGCCAGAGGTCTCTGTGCCCTTTGTTGTGCGAAGAGTTGGCACCAGTTCACACATGGACTTTTGCCTTTGGCTGTGCCACCTGGAGCTCAGCCTGAGCTCCACTGCAGCTACACCCCAAGCTATTTGTAATGAGTGTGTTCCTCAACAGTCCTCCCTTTGGTTTAATCGAGCATACCTGCTAATATACTAAAATAAAAAAGAAAAGTTTAAAGACGTTGAACTGACCTTCCATACAACAAAAGTAATTAAATAACAAAAATAACAGAATGAGGGCTAACATGATTGCCATAGGGCAGAAATTATTATAAATATGAAATCACATATATTTTAGTAAACAAATGCAGTAGTGTTTGTTGGCTACAAGTTATATAGTTCTGTTATTAATATTCTGCCTTCTGTCAGTTAAATGATTCCTGCACTTCTTATGCTTTAGTCCACGTACTCGTCTTTCTGGTCTTTTGGGTTAGTGGGTTCCTTGGGTTGGTGATCTGTAGTGTTTGCCATCTCTTCTGGCCAGAATCGCCTTTTACTCAGTTGGAGTTGATTGTACATAGTTGCTGAGTTAGCTTTTAGTTTCTTCCTTATCGAAGAAGTTCTGCCAAATGTCATTGTGGTCTGTGAATTCTGCATTCCTTGTGTCTGCTGTCAGTAGTATATTACTCTCCCCAAGTTTTGTTAACCTCCCCTAGGAGCTGAGGTCATCGAAGCACTTCAAGCCCCAAACCTTAATAAGACAATTCTACCAACAAGTAATTTATTTTTCTAATACCTGAACATCAGAGGTAGTCTATTAGTGGCTAAAAAGAGAAGCAGGTCTGTGGTTACCCTCCTAACTCTGGAGCTCAGTCTAGTACCTGAGAATTTCTGTCAAGTTGGGCAGCTGTTTGGGATTCTTTTTGTGGTGACATAAATTCCTGCAGCTGCCCATATTTTCTGTACTTGTCTAGCTGTTGTCTCTCCCTCTGTAAGCTTTATCATGAAACCATCTAGCTACAGTGTACATATTCTGTCAGAACTGGCTTTCCGCCAGTTGCCCATATCTGATCAAAACCATCAGCCCTCCTCTGTCTGAAACAAACCAATTACAGAAAAATATTCAGCCATAGGTAGTATCTGTAAAGGAGATATAGTTTCATTTTTCCTATAGCTCATGGAAATGCATCTTACAAACAGCCATTTTTTGTCCTAATCACATTAAAGATCTTTATGGAAAAAGTTATATTGTGAGCATTTGTTTTTTCTTTGCAGGTCACTGATGAGCTGTTGGAAAAAATAGCATCAAGAAGCCAGAACATTACTGAAATCAATATTTCTGATTGTCGTAATGTATCTGACACAGGAGTATGCATATTAGCAATTAAATGTCCTGGGCTCCTAAGGTATACTGCCTACAGATGTAAACAACTTTCTGACACCTCTATTATTGCAGTTGCCTCTCAGTGTCCTCTTCTTCAGAAAGTGCATGTGGGCAATCAAGACAGACTCACTGATGAAGGCCTGAAGGAGGTAACTGTCCATTCCACAAATTCCTTCTGTAAACTTAGTATATTTCAGCTTAACACGTAAAAGAAGATACTTTCTTAGGATTTAATTAAAATCAGAAAAAAATCTTCTATTTTAAAAGTTGGTGTATGGAGACCTTTTTTTGGTGCAGTAAATGCTGTCCTTTAGAGACTGCACATACTTTATTTTTTCTTCTTCAACCCAGGGGTTGAACGATCACTTTTGTAGTTAAATCTGTAGTTTGACATCCTATACTTGACTTCTGTTGGATTCAATTTCCCTAAGCTTGGTTGCTATTCAAACCCTGTGTTTAAGTAACTTGTTTTTGCTTCATGAATGCTGAAGATGACTAAGATCTTGATTTGTTAGATGTGCAGGAAGGTTTCACCAACTCTCTGAGAGTGTTAAAGGAGCATTTAGGAGTTAGGGTTAATAAAATAAACTGTTGCGCATAAAGGCATTGTTAGCTACCTGTACATAGAGTAAATAATTTAGTTCATATGTGCTGCTCTTAGCTCCATTTTTTGACGGTAGTTAGCAACTTCATTTTGTCACATATGTAATTAGAATCTTTCTTGTTTGCATATAGTGTTTCAAAGCCTGAAAAGAAAGATAATTTTTAATAGAGGGTGGAGAAGCAGAAAAATAATCTTTTCTCCCATCTCTTCATTTCAGTCAAATTCTGTTGTGTTTTTTTGTTTTTTCCCTTTGATTTCATTAATTGCAGCTCGGTTCAAAATGCAGGGAATTGAAAGACATACATTTTGGGCAATGTTACAAGATCTCAGATGAAGGAATGATCATTATAGCTAAAGGCTGTCTGAAGCTGCAAAGAATATATATGCAAGAAAACAAATTAGTAAGTACATATTGTGATTTTTTTTTCTTTCCAAGGCATTTTGATTGTCAAAGCTTTCTCTTGCTCTTTATCTTTTAAAAATTTTCTTTACAATGGCTTTTTATAAGTGAATTGCTTAAAAATGTTTCTGGCTGTGAAAACTGCAGTTCTACAGAGGTGGCTCAGAAGGTGATGCAAACACAAGTTAAACTAAATGTATTAACTTCTTGTTTTTAACGTGCTATTTCAGGAGTAATTGTTTGGGAAGCATTAGGAAAATACTTAGTTTATGTGGAATGTTTATTTTCTTTCTAAGAGTGCAGTAAAAAGTGCAAACAGCTAAAAGATTTTTGGAGCTTGAATTCTTGATTACAAGTGATACACTTATAATATTTTCTTGAAATATATCACTTTCTCACCAGGATAGAGTAGTGTGCTTGTGCTAGTAGAAGGAAGCTGTTGAAGAGTAATAAAACAATTTTGCGTCCTAATTCTAAGCAGTCTCTGAAATGATGGTTTCTAATGTAGAAAGAGTGGCTTGTAAATGGTATAGCAGAACACTGACTTAAGGGGTTTTTTTAAGTTTTATTTTATATTTAAAATCTGTTTCTTGCAAGAAAGTAGTAAAACTTGCTTGCACTTGAATTTTTAGCTGTCAGCTAATATCGTGGTTATAACCTTTGTTCCAAAACTGCTGAACTGGAACAAATAAATTGTGTTTGTAAGAAAACAGCATACCTTGTATTCAAAAATTATTTGATATTTGGCTTCAAATAGACAAAGAGATGCTAATGCTCAAGATTGGTTTTTTTAATATATAAACCTTTCTCAAATCAACAAAGAAAGAAAAAGGCATCCAGTTATTGGTTTTGATCAAACCTGTGGAAAGTTGAGAAATAGGGGATAGAGACCTAAACTGAGATCTCTGTATAGTTTAAATGCAGAAAAAGGGCCCGTGCCTCCTCCTGTATTGAAACACAGTCTTGAATTCTGTCAAAGCTAGTCCTTTTAATACTTACCTTAATACATAAAAAACTTTTAATACGAAAAAGAAATTATCTGAGAAGTCTGGAAGGAAAAACATCTAACTTCCTTCTTTCTCTGGAAAGAGAAAGCTGAGTTAATAATTTGTCTTTAAAAGGAAGAGGAAAACCTTCAAGATTTGCATAATTGTGTGTGAGAGATGGCTTAATTGTAATTAAGAATAAAATATGTTTAAATATCGGCATAAGTGCTTGATCATTAGAAAATATGGAGGGAAGGTGTTAACTTAGCTTTTCTTGTAGATGCAACTTAGAGTTCTTGTCACTGAAGTTTTGATTCTCTTTACAGTGTGAAATGTAACCTAAGAAGTTGTTATTGCAGTTATTACCTCTTAAAGACTTTGTGGTCTTAATATCTGAAATGTCAGCAAAGTTCCTTTTTGAAATGGAACATAGGAATTATCTTAATTATTTTTAAGGCAGTCGTGAAATGTGCTCTTAACTTGCACTCTACTTGGTTGCCTTCATTGTTGAAAGCATAACACTGATTTTAATTGCAAATAAGACAAAAATATTTGCTGTCAAGTGGATAGGAAATATCTCTAAATTTTGTCACTTCAATCTGTCTAGTAACTTACCAATACTGATTTTTTTCTCTAGTTTTTCATGAATGTACTTTCTTTTTTTTGTATCTAATTGTACCTTAATTCCTACCCATCTTTAATTTTTCAGGGGGAAGAAAAAGTCTTGGGGCAAACTTGGTATAGCTCTGTAAAATTAAATTCAGCTTCATAAATCTTTGTATGTACACATGAAAAAAATTTTGAAGCTGTTATGAACTCCAGGGTGTGTTAGTCCTCAGAATAAAATAACACTTAGACAATGCCACTAGATGACAAAGCTGAAAAAGCTGCTGTGCTTTCGTCTTGCTAGGGTCAAGAGATTTCCAAGTCTTGCTAGCAGTTTAGTTTTGTGTGATGAATCAAGACAATTTTTAAGAAGTTCTCATGCAATTTTAAAATAGAAACATTTACATTCCAAAAATTTACATTCCAAAATAAATAAAAAATACAGAATTGTTCAGTTGTGGAATTACCTTAAAAGGGATTAATGATTGGAAAATGGTTTGTCAAATTCTGTGGGTTACTTTTCTCCCTTCTAAAAGAATCTCCTTAGTATTTGATGTGGCGCATACTACTTCCTGCTTCTGGTGAAGAAGGTGGTTTGGGGAAATACGTGTTTGTGTGTGTGTGTGTTTTCAAAATGAATAAGTATTTATTCTCATAAATCAAAATATTCTGTGGCAAGAAGAATGTACTTCACGTGTGAGGGCTTGGTCTGTGTATTTAAAGTTCATACCTTGTCAGTATGCTACAAGGAGGACTCCTATCCTCCCCTGTTAGGCAGCTGCTGCAGCATCCATGTAAATAGTCTTGTGTTTTGTACTTTCTTGTTTATTCCTTTCTCAGAGGTGCTCAAAATCATGTATGTGACTCTTACAATTTCTGTTAATTTCAAAATGTGTAGTACATTACAGATAGTACATGATGGTTGAGTTTTCATATAGGCTTGTGTCACACTAATAGATTTTAACTTCAAAAATACATCTAGGCAGAGGCAAGCATCAGCTAAATAATGCCTTTGTGAGTGTTACTTTGCAGTGAAATGTGTGTGGATCAGGCAACACAGTTCAGTTGCTTCATCTGTTGCTAAGTAACTCCGTTATCAGACTGCTGAGCAGAAACAGGGAAAGGAGAATTTATGTTCTGATTGTTGAATATGCTAGACATTTCACAGAAAAATAGACCTTTTCCTGTCTCTGAAGTGCTGATTATGTCATGGTAATAAGCAAAAGTCGCAATTAATAAATGGGACAAAGGATGTAAAAGGAAAAAGTTAATGTTGCATAGCTAACTCAACAATAGAAGGTTGTTGTTATTTGCATAACTGTTTAGGATTTGTATCTCTTCCAAGCATGTTTATTTTTCCTCTGTCCTTTGAATGAAAGAATAACTACACGCTGAGCCTCTTTTCTGAAGCATACTGGCCAAATTAGGAACCTAGTTTAAAAAAAAAATTACAATGGCAGGACTTGTGAAGTGTGCCATTATGTTCTCTCTCCTGATCTGCCCCCAAACAGTCTGATGCAATTGAATAATCTCACAGAATTTCAGTGTAAGTGGAAGAACAGATTATAGCTCTGTCCAGACAAAACTAGAAAATTTCTTATTTTCTTGGCTGAATTTAGTTGGACTCCTTATTTTATGGTTTTGACTGGTATGGTGTGCTATAACTTCTGTGTTTGCATCATGTGAATGTTCAGTGTGAATGAAGCTGGTGGAAGATGGATGGGTTAATTTCATTGTTAGCTTAACAGCTACCAGTTGCTGTTTTTAATCTTTCCACCCCACACAGAGGGTACATAGCTTAGGTGCAAAGTCAGAGAACTGCTCCACACTAACATGTACTACTCTCACTAAGACACAGAGTGGGGGGTACTTAACTTCAATTGCTTTTATTACAACCTTGCATAGAAGGGTGGAGTCCTAAAAGGTTTTAAAGGTTTTATGGGAGGTAGAACTCGGTGACTACAGAGCACCCAAACAGAAGGGTTATATCCAGAAGCTTTCATACAAGTTGTCTGTATTCCTTATTATGGGTAGAGTTGATCTAGATTTGGGAGCTTGCTGTAAAGCTGGAGAAAACCCTTCTCCACTTAACTAATTTGATTTAACACACAATTTTCTTTTTAACTGCTTTTCCTTAACTTGGTAACTCAATAGCTAAAATTATAATATAATAAAATTAAATTAAATTACAATTCCTCCCTATTCCAGCCAGTGACTGTTTTTTTGTGGTGAACTAGATATGGATAATGAGAGCGAGCTTCTGAAGATAAAGCAAGGTGGAATTTTAGATACTGTAGGAGAATGGCAACATTCCTACCTCTATACTTTGTTCTTTTGCTCTCTTTTCTCTTTTACAGGCTCATTCAGGAGTGGATGGGCTATTATAGTAGCTTCCATGACAGTACTTCTTCCATTCCAATTAAATGATGTTGTGAGGTGGATCCTTAAAGGCAAATCATTTGTATGATGGTTCCCAAATATGTTCATTAAGACAGTTAGAATAAAACTTGACCATGTATTATAAATGACAATGTAATATTGGCTTTCACATTTATGTATTAGCTCTTGCATGGTGTTATTAATCACAAGTATTTCATATGGTACAATTTATAAGTCCTTTTAACTGCTCGTTAGTGTAAAATAAGCTATCCATTTATGTATTCAGCATATGCCTTATATAAATAATGTTGTGATTAATATATCATAGGCCCTGGCAAAATATGGAATGCTAAAAATGCCTTTAGCTCAGAGAATAATGAAGAAACAATTGGTTTCATCCTGTTGTTTCTCACATCTGCGTACTGGCCTCTCCAAGTGATATGATAAGTGATGGGAACCGGAGCACCAAGAAAACATTAGAGAAGAATATATTGACTCCTTGTTATTAGGGAGTGTGAAACAACAGGATGAAACCACAAGAAGAAATACAATATATTGACCTAATTTACAAGACACCATGCAGGCAAGTCAGAACTTAAAACCAAACAGGAGTTCCTGTAACATAAAAAAAGAAAGAATAATGCATAAACTCATGAATATGTATGTACTCCAATAATGTAATAATATATAGAGGACGTTGTTTTAAAACTAATTGTGTGTTTTTTGGCTATAGTCAGAAACACCCCAGCACTGGACGTTGTCCCTTTTTATCCTCTTATTAATTTTTTAAAAAATTCTAAAGAATGAACTTTGTTTTTCACACCATGCTTCTATTTCTTTGTTAGACTTTTGATTCTTGAATTTCATGATAACCAAGTTTTGGCGCAGTTGGCAATATGCTTGATATGCGATAACACTTTTTAAGTACATATTTTACAGGCGGCTATTTAACAGTTTTTTAAGTTGACTATTCTGTAAGTTTTTTGCTTACCTTTGCAGTTTACAGCAGATAAAGTTGAAATTCAAGTTAACTGTGATGCTATGTTTGATAGAAACTACAATGCTTAAGAGATGTGAATAATATACTTTAGTTTTAGTAAAAAAGAATTAAGATAGACTAAACAGAGTATTACGGTTTTGTCACACAGTTAAAGAGTTAACATATGCTTTTAAAGCATTGACTGGAATCAACTTAGTATAAAATAAGAAGAAAAAATAAACTTAATTTTCATATTTTCTGAATAATCAGCATTGTGTAAGCTGATAAATTTATTTTTGTCTTTTAATGATACTCCCCTCCCCACTTCCATTTTTACTTTGGGAAGCATTTCCCTTCCTGCTTCATACTTGTCATCTGCAAAACACTTATTTCAGCATTACACCTTTGGTCGCAAACATTGAGAGAGTATTTTGCTTTGCTTTTGCTAAAAACAATTTAGCCCTGGAAAATTGTTTCAGGAAGAAAGTATTATAAAGCATATAAACTGCACAGTGTCAAATGTTCAGAATGTATGGAAATAACTTACTTTGTTTCAATGGTAACAAGTAAGTGAAAGAAATTTATTTGGGGAAAATGTTCCAAAAGAATGTAATTTCCCTGTCCTTCTTCCATCTTCCACAATATACTCCATATGCTATGACACTTTTTTACATACAGCTCTTAAAACTGTTCTTCTCCTTAAAGAAATTTCAGAAGAATTATTTTCCCATGTTTTTTCAGGCATACTTTCCCAAAATACTTCTGAACCACTTTATTTCGTTATTCGAGGTTTTGAAAAGAACTTCCCCCTTCAATTACTATTTCTACAATTAAACCCCTATGTTCAGAAGGACCTGTTGGTGGTTTTCTTTGCAGACACAGGTACCTCCTCCTCCTTCAGCTGTGACCTAGGTTTTCTGCAGCAGAATCTCAGACGCTGGATTTATAAAAATAATGGGTTTCGCAGAGATACAGCATCAGGTCAGAGAAGGTTCGGTGCCTTCAAAGAGGGACCCAGAACAAAGAAAACCCCAGGCAATTATACACTTATGACTTACGCCCCCACCTTTCACACACTCTTATCATGCCTTCATCGATCTAATGGTCATTTCTGGTTTGTAGTCTTCCAGCACTTTCCTGGTTTCTTTCTCTATGTCTACCACACAGGCAGGCGCTTGATTTCTTGCCTCATTGAGTTACAGGTTCTGCAGACAACTGTAGCCTTTGTATTTTCTAGTTTTTTCCTGGTGCACCTACTCACTGGCTAAACATGGAAAGCCAAAAACCTGCTAGTCCTAATGTAATAAACATTGCCTAACAACAGCCGAAGCATCACTAAGTTATCAATATTCTTTTCATGCTAGAGCTAAAACACAGAAGTGTCCCAGCACTGTCCCAGTTCCTTGGAAGATGACTAAGCAAATTAATTATTCTGTCTGAAAGCATATGTAGGTCTAGGTTCACAGCTTCTGGCCAAAGGGTTCAGCAAATCCAGCTACTGATGCTAAAAAAACAACACACAGAATCACACAGCTTTGTAACTTCATGTAGCTCATCCTACTTAGGACTTGTTTATGCTGAATAACTAGCATCTCTCAATAACTAGTTGCTTGCTAAAAGTATATATATATATTCAGGAAGATAGTGGAGTCATGGTATGATCTGATCTGAGATCTGGTCCCATCCACACTACCATGACACCAGTAGGCCAGGTGGCAGCCCTGTGCAGTCTGTCCCTTTCCAGGGTTGGGGCAGTCCACAACATCTCTGGATAACCTGTTCCAGTGCCTCACCACCCCCGCAGTAAAGGACTCTGTACACACACCAAGATGGATTTCTCTCTTCTGTACACTATATGTCATAACTTTGGATAATCATGTTTCATCTTCTAGCAAATAGTAAATTAGAGATTTCTAAAGCAAAAACTTTCATGCAGATGGCATGATGGTAGTATGCTCTAGCATGCACTAGTAATGATCCCTTTTGTATTTTAGTTTCTCAAATACTTTACATACACACCAGAACCACCTAATGTACCATTAAAGTATGGTTTAGCACTATAAAAATGCACTTAACAGCTATACTGATATTAAGATGAGGTATGGGAAGTCATGCTTTTGTATGAACTACATGAGACTTCTGTCTGGTAGTAAAAATGTTACGGAAAGGTCTGTCTTTTGACAAGCTCTTCAGAACATTTACTTTATTAATTTTTTGAACAATGTAAAATGATTCAGTTTCTTAGAAACCTAACTTACAGAACCTTGTATTTCTCAGAGTTCAATTCTTTCGGTCTTTCTTTGGTCTTTTTTTGTTTAGATCTGTTGCATTTTGACCTAGGCAGTTTCTGTAATACTGTTCCTGCAGTGAAACGTTTATGGCAAGTTTGATGTTAATAGAAGGGAAAAAGGCAAAGCTTGTGTACATGTGCATAGATCAGCTACATGTATCTGCTGTAAAGGCATTAGAACCACAGTGCAGGAGTCAGAGTCTTGGTTTCAGTATAACTTTCTGTAAATGCTGTGTCAGTAAATACAGTGTGGCGCTGTCACCCTTAGGTGGCAGCATTGACTTTGTAGTGGCGATGAGCTCCCGGCCTGTGCTGTGGGGGATTGCCAATGCACGGCAGATAATTTCTGAATATTGTGCTGGTTCCACAGACCCCGTGTTCCCTTCAGCTGCCAGGATGGCTGTCAGAGTAATTCTTAAGTGTCTCAATAAGGTCAGCTGTATAGTTTCACCACTTGCTGCTTTTCTATTTTTTCTTTTTAGACAGGTACTGTATTTTGATGTGAGTTTACTTGACATGTACACTGTGTGGTACACATTTAAAAGCAACCAAAAGCTGGAGTTGCAACCTGTATTGCTACATTAATTATACTTTTTGACTCTTGTCAGGTTACATGTGGTTGATTAATGGCTATACCTACTCTGTGGTTCAAAAAACTTCCAGTTTTGATATTGATATAAAACTAGGTGTTATACCACTTAAAGCATTTCATTTAAATGTAATTTATTACTACTTACAACAAGCATTCTATGTATAAAAATGTGTAGTACATATACTGTAGATTAATACAATGACAGAGAAGTCAGTGATGGAATGAAAGAGTAGAAAAGTTGCTGATGCAGTACTTTTTCCTACTTTTTGGTCAGCATTATAAGGTGATTATTCGTTTGATACTTGCGGATGATGTAATTTGCAAATAATTTTAGTAAAGGTTAAATATGTTTATTTGTATATTTAAGTGACATCTTTTTTGCCTGTGCATTAATGGCTGGCATGTTAGTGTTGTACATCAAAATCAAACCTAGGAAGAACTGTGACAAATAATGTTCTCAGTGTTGAAGATTCTGGTGTTGTTAAGTCCAAATGGATGGAGGTAATGGAAAAATCCTAAATGCAATATGCAAACAAATTTCAGCAAGTTGTGAATTTTAAATTTTCAGTTAGAATTTAGGCACTTCTACTTTTTTGTTTCTTTTGTGTGTTTTTTGGCTGCTCTTGTTGTTGAGTAAGGTACTTGAGCTTTTAATTAAAAACTTGATGACCGGGAATTGATAGCTGGATATGGAGCCTTTTCAGTTGTTTGAAATAACAATATTTAGTTGTCCTGTGGGATCACTGGTATTACAGTACTTTAGTCACAAACCAAATTCCATGATACTAGAGTGAAAACCCTTTCCACTAAAATATATGCTGCTAGATATTAAAGTTACCTAAATGGAGCTGAAATTTATGTAGCTTATTTGTTTTCCTGTTGGCATTTTTGTTTGTTTACATCTTTTAATGTGGTGGTGTCTTGTGTCAAAGAGAGCACTGGCAAACTCCAGATGAATCACTTGTAGCTTGTTCATCTATTAAGTTGGTGTCTTGACTCACGTTGTACTTTTTAAGAGTCTTCAGCTATTCACTGAGGATAGCAATAAATCAAAACTGATAATATTTCTCCCAGTGAGCTGTGATGCTTACTGAAAGAGATCATAAGTATGATGCTGTGAAGCAAATCCCTTAAAACTGTCAGTATCAATATTTTAAAATAGTGGTAATTTGCATCAATCAAATATAATCCAAATATGTTTTTATTTGTATGCAACAGAGGCAAGATCACATAAAAGTAATGAATGACAGGCAGGCATCTTTGTTTATATAATTTCTTTCCAGGAAATTCCAGTTGAACTTTTTTATCTTTAGGAAGCTAGAAGAATGAACTTGTCAAATTTCTGAATCTGTGGGGAAACACTCTTGTTTCCCAAAGAACTTCACTCTAACTTATGCAAGTTACAGTTTTCAGTATGAGAGATCAGATCATTAAGAATATAAGTTCTACAATTGTCTACATTCCCTCTTCTCACCTTTCTGGAGTGACCAGTATCTGGGAGCATGTATATAAAGGTATGCTCTCTGTGGGTATCTGGAGGTGTTCTTCCCGGTAGGTTTGGTAGTTTTCTACCAACAGTGTAGCACTTCTCCAAAATGCTACATTGTTGGTAGACAAGGCTACAGGGCAAGCTGGATAGGCGCTGAGACCAAACTGCTGAAACCATCCTAAACAGCGTCTTTGAGTCGTGGTAATTTTCAACATCCTATTCTGCTTTTCACACCTATGTGTAGTTTTGCCCCAGTATTTTTAAGAGCCCTTAGCTTAGTGTTCCTCTTTTCCCTTGTTTTGTATAGCTTTTTTAAAAATTAATATTTTTCAGTAATAAAAAAAGTTCTGTTAATCTGTTAAGTAATATTAAAAGTTCTGTTGTATCTGAGGCTTTTCCTAAAAATTGTCTTGCTGGGGTCATCCTCAGACACCAGCTTGTGGTTGTCTTCGTTTTGTCTTCCTGTTCCATTGCATCCAAATGTGGCTTGTTTAGGGTTTTTTGTGGTTTTTTTTGTGTATATCTCTCTGGGAATTGTACATTATTCTGACATTATGCAATTAAATTACAGTTTGCTAAAACTGAAAAATTATTTTTAAACCTTCCAAGATTTTATGAGATTTATTCATACATACATACGTACATATACACACATATGTGTGTGTGTGTATATGTATATATATGTATGTATCTGTGTTTTCTCACTGTTACCCTACTGATTCTGCTCCCCATCCCATTGTGGGTGATGAGCTGCTGCCTGGGGTTAAACCACGGCAATGGAGAGGATTGTGCTAATGTTCCCTCTCCTACCACCTTGGTAAAATTACAAGCATGCTTTAAGACTATTTTCTATCTGAAATATCAAAATGTAAAATAGAAAAAAAATCTACTTTACAAAATCATGAAAAATATCAAATATGTACTTTTTACAATTCTTATTTTAATTTTTTTTTTCTTAAACATAGAGAAAAATAAAAAACCTCCAAGGGTAAGGCTTTCATGAAGTATTTTTATTTTCCTCACTCTCAAAAGAAAAAAATACTGGATTTAGTTAAAAGGTCAATGGGCCCACTTCATTGTGGATGAGTGTGCATTGCCAGTGGAAGTTTTCCAAAAGACTTTCAGGGGCTGCTTCCAGGGGCTGCATTTTTTGCAGTGATGATGGCATGTAGTGCTGCTGTTGGAGGCATAGCTGTGCGTCTCCGTGGTCTCCCTCATTAGCACATGAGCCCCGTGCCCAGAGGATTTGTTTGTAGCCTTTGGGTGTCTGGAGATTTTACTCTGCTGGTGGTGTCTGTGGTTTTGTGCTACAGGTACAGCTGTACAGTTCACTGCTGTCAGGCTTTGCAACAAGGTGCAGGTGTGACAAAAGGGGTGTTGGCTTTGCATAAAATGTCATCTTTGCAACTCTGTTCATCTGCACAATTTTCTTTTATTGTATTTTGCAGTCCGTCCATGTTTGGAGACTAGGAATTCTTTAAATATACTTTTCTTAAAGCAGTTTTATAGTTTTCTTTTAACTGGTCTTGAAGTTTTTTAATACTTCTTTTTATTTGCTGTGTAAAATGAAAGTTATTAGTTGCACTGAAGTTATTATTTTGGTGGGAGGGGCGGTGTTTGTTGTTAATCCTGTGCAGTTTCTTGAAAATAAGGGGGATTACTCAGCTGTGTAGAGAATACCTATATTGTATAACACTAGTGAGAGATTTGTGATTGTGTTCTTGTGTCTTACTGTGAAAGACAGACGTCTGCCAGGGAGGGCAGGAGCCTCCCTCGGAATGGAGAATGTAAACTCCCTCCCTCCAAATTGTTATAATTCTGAAATTAAGAGGCTCTCAGGCAAAGATAGGAGGGGTAGGAATAACAGTTCTTTACTAGTATGTGTAACAAGGCAAACAAACAACAATAACTATGGCATTAACAACAAAACAGAAACCAGGAACCTCATGAGGACCTTCTCGGCCGAGACGGGAGGGGATGGAGGAGAGGCTTTGCTTCACAAAACCCTGGGGCAGTCTGATCCCTGTGCC
>JBBMKD010000115.1:14991008-15027930 GCA_037834095.1 Argya squamiceps
GTGGTAGGTCCCTAGGACTGGACTCCAGTGGTGACAGTGAATTCTCCCCGCAGTAAGCAACAACTTGACTGTTCTCCTTCTGATGCCGAGAACAAGAGCAGCTGGCCCCCAGACCCGCCCTTTACCTGCTCCCCAAAATTCACAGTATCTTCCCCCCATCGAGAGAAACTCCCAGAGATAGAAAGAAGTGTAGCCAGATGCTACATTCCTCTCTCGACTTTGTCTACTTCTTCTGTTTTGCTTAAGTACTGATAAGTACCCAGTAGTTAGTTTCCTAGCAACTTATGGGGAAAAAGTCTATAAAGTAAAAGAGGAAGAAATCTAACCCCCAACATCTTTAAATTGGATGATTTCAGCTACTACATGTGGCTGTTTAAATATATTTGTTATTTCAAAAAGATGTGAATTTCTAGAATGAAATAGTAGTTGATAATTTCTGTGATTTTCAGCATTTCTGAAAATACCTTAATGGTGAACACTTCAAAAATTTATACTTTATAAGTTTCAGAACAGCTCTATCGTGTACTGTTTTCCTTCAGTTTTAGCACATCTCTCGCATCTCAGAAAATTTATTCTTCCTATAGAGCTCATTCTTGACCTAATGTTCTGGGGTTTTTTAAAATGTCTCTTAGTGTTGTACAGTCTGGAAAACACTGTACTATTACTGTTGCTCATAGACTACAGTTTCTCCAGCTTCTGAAGTATTTGCAACAAAGTTTCAGGAAGTTCTGAAGTGCTTTTAATGAGCTAGAAATAATGTGGGTGTTTGCTGTATGTACATCTTGTAGATGTTCTGTGCTTTTTTGCTTTTCTTTTTTAATCTCGTTTGGGAAAGTTGTTGCAAATAAACTATTGTGGAAGGATTGTCACAGCTGACCTTTTACTTTTTTCGATTGTGATACTGGTCCTCTGTGAAATGATGTAAAACTGTGGTGTCTGTAGAGATAAGTAGTTGATTTTTTTTTTTTTTTCTGGGAAAAAGCTATATGAACAGTGAATTTTAAACTTGAATGGCACTTCTTTCTTACTAATTTTATTATACAAATGTAAAATTAGGACAACAATCATCCTTTGGAGGAAGTAGTTTTTTGTAAGGCAACAAAATTCTTGGGGTTATATCTGGTAGGACTGTCATGTCCTGTGAAGGCCACTACCTGCCTCCTCTATATGCTTCATTCTGTGGTGGGTGAAGTTATCTGGAAATTCCAAACTTCTCTGAAGGTATTCCAGCCATTTCAGATACTATAGCAATTGTTGCTTTCATGCAGGTGACAGTTGGGCTGCATTACAACATAAACTCAGGTAGATCATTGTTTTCCTCTCCTATAAAGCACTAAGTATCATAGAAAAAGGATAATCTTGGATTTTCATAGTGAGATACTGGTTTAGTTAATTGGCTTTTGCTTTTACATGGCAGTAATGATTTTTGGACTGTAGAAAGAGATCTAATATATCTGTGAACCAACAACCTCCCCAAATAAAACTTTCGTGAGGTAATGCAAAAAGCTGCCATGCTAACTTCTTTATTTTTATTGCTAACTTTGGCTTAGCTAGTGATTTCCTCTAATCTTATGAAGATGATGATAGTGCAGTTTGTGCATTAAAGTAGGCACAAGTAGAATATTGAAACAAATATTTTAAGCTCCTGCTCTCAAACTACAAGTATTGTAAGGAAAATCTCAAGTATATTTTAATTAAGAAGTACATTCAGATGATTATTTTGACTATTTTTGTAAGTTCTAAGCTATTCCTAATGCATAGAAATGTGGTGTCATATGACACTGATTCAATCATTTGTAGTGTGTAGGTGTTTTTGTGTCTGCAGAACAATGTCTACTTGCCATTTAGCTATTGATTTTAAATTTGAAGATGAACAAGGTGATAGAAGGTGATTAAAGATACTAAATGTACACTAAAAACAGTTGAAAACTTCGTGGTTTTTGTGCTATAAGCACTTTTGATCTGAAGAGTATCTCTATGCAGTTGGTTTGCATTTAGATGCTACTAACTGTGCAGAAATTTTGTAGTGCAGTATGTGTATAAATGCTCCACCATTTTTAGCATGCTATTTGAAGAAAAAGAATTTAAATATTTCATTCTCTATAGTATTATTGGCTTATACTTTCAAATAATATTTGCATGTAAAAATGCAGTATTTTTGTCTGGCAGTTCAAAAAAAGTTAACACATTCTTGAATTAAGCACGCTTCCTGTCTTTCTGTGTCTGGTCTGTTTAGGAAATGCTGCTTTGAAAGAAGACAAACTTCAATGCATAATAAAAGATAACTGGCAGGTCAAATATTTAGATACCTTGGTTTATGAATGTGTGCCTCAATAAATTGTTCTTTTAATCTGGTAATTCTGTTAAAGATGTCATCCTTTACGTATCAAATCTGCCTTGCATGAATTGGTGTGCTAGGGTTGTGTTCAGTAGGACAGGCAACTTCTGCAGTAGCTGGTCTCCATCATAGGAGACTGCACCACTCTTTCATCAATTTAATTCTCCAGGTATATTTGTTCCTGACAGATTTGGCTATCTTAAAAGTTACTTTTTTCAGGTAACACTGAAAATTATTTTCTTTGCTTAACATAGTAGGTGGAATTATTACTGTTTTTACTGGTAAACCTGTTTGTAATTGTTTTCAGAAGACATGATTATGGTTTCCTTGATTGTGTTCTGATTTCTTTTCTTGTCTTGCAGAAAAGATAGGTTCCTGAATGTAAGGAGTAATTACTAATGTTGTACACTACAAAACCAACATTTCTGTAAAAGCAGCTGTTGATTCTGAAAACAAATATTATTGAAGAACTACCAATTAATTTCACATTGCTGTCGCTGCAGTTCATAGTACCTGCATAAATGTAGCATTACAATTCCCATTTTCCTCACATTTTCAGTTGCATACAGCTTTCCCTTGCTTTTTACTTTAGACAGAAATTCTCCTTTTAGCTAGGGAGTATGTGTGTGTGCCAATCTTTTGTTTAGAGTTTTCATTTTTCACAAAAAAGTAAGAAATCTCTCTGAATATCTCATTATGAATCTGTAAAATTCAGAGGTTTTCTGCACCAGTTAACAGGGGAAAGCACGGCAGTATGACAGATATGCTTTTGCTGTTTTATTATCCTTTGAAAGATACAGCTTGCCTATGTTCAAACCCAGATTTGAAGAGAAGCATTATTATTTTCTGCATATATATGTCTATGCTAAAGATAATTCATTTTGAGATGGATTACTTAGATGTATGTACAGAGCAGTGTGATGTGATTAGCCACAGGATGAACATTTTCTGTTCAGGGTGTGGAAAGGTTTGATAAGGGTACCTGGTACTTCTTTCACTACATGCTATGGTGTGCTCTAAGTGCAGGATCAAATAAAAACAGGCAATGATGGTTTTCCATTGTTTTGTCTGGGTTTACTTTTGCTCATCTGTGCTTTGTTCCTTGGTGGTTTTATGAAAGGAGCATGGGAAAGTAAGGAAAATATGTAGCTCTTGACTCGCTTCAGTCTTGTCTGAGAGGATTTCCATCCCTGTAGTGAAAATCAGTGGATGTTGCTTGATAGCTTTTGAGGTTTGGGGGCTTTTATGATCATTTGGAGAATATGGCTTGGGGATTAAAGAAAGTGAGAATTCTGGAAAAGCCTTGCTGCTGAAATTTGCAAGATGGTTAAACAAGCTTGCTTTCCCAGAAGTTGTATGTTCTCTGATACTGTTCTCTGACACTTTTTTTAACAGGTGCTGTAAGCTTCACTCCTACTTTTTCCATGGTTCTCGCCTAAAGCTGAAGCTTGACCTAATCAAAGATAGATCAGTTGTAAGTGATGCTGCTGTCCAAATACATCCAGACTTATAGCCCATTCTGGCTTTTTTCTGCTGGAAAAAAGTGAGGCTTGGCAGTCAGATTTTCCCCAACCTCATGTTTGTTTGCTTTTTTTTTTTCTTTCCCATTTCTGGGACATGTTTAAGTCATTGGTGTTATTAGTATTATTTCTGAGAGTGAATGTGAGCCATTTTTATCATATAGGATTGCTAATTTGTGCTCCATGTGATCTTGTCTTTAAAATAAAAGATTGCTAAAGTAATAGATGAGTGGAATAAAAGGAATAGATTATGAGCATCAGACTGACTTGGGAAAATTAATTATTGAATGTGTTTCCTGGTGCGTAGCTTCCTCAAAATAAAAGGAGGAGGGGGAAGTAACATCTTAAGGCATTTGAGTCTGCAGATAGGAATTATGAAAGATGGTTTTGGATTCACCTTTAGCAGTGTAATATCATACAGCTGTACAGCACAATGTGAAAAGTTATTTCACTGCTGAGCTGGAATGCTTTTGCCATAGGTAGACTTCGGCCATGTAGATTGTAGGTTTAAATTTTCACAGATATTTTCATGTTTTATTCTATGCTACCATTTTATAAGCATTTACCAACGGATTTTAGTGATAAAAAAAAAAATTAAAAAAAGACAAATGTTTATAGCAGAGTAAAGACTAAGAAATGACTAATAGACGGTTAGTCTACTCAGTGATGGTGCACCATTTATAAATTTGTGAACTTATCACTGAACTAATATGTATTACAGTGCCTTGATGAAATCCAATCTATTTTATTAGCACTGTGATTTTTATCAGCTAAATCTTAAGTCTGTATTGGTCAGTTTTGAAACTATTTCTATGTGAATATATGAGCCTAAATAAGTACTTTGACTATTTACAGGTGAGTTACACAGATGGAGAAGTTTTAAATTACTCACTATCCTGTAGCTGCTCTTTGTACAGCTCTTGAATTAGTGTTACAATTGAAGGTATTTTGGTATGCCATGTGCATTTTTGTTGTTTGTTTTCCTGAAACACTAACTTAATATTATGTAAATAATTTAAATATCAGTTTTTAAAATATTTAGATTTAAAGTTAGTTGGGGTAAATCATATGCATCTGTGTAAGGTTAAGACCTCTCCTAGGTAAATTTTTTTTTAATGGCACAGTACACGATGTTATTTGTGAGTTGCACAACTCATTTGCAATGTGTGAGTTCTGATGGATGGAGGCTGACAATTCAACCTTAATATTCTATTCCTAGACACATAAGAATGTGTTTTTTCTGACCATTGTGGACTGCTTCAGTGGACAGTGTGGTGTGAGGGCAGGAAAGGTGCAATTTTCCTCTACTTAAGTATTGTATATTTCAGGGGAACTATTTATTTGTTGCTGTAATTGAAGTTGGTGTGTAGAATGGTTTTAGAGTCTCTTATCTTTTTAAAAACTGTCCCTGCTCTCCAGTCAAGCAAAGAAAAACAGAATTCCAAATGTATTCAGATAAATGAAAAAATTGGACTCTTCTGTTGATTGTGAATTTTGGTTTTACAGTAGCAGCATTAAATGCTGACCTTAATTAAAAATAAAAACTATTATATTAAAGATGTTATTTTTTTGATTCTTCATAAAACTATATTTTTGTGTAGCCGTGTCTTTTCTTTACCATTTCTCCTCTGAAATCTAAATGATTTTGCAAAGGTTTTGTCGTTGCTATTGAGTCTAATCTAGATGTTATACGAATAGCATGTCTTTTAGTAGCTAACTCATTTTTTTTCTATATAGTGCAAGTGGTATTGAAAATGTGTACTGAAAGTTATTATTTGTCTTACAAAGAGTTTTGGACTTTTTTTTTTCTCTCTTGCAAACTGTGTGAAAGAGGCAAAGGGCTTCTGTCTTTGCAGACCATAATTCCTTTCAAATTCAGGTAGTAGATTACAATTATGATGCAACCCCATAATTTTCACCTTGTTGTTATTCAGTGTTATTGCAATCCTTTAAAGTTGACTGAAGTGATTTTTTTTTTTTCCCCTCGAGCATTCCTTCTGTTGAGCACTTTTGTCTTTGCCTTATGTACTTTCACGGATTATTTTCAGTTTTCACTTGCTGACACTGATTTGTTCAAGGTCAGTTTGTTTAGTTTTATCTATCTGATACCATTAACACTGGCGTCCTCACCCAGTATAAATAAACAAGGTTTCAAAAGGTTGTTGTTTTGCCTCAGAATGAGTGTTAAGACTCCCATCAACTGGGAAGAGAAATTACCAAGAGCAATCCCTGAGATAGGGGGTATCACCCCCAGTTGGTAGTAAGATCTGCTCTGCTCTGCACAAAGCAGTTATTTAGTGGGATGTGACCTTCAGAGTCAGTCATACCTTCCTGCAGGTATGTGGGGGGTGTTGGGTTGTGGGTTATTTGCTTTCCCCTTTCCTCTTTCTCTCATACAGCGAGATGTGTTGCTGCTCCTTGCACTTGGTAATCTTTTCCATTAAAGTTATAATTTCAATCAACTTTTAATGTGTTTCTGGAAAAAGTGTCTAGCTCTAAATATCTGCTGTCTTTCTAAATATTGCTTTAATTGTCTTTCAAGATCACTAAACTTAAGTTTTATTTTCCTTTGTCTGAGGTTTGTTATTTTAATTCCAGAACAGTTGAAGTATTTACTATTTAGGTTATATTTAAAGCTTCACATAGGCTGCCATATGCAAAGATACATCATCAGTTTGAATCATGTGCATTTTGTTTTATTCTGTTCAGATAAGCTAAGAAATATTTAATATTCTTCTTATCTTCTTTTCTCAGGTATTTCCAGTGTTTTTGTCATCCTTATGATTTTCTTGTAAATACTGCAGCTTTGTATTTTAATTCAAATCAGAGAGAGAGATCTATTCCAGTTTAATTATCGTAATTTTCTCTACTTGTACTCCCTGTATTATTTTGTTTTGAAGATATATTTTTTTACCCGTTATATTCGTCTGATAACTCATTTGTAGGTTAAATGAAAACCCATTGGGAACAAAGATGATGTAGGGATAGACACTGATATATAAGACTAAACTGTCAAACAAAAGGTGACTGTTCTAATTGAAAAAGCTGAATTTTGTTAAGAAACCAGTTATATTAAAAACTATGGAGATCATTGTCTTAAGGTTGCCAGCTTCTTTAAATACAGTGCAGTGTTCCTTAAAGAGAAGTTGTAGTGCCTTGATGTTTCCAATTAGTGCCTGCACAAATTCTGACAAATTCATCTGTTGTTGTGACTTCCTGTAACTGTTACAGTTTCTGTGTGACCTTGCAAGGATTGACTTGAGTAAATCTTTCTGATGCTAATATAGTGACCTGGAGTTTCTTGATGGAAATGAGAGACCTCATTTTCTATGTATTCTTTCTCTTAGTTTCAGGATCATTCCAGGATGTGTGTGGGAATGCCATCAGGTTATGATGCTCTGTTGCTGTGCATAATTGTCTTGCCATGAGAAGTTCAGCAGGCCTCAAAAGAGGCCAGCTAGCTTCTGGAGTTTGTGTTACTTTTGAGAGACAATAATTGGAAAAATTAGTTGAATTTTCAACAGAACTTAGTTAAAAATTAATAGTGACTGGAGCTACTGATTTCTGAATTGTGTAAGTGTTAATTGGATTTACAACTCTTTAGAATATCTGATTTCAGTTTTGGAAGTTAAGCAGTTTACATAATTGAGTTCCTGTACTCACACTTAGGTCCTCAAAAAGTTATTTCAAAAGGCTTTTAGTATGCTCCAGATACTTTTAATATTCTCAGTTCCTATTAATTTTGAAGAATGATCATGCAACACTCTCTGAAAGTCAGGAACTTCTTATTTAGGGTATTAAATGTGTAACCTTCAATATTAGACTCTGACCCATGCTGTGCAAATCTGTGCTTGTAGAGGAGGGGAAAAATGTGACTGTGTCCTTTGTGATATGAATTTCAATTCTTTAACTGGACTTCCAGACCCAAAAAGGTGTGATGTCTTTCAAACATATATTATTTGAACAACAATAGCACATGTAATTACAAAGCTAAACCAAAATTTATATTGTTATTGTGTAGTATGTAAAACCTGTATACTTTTTTCTTTTGTATATTCTCCAGGTAAGTAACATGATCTGATTTAAAGTCATACTCTACTTTTCTTTACCTGCTGTTAAAACACCCAGTTACAAGGAAAATGTGGATATAAGGAACTCGCTCATTTAAATCTCAAACGCTTCTTGTCAGTAAAATAAAAATGCTCTTCTCACCTCTGCCCTTTCAGTGGTATGAACCAGCTGGCCATTCATGACTTTCTCCAATATTCAGTTGGAAAACTTTAATAATAATACTTGGGGGGAAAATGTGCCTCTCAGTTTAACTAGAGGGCATTTGCTGGTTTTTCTTTTACAGGGAAAGAGGATTTAAACAAACTTTCCATCAGATTTGTTGGTTGTGTATTTCATAGTAACCACCATGAAGTTCACTGCATTTAAGGATACGATGAAGCTGAGACAAAAAGATATAAATTCATGAAGACTCAGCTTCACAGCTGGTGTATAATCCTTTCTGTTGTCACTGGTGCCCTGGCCCCAGTACCCAGCAGAACAAAGGGAGCTGAATTGGAAATGGTGGGAGCTGGGGAGCCTCTCGCTGGCAGCACATCTCATGGCCATAGGCCTTGTCAGGGAGCAGTGTGATACCCTTTATTCTGTGTGACAGATGCGAGGTGGGTTCTGCAAGGGGGAAGTCATTACTAGTGTGAGGGCAGTGTCAGATCAAAAGTAACCAGCGATCAAACAAGGTAAGGGGCCGCGGAAAAGAGGCTTTCTCTCTGGCCTCAGCACCTGCCGGATCACTGAGGGGAATAGGCCTTGTGTGTCAGGTTGTGCTGATTCCCTTTGATCTGCTGTGAATGAGCGGGGATGGAAACTGAGGGGGAGAGGGAAGACTTTTATTTCCCATTTCTTCAGGGCAATTGAAGGTGCTTTTCTATGCAATGCTGGCATGGACTTCCCAGCTGAAAAAAAATCTCCAAAAGACCCCTGTCGGAAGTAAAATGTTGAGGGTTTGAGTTTTCTATTTCTACCCTGGTCTCACTGATGAATTCTTCAATGGTGTTTCATTTTGATGACTGAGGATAAAATTTGAAAATTATATTAGATAATATTAATATTCCAATATTTATATTATGCAATCTAATGCTATAATATCATTAATATTAAAATATTCAAAATAATAATATTATATTTCTTTAAACAGAGAGATGTGGCCGCATATGCCATAAATAGATACAATTTTTTTTTTTCTGTGGAGACTTTAACTCATAATATAAAATCTAGCTGTAAAGTAACAATAAGGACCTGTGAACATTTCAAGTGTGATAATAAGCTATATTTGGTGTTCCACAAAGCGTGTTCCACTTCTAAAATACTTAACCATATATACGCACACCAGCAAAATCTAAGTAATTTTGTAGCTGTGATGTTTTTTCATAGTGTTTCATGACATAATTCTGTAAACGAATATGTTTTATTACTCAGACTTCCTTGTACTTAAGATAATTTTCTTACGTCTGAACCTTTTTTATCCTGTTATGTATTATAATTTATTTTGTGATGGATAACTTTCTTTATACAGCTGTGCAGTAATAAAAATTCATTTTATGAGGAGGCATACTTGTCACATTTCAATTATAAATTTATTTTTCTGGACTTAAAAATGAGAAATATCTGCATACATCTTGTTGAGTATATACTGAAAAAAATTGTAGTCAAATTAACTATTAGAAATTGTTTTGTAGTTTAACAATTATATTGTCCTTCTTTCTAAGTATGATCTAAATTTTCTTTGTATTTTAAAAAATATTCCAAACTCTCCCCTCCCTTCCTCTCTTCTCTCCTCCTTCTCCTTCTTTTCTTTTTCTTTTCCCCATAGAATCATAGAATGGTTTCTGTGGAAGGGAGCTTACGAGTCACCTGGTCCCGGTTCCTAGCCATGGACAGGGACAGCTCCCACCAGACCAGGTTGCTCTAAGCCCCATCCAACCTGGCCTTGAACAGTTCCAGGGGGCAGCCACAGCTGCTCCGGGCAGCCTGTGCTGGGGCCTCACCAGCCTCACAGTACAGAATTTCTTCCTAATATCTGTTCAAAACCTGCTCTTTTTTTTGAAGCTATTCCCTCTTGTCCGATCATTCCATGTTCTTGTAAATAGGTGCTCTGCATCTTGTGGGCTACCCTTTGGGTAGAAGTCACCCCAAAGCCCTTTGTTTCTAGGATGAACAGTCCTGATTCTCTCAGCCTTCCCTTGTAGCAGAGGTGCTCCAGCCCTCTGATCATCCTCTGATCCCTCCTCTGGACTCCCTCCAAGACGTTGATGTCCTTTCTGTGTTGGGACCTCAGAGCTGGATGCAGCAGTGCAGGTGGAGTCTAACAAGAGTAGAATATAGGTTATTTTTGTCTGAATGAGTATGTTTTATAGTTTTTGTTAAATCTGAAAGTGTTACTGTGTGTATATTGCCAGGTATTTCAGAGAGTAAAAAGGTGCATAATCTTCCTTGATAACTTAAAATAAATTTAAAAATTCTCTATAACTAAAAAATACTCCAGCACGTTTATTATCAGCTCTGTAATATTCGTACTGTTGCTATGGAAAAAACCCAGCCTGGTTGTTCTGAGCTCATTCTGTACTTTTATGTCAGGCCTTTTCTTCTTGATTTTAGCTTTCATGCAGCTTCTCAAGCTTTACACTTGCATTAATTAATCTTAGCGTCTTCCCTTTCAAGTGACCATGTGGTTTAAAATCAAAATAATACTCACACAATAATTGCAATGAGTAACTAGTGTTCAAATATCTTTTAAAGAAAAATCGTATTTAGCTCCATTTTTTCTTTTCATCTCTGAGATGAAGAAAAATAACTACACATCCACACAAAAAAGTTCAGAATATGCTTTTGTATTCAGAGAGAAAGTCATATATTGTTTTCATCCTGCTGCAATCTAGATAAATGGGAATGAATTTGCTATGCATTTGCTAGTTCTTTCCTTTGTTATTTCTGTTGTTTTTATTATTAAGTGGTACTTTTAATGTTTCTGTGAGCAGTAAACTATAATAAAGCTTCAGCTGCAGTGCCATCTGAGTCCTCCTAGTAATCACTTTGAACAAAAAATTTAAGTCTCTATTACATTTTGCCTATGGTTTTTGTTCTCTAACAGATTTATCATTTAACATGTAGCTTCAGGTGATGTGTTTATCTTCTGAACACTTAATGTTCCAATTGGCAAAAAGTAAAACTCTAGCCAAAATAAAAATGTCTTCCTGCATTTGTTCTATATCCTGTCTGGATTTGCAACTATTTGAATAAAAGTAGTGCAAGACCTCTCTGTAGGACGTGGGCTATTTAGCTTTTTTTTTTTAACTTTTATTTTTATTTTTTTCTTTGCATTAATATAGTCTCCTACAGCTACTTCATAATTGTTTTAGTTCTCACTTACCTACAACGATACAATGACAACAACAATGACAAAGGGACACCAAAAATGGCCCAGATTTTATAAATAAACTAGCCTTCTGT
Organism: Argya squamiceps; assembly: GCA_037834095.1. Taxonomy (NCBI): domain Eukaryota; kingdom Metazoa; phylum Chordata; class Aves; order Passeriformes; family Leiothrichidae; genus Argya; species Argya squamiceps. The sequence goes on from JBBMKD010000115.1 coordinate 15,002,382, forward strand.
GTTGGGCTAGCTTTGTTTACTGTGAAGTTTTTTTTCCCACTACAAGAGAAATTTAGGTACATGAAAAGCTCAGAAAAATAGGACTAAGTAGTGTATACATACAAATATCCCACAGGTGGATGCCAGGAGGATGGTACCAGACTCTTTCCGGTGGTGCCCAGTGACAGGACAAGGAGCAATAGCCATAAATTAAACACAAGAATTTCCACCTCAATATGTGGAAGAATTTCTTTACACTGAGGGTGACAGAGCTGTCAAGGGAGGCTGTGGAGTCTCCCCTTCTGGAGATATTCCAACCCCATCTGGACGCATTCCTTCATCTCCTGCTTCAGATGGCCCTGTCATGGCAGGGGGATCAGACTGGATGATTTCCAGAGGTCTCTTCCAGCCCGGACAGTTCTGTGATAAAGGGCAGATGAATATTTTTGTGACATAAAAACAGGCCTATCATAACATTAGACCTCAGAAAGAATAAGGAAGTCATTCACTCATCCTTTTTAGCTCATAAATTGCTAGAAAGATCTGAGTCAAATATTTCTGTTCATTGAAAATAAATTAAAAAGACTTCCATGACCATCAAAGTCCAAAATCAATGGTTCCATATATTTATAGAGTTGTAATTGAGAGGGAAATATTGAATTGAATGTGTTTTAGCTGATGCAACTTGAGGGAAGAGGGAATGGGTGAAGTTCTGAGTCAGAGCTATCTAATGGTCATAATTACTATTAATACATTCAAGATTTTTTTAAGACACCTAGTTGTCTCTTTATTTGATATAAGGCTTGTTATGTAATTTACTTTATGAAAGCATTGCTGTGGTAGTGGAACAATAGAAACTTAATTCAAAATGGTAATTTTTCTACTCCAGTTCATTACATAGCACAAAACTTGCCATAATGTCATCTGAATGTTTTGCATTGGTATGTATGGAGTCTTCCATTAGTAATATAAGAATATATTGTTTTACTTACTAAATGAGTTCCGAATTAGTTTGCATACTGACAGTTGTTTAATTTTGTAGTCTGTTGGAAAGAGTGTGGAGTGCTTCCCCTGTAGGTTCATGGTACCGTGTCTTTAACTCTTTTGAACTATCTGATAAATGTATCACAGCTTGAGTGAGTAATTTGAGGTATTAATTTGGGCAGATTCGTTACTTTGGAAGTCTTGAGAGATGTTCTGCTGTGCCCACCGGATTTGATTTTATTCATAAGGCTTCTTCTTATATGTAAAATTATAAATGTTTCCGATTTTAGTTTTGTCCTTCTAGCAAAAACTGGAGCGTGTCCTGTGCCAGCTATTGCTTAGCTACTGCTGAAAGTACAACTCTGTGTGGGTTGGATACTTTAGGTGCTTACTTCAATAAGATTTCTGTAACGTGAATACAATCCATTTTATAGACAAGATAGATTTGTGTCACAGGACATTGTGACACTGTTTGGTAAAGCTCAGTTCCAGAATGAATGATAGCAACTCCTTGTGTGTTTTGGAGTATTTGAGGACATAATTTACAAAGGATCCAACACAAAACCTGTGTTGTATCCTGCTGATTTTAGTGTTTTGTGTACTGGGGCTTTTTGGTGGATGTTTTGATATGATTTTGTTTGTTTTTGTTTGAGCTTTTTAATGTGTTTGTGTTTGTTTGTTTTGATTGGTTGGATTTTTTTCTCTCCATAAAACCACTGAGCTGGCACGGTGTCCTTTATTGCTGCTGCAATACATTTGCACAAAGTCTGGTCCTGTAATGGAGGGCAGAGCTTATTGTTAAATATTCCAAGCTATTGTTAAATATTCCATGAAATTTTAAATGTGGCAAAAATAACATTGGACTTTGGCACTACAGAAATACTGCAGATAAAAAGATGAAAATCCTTTTGATCTGCAAACATACCATTTTGATGTGTCTGCTGTTTATGTACTGACTAATGTCAGCATACCTCTGTTTCACATGAATTACGTAGGGTGTGTAACTGATGAAATGGTGTCTGTTACAGTAAGGTGAACAAATCTGGATATTTCCCTTGATGACAGCATTAGCTGTATGTGCAGCCTGTACACATTTTCAAGGATTCAGTTAAAATGACTGTTCTAACATGATTTCAGTAAATTTAGAAGAGCTATTAAACTCTGTGTTTTGTTAACAGTGAGTACAACAGTGATTGTATTTCCAGCATAAGGACGGCATTTGCAACTGCAAAAAAGGGCTGTAAAACTGACTTCAGAAACTGTGCTGCACTATATCTTAATAAGGCTGCTTGAGCATTCTCTACTTCAGTGAAAAAAACCTCCACATTTTTGAGTACTCTTTCACAGTTGGAGGGGCATCTGTTTACAAGAGGGTGTCATTCAGGCAGTAAGATAAGACCGTTGAGGTGTACCAGAGTGTTGACTACCACTTCAGTTTTTTATCTGTTTGCCAGACTGCTGAGAATGAACAAGAGGGGAGGGGTGGGAAAAAGGAAAGCTTGGACATTTTCCAAGGCCCCAGTGTCTGTGTATGCGGGGTTATAATTATAGACTGGGAGGCTGACTTTCATTGGGCAGGCTTTTCTGGTGGACTTAAAGCCCCCCTCTGTCCCCTCCCAGGTGGTAAGCTGGCTTTCATAGCCAGAATTGCTTGACATTCTCAGACACGGCTAAATGGGACCTCAGCCCCAGGGTTCACATGCTGCCAGCTGGAAGAAAGTAACAAATGAGAGCAGATGACAAAACAGACGTGCATAGTAAGAGAGGCGAAGAAGAAAAGGAAAAACAAAAGGTAGGAATAAGAAAAAGAGAGAAGGAAAATCATAGGGGAGGAAGGGATGGTGGAGAAATGAAATGGTGGCAAATACTGAGCTCTAGGAAGTTCCGTCTGTATGGAAGGAACTCTTTTTTGTTGCTACACAAAATGAAGTACATCTGCTTCTCAATATTTTATTTTACAGTGGTAGTGTGCTTTGTAATGATAAAGCAGCTCTCAGGATGGTGAAATTTGAAGGGCATTTAATGGTATTCCATGTCAAGGCCATGTGGTTGTTGATTCTCTTGTAATAAATTTGGTGGGTGGCTTGCAGTGTTCCTTTTTGAAGTTTCTTCAAATACTTGTTTTGACCTGCTTTTGTACTTACGTAAGCTATTTCTTTGAGGTGGCAAAATACTCATAATTTAGAGATCTCCTTAACTTTGAAAATGGATTCCAGTAAACATCACAAAAATAATTTATGAAAAAAAGGACAGAAATTAAAATGGAAAGCAGCGGGTCTGAAAATGAATTGAAAGAAATCTTGCACTTGTTGTGCTAGCGTGTGTTCTAAATTACTTGTTTTTATGTTATGTTTTAAGTCTTTGTTTACTGTTCTGAAGGGAAAGAGTGCTTTGTTTTTTTAGATTAGATTGTTTTTCACACAAAAAACCCTTTTTTGTGGCTAATGATGCTGTTATCTTAAATTCTTTTTGGTCTGCCTGGATTTTGTAATATATTGAGTTCTGATCCTAATAAGTCAAGTCAGAAATTTGCCACATATTGCAAATTTGAGTATCGATCTCATCTAATTAACTTTGATTCTTAAGATGCTATAAATTAGCTTAACTATATAAGTACCAGAAACATCTCAGATTTTTTTTTAATTTAATTTTTTTAAATGCAAAGACGTTTTAAGTCTCTGATTGTGTTTGGGCATGGTAAATACCAGGTTACTCATGTGCTGTCTGCGCTGGTTACTTTGAACATGGTGTGTTTTGTCCTTTTTATAATGAAGACTATCCTGTCATATTGGCTGCAATATGAAGTAGGTTTACTGCATGAAGCTATAATAAATATGGAAGAATTTAAAGTACAAGTATTTGTCTGAACTTCTAAAATGGTGAAGGACTGTAGATATTAAATAAAAAGATGCCATGCATTATGCTTTTGACTGTAATACATTATGAATACAGTTGGCCCATAGTTTGATGATACAGAGACCTATCATTCACATCTCAATTTTTAAGCTCAGAAATCTTTAATGATTTAATAAAACAGAAAATAGCTAGTGTAGGTTACTGATATGGCTTGTTCTCATCCACTGCTTTTGTATACCCGGCTTGATGACCAATCATCTGCTGGTTAGTCTTACACTGCTAAAACATAACTAAAATTTTTTAGTGGTTGATTGAGAGGGCTGAAACACCAAGTTGCAATATGAATATGGTTGGAAATGGGAAAATCAATATTTTAAAATTAATTTTGAGCGTGAGTTATAGTAATGTTAGGGATAGAAAAATACCCTGCTGCAACTAGTACTGTTCCAAAGAAGAAAGTGATTGTGGGTGGGAGATGTGTGAGATTGGGTAGATGAATTTTTAAAAGGTGATTTGCTCATCAGATTCAATGAAATCTAATATTTTGTTTTCCTCAACCATCTAATCTGCTTTTACTCTTTAATTAATAAATTTTAACAATTAATTGAGAAACTTGACAGTCAAATACAGTGATAGAAAATTAGTAGTGCAGCTCTCTAGTTAATTCCAATGTACCAAGTTCTGCAGCCTCACAAATGATTAGTCTATCTCCTTTTGAATATGTTTAATTACAAATTAAACATAGTACTAGTACTTGTCACTTTTGTACTGTCAGAAAAGCTTTTGTATAACTTCACAGTGAAAATATGACCAAAACATGTTTGTTTCTCAGTTACATTTTATCAGAAGAGGGTTGGAACAGGTTCTTACGTTACAGTTTTATATAATTTACTGTACATTCATTTTCATATTACTGAGTTATTGTGGTGCTTCATATTTTTAGGATATCTGAATGAACTGTTTATCAAAAATGAAGAAAATCTAAGAAAACATATGATTTGGTGGTCATGCCTCTCTTCATAGTGCTGTTTTGTGACAGGCAATGCTTTTTCTGGAACATACTAGTAAGATCTCACTTGGAATATTCTTCACTTACAATGATTTGGTCCTTATCCCTGGAGTTGTACTCTCATTATTTTTCTAGAATTTTAATATTAAACATAAATGTAATAGAAATATATGTTAATATACTATTAAAATGTAATATGATTGTAATATAATATGTGATCCATCTGTTGAGATTTTTTTTTTCTTGTCCATTTCCCTGGGGCATATGTTAGCCCTGTGTGTGGATTCCATATATTTTTGTTCTTCTCTAACTGTAATCTACACTTAAACCATTATGGACGTATCAAACAAGGCTCCAGCTTTTCTTTTGCAATTCTGGTAAGTCTAATGAACATAAATAATTCACTACAACTAAGTAATGCTTGCTTTAAACAAGAAAATTCTGTTGTTAAGTCACACCATAAATGTCTACAAAGTAAAGAACAAGTAAGTTAAATCCTTTGACAAGGATGTATGTTTCTATCTTTTTTTGTATTTATTAGCTCAGAAATACGAGTTTGAAGTTGAATGCTAAAAACGTTAACTAAAATATTAAAAACTATTAAAAACTATTAAAAATGCTTTAAAATGTTAAAAAATAATGGAGAGAGAAGTGATGTGTCCACTTTTCCTGTTTGCTTTCTATACTTTGAACTTTGTTTTGAGATTCTATTTAGTTATATGAAAAACTAACATTTTTTTTAAGTCTCTTTCATGTAGCCTTTTAGGATCGAGCTTTCATTAGAGGAATGATGGTCTTAATTTTCATCTTTAACTAGAAAATTATTTTTATTTATCATTCAAGAAAATACTATTCTATTTTTGCGTGTGTGTACAGGGACTGTAAAAGCTATGTTAAGTTCATTAAAATGCTTGTTTGTAAAATTTAAAGAAATTGGTTTACAATTAATTTTATTCAAACATACCTACATAAAACGTATTCTACTTGGTGTTCAAGTTTGCCTTTTCAATTTTTTTAAAGTTTTTGATTTTTCTTATTTATTTTAATGACATTAATGTTACTGCATTTACTGAGCTTCCGTGTAAGCAAAAAGAACTTGCAGATTATGTGATTCCTATCTAAAAGTGTGATTATTGTGAAAAACTTGACTTGCCTTTTTTTTTTCCTGTTGCAGTACTGGAGATCAATATTAGTGACAGGCTTCTTTTTGCTTATTGTACAAACTGCTGCCTTTTGTGAAGTTGGTAAAATGGAAATTACAATGTCATACTCCATGTGTTTTTAATACTAGTAAGGTCTGATTGGTATTCAAAATATTGGTATGTGTAAAAACATCTGTTAAGCACGGTGTTTGTTCTGCATTTCAGTTTGTATAAATGATTACCAAAATCATACCATTATACTAACTGTCCCAAAAAAATGTGCACAATTAGCAATCTAGCTATAATACTTGCAGTAAAATATTAAAAAAAAAGTTCAAATACCCTTTTGCTTCCTAGTATTTTCTTATATGTATGCATTTAACTACTGAATTTAAGATTTTTTTTTTATGAGGTGTAAATGTGCCAGTGTTTTTATATAACACACAATCGTTTTATACAGTCAGATGTATAATTAAATGTAGAAATTAATGTAAATCTGTTGAACAGAAACTATTCAACATTTGCCGGCACAGATTAGTTTAATTTCTAAGTTTATACTGTGTTTTTTGAAGATGAGAAGAGCCCCTTTGCATGCAGTATTTTGAACGCATTACTGAGTCTCCATCAACTGAATTCAGCACAAGGAGTGCACATAAAGGGGGTGTGGCATTACCTTCATTGTAAGCTTTGTATGTGTGCCAAATGCTGAGAAATAGGGAATTTGTAAATTAATGCAAGGACTTGAGATTTAATTTCTAGTAAATTATTGTACAGGAAGATTTTGGGGATAAGTGCAAGTCATCTGGTAGTGTGTGTGTACAATTTAACAACTGAAAACAAGGTTGTGATGAGCATCTATATTTTCTTCTAAATTGAAGACAGGATATACCACACTCTTTCTCAGTGAAGTATCTCTTTTTCACTGTAAATTGCATGTGTAACAGAGAAGATATTTTTAAATTAACAGAGTATATTTTATATAATAAATAAAAACGTTTGAGTCAGAAGTGCAGCTAAAGAGTCAGTATTACTACTGTTCGATTAATATTAGATGGTATTTTCCTTTTAAAATTGTTCCAAATTTTTCTGAAAAGTAATAGGAGAGCTTAATAAATTTGATTCTATTCCTGACATTTGTTTGTGATTAGCCATTATATGGTTGTTATTTGAAATTGAAATTTAATATATAATAAATAAAATCCTTTAAAATAAAAGTAATAGTAGTTAGGTAGATCTGTAATAGATCTGTAAAACAGTGTCATTGTTGTACTTTGGAATTTTAGAGGTGATTTTCTACTGACTGTCAGCATACATTGTTGTTACAGAGTTTACTTGTGTAAAGTTTATTCTTTAACAATATATTAATTTGTATAGTAGGATTTATGAAGCATTAAAAATTTATATATATAGTATCAGGTACCAGTGGAAGAATATCAAAATATTTTCTGTCTCCTAAGGGACAAAAATAATCTTGAGGGGTAATAAGCAAAAGTTTGGGGTTTGGAAGCCTGGTAGCTTTGTATTTGAAGTCAGCTGTTTGTGCTAAAGTATATAATGTAAAATTTTTATAGCTGCAAAACGTTTAGTATGCTCATTAGTTAGCAACATAATTGTTGAGAAGAATGGTTCAGATGTCTTAAGGAGAGAAATAGTGTCATAATACCTTGTGCGGTTTCATGTATCTTGGTATCATTAGCAATGGAAGACTGTTATTTGCACCATTTCTCTTTCTTGTTTATGTAATATGAAATTGTTTTTTCCTGTGATAGGATAGACCATCTTGCTGCTGTGAATATTTGTGTACCTTTTTTTAGGTCTTCCTTTCTCTTTTGTTCTGTAGGTTCACTATTTTGTGAAGGTTACTTAAAATATGTTTACTTTTGTTTAGATAAAAGCACCTCAGTGTAGGTAAAATGAACTAATTAATACTACAGGTCAGTCTGTACAAAATAAAATAAATCCTTACATGATTATTTCATAGCGTGTTTTTGAAAACTGGATGTTTTGTTTGAGCAAGTCCTTTTTTAAAATTTTGTTCAGGAGCAGTGTTACACTGCATGATCCATGTAGTGCTGTAAGAGAGTAGCCTCATTTGCTTTGTATCTCAAACAAAACAAGATATATCGCCACGTTGCTCTTCACTGTTTTTATCTCAGTATATGAATAATAATAAATCTGGAGAAAAAGAAAAAAGTATGTAAAAGAAATCACCTCATCACAAGAAAAAGGCTCATTTTTGAAGAGGGACTAATCAAATGACACTGATGAAAAGAGGTCTTTGAATCTTCATTATCTGATGTACATGGCTGAGCTCTTGAATTTTGTACTTACAAGTCACATTTTTCAATGCAATTTGTCAAACTAGAATGTGATTAATCTATCTGTCATTCTGAATTGATATCAGGGAGCTTGTCAGAGTGTACATAATGATATATGACTTTGTCAGCTTTTGATAGTAATATTATATTTACAACTAACAAAATTTAAGCATGCATCATGTTGACCTTGAAATGAGCTTATTCTGTTCCCTTGATTTGTGAATACATGTGGCTCTTGATAAAAAGAAAATGAGCACTTTACTGGAAAAATAGAGCTCATTTTGTGCTCATTAATTAAGAATGCTTGTTGTTGCACACCAGCTTGTATGCTAAGAGTTTGATTTTTTTTTTTTTGTGCTGCCTTTGTGTATGTATCATTTGAAAGACATAAAATCATCCTAAAGCATCATTTAAATTTTCAAATACTACCTAACATATCAAAATAGTATTTTGCAATTTTTATCAGGCAATCATATGCCTGAGACAAGTTTAATACTGAAGAGAAGTGGTCAATTAATATATTTGACTTGGAAGTTGAAGTGACTTTTTCTTTTTACATTGCCAGTAAGACCTGGCTAAAATCCTGTGAATGTTGAAGCAGATGGGTCTGTTCTTTCTGTGTGATAAGCTTTTCTAGATACTGTAACACTGAATTTTTCCAAATTATACAAGATTTTCTTGAAGTCTTACGTAAATCAGCTAACTCCTTTGTGCATTGTTTTCCCCACTGACTCAGCATTAGCTAAGAGCTACCTCAGAAGCTGTTTGAAGAGCAGGAGTATTCTCAGTCTCCTTTGAAACTGAGACTCGTGCCTTATGGAAGAACTGTGTGTATTGGCCATGTTTTAGCCTTGAAAATATATTCATTTAGCTGAGAGTCAGAATAGCTGTTAAACTGTATGCTAAGGTGTTTGTCAGTAAGTAACAGTAAGGGAAAAGAACCTGCTCATACAAGTCCTAGAATTGTTTGTCATAAAATCGTACAGATTAGGGTACCCCTCCAGAAGTTACCCAGTCCTCTGACCTCCAGAAGTTATGTAGTACAGTCTCCTGGTCAAGGCAGGTTTTTCAGGTGAATTTTGAGTATTGCAAGGATGGAGATTCCACATCCACTCAGGCAACCTGCTCCAGTGTCTGTCTTCTATCTTGCTGTTGTTCTCCTGTAAGCCCAGCTTGTTACTCATTCCAGTGAGGCAGATACTTGGAATATCCATTCATCTGTTGTGTTGCACTACTTTGTCTCACTGGTGAAGATGGATAAATTACAGTGGATCTGTAGTGCTTGATAAATTGAGTTATGTTCTAAAAATGGAAAATAATTTTGAAAACCAAAGCATGATTTTTATTTCTTCCAGACTTTATGTGTAAGAGATAAGAACTTTAAATAATTATTAGCAAGAGTAGGAAACTAGACTAAGAACTCTATATGCTTTCAGATATTAATCTGTACTTATATGTACCTAATTATACTGAGAAATATTTAAAGAAATAATTAGAGATAAATAGGGTGGAAGAAGGTACTTGGAAATTGTAAGAATGTGATTGTCAGTTCATTGTACTGTAGTCATGGAATTATGTCTGAATAGTTAATCTGGCAGTTCAGGGGGGGTCTGTTTAAAATAAAGACAGATGGATGTGAAATTTCTTGTTTAATTTTAAGACTAGTGAGCAAAGGATATTGATGTTTTCAATGGATCACTAAGATGGGAGAATGTAAATATTTTATAGAATGTTCAGTGATACTACAGTATATGGGAGAATTTGTTTGCTTAAAAGATATGATTGTAAAGAGCATGAAACAACTAAACAGATGAGGAACTCTAAAAGCTTTCCATTCATATAATTGACTGGTAGTTGATTATATTGTTATCAGTAAATGAAGCTTTTTATGGGGGCAGTATCTGGTTTCTTATACGTAAATTAATTATGTTGTTAATTTACTGTATTATTTTATGGTGGGAGGAATGACAATTCTGACAGAGAAAATGGTTGATTCTTTGTGCTACCTTTGTATATGTGCAGATACCAGAAAAGGAAGAATAATCCTTTGTAGTAATAGCAAATTCAAGAAATAGACAATGAAAACCCCTGCAAAACCCGGAACTGCTTTTGTAACAAGTATAATTTACTTGTGGGAGGTATTCTTTAATAAGGAAGCTTTTAATGAAAGTCTTCTGAAGTCTCTGAGATGTGGGCAGTGGTAGTTTATCTGTGGACAGATCATGCTATTAATGAAGGTAACAATACTATTAGACACTCCCTCCTACTGTCTCCCTCCCTGCCCACTCCCTCCCACCTCCCCCAGTTATTTTTCTGAATGAACCACTCTTTTCTTCCAAGGTTTTCATTTGAAATATAGGAATGGGTGGTGGTAACTTAAGCAAGCCAGCTGAATATTAGAAAGGATGGGTGCTAGAAAATTTGTGGTATTTATGGCTAGCAGTCTGCTTTGGGAAGGACATTGACATGAGAAGAAATTGTAGGGGACACAGGTCCTCTTAAATATACAAATTTTAAACGTGAAAATAATAGAAGCCTTAATTGCAGCTTGGTGGAATTTAAAATTAGAATGTATTTGATTATTTTACTGTATTTTTAAGTATCTGACAAAGGAAAAGACAAAGGCAGATTATGTGAGTACATGCTTCTACTAGAGTTTGGGGAAATTGTTAAGCTCATTTCTCTGGATGGGGAATGTTTGTGGTTATAAAATTGTTATGGGAGACAATTATTTTTATGCTGGTGGGATAGATACAGAAATTCTTAATCTACTCTAATGGTTGATATTCTGATCTTAAAGGAAATTATTACATTGTTCATTACTCTTTTATTTGGTATATAGATAAAGCTGTCATTTTGTAGCTTTGGTCAGCTGAGATTTATTTGATGTTGTTCCCCTGGTGCACTTTGACAAGTGGTTAAAAAAATTATTTTTATCAAGTTTCGCTTACTCTGATTAGGCCAAAGTCTACAAAGTGTGTCTCTTTAAATATACTATTTTATGTAAGAAAAACCTAATGATATAATCTTTCTCGGAATGAAAAAAAATTTAAGATCTTCCTTCCAGGAACTGAAGTCTAGTAGTTTTGAAAATCTTTTTTATAATGCATCTATTTTTTTTTTAAAAGGACAATATCTTGTCTCCAGTTTATTGGCTAGAAAGTTTTGAAATTTAATACCTAGCTCTTAGATAATTAATTTCTAAAGTGTTTTATAAATATGCCGTAGTTAATCCTCTTGATGTGTATCAGTATTAAACAATGAAAAGCTTCATGAAACCCAGATATTTTCTGATGTCTCAGATTCTCAGACCCACAAGTATTAAATCTTTTGTCTTCTCAAAGTATATTCTCCAACACTTCAGTGGAGAGTATCTGTAATTAATGTGATCTTTTAAAGATTATTATAAACACATTTCTGTTCTAGGGATTAATTTACTTCAGCTTATGTCTTTTACAACCAGGGGAGGATTGCATACATGATTCCCGTTCTTGTAAGCGTAGAACTAACTGTAACTGCTGCAGAATCATGGCAGGGACTTGGAATCGTGCCTACCAAAACACTGGTTGTATGATTGAAATAATATGTTTTCTTCTTGTAAGTCATCTGCAAGAAGTTCATTAATACATTTATGCTTTAGTGCTGAAATTCTGGTGGCCTTAAACTCATGGTTGCCAAGCAAGAGTAAAGGCTGACAGCATATTGTTCAAATGGTTAGCTGCCATTTTCAGTAAGATTTGGAGGGTGAAAGAGAAAAGCAAGTACTATATTAAGTAAGCATTCACAGTGAAAAATCTTAGAATTAAGAAATATTTCCTAAAGAGCATTTCTAATGATGTTTCCAGAATTTTCTGTGTCAATATATTTCTTTTGTTGTTTTCCTTAAAATGAAATTTGGGTAATTTCTCTGTGTGTTGCAAATAATTACCATGTGTGTGGCTTCTGCTCTATGGCAGAAGCTGTCATGGTAAAATTTGCATTAAGTGGTGCACATGTTTTTAATTAAACATGCTGGATACAACAAGGAAGTATCTGAAGCAGAGATGAAAGAAAGTGTAATACTTACCAGTCTACCACAGTAAACACATGGAGCAGATAGGAAAAAAATTCTTTAACAAGCTTTGCTTTTTAAGATATCACGTGTATTTAAGTTTTCAACCTGCTTCAAAAAATGACAATGTAATTTTATATAGTATTGAGAGAGAAAACTTCAGTTACCTGTCAGTGATTATTTGGCATCATGAATGAAGAATCCTTTCACATTTCACTTTATCATACTCTTGGAAAGATCAGACAGGCATGGCTATGAATACCTTTAAAATAGTGTAGGGAAGTTGTGCACCTGATAAACCAAGCTATTATTCTTCTGTGAGGTAAGAGTGGTAGGTGATACTCGTTATTTTACTGGTCTACAACATACTTACTCTATGTAGAGTCGGCAATAACAAGGTAGGATTCTTCACACCAGTGCAGTAATGCTTGAAATGATGTATTACTTCGAATGTGTGATGTGTTTATGAGCAAATCCTCTCTTTAGTGGCAAAATTGACTGGTCAAAAATTAGGGAAACCTGATTTAACACTGTGCATGTAAGCTTTCTTAGCCTTATTGACTGTGATAGAGGATTTAAATGAAAAGGTAGTATTTTCCATTTTTTATTTTGGAACTTCATTTTATTAATTAATTTTCTTTTTGCAGACATTTCTTATATTCGTGGAAATTTAGACAATGTTTTCTTTTTACTTACTTTTCAAATTATGATAATGGTAGTATTTTACTATTTGTTCCCTGGTTCATATGCTTTTCTGAAGGCAGAATGTTCTCCTCTCCTGTTCACCCACAGTTGTTGATGCTTCAAAAATAGTAACTGACTAATTTAAAAATATTACTGTTGAACTAAGGAGGAAGTGGGGAGAGGGTTAAGTCTCAAGGATCGAGCAGTCAGAGTGACCCAGGGTTGGAAGTAATCAGGAGAGAATTTTCAGCTTCACTTCTCTAGCAATTTGGGAAAGAAAGGATGTAAAGTCTGCTGCTGAAGGATGGGGATAAACATTTTAAATTTCCCAACCTATTCTGTCTTAAGGAGTGGTGTGGTTTTTTATCTTTGTGATTTTAATGATTTAGTATTCTAAAGGGAGGATAATGAAAAACAGAAAAAGATGAATGTGTCCCAGCTTATTAATATTCAGGAGAAGTCTTTTTTTCAGATGATCTTCAATAAAATAAGGAAATGTTGCCATCATAAAAGCACCAAGAGCCAACAATTGTGTATTGTTAATACACTGGGATTCTGTAGTTCATAAATAGGTCCAAAACGGAATCGAGGGTTTTATTCATTTTTTATTTCATATTCATGCCAGGAGCATTTTGTGGGATTGAATGCTTTGCAGAGTGGTGATAGTTGCTGTTGTAGAGAAAAAAAACTTTTATTTTTGTGCCAGTTTAGGGGGAAATAGATTAAATCTTGGTTCAGTGTTGTAGCAGGTTTTAAATGAAGGTTTACTAGGTGTTTTAAAGTAGTAATATAATCTGATTTACTACCAGAATGACAAATTATGTTATTTTGTGACTAAGGTATATGAATTTGGGTTTTTTTAGGAAAATAATAGGACAATGGATTGAATGACCTTGTCTTCTCTTGTCTCTACTTAAGGTTAGGATTGCATCAAACAATAGACTATCAGATAAATCATTGAGATAAATCCTATTTGCTGTGTAAAAATTTAAAAAATTTGAAATGTTTGTTTGTCACAGAATATTTAGAAACAAATTATTTGGAGTGTGTTACTCTCTAATCTTCCTGTTCTAATTCTTGAGGAAAAAAGCCCTTGATTTTCTAGACGCAGAAATACATGTACCAGAAACGGGGTTTCATTATTTCAGTTATTTTTTCCACTTTCAACATTAAGTTTTATAAGCAGAACTATACTAAGAAAGAACTGTTTTCTCTTTAGAAAATGTCATGAATGGAGTCGACTTCAGAGAGTGTATACATGGATACTTTAATTACACTTCTTGAGTTGTTCTCCTCAGCTGTCTTTTGGCAGTGAGGTTCCACATCAGCTTAAATGTATTTGATGTTTGTGGTACCAAAGCAATGCCTTAGGTAGAAAATTGTGAGGGAATGTCCCAGTCCAGGAGAAGAGCTCAGATTTTGATAGGGTCTTCCAGAAATGCAGGACATTTCTTTGTCAAGAGCTATAGCTGAAGATATGATTATGATGATGATAAGTTGATGATTGTACTTGATGAGATAAAAATGTATGACAAGTGTTACTGAACCGTGTGCTTTGAATTACCTATGGCAACAGGTATAATGTTTAGTATTATCACACTTACTGATATTTGCTGTAATGATTCAAAAGTATATATTTTCCCTACTAGAGCTTCATTTTGCCGTAGACATAATTCTTCAAACCCTCTTGTCATCTGTCAAGGTTCAAGCAAAACAAATTTTGACACAAATCAGAAAACTGTGACAGTTGAGTGACAAGCTGTCAAAGGTTCCAGATCAATTGTACCATTTATTGCCTTAACCTCTGTTAAGCAGATAAGTATCAGGAAAACCCCTGAAATTAATCATTACAAATACTACAGAAGTTTAAGTAATAAAAGAGTAATAGATATGGAGGACCTGAATTTTTATTTCAGGACTATAAAAGACATTGCAGCAATGCTTTTTGTAGGAATTATCAATGCTAAATAACATTTCATGTCTTAGGAATGCTGAATATTTTCAGAAATGTGAGTTAAATTTTAAGGTTTAAAGAAAAGCATGGAAACTGAAATGTCAGTGGGCGTTTTCATATGGAATTACAGAATGGTTGGGATTGGAAGGGACCTCTGGAAAAAAATAGTCCAGCCTGCTTCTTAAAGCAGATTCACCTAGAACACACAGGATCTCATCCAGCTGGGTTTTCAATGTTTCCAGACACAGGGACTCCCCAACATCTCTGGGCAGCCTGTTTCAATGCTCTGGCACCCTCAAAGTAAAGAATATTTTCCTCCTATTCATACTGAACTTGCTGTGTTTCAGTTTGTGCCTGTTGCCATCTTGTCCAGAGTGCAAGTGAAGAGTCTGGCCTCGTGCTCTTGGTATGTGCTGTTGAGATATCCTTCCAGTCCCCTCATTGTCCTTGTAACCTCTGTTGGACCTTCTTCAGTAGCTACTTGTCTTTCGTGAACTGGGGAGCCCAGAACTGGACACTGCACTCCTCCAGATGTGCCTCAGCAGGGCTGAGTAGATGGGCAGGATCCCCTCCCTTGTCCTGCTGGCAGCACTCTTCCTAAAGCACGCCAGGTTCTCTTCTTGGCCCCAGGGCACTCTTGGTCAGCTTGTTGTCCACTAGGACCCCCAAGTCCTTCTCCTCAGAACTGCTTTCCAGCAGGCCAGCCCCACACCTGTACTGGTGCCTGGGGTTTTTTCTCCCTTGGTGCAGGAGCTTGTGCCTGCCGTAGCTGAGCTTCACTGGGCTCCTCTCACCAGGTTTCACTGAACAGCAGCACAGCTCTCTGAGGCATCAGCCACTCCTCCAGCTTTGTATCATCATCAGACTTGCTGGGGGTACAGTCAGTCCCTTCATCCATGTTATTGATGACTGGACCCAGTGTTGACACCTGAGGAACATCAGGTACAGGCCTCCGAGGTGACTCTTCATTGCAGCCAATATTGGACCGAGCTTTGCATTTATGGCTGAACAGTGTTGGTAATACCACCAGTATGTTGGAGAAGTGCTTGTGCAGGGTCAAGGCTTTTTGTCCAGCCCCATCCCTCCCAGAGATCTTTAAGCTGAGTGTGGATTAGAGGTTGGGAAAGGACAGAGTTGGGACTGGTGACAAAACTGCCCAAAAGGATTTTTCCATACCACATCCTCAGCGATAAAGATGAGGGTAATAGGGAGACTGCAGGGAGATTTGTAGTTACAGAATTTGTCTTCCCAAGAAACTTCTATGCATACTGTGGCTCTAAAATATTTCTGGGTGTTGCGAGACAATAGGAATTACTGAAATGAACTCCTCTTTTTTTTTTTGCTTTCATGGTGATTTTTTTGTTGTTATTCAGCTTGTCTTTATCTTGATCCACAAGCATTTCCACCTTATTTTTTCTCTCTGTCCTGTTGAGGAGGAGGAAGTAGAGTGACTGTGTGGACATCTGGTAGCAGCCAAAGTCAGTGTACCACATCTTTGTAAAATTTCAAAACATACAGTTGCTACATAGAATATTTATGGGATGCACTGCTGAGGTTAGACTTAACTGCAGAAAATACTCAGTAGATTTCTGAGGAGCAGAAGGTAGCCTTTGCTTGACAAATGGTCTAGCATATTAGGTCAATGTAGACCAGGTCTCCTCTTTTCTTATGGTGGTGCTTAATCAACTGGTGTTTCTTTTTACCACCTTCCTGGGCACCCTTTGCCGCCAGCCTACCTACAAATGTGGCTGTAGCCTTTTATTTTCACTATCACTTCAAAGTCTTAGATTGTATACCTGTAGGAACCAACATTTTCAGAATTACACCTACTGTTCTGCCTTTTAGCATTGTCCTGTCGTTTCTTCCTCATTCTGTGACTAAGGTAACTAAGGATTGCATGAAAAATAAGCAAGACTAATTCCATGGCAGAAACAAATGTGTTTAATTCTCAGAAAGCCAGTTCATTATTGGCGGACTTGTGAAAGTCACTTTTCTGTGAAGCTTGAAGACTACAGATATGTCCTTTTAAAAGGAAGAAATATAATTTTGACCTATTTGGTAATTCAAATTTTCCTCCATCTGAAGAATAGAACCATTAGATTTTGAGTTATCCCAGGAAGAAAGATTAAATATCTTCAGTTAAATTTAGAACCTTAGTCAGACTAATGAATTAAATCTTTTCTCAATGCTTATTTTTTTTAGTTTTCCTTGGAGATGATACTGTCATTATGGAGTTGAGCTTAAATATCTGATTTTATTTACTATTTCTATACTATTTTGAAAAATGTGGGAAGAACTAGGGTTTTTCACACGTGACTGTACAGTGTATATCTCCCCCAGTTTTCTTTGTTCTGCTCTATTTTTTAAGGAGGAGCAGCTGCTCAACGTTCAGTAGTTCCGTGAGTTGAGTTCAGAACTGCAAATGTAAGAATTTTGTTTTGTAGGGAAGAAATGAAACAGTGTGGTAAAAATAGGAAGCTTGGAAATTGTTTTAAGTTATTGAAATTTGGATGTCAACAAGAAAAATTTCTTCATTCTTGGGTTGCTAGAAAATAAAGACTCAGGCTACAATTTTTTTATCTACCTTGAATAAGATGCACATTTGGATTTGAAGAAAAATGTTTCTCTCTGGAGTAAATGTCTCTTCTTTTGGTAGAATTCAAGCAGTCAATGTAGAAATCTAGGAGTTTTGGTTTGCATATTTGTAATTTGCTCTGTTTTGGGATAAGATGCCATAACAATCACAGATTGTCTTTCCTGTTAGCAGAAAAACAAGGGATTGAAAAAACATGCAACAGCTATCAGTGTCTTGCAAGTATTTTTTGCATTTTTCTTTCGGGCGTTCCCCACAAAATCACAAGTATCAGGTCTGCATTATATATTTAAACCTGATGTGAAGAGAAATTTAATTTGGCTATTCCAAATCTCAAGACTGTTAAAAGAATAAGGATACAGCTTGAGTTCTTGACTGTGTACTTGACGCAATGTGCTTATTTCTGATTATCAATGCGTAAAAGATGCTCGTTGCGGTCTTTAAAAATCTTTATAAATGTTGATAATTTACCGTAAGCTTCCATCCCTAATTTTACCTTAGTTATCTTTTGCTAGTCTTTTTCTTTTGTTTTGGGTCATGTGACTGATTTTTCTGGGCTAAAAGCAAGTGGGGTGTTTATGGGCATGGAGTCCCTCTGTCTGCTGATTGTGGTTCCATTAAGCTAACTGGCTTCCAGATTGTGTCTGTTTGTATTTAGGTGTAGTGTCAGCAAGAGATGAAACAGGCTGTGTTTCTTTGTCATTGTCTAATACAAAAAGTGAGAAAACAGCAAACAGCCTACACCCCCTGCCACCCCCAGTACCTTCTGTTTGTATTCAGAATGCCTGGTTTTGTTTATTTAATGTTTCTAATAATGGATATTGTCAGATATAAGTATTGTTTCTGAAACTTCTTTTATCTTTTATTAAACTCAAAGGTACCAGGAAATATAATATCCTGACCATAAATTTGAAAGCATTTCCCTTTCTTGGATAGCTATGGCATCTGTATTAGAGATGTATGATTTCCTCTCTTAAAGAGAAACAAGGGTACTCCAAAAATATTTCAGCATACCTGTTGTGCAGTATGGAATAAGTCCAAGGTGACATTTGGTTGTGTCAAAAAAAAAAAAAAGCGGGGGGGAGCATTAAAAATATGTATTTTTTTAATGTATGTGACAAAGAAATTTGTAGCTTTTTTCTTTTCCCCCTGCTGCTGACATTTTAGAACTGTATCAGTCTTAATCTGTATCAATGGCTAATAAATAGGTAATGTAGGTTTTTTGTTATATGGTTATCTTAGATTGTTGATACAACAAAAATAGATCTGGTAAGTAACATTTTTAGTTAGAAAACTTTGGTAGTATTAATAAGAATGGATATAGATTTTTAATCAGAAACTACTTTTTAAGGAAGATGTGGGGTTTATAATTCCTACTGCATGCTTTCTGTTCTCATATGTGTCTATAAGTGAGTTTTTTCCTTCTAAATTTGAAGTTAAAATATTTCATTTACTAAAAATAACAATTCAGAGATACTGCAGTCATGATGTGGTAATAATGTTTTGGAAACAAGTTTAAAGAAGTACATTAATAATGAGTACATTTACTTATTTATTTGGAGTTCTGAAGTATGAATGCAACATTTTTTTCTGGTTTGGCCTTTATATTTACAGAAGAAACACTTTTCTTCCCATGAGTAGAAAGCTGTTTCAAGAGTTTAAATTTGTGTTTATCTGTGTTTGAAGGGGAAGTTATGTTTAACCTTGATATCCAGCAATTTTGTGCAAGCATAGAAAGTTGTAGTTTATAAGCAAGAATTGCACTGTGTACCAATTGCGTGTGACTTCAGGGCAGGGGAGGACAATCTATTTTTAAATTAGAAGTGCGGTTTTATAAATCTAAGTTTCAAATCCTAAATACATCTTATTCATAGCAAATTTAGAATTGCAAACCTTTTTGAATGCTAGCGTTGTTTTAAAAAGAGTTTTCATGAACAGCAAAAGTGAGAGAACTGTGAAAATAAGGGCAGAAGAGGAAAGGTGCTTAAAGGAGATGCATTTCAGAATAGTGTATTTATTTATGTTTATTACATGTTTGTTTTATATTTTAGGAACACTTTACATTTATTATATATTTATTTTACATTTGTCAATATGAAATACAAGACACTCTGGTATAGTTTGCTGTTTCTAAACCTAGTAGTACTGGGTGAATATTTCCAGTAGTCTGTTAATTGAACTCTTGTTATGTAATTTTGTAAAGAAAGGCTTTTGGATTATATGTATGCCAGCTTTCATTGAATCTCTTTTTGTTGCAGTAAAAAATAAGAGGGGGGAAAATGGTGGGTTTTTTAAAATTTCAATACTTGATGGGTTTTTTATGCGGTGCATTAGTGATTTGAAATTAGATTTTATTTTTTACACTAAGGGAATTATATTTTAAAGTGAGAGCCAGAAGAAAAATGGTTTTCATGTTATGGTCACTGGCTGCATGGAACATTCTGAAAGAGACAGGAGAGCAGGAAATATGCTCTTGAACTACAGCAGTCATGGGAGAGGATTTCACACTGAGATACAACTAAAGTGAGATATATAGACTGTGAGTGATATGCAAGGACTGATTATGGAGCATGTAGGAGATTTAACCAATGTTGTAGTGCTGAGTGAAAAGTTTCCAATATGAGCACCTGTCAGTAAATAGGGATAGTATGTGTTGCAAATTCAAATAAAAATTGAAGGACAGCAATCCCAAAATTAGCTGCAGAACACACCCACACACCTATTAGTTTCCACAGCTTCAGGAAACAAAGTAAAACAAAACAACTTATTGAAAATAACAGAAAATGTACAGTGAGAAAAATTAAACGCACATAGTAGTCAGTGAAACATACTTAAGAAGATAAAACACACCATTAAAAAGATGTAAAAATACGCTAAAAGGTTAAACAAGTCGATAAGAGAGATCATTGGAGGCAAGAATGCATCTGTTACAAGGTGAAGTTTCAGTCAGATGAAGGAATCAGCATCGTAAAAGAAATGCAGCATTAGGTATTCTGCATGCTTTTTCTGGTTTAGTGTTTCTGTGCATGATACAGGGAATTACAGGATTGTAAGCCATGTGAATGCTTGGACAAAGTAGCTGAAAAAATAGGAGAGAGCAGGATTTGTGGCCACTTGAATAAGATCTGTTTGGGGAAAGTGTTTAAAGATAGAATTATTTTGAAAGGATTAACAATATAGAAAAAAAAGTTTTGGTTGATGAAGTCCATTTGGAATTCCAAATTTTTTTTTTAATAACCATTAAAAGATGCTTAGGAGACTAGGCATTAATAGATAATATTTCTGAATGAACAAAAACTACCCTAAAGTGTAGTAAACTAGTGGTAGAGGATTATAAGTTTAAAACACGAAGCAAAACAGAAACAATTCTGTATAACTTTCAAGTGATGTTGTTTTAGAGGGCAAGAATGGTTTCATTTTTTTTCTTACTATCATCCATGTTAAGGATAGTATAGAGGCCTTAATAGTTGGAATTTATTTAATTGAGGACACCAGAAAATTATCTTTTTGCTTTGTCTGTGGTTGAAGTTGTTGTTTCGTTGTCATATTTATCTAAAGAGGAAGGGCATTGCATTATTTGTATGTAAACAAGAAAGTAATTTTTGTGCTTCTGTGTTGTAATAGTGATTATAGCTAATCCTGTGTGGAATATTTTTTTTACTAGTGATACCGCTCTTTAATATGCTATTGTATATTTAAGGTTAGTTTTATTTGATGCTTTGTAATGTTTTGTTCCTTTATGTTTAGAGATCATTTCAAGGCATACTGGAAAATAATTTAGTCAATTTTATTCAATTTTAGTTAATAAAATTATTTAGTGTATTTTTAAATAGTAGTTGAATAATGAAGTAAGTTTGGAGGCATTACTTAGAAGCTGTGAGTAAACAATATTTATTGCTGTTTAATGCCTTCAACTTCTATGTGTCAGATTTTTAGCCTTATTTTTTGCATCTCTTTTTATTTTAGCTATTTTAAACAAAATGTAGCAATGTGTACATATGATAATATACATGAAGATATTTTATTTCAATTATAGCCAGGAGTGGAGTAGATTTTTTTTTATTATGGAATTGTTAAAAATATGGGTGTTTTATTTGCCCAGATATATAGTCACTTCAAATATACACTGAAATTATTAAGAACATTTGGGCTTGGTGTGTTTTCATAATTAGTCAGCTTCTAATACATTATTAATATTTCTACTAATATCCTTAATTTTTTTTCACTTTAGGAAAATACTTGGCAGCAAGTTTAGCAACAACAGTTCAGGCACTTCTATTGTGAGAAAATCATAGAATCATGGAATGATTGGGGCTAGAAGGGACCTTTCAGTGTGGTCTAAGCCAACCTCCCTGCCATGGGCAGGGACATCTTCCACTGGAGCAGGTTGGTCAGAGCCCCATCCAACCTGACTATGAATATTTCCAGGGATGGGGCATCTCTCACTGTTCCGGTGTTTAACCAGCCTCATTGCCAAAATACCCTCCTTACAGCTAGTCTCAGCCTACCCTCTCACAGTTTAAAACCATAACTGCTTGTGCTACTGGGCCCTGGTAAAAAGTCCATCCTCATCTTTCTCATAAACCTCCTATGAGTATACAGTGCAGGTGGAGAGGCAGAAGGAAGCACCACACCAAAAAAGAACCCCCCCAAACCATACCCCCCACCCCCACATGGAGTAAACCAAGGAAAAAATGATTCGTTCTTAATTTTTGTATTTTTCACATGGAAGAAGTGTTCAAAATGGGAATAAGTGTGAAAGTTAGTGCAAAATATCAACACATATCTTGGGCTAAAAAATAGTTTGTTTACCAGAAGCAATTTAGCACTTGAGAAGAGTATCTAAATTAGGTTTATCTGAATCCAACAGCTCCTCACATAACTGTGATGTGCACTTGTGTTGCCACAGAAAATTATATACTAGTGAATATTTTGGAAGAAAATGCCAGTTTATTATATAAACTCTTACAGCTGATTTTAAGAACAAGAGGAAGAAATTGTGCATTTATTTTCAGAAGAGACACTTGTTGTTATTCCTAGTTCCTTGCTGTTGTTAATGATGAGGGGAAAGTGGTTCAGTCGTTCCCTGGGGCTGTATCATGTCTTTTTGTGTAAGTTTTGGAAGTAAGAAGACAGGTCTGTGTTCTTTCACCTTGTATCTGCATCAGTGAAAGGAATTATGATTTATTTGTTTACAACAGTATGTCTTTCAGAATTGGAAGATTCTTCTGGTTTTGACAAAGGCATTTATTTGGGTATGTATTGAAATCAAGTTACAAGAGCAGAAATTATCACTGATGTTGATGAATCGCAGCAATCAGAATGTTATTTTCAGTTTTCTGAACAATCTGGGGACACGGTTTAGCAGGCGCAGAACAATATTATCTTGTTTAGATAGTTTCAGTGAAGTCCTAATTTTGCAATTACTTGTACCTTTGAGCTTCACATTTTTTAGCAATACCAGTTGTCTGTAAGCACTTGAAAGTTGTAAATATAGAGAGACTGAGTGACTTAAGCTTCTACAAAGCAACACAACGAGGGCAAAATGCACAAAAGGTAAGTGACTTTATCTTCAAAAATGTTGAGCAAACCTGCAGTTATGTACTTACAGCAAATGTGTTGCCACTCAGTTACTTTAGCATACTTTGGAAATTTTAGGTGAATGTTTGATTTTTTTTTTTTTTTGCCTTTGCTTTAGTGTGTATCTGCCTGTTGGCATTTGTAGCACCATTCTGCATAGAATGCATGAACCCAGCAGGTTCCTTTAAATTGTGATCTCAGTAGAAACAGTGGGATCCTATGATGAACTTGCTTTGGAAAATTAGTACAGATTTAAACATCTCTCATGCCACATGCTGGCTTGTCTGAAAATGTGTGTATTCCATGACTAGCGTGCTTATATATCTATGTATATATATATCTATGTATATATCTATCTATGTGTATATATAGATATATATATATGATATAGTTTACACTGTAGTGTATATAGTAGATTTTTATAAATCAAGATGTTGTTATGTGGTAGCACAAAAAACTGTCTTAACCTGAGGTTTTGTGTTTATATAAAGGTTTATATAAAGTCGTCCAATGGTATAGATAGTTCCGTCTAACACATGTATTTGGAAGTGCTAGAGGAGAGAGAAAATGTATTGAAAAGCAATTGAAAAATTATTACTACCTTAAAAGACCTCTTAATACTGAGTTTGTTCATAGTTTTATGGGCAACTCAGATTTCTTACCTAGCTTAGCTTCTGAAGTTACTGTTTTAACCTTTAGAGGAGCCTAATTGAAGTATGTGAAATTAGTTAAAAATATTAATGTATAGGATACTGTGATTCGAACTGAAAGATACTTGAAGCTAAAGCAGTGCTGGTGAAAACAAAGAAGTGAAATTCAGTAGATTTGCAGTCTTTCATGACATTGCTTTGGATCAGGTATGTAATCTGAAGCTCTTAAGTATGTGTCTGTGAAATGGAATAATTCTGTGCTTTAACTAAAAACTGGAGTTTGGCTAGTGAGTATCAAAGGTGTGTAATATGGTTTTAGTAGTATGAGCCTATAATTATGACTTCTATGAAATACTGTTGGATTACAGCCCCAAAGTCTGTGTCAAGACATGGGTTTGAACCTAAACTTCCTGGACCCCAAGGTGACAAGAAGTAGTAACATAGAAGTAGTCACTATTGGGAAGTCTACATCTAGTTGCTATGTTCAGATCCATTATATAATAATCTTTATCTTAACCTAAAAGCCCAACCAGGTTACTGGATTCTTTCTAGGGTTTGGGTGTTTTAAAATTTGCTCATTTCTTGGTGCAGTGTGTGCCTGTGGTGGGATGCTGGCAATGGGGTGGCACCTCTGGTGGAGCGTATTCTTCGAAAAGCATGAAACTACTGCACAGCAGGATGTGAGAGGGGAGTGAGAACAAAGTGAAGAACAGCACTGCAGACCCTGAGGTCAGTAAAAGAGAAGGGCAAGGGGCTGCTCCACATGCTGGGGCAGAGATTCCCCTGCACACCATGTTGAAGACCACTGTGGAGCTCATTTTCACATGGCACTCTGTGGAGATTCCCAGCAGGATGCTGCTGCCATGGAAAGCACATGCCAGAGCAAGCTCCTCAGACCACGGCCTGTGGAAGGGAGCCCACAGGTTTCCCAGCAGGAACTGCGGCATGGAGCAATCTTTTCCTGGAGGACCTCATTTGGTGGAATGGAGACTTCATTGGAGAAGTTCATCGAGGACTGTATCCGGTAGGAGGGATGCCACACTAGGTGGGGAAGAGTGTGAGGATGGAGTAGTAGTATAAGGGAGCATTTGTGGTCTAACTTCAACTCTCATTCCCCATTTATCTGCTTCCCTCAGAGGGGAGAGGAGATGGAAGAGTTGAGTGTTTATCCTGTGGCAGTTATTGTGAGTGGTCTCCTTAACTTGACCCATGAGCTCTTTGCAGTGTTCCCCATCTTGTTGAGGAGAGGATGTGGGGGAGTGGCTGGATACTTGTCTGTGCAGCACCATCATATTTGCCTGGAGCAGTGTCTGTAGCAGGTGACAAACCAGTAATTCCCATGCCTGAACCTCTTCAAATGTTAGTTCCTATTGCAGGCTGCCTTCTTTTGGGCTCATTTTTTAATAAACAAAGTTACCTGCAGAGAAATTCTTGGCAATTCTCTCAACTTTGGCTTTGTGAATTTTGGAGTAGAGCTCATTTTAGGTAATTTGGATCTGTGACATTCAGGAACCTGGCTGTCAATGAGAAAACTTCCTGATCCTGTGCAGAAGGTTTACTGTCCCATGTAAAGATACAGTTGCTTTCTGAGTACTGTACCTAAAGTAAAATGTCAGCATGGTGTAGTGGTTTGACAGCAAAACAAGTGAGAGGCTCCAAGTCAGAAATACAATTTAATAAGAAAAAGAAAAAAAAAGGGTAAAATCAAATAAATGCAATAATACAAAAGACCACTGACAGAGTCAGAAT
>JBBMKD010000115.1:15037197-15083187 GCA_037834095.1 Argya squamiceps
CACCTGCAGAGCTGCCTCCAGCCCTGGGGTCCCAGCACTGGAGGGACATGGAGCTGTTGGAGAGAGTCCAGAGGAGGAACACCAAGGTGATCAGAGGGATGGAGCACCTCTGCTATGAGGAAAGGCTGAGAGAATTGGGATTGTTCAGCCTGGAGAAGAGAAGGCTTCTGGGTGACCTCACTGTGGCCATGTAGTAGTGAACAGAGCTCACAAGAAAGATGGAGAGAGACTGTTCACAAGAGCATAGTGTAACTGGGCAAAAGGCAATGGACTCAAACATGAGAGTAGGTTTAGATCAGATAAAGGAAGGAATTTTTTATTGTGAGGGTGGTGAGTCACTGGCAAGAGCTGGTCAGAGAAGCTGGGGATGTTCCATCTCTGGAAGTGTTCAAGATCAGGTTGCTTGGGACCCTTTGTAACCTAGGGTGTTAGGTCTTCGTAAGGTCTAGGGCAGGGTGTCCCTGCTCATGGCAGGAGAGTTGTAAGTCATCTTAGAGGTTCCTTCCAACCCAAACCATTTTATGATAAGATTACTTTTTCAGTCATAATTTCTAACTCCTAAAATAGACATTTGATGCAAAGGGATCAAACCTGGTTTTACTCGTGAAATTGATGGTAGTTTTGTAGGCCTAAGTAAGTACCAGGTTTTTTTATCTTCGTGTGTGTGTTAGCCTCAAGTTACAGTGGCTCTGTTACCACTGTAATATATATATTAATGTTATGTAGATGTCACAAACTTGAATTGCATACTAGGAATTTGATTGTGTTGGGTAGATGAAAGGGTCTGGTTATGGATACATCACTCTTATATTAGTGTTTTGGCTTGCTTTACTTTTTTTAATCACTTTTTTTAACACTTTGTTTCTGTGAGGAAGTTTTTTTAGACCTAGTGAAGAATATGAAAAATACTTATCCCTGTAGCATACACAGGAATGCATGTAATGACTTTGGGTAAAGAGAGGATTATAGTACTTCCTATTGTTCTGTTTCTTTGTAATGAACAAAAGCTTTAATGTGTGAGAATCTGTCAGAAACAATGGGTTCCAAGTTTGTATGATAACAGTGAGAGTGTTGTCTACATTGGCCATGGATTTTTCAGATTCTTGACCAGGGAAATTAAAGGGTTTATGTAAATGTCTAGGAGGCCTTCAGAAGATAATCAGAGTAACGAGGCAAATGAAATATGTTTTTATTTGTGAAAAGGACAGTTTTCTTGGAGTAAACCAAAAGGATGCATGATAGTATTTAGTAGTCTTCATAAACAAGACGTCCACTATTTGTGAACATTAACCATGCTCTTGTTGAGGCCATTTTAGCAGGGAAACAGTATGAGCATAGAACACTTGTTACATGAGTGCTGTAAAATAAACTTCCAGCCCCTTTGAAAGCCTTGAAATTGTGGTAAATAGACATAGCTGCCAGAGTAAATTAATTTAATGGGAATGTATAAGATCATATTACACAGAGGAAGTGAAAATAAAAGTTCATTTCTTTTAAAAAGATTTTAGGTGATGATGAGATTATTCTATTAGAGTTAACAGTACAGCTTGAATAAACTGTTTTGTTGGGGTTTTTTTCCTCATAATACAGAATAGAAAATATGCTTCTATAGGTCTGAGGGCATTAAAAGTGAAGATAATGCAAAGTCATCTTTTGTCCCAGAGAGGATGAATATTTTACTCATATTCTTCTTACACAAAGAGGAAATACTAAGTTGCTAGACCATTGAACCATGGACCTATTTTGTGGTTACATGGAATTTTTTTCTTCCTTTGTATTCAGAATGATACTAAATTAAAATGCTTGATATGTATTTCTTGGTATGTGGACACATTAGTCTTTTCGAATGAGTATTGTGAATAGCAAAGGGGAATATTATTTTTAACTTCTAGAAATTATCATGCATCCTTCTGCTTCAAAAATATGCTGAGAAACATTCAGTTTTCCTTTAACCATTTGTTAATAGAAAGTATTCCTGGTGTGTGACACTTGCTACAAAATCTTTTTTACTGGTACTCTCTTGATTTTATTTTAGTTTTCCTGACATTTTTGTAGGCTATCAGGTTATGTATACATCCTGTTTGGCGAAAGATGTTTAGTTTTGGAAGCAGTGTTTTCCAAGTCAAGAGTAAACACATTTTGATAATAAATTTTCTCATTTGGCAGGAGGGCAGTATTTTATAAGATGAAGAATTATTACATTTTTATTTGCATTTTTCAACAAATAATTTAGGGTTTGCTGATAGTCTTGTTTAATACAAATGGATGTAAACTGTACTTAATAGAATTGTGAGATAATGGGAATCGGAGGTAATTTATATTGAGAATTCAGATTTGTATTCTAACCCAGATATTTAAACCAGTTGGAAGATATTAGTTACCTACAGTTACTTAGTATTTCAAACATTTAGTTTGATGTGTTCCAAGGGTGTTGTTTTGTTTAGTACAAAATAATTTGCCGGATAAAATAGACCAAAAAAGAAGAACAAGTCATCCTTTGATGCCTCATGTCATCAGTAACAAAAAGAAAATAAGATTAAAAAGTGCTTTCTGTGCTACAGAAACTGAAGGAATACTCTGTGTGATCTGTAACAGAGGTACTTAGAGTTCTGTATCTAAAAATCATGTTGGAGTAATTAGGAAGGATTTGTATCCTGGTAGAGCTTTCATTATTATCGAGATAAAACAGGAAGACTGGTCTTTATAGCCAGTTGTTCAGTCCTCTGAAAAATAAGGAGAAACTTTGTAAATCCACAAGCATTTGAAAAGGGTACCTTATAAAATGATGATTCCCCTGAGTATTGAATTGAATATACTGCAAAATTTTGAGGTTGTTTTCATACTTAAGGTATAAATTAGTTGATGTTCCATAATGTAGGTGGTGAGGCCAGCTGGTAAGCATAATGTAAAATGGTCCTTTTAACTTTTCAGTCCTTACACCCTATTCCATCTTTTCCTCTTGTATCATGGGCAGATTAGTGATACTAGCTCCTGGAGTGATGCATAAGGATGAGGGCAAGGATAGAAATTCAATCTTCACTCTTCTCCTCCCCTCAAATATGAAGCTGTAGTAGTGAATTGTTAAAAAATGCCTCAGAGCAAGTATATATTCTCATGGGGTCTGAGGTCGCAGGGGTGCACAAAACATCCAAAACTTAAGTTGATCTTAAAATACTTTAAAGGAATTTTTATTTTTAACTTGTTTGTGAAAAGTCACTTATGCTGGTGGATTAATTCATCAGTTTCAGTTAATGGAACATGTTTTGCAGCCTGTAGCAATGGGGAACAGAGACACGGACCCCCTTGTGCATGCGAAGGAAGTCACTTTATTGTAGAAAACACTCCCCTTTTATGCTGTCAGCTTCCACTGGGCATAATCACATCTTAACAGAGGAAGGTCACCATTGGCTGGCCCAGCTGTAGCCTGCTGTCCATGCATAGCTGTCTCTCAATTCCCCAACCAATCTCTAGCTGTCCAGGCTGCAGCTGTGCCCTCCTACAGGGCTTTCTGGTAAACATAAGCTTTGTTACCTATAACAATTATAACCCCATATCTTACCACAGCCATTAGTAAGCAGCAGTGTTTTGTTTTATGAAAGACTACACGTTTGTTCTATAAAAATATCTTTTTTCCTAACAAAGAGAAACTACTCAAAGTTATAAACCGAGATTGTGAAAAGATTGAAGATTTAACTGAATCTTTAAAAGTATGTATTAAAAAATGGGGATCGTTTCCTGTTCAGTTAGTTTTCTTCAAAGATGAAGGAATGGCAAGATTTATATTTCTCTTTTGTGTGCTCATAGAAATTGGTAGTACTACTGGAAGTTAAATCTGGAAGTTGTTGAATTTCTGTTTTGATTAAGCAAGTGGTTACATTTACTGAAGGTGAAGAAATATATTCTGACAGTTAGTTCAGATGAGCCTTGCCTTCTGCTGTTCACTAATGAAATTTGGGTGTCCTGAGAACTTGAGTGTGGTGACAGATTATCTGTGCCTTCTTTTTGTCAGTGTTCTGTAATTGCAATATGGGGTCATGAATTAAATGCTTGTTTGCCAATAATAATTACCTTGTCACAGCTTTTATGACAAATATAATTTAAGTTGATGCTTGTGGAAAGCAGACAGAGTATCACTCCTGTTGAATAGGAGAAGTCCTTTCCAGTTTAAGTTTTAAATAAATCTTTGAAACATAAATGTAATTTTCCACCATTTCTGCCTTTTGTTTTCTTAGGGAGGTACAGCAAAAGAGCCCTTTATTTGTATATAGCAGTCTTTATTTAAGTGTATTTGTAAACTAAGTTTGTGCTGAATAACCATTAATTTAAAATGAGGTGGATTTATATTTATGGTCAATCTAATAGTATAATGTATTCCTAAGAAATTATTTTTATATAATGAGTGCCCTGGTTTGTTTGGTGGAACCTTAAGACTAAATCTGTAAGTAAATACTTTGAGTATTAAAGCCTCCTGTGGAAAGTAATTTAAAAATGAAATGGAATTTGTACTTGAATTTAAATGTGGTTAAATTATAACAGAATTTACTTGTAATTTCCTACTCACAGGACTAGGAAAGTATGTATAATCTTAAATATTTTAAAGTATATGCTTTAGTTTAACTGTGTAACATTTAATAGTAGTCTACTGTAATATGTTGATCTTTCTTGTAAATCTCCTTTTGACCCCTTTTGACCCTAAAAAGTAGTTTTGAAAGTGTTAGTCAAAAGAGAGGCAAGGTCATCTTTTGCTTTATGGGAAAGAGGCATCATCTGATAATTTTAGTACAGAGGTAGTAAGGCAAATTTTAAGCTAAGTAGGAAGTACTTATGTAAGCACACACGTGTAGTAAAGCATCTTCTCTCAAAACTACTTCATTAGTGTGATTTGTGATTTTAAAACTTTTTTTTAGATGTTCATATATTGATATTTGATTTCTTTCATACTGATGGAGCAGTGGTAGTCTGACTGTCTTGGTTTACAGTATATAGATATTTTTGTACATCAGCAGACTTTTTGTCTTACATTTCTTTTTTTGTATGTGTTACATACTTGTGACTGTGGTTGAATTCACCTGTGATCCAAATTAGTCCCTGGTAAATGCTTTTGCTCTGTGTGATTTTCCTGCATCTTTTGAAATTAATATATTCTAGAAGTCTTGCTAAAAAGGAGTTAAACCAAAACTATACCACAGTTTAGCCTAACTGCACATCATGGTAGGTTATGGCACACAAGAATCTCAGGGGAGACAGACCAGGGATATGCACATTGAGTATGTGATGCCTTAAACACTGTATTGGAGGGTGTAGCCACGGGCTTCGTGCAGGGCAGGTTTCGGAGTGGGTGATGTGGGCCTCAATCTGTAGCAGACAATAATGCATAGGTAAGGCAAGAAAGTTCTAGGACTGAAATGGCAGGTTAGCTTTTTGCAAACTTAATCTCTTTTCAAACATAAAACTGAATCTTAGTAAGCCCTCTCTGACTCTTTCCTTTTTCCTTTGGTGCCCAAATAAAGTTTGCTTAAGGTGGCTTCCAGCCAAAATGGAGAAAACATTTATGGAATAAGGAATTGGGAGAAAAAGGGTTTCTTCTACCATTAGTATTGACTTTTGTAGTGAATACTTAGCTTCATGACTGAGTCTCTATTTACATGCAAAAATTTACAAATTTTTGCAACTTTTATTTATGTATATTGCATGGAAAAAAATGCATATTAAGATCTACTTACAGACAGTGTGGTGCACCTGTTTAAATAAGAAGACATGGTATTTGTTCTGTGCCATTTGCTTTTAATATTCCTATCTCTTTTTTCAGTTGCTTGTGTTCGAGCTTCTATAGGTGTTCATTAATTGTGAGGCTTTTTAGTTGGAATTTGAGTGGCTTTTACTATTGTACCTTAGTCTTTCTTTCTGCATTATCATCTCTGCTTTTTCCTTTTTGCACTTTCATTTATTGAATAGCATGTAAAATAAACTAATACTTATAAATTTTAATTCAGAGTGGGCAAAATATTGAATTTCTGTAAAACAACACAGAACTGGAATTCGTGTATAACAGACTGCAATACATAAAAAGAAAACTATTAAATCATATCTCACTTATCATAGATCTTTTTGATAGGAGCAAAATCTGTGCCATTAGTTCCAGACCAGTGTATTTCCCATTCACAATGCTTTAGTGCATAACTTATAAATCTGTCCTCATCATCCTATATTACTTTTTCAAAGCAAGACTAACATGAAGCAAGACAGGATGAATGAAAGTCAATGAAGGTCAACTAGACAATCCAATTACTAAAGATTCTTGGAAGAGCAGTACTGTGGTCTATAATAGAATTGTGTGTGAATTTCTGTCTTTGTTGACAAGAGTAATTTCTGTAGAACTGCAGTATATTTTTTATGGTAATTAGTTTTAGATTATGCTAGTCTAATCTGTTTGTATAATGCATCAGAATGTCAGTTGTTTAAAAATTCATTAGTTCACAGAAGCCATATTTATAATACACCTTTTTATGTACCTGTTCTGTCTCCTGAGTAGTGAAGATTTAACATATAGCTGCACATTGCATGACAAAGAGGCAATCTTAAGGTGCATAATCATTGCATACATATCACTGCTAATTTTACATGCTTTTTTTTCATTACTCACTTATTTTTCTTTCATTCTGCTGAACAGACCATCTCTTGCAAGTGTAAAATACACATTCATACAGTAGAAGAGGTTACTATTTCTGGCACCAGCTTCTGATGGAAATAGTGACCCAGGCTACATGTTGGAGCTAAATACAAGTCTGTTTAGAAACCATCGGTGCTGGATACTGCAGATGATGAAGAAGAAAGCCTAGTTAAGCAGAAGAATACCTGTTTCCAGTCATAGAAGCACCCTTGAACTCTAACTTGGTTGCTTCTGTATCACTGAATCACAGAATGAGTTAGGTTGGAAAAACTTCTAGGGTCACTAAGTCCAAACTTTGACCAAACATGCTGTCAATCAGCACTGAGTGCCATGTCCACCTTGAACATCTTCAGGGATGGGGACTCCACACCTCCGTGGGCAGCCCCTCCCAGTGTCTGATCACCCTTTCAGATATGGCTGAACTTTATCTACTGTTTTTCTCCTTAATACAAATAGGTCTAATAAAAAAAAAAAAAAAAAAAAAAAAAAAAAAAAAAAAAACCACCCCAAAACAAAACAAAAAACCCACAAAAAAACCCCGAAACAAAACAAAAAAAACAAAACCAAAACAAACCAAACTTCTACATAAAAACTTTGTATCATTATGGTTTTGAGCCATATAAAAATAAGGACAGATAGGATTTAGTTATCTGTTATTCTAACTGAAGGCTAGGTAATTTTACTTAACTATAATTTTACACATAACTTTTAAATAAATTCCAAATTATTACATGTTCTTGCTTTCCCCAAACCCTGCAAAAAAAAGAAGAACAAAAAGATGTGATATAAATTTCACCTTTCAACCTTTTTTAAGCAGATGCTTAGATTACAGGTATTTTGATGTGGTATTTCTATGCATAGTCTTTTATATTCGTCTTAGGAGAAGTCTTTTTAGTGAAATTGTAAGTGTGTGTAAATGTAAATTTAGAAATACATATACATATATTTCTTCCAGCTAATACAATCATAGGAAAGTGGAGTCATATTAAAAATGTTTAACCAAACAGAATATCAAGTGGTCTTCACTACAGGCTAACTGAATGGGAAGCATGGTATTAAAAAGTCAATTGATATAAATTAACTAAGGTCTGGAAAACAAGTAATGATTTCCTAGATGCTGGTGTAACAAAGACTGCTAATAGCAAGGTATGGTGTTGATTGACACAATTTTTACAGTGTTTTCCAATAAAGGTTGAAGTCATCTGCAGATACTGGAGTTTTGTTGTCTAACAGCAAAAAACACAAACACTGCTTTTTTTATTTATAAGTCAATATTTAAGAACAAATTTTTATTTGCAGTAGCAAAATATGTGTCTGAACTACCACAGTAATTGTAAAGCATAATCACATTATGTCACATTCCTTTTGACCGGAAAATCATGCTATATGCTTGCCTGGCATATAGAGGTAATGAAGAATCTTTTTCTGATTAAATAGGTGCTGCATATCTAACAAGCACTGAAAAGGCAATCTGTAAACTATTTAATATAAATGGTCATAATCTACTGTTATTAATTTTTATTAAAACTATTTTTCCACAGGTCTTGTTTAGATTACAGGAATTACTATAGTATGGAAATAAGATATTTCAAGACATAGTAATTTTATTATTTGCATTGAAAATGTCATTTTTTGAAGTCTTCGTGCATCTAAATGTTAGCTATAAGTAAGAAATTATTTGTAGATTGAAGTTTTAATCTCTGTAATGAATTTGTGATATTAGGCATTTATGCTGTTGATTTTTCATTACTGCATTTTCTTGACAGGTAGGGCAAAACTGTCTGCAACAGAGAATTACACTTGAATCTTCTGTAGAGGGATAGACTAATACTGTAATAGAGTCCTTCTCTAAAATCATTAACTGTATCAGAGGTTTAAATTTATTTTCTATAGGAGATAAACTTTTTTTTTTCAGCCCTAGCTTGGTGCTGGTAGCATCATAAATACTGCAAATTTCCAAGCCTTTGACTTGTGATAGTATTTGCTACAGGTTTTTGATAATCAGTTTCTCAAAAAAAGTAATAGTTGGTGTGGCTGTCTTTAGCTGAGAGGAGCAAAAATAAAAATGTAAGGCTGTGTCAGATCATATTAGAGAAGAAATTTTATACTACAGTTGTTTCCTTTTGTTCAACCCCGTGATCACTACCCAGTTTGTGATCGAATCTGTTCATCTGACCCTTTTTCCTTTCCTTTTGGCCTGTTTTCAGTTTAATCAGGTTCTAAATACCCAGTACTAGAAGAGTTGCCTTTTATTGGCAGATGTGCAGCAATAAAAATCTCTGCTCGCTGAGAAATTGTTGCTTTGAGAAAACTGCACTAGTTCTATAACAATTTTCAGTAACCCCAAAGCAATACAGCTTTTATGAGGTAGTGGGCCTATCAACCCATATCTTTGGGTTATCTTTTCAAAAGTTGTTCTGCCAGAGTCCTCACCAAGGTCACCATATGCTGCCAGGGTGCAGGAACATGACATGTTTGGCAAGTTGGAACTCTGGATGATGGTGATCCACAGCGCAGCAGGAATAATGTTCCTGTAGGAATTTACCTGAGGCTCAGCTGTGTGCTAGATACTTCAGGACTTGTTTTGCTTTTCGGTTCTGTGGTAATGGGAAGACATGCATAGAAATTCTGAATGTTCTCAGCATTCAGGAGTTAGGATTCCAGACACAGTGAGGTGTTCCTGAGCAGTGTAGCTGGAAAATACAGGCTTTGTCCCACACTCAGTATATGTTTTTCCATTACTACCATTTGCACTGGGAATATATACTTCTCAGAGGAAAAAAAAAGGCAAACCAAAACCAAACCATACATGCTTAAAGGAAGATGTGTAGGTGTCCTAAGTGTACCTATGTCAGTGTTATATTCTTCACAAAGTTCCTTTTGATCATTTAGTTTACTTACAAAGCAACACATTTATACAACAGATTGTGTTTTATAGTTATTAAATTTTACTATACAAACTTAATTATAGATGAAAAATAGTTGTACAAATGAATAAATAATTCTCAATAATAAACTAGATAACATCTCCATCTCCAATAACAAATTAGTTAGTATTTTAATTTTTGCATATAATTTATGACAATAGGGGATATAGTTGTCTCTTGGGTTATTTGCACATAAATAGGATGACAATGAGATCTGAATTTGTGGCTATCATCTCTTGCCTTGTGTTTTTTTTCTCTGCCTTCTGGGAAAAATATTTTTGCTTCCTGATTTTCATGTATATATGTCCATGCATATCTGTGCAAACTGTGCATACCCAATGTTTTCTCTCAAACTCTTGAAATAAATAATAGTCATAGTAATAACAATACTAACAGTCTAAATGAGCTGCTTGCCAACGTTATGTAGAAATTTCTTAAGGTGTGTTAGGTATGGGTTTATATCATGTATTCAACTGTTACCCATTTATCTTTTCTGTAGGTGACCGATCAGTCAGTGAAAGCTTTTGCTGAACATTGCCCTGAGCTGCAGTATGTTGGTTTCATGGGCTGCTCTGTTACTTCAAAAGGAGTGATTCACCTTACCAATGTAAGTATCATAGCTACTTTCTGCTAGTCATTCGACTATTATTGGACTATACCCATGTCATAGGTATTCACCAGGATAAGATTACGTGCATGATTTGTCGCACTGACATGCATAGAAACATGACTGAGTGAACTTTGCATTATTTAGATTTCACTGTATAAAAACACTGTACCAAAAATATATTTATGGGATTATACATTTCCTCAGAAGTAACAGTGATGTTCAGGTCAAAACTTTTTAAAATGAATAATTGCAGCTGATTCCATCACAAACAAAATTCCATTTTAAAATGCAGAATTCTAATTGCAAGAGATATAGGGAGACCTCTGGTTGCAACAGCGTACCCCCTGTGTACATACATTTTGACATTATTCATCTTCTTATATTACATAAATAGTGTGACAGTTACATTTTATTCTCTTTCCCTTTTCTTTTGCATAAGAGGAATGATGTGTGATAAAACTAACTTGAGTGAATCCGCAGAAAGTAATTAAAGTGCTCAATAAAATGGATGAGGTGGACAAACACCATCTAATTAAAATTCATAACTGAAAGTAAACCCAGGGATCATGCAAACATGAATATGGTTGAAGAGATCTTGGAGTAGGAAGTAGAGAGCATATTTAATGAAAATGGAGTGTGCCTGATAAAAGCAAAGTTTTTTTTGATGCAGCTGTGAAGGTCTCCTATTATTATACAGAACCATCCAGCATATCTGTAAATTACTTTTATCATTTTAGAGCTACTTAGCTGAAGCTACAAAAGAATTGAAAACATTTTGGAATACATGCAAAAAGAAATAAGCCAGGGAAATTAATTTGTGTGGTAAAGTTACAGGACCTCAAAAGATGCCATTTTGAAAGAACTGTGTATTGAAGTGATGAGTAAAAGGTGTGCCTATCTGTTGGAGAAAGAAGTGATACAATTATTTTCATATCCTATGAAAACTACATATCTGTAACTATAGGTTATGTTTATATACACAACATAAATATAGGAGGTACACTATTTAAAAATTTGACATAGACAGAGTATGTAGTCCAAGGCTTTGTGGGAAATTTCCACAAAGATCACTTTCCAGCTACATATTTTGGTTACTTGGTTTTATTATATTCTGACCTAGATTCATTGAGTATTTAATAGATGTTAGATGTCTTATCCTTCAACAAAATGACTTTATAATCACATTTATTAGATTGAAGAAGAGCCAAGATCTTTATTTTTTATTAATATGTATTTCTGATTTTCAAGTGTTTAATAATAATAAGTTATTAGAAATCGTGATTTACATTGGAGCGACCCTGTTGAGCATAGTCCTTCAAAAAATATCTAAGAGGCTGCTTGGACTCAGTATGTAATTACTCTGTAAAGTAATTGGTGCATGTTGGGACTTGAGGTTTAGGTATTTCACTTTCCTTTCCTCAAGCTGCATCTGTACAACTTCTGTAGGCTGTGAATACTGCAAAGACAGTGATGTTATAAACCTGAAAGTTAGGGATTGCTTAACCTGGAGAAGGCTCAAGGGAGACCTTATTGCAACCTTTCAGTTTTTAAAGGGGGTTTATAAGAAAAATGAGGACAGGTATTTTAGAAGGACCTGCAGCAAGTAGTAACATTATCTGCTGCATCTGACTTTGCCACAATTTATCTGTTGATGACATAATGTTTTGTTCTAATCATGGTGCACTTCTGTGGTTGGTTTTGTGTTGAGTACTTAAGTGGTGATTCGTAAGTGTTTAGTAGTAATTGCAGTCTGGTGTTCCTAGAGAATAGGGAACTGCTCTTTGCTCTCTGTGGCCTGTGAGCGTGTCCCTCCAGGCTGTGCAGAGCTAGGTGCCTTCTGTCCTTTTCTGTGTGCAAACTGGAGATAACAGCAGAGGCCTCGGTTGTGAAATTGCTTTAGGGCTGATGGATGTATAAAAATTGAGTGTTTATTATTACTGTATTTTCCCCCTAGTAATGTTAGCTCTCTTTAAAAATACTGGCACTTGAAAAATTCTAAATTAAGTGATGCTGTGTCACAGAGCGTTTTAAATAGCTAATTGTGAGGTATTGAAGAGAAAGTGTTGTATACTTAAGAAAAAGAAAAAACATTCAGGGTCTGTTTTCACTGTTTTGCTACTGAACAGAATGACAGTCAAAAAAAAATCGTGTTTTGAGCCAGACCATATCATCACACTGGTGCCTTTTTTCCTCAAAGTTACTATAAACTGAAAAAAAACCAGGTAAAGTAAATCATGATTATTGGGTAAGATGAGAGGCACTTCATGTATATACACAGGAAGAAAGGGAAAAAAGGAGTGTGTTTATATGCTATTCACAGACACTTTGTTGAAACCAGTTGTTTGTTCTGATGACCTGAATGTTTCATTTTCCTTTGGAGTTTTAATGTGTGAAACGTTGTCACAAAAGAAGTGAATGACCTCTTCCATGACATCAGAGTATTCAGTCCAACACTTTATCAACTTTGTTTCTGTGGAGAAGGGAAGCACATGTGTAGTGTTGTAGTTTATATTCTGTTTTCACCACATCTCTACTCCCTGTTTTATATTTTTTATAACTTATTAATTATTTGGCTTTCCATGTACAATTTTTTTCTTGTTTGCACTCTTTCCCCCCTCCACACATCCTTGTCTTGCTAGAGTTTATCCCTGGTTATTTTTTACTTTGCTTCTCCTGTAATTGTGACAATCAACACAAATGTTAAAACTGCCTGTGCATATTAGGTGATTGTGTTGAAGACAGAACAACTAGAAGGGTAATCTTTGTTCATTAACTAGGTGAGAATAAGAAAATTTGTATTTTTTTTAGTGAGCTAGTGATTTTTTAATGTTACATCTTTGACCTCAAGAGCAGTGGCATTTTCCTCCCATTGTGGTAATTGCTTCTCAGCAGTTTAATTGTTGCACTTCCAATAGAACTTCAACAGCTGGCATCAGCAAATCTTGACATCTAGGAATAATTTTATTACTAAGCCACTTCCTTGGCTTCTTCCTTTGGTTTCTGATATATATACAAGTGTAATTGCCTTGTAACATTATAACTCTCTCCTTCTACACCATGTACTTCTTACAGACTGGTAAAGTGTGTTACAGACATCTAATCAGGTATGAATTCTTGTACAGAAACTTGGTATAAAAAAACTTAACTTACTCTGCTAATCATCAATGCATGAAGGCAGTTAATCTAAGAACTATTTTTGGAGTAATGTGATCTTCACTTTTTCTTCATCTTGTAATAGTTATTACCCATGTCCAATCCAACCCAGCGATAGCCGTGTCTGAGTTGGTGGTCAGTATGAAGTCAATCAGAATTCAGATTTATGGACCAAATTCTTAGGGCTCATTCAGTGTAGACCTCATCAGTGTGACAGATACATAATGATAATCTACCCATGACAGGACTGATTTTGTAAGACCCTTTCTGAACTGGGGTAATGTATGGTTTCTTTCTAGTAGATGATTTGTTTTGACACAAAGTGTTCTGCTTTGTGCTCTTTTTATGGTAATATTTCAGCATGCCTTTGGATTTTAAAATCGTTAAGCTTCCTGACTAAGGGCATGATTGCTGTTCTTTGGCTAGGTAAAGAGAAAACAGTATTTTAATCAATTTGTTTAATGAATTGGATTTCATAAGATGGAATATGATTTATTTCAATCTGTTTGCCTTTAGAAATAAGTCCTTTTAAATATTAGTCTTTGAATCACAGGAAAAAGACATTAGGTGAGGGTTTTTTGAAGACAGTGATTCTGGGACATTCTTCATGAATATTGAAGTGAATTCATGAATTAAGTGATACGGTGCTGTGTAAGTGAACATTTTTGCATTCTGTCAAACTGAACCTGATGATTTATTGAATGAAGTTAACTGTGTCCCTCTTAAGAGATTCTTGTTGCTGTTTTGAAGAATTTGATGGTTGTACCCAATTGCTGTTTCTTTCAATGAAATAAAAAAGACATTGCAGAGAAGACTACATGGTTGAAAGAGTTGGATCTATGAAACTTCCACTTTGCCTCTAACCCCCCAAAAAATTCATTAGAAGTACTTGACAGTAAATAACATGATGATGTAAACTATGAATCAGCAAAAATGTAATTTTACAGCAACTTTTGGAGTTTATAAACTGGAAATTAGTCTTGTAACACAGATATTATATGTGTAGTTTGTAGGTGTGTCCAAGTCCCTCCTCTAGAGGTAATTAAATCTTTGTGCTTACAACACAGTTTTTGACTGTTTGTTTGTTACTTAAGCAATGGGACCTTAATGTTTCACAGTACCTAAGAACTGAAATTAAAATTTATAAATATGCAAAACATTTAATCAGTCTATGAGAAAATAGTCTCCTTTGTAACTATTCAATCATTTTCCAATTCTTTAGGCCATGTATGATTACTGTTTTAGGATCACAGTATGTCTCAATTGTGTAGTTCAGTTATGGCAGCTCTTTAGTCAAAATTAATCCATGTGACTTTAAAAAAAATTGTTCATAGATTCTATTGACATTACAATAAAAAGAATATGGTTTACTGTTTTTTTCATGTTGCTATTTTTCATTTCCTGCAATTGTACATTTGCTTTGGGAGACTTAAGTCACAGAGTAGTTTATACCCTGAAGGCATGTATACACAGAGAGTGTCAAGAAAATTAAGCTTAATTAGCAAAAGATGTGAGTTTAAAGCTCATTAAATCCTTATAAGCACTTTCCTTCAGAAATAATTTGGCTGTCATACTGAAGAGGATTAATCTTATGTGAATTGTTTAGTGGTAGACTTGGCAGTTTTAGGTTTCAGTTGGACTCAGGCTTAAAGTTCTTGTTCAACCTAAATGATTCCATGGCTCTGTTCTCTTTGATGCTTTTTAGGGCAATGTATCTCTACAGGAATTGTGGAACTGTGTGCAGTGGAAAAAAATTGTCTACCCATTATGTGAGCAATTTCCATACAATAATATCTAAATATTCACCTGAGTTGATACCCACACTTAAATTACCTATGATCCCAATGGCAGTAGTAATCTTCAGTCACCTAAAGCAGTGCATATATTTTAATATTCCAAGTTTCAGTAGTCAAGATAGAAATCTTACTAATTGCATGACATTTGGGCACACAAACAGTACGATGATCTCTGAATCTTCAAATGTGTGAGTTGGCATAAAATTTCATTTAAACCAACCAACAAAATATTTAAAAACGCCAAAGATTTTAGCATTTTTTAAAGTATTTGAGATCCAAAAGTAATGGGTAATAATCAGTAATTTCAGCAAGAATATGTTTATAGGTATTGCACAAAATTCATTTAAGTGTTGCTGTTTTTTAAAAAGATCTGTTATTTTCTATTTCATATTTTAAGCCCTCTACCTACTTATTTATGTTGTGTGTTTTGTGACATTAAATAGTTATTTTTCCGTTAAAACATTTTGACTGATGTGGTGGAGTTCAAAGTTTAAATTCTGCTCCTACATGCTTATTTGCAAAGCTATAAAATTAAGAGTTCAAGAAAACCTTGGATATCTGCAGAAGAAGGGCCCTGAAATTGCTCAGTAAAATGGTGTTGTTGCATGAAAAAAAATTAGTTTTGGTTAAAAAAAAAGACAAAACACAAAAGGAAAAACATCTTCCATCCTAATTCTGTAAGATTGAGTATTCAAGTCACAGAATACCCTATATCTGTTGAAAAAATGCTGTTTAAAGGTACACTATTTTAATCTCAGAATTTGTGAATGCACTGTAGAGTCCAGCATCTGTTTTTTAATTGTCTACTTGGGAGACGTTTGTTGTCATACTACTTTTAGCTGTGATGGTTAGTATTAGAATGTAAGTCTTAAGTATTTTTCAGTTGTTTTGTATGAGTGATTGTATCATTGTAGCACTTTCCCCTAAAATTATTTCTCAGGTAAGATATAAAATAGGAAATTTGTTATCAAGGTATATATGTATATTTTTTATGATAAAATATTATATACACATTTATTACAATTCTTTTGCCAGTAGTGAGATGTTGATACCTCTGAGTTAAGTAGGCAGAGAGGTATTCTTTTCACTGTCATACTCAGATTGATCCGAAATTTTCTCAAAAGGAAGTGTGCATTCGGTTCTGCAGGTCTTGAACACCATTGACACTTCTGTAATGGCAATTTCAAGGTTTTAGAGACCAAATTATACTTGAGTATGTATCAATCTGAAGCAGTCTCTTCAAACTTCTAAGACACAAAGGTTTTCTTCATTGAGTATGTTGTGCCTGTTAACCTACCAAGGAGGTCAGGTGTTTAAAATGAAGGAATGTGACAGTAACAAAGGCAAGTAATGGTTGAGTTATTGTGTATTGAATATAGTATGAAGGAAAGAAGCAATGAGGGAATGATTATTCTCCTGTGATAGTACAGGACAAAATCTACCTTGAAAACCATATTAATTTGGTGGACAGGAATACTAGGAAGTCAGTTTAGGTTTTGACTCCACCCGTGTAATGCCAAAGTTTTTTTCCCTGGGAAACCACAAATGCTTTCTGCTGAATTCATCATTGCATCGTCGATGTAGATAATATACTGTTGTTATCTCTTACCTAATTTGAAGCCATGGTTTTTGGGCACTTTTTTAAAGGATCACTGATCCCTCTCTATGTATTGATACTTTAGTGTAAATTCATGGTTTTTAGTCCGTAAGTAATAATAATGGCAGAAGAGTCACCGGTATTGTCATCTGCTTATACAGAGTATGTTGTTGAGAAAAAAAACTTAGGGTTTTCTTAAGTGGGAAGGTTTTCTACTTGTTTTTTAAGTCTCTTTAGTTGTTTAATGTCATAGAACATAGTCACTGTTGAATTGTCCAGCAGGTATATTTTGTATGTCATAGGCATAGGCCACATTATTGCTTTCATAGTTTAAAAGCTGAAATATCTAATAAGAATAGCTGTATGAAGGTGAGGAAATTTACTGTTACTGTAAGCTTCCCCTGCTTGTAATTTATGCAGAAAAAAATGAGAGATTAGTTATGAGCTTTTTTAGACCTAGAGAAGATGGGGCTTTTAAACTTCATGCTAGAGCAGTATGTATGAAATGAGAGTAGACAGAGCTTGTTGGTCTATTTTACCAAAACAGTATCAATCACTATATGCTCTGCTCCCTAATACCCAGAGAAGTTTATCAGAATTTCAATGGGAATACAGCAAGTACTTCCACAGTGGTAGTATCACAATAATAGAAATATTATTGTCCTAGATTCTGTAGATGTACCCTGCAGGTGTTCCTCAGAGGTCAGGGTTCTTGATTTTATGCTTGTTTTGCAGATTTTTTGGGAACGGTATGTAGTTTATCATCCGCTTTTGTTTGGAAACTGTTAATAACTTAAAGGACAAAACTCCTGTTTCTGTAGAAGGCTACCTACTGTTGAAGTCCTCTTCTCTTACTTTTCTTTTCTTTTCTTCTCACCCCACGCTGCCACCTCTCCCCCAGCCTCCTGCCCTAAATACATTGACTTAATAATTAACTATCGAAGTGGACCAATTATGTGATCTCAGTTGTGTGCCTTTACCTAATCAAATCCTTAGTGACTTAAATCGCTGATGAGGATAATTTTTTCTCTCTTACAAGGAAAGTAAATTTAATTAAAGTGTCAATATTGCCTAATGCAATTATTTTTCCAGAGCCTAACAGAGATTATTTCAGACAGCTTAAAAAGCAAACAGTACTTGGAGGTTATTATGACTAAACTGATACTAGAGAAGTCTGTAATTTATTTTTTTTTTGCATCCATAACTCATAAAAATTGTAAAAGGGTTTGCATTTGAAGGACACAAGAATGATTGACACTAGTAATAAATCAGTTAATCAGTGCATAACTCTTAATTATATTGTTCTGTGACTCCAAGTCTTGTTGTTCAGAATATCCAATCTGTTATTGATAACTGTGCTGTGAGACAGCAGTATAAATACTCTATTTTCCAGGGAGGTTGTATTATTTGTTTACTTTGAAAGCCGTATACTCTGGAGTCATTAATTGCATTCATTTGAATCTTAAGCATAAACATGCTGTCTCAGTTCCCTCCATGTCTTATTTTTCTTATGGCTAAATGAGTTTGTATTTTACCTTTGTATCTCAAGCTCCATATGTTTAAGAGGAGGAGGAAGGCCTAGGCCCTTATGGTAAGTTGTATGGCACCTGGAGTGAGAGTGTCTGGATTTTTTGTAGTAACTGAGGGCCTGAATCACAACTTTGCTCAAGCTGAATTCTGTGAATATCTCTCGTATGTTTGCTTTTTGTAAAAGATACAGCAGTCATTTCTTTCATAGCTTTCACATACTGTGCAACTTCCAAAAAATTAACATTTTTTTCAAAAGTTACGTATTATTTCTTTCTCTCATATTTGTCTCAATAGCTAAGAAATCTTTCGAGCTTGGATCTACGTCATATCACAGAACTGG
Source organism: Argya squamiceps (assembly GCA_037834095.1). Taxonomy (NCBI): domain Eukaryota; kingdom Metazoa; phylum Chordata; class Aves; order Passeriformes; family Leiothrichidae; genus Argya; species Argya squamiceps. Next base: position 15,055,821 of record JBBMKD010000115.1, read on the forward strand.
ACAATGAAACCGTGATGGAAATAGTAAAGAGATGCAAAAACCTTAATTCTCTCAATCTGTGTCTGAACTGGATCATTAATGACAGGTAACTTCATTAGAGCACCCAAAAGCAGTGTAATGCAAATTTAACTAGTTGTGTTAGTTGAGAATAATTCCTCATGGCTTGGGGGTTGGAGGCTGTTGATTAAAACAAACAGTGTTTGCTAAGTGCTTCTTCTTGCTTGTTTTGGGTAAATCATCCAGATTTGGGTAAATCACCTATTTTTGTGGAGTGTTTGCTTATTTCTGCAATGGAGAAAAGTTAATTGTGACTGGATGGCAGCACTAATTTGTTTCATGCAGGTTTCAGGAGAATGTGCTCTGCAGAAAGTGTGATTGAAATGTTCAGTTGCAATTGATCTGACTCCTTCAGTAGGTGTCCAGGATTTAGATAAATTTATATGCACACAAACAATGAAATACATTTGACTACGTAAGTAAAAATAAACTGCTTGTGAATTAAATAATGGAATTCCTGTGTTTTTAGAAAGCAACAAACTTTCTGGGTTGGTTTTGGAGGTTTTTTTGCAAAGAGCTCCAGAATAAGAATGGAAGAATAACCACTTTATTACCTAGTCTTTTCCTTTTGAACAGAATATCTCCTATCATGCTGTATTCCAGTCTTCTGATCAACTAATTTATTTCAACATTAAGTATGTGAGCAAAGATTTTGTATAGTTATATCACAGATCAGATGAAATATAAAAAGTACTGAGAATTTTAAAAGTGAACATTATCTTTTAAAATGAAAAAATTGAGCAGTCAGTGCCTGAGGGTACACAGGAAAGAATATTTTTAATTACTTCTGCTAGACTATTTCATTATAACTGGTGCTTTAAAAAAAAAGAAAGAAACACTTTTAACAGAGAGGGGTTCTAAAAGAGTTTCATATAAACCAGAATAATGGGTTCTAGCAATTGTACTTCTTTCCCGTGATTACTTTTTGGGTTTTTTTTAATAAGGTATGCTTTCAAGATTTTCAAAAGTTATTAAGGGTGTACTGATGTGTAGATAAGCTCAGACTTTGGTGAAAGTGTAGTGTTCTAAGAGTAATAAAGTTGCAATGTGTTCAAAAGGAAGTACCAGTAACTTGCCATAACTTCTCTTAGCCCTTAAGACAGTTCTTTGGATTTGTTGGTTTAGATCAGACCTTTGATGCAACCTCACTGGTTTTGAAAGCATTTAGTTGCCCCAGATCTTTCTGTCTGTAGGGCCTTACTTTCACATGCGGAATGAAGTTCCTGGAAAATTCTAGGATAAGCTAGAAAAAAATAATAACACTAAAAATGCAAATTAAAGAAACAGGCCGTTTTCAGGTTTTAATTAAAGTACTTAGAAACATATATTCATCAGCTTGAATGTTTTGAGTATGGCAGTCTGCTAAGTTTGATCTGAACTGCTGTCAAACTGTTCTTGAGATTTGTTTATTAGAATTACTATAATAATAAGTATATATTTTGATTTTACACATATTACTTTAAAACTTCACACTGAGTATGAATTATAAGAATTGTGAATCTTAACAAGAAAAGGAAGCCCTTTCCAGCAATGACAGATAATCTCCTTTTGTATGTAACTTTTAGTTCCTTATTTTTTGTTTCTTGAGGTTTTCCATTTCATGTTTTTTTCTGATCATACTTGTTAGTATTTACTATAATAATTAAAGTTTGGCAATTTGAAATATCTTCTAGTTAAAAAAAAGAATTTAGAAAATAATTAATGCCTGTAAATCTTATTCATAAGCAGTTACTTGACAATTCAGATATTTTTCCTATATTAAAAGTGGCATGAAACTCCAAATACTAGTCTGAACTGAATACTAGTCTGAGCTCCTAAAAGCTCAATTGAGAATAATGGAAAATTATATGAAAGGAACATGATACAACTACTTTATTTGAAGTAAACACCAGTTTAACAGAGTGTTTTGAACGTACTCACTTTGAGAATATGAGTGAGCCTTCAGAAGCTCCTAGGACTGTTCAGGTGCTTGGGTTAAAATGCAAATTAATTTAAACTAAGTAAATTAGTTTATTAATTATTTAAGCTTAACCTTTTTTTTTAATGCTATTGGGTGGCTCCTAGTCAGAGGGAGTGCCAGAGGAGATTCTGTGTCTTGGTACCTTTCCAGTGTATATGAGATAGTAGCAGTCTAATGTTTTTCCTGATTCCTTGTTTTAAAATAAAGATTATTTCCACCTCTCCCCCACTCCCCACCCCATTATCAAGCAGGTTTACTTGTGAGATGCAACTACATAGGACTTGTGCTCCAGATACTTTCAAAGTTAATAGGAAAGTGTTTTGCTCACTTTAGAGTACTGAGGGCTGAGGCTTCTTTAAAGCCTTGGAAAACTGTTTTGCTCCATTGCTTTATGCATAATATTGAATTTTAAAGAAAACTAGAAATTTTTTAAAATATCAGCATAACTTACAAGAGCGAAGTAGCTCTTAAAGGTAGTTGATTATTGCTTGGCAGAAATAAGTCACTGGTTTTAAAACTTCATTTTAGATTTCGTGATTGTTTCTAGAAATCCATTAAATTTCTTTCCATAATTGAGAGTATAACTGTAGAACACTTACAGTCCTTTCTTGCTTGTGAGATGGTGTTAGAGATAATCCTGTGATCATTACATTTCTTCCTAAATAACTGAAATCTTCAGTGTAAGAGCTCTGCTTGGCAGGCACTTGCTAAGATTTTTGGTACTGTGATTCTTCTGCATATGAAAGAATTGAGGAGGACTGTTACTTCCGTGTTTTGATTAGAGCTATTTTTTTGTTTTTGCTTTGGACATAATTCATCCTAAAGCTTATGTGGGGCAGTAAAAAAATTAATTCACTTTTATCTAAGGCAAAAAATATGTTCAGTTGAGATATTCTTGACATTAGTTTTAAAACGAAGGAAAAGGAGGTCTCTTCTGATGACTTGTAAAAAAGTTTGTAGAAATTGTGAGTTAAGCAAGATCATAAAACACCTGTTGAAGTAATCTAACATAATGATTTCTTCTCTAATTATTACAGCTCACTCAAAAGCTTCATATACTTTTTTCAGACTGTTTAAGTTTGTTATAGAAACAATCCTACTTCTTTCAAATATGAACCAAACCAAGCTTGCAAATTCTTTTCATATGCATCATGAGTAGACTATATCAAGTCTTTGCAATTTGAAAGGATTGAGTTCTTTGTACATGGTGAGGTGAATAGAACACTCTGAAACTTGCTTTGGGTAACCTTACCACCTTGAAGTTGTTTTTATAGTCACTGCCCTTGTTCTTTTGAATTTCAATTGATGAAGTAAAAATAGAACATCTAGAATTAAATCTTATGGGGGATTCAGGAAATGTAGTGTGATGTGCTGGCAAAGTTTTCAGGGGTATGTGGGTTTTTTTAATAATTTGAAGAACATCTGCTATTTATCATATCCATAATGATCAGTCTAACTTTTTTAGCCAACTGTCTAACTTTTTTTGTGAATCTCATCACTGTGGACTGTGAGTTGCAATTCACTTCAACATCTGTGTTACATAATTCACCTAGAGACAGACATTTAAAAGCTATGCAGAAATCTTAAGAGTCTTTCTGCTTGCTTCAGTCATCCTCTTACTAAAATATTTCCTTATATTTGTGTAATATTTGTATGGAGGATGTTTGGCAGTCCCTACTGTATCTATGTTTCTTCTTAGCATGAAGGGAATAATGCAGTTAAGACAAGGCACTTTATTTACAGGTAGAGCGAGAGTTTTTTGTGCCATGGCGCTGCCAGTCACCCAGGATAAAATTCCACCTGCGATACAAAATTATTTGTAATTGGTTTTGTAGTAAAAGGACAATATTTTCCCAACCATTTAAGAACTTTGGTTCTTCCTCTGTAGGTGGTGCCACAAGTTCTTGTAATAATGTTTCAAGAGAGCTGTACTTTTTAATGGAATTTCTTACACACATTGCAGGTGACTTTGATAGCAGGGTGCTAAGATTTACAGAGCATCTGGACATCGTTGAAAGCAAGTTACAGTTGTGACTTGGAGGCTGATACGCAATATCTCCATGGCACAGTAAAACAGTGAGAATTTTGCTTATTGACCTTGTGGTGGTACTGCTTACCATCATTTGACTTCTGATTAGTGATGGGGGAAGAGAGGCATCAATGTGCACCTCCATGACATGTTAGCACAAGTGGAAAACGTGGATGTAGTCTCATTATTCTTCTTCTGAGAAAACTGCTCTTTCTTCTTTTGCGTTTCCATGAAAATCCACTAGGGATAAACCAGAGTAGGCAGTGTAATGGGACAGTCTACCCATACTGGAATGATTAATGGTTTTTGGTGAGGATTATAATTGGAGACCAAGACAGAGGAACTTGAAAATATGGACATTTCCATAGGAAATGGAGAGTAGTCAGGAAGTCAATATACAAAAGAAATTCAGGGGAAACATGGAAACAGATCAGAAGTGTGAAAATCAAACTGTTTATGCAGCCTAAGAGTCAGGAGAAAGGAGAATTCACCTTCAGAGGGTCTCCATCTGCTTTATTTGACTGGGTCAAATACACTGCAAATTTCTCATACCTGGGTATCATAGCTGTTCGCACAGAGCATATTGAGGTTTCCACACTCTTCCTTTAGTGGAGTAAATTGTTAATGTGGTCTTCCATACATTGGAGTGTTCAAATTTCATATTGACTGCCTGCCATGAGTTTATGTAAACCCATTTAATCAGCATCTGATGAGACCTGGATGCATTGTGGGTAGGGGATAGAGTGCTGAAGATTATTTTAGCAGGACATTAGCTCACTATGTTTAGTCCCAGAGCTGCTGGTATATGTGAATGCCCTGATATTTCATTAGGAGATGTGAGCATCACAATAGTAGCTCAGTTCTTACAGTGTATATTTAATAAAATGCAAGATTAGTGAACACTAAAATTATTTTCTGGAAAAATAAGAGAAAAAGTTTTCTCCTCCTGAAATTAAAAGTCTCTGCATATTTGATTTTTTTTATTTTAATGAAATTGCTTCTAAAGAAAAAATTCAAGGCTTTCAACTTGCCTATGTTTTTCCTATTGAAAAATGTCCATTTTAACTATGATGACTACAATGCTAATATAGCATCTTAGTATTCATCACCTTAGATGTGATTGGAGTTGCAGTGTTCTTCAAGAGCATTATTATTTATTCCTGTAATTTTGTATAATGTGGAACTTGTTGTTATAGTAAAGTCTTCCAGAAAATAACTGTACTTTTGTACAATATTTTTTGTGAATCATTCTCAGTGAATACTAGCAATTCTTAATTCTAATTTAATTTCATCTATTCCGAGTTATCTGGTAGATGATTTCCTTAGAGTTCTCTGCAGATTTATCAGATGTTTAGTCAGCTACATTAAAAACTTGAACTCAATAAAAACTGAAAGAATATGTAATGCAAATCAATTTTACTTTCAAAATTACTTATTTTTTTGAATGTCATACTTTTTAATTAAATTTAGAAGAAAATTTGCTTCATCCTGCAGATGTTTTGTGAAATGATGACTGACTGTCACTGACTGTCAAGTTTTTTTAAAAACTCAGAACAAAGCATAGAAGTTGGACAAAGAGTACACCTAAGCATGGCAATTTTCTTTATTGACTTTAAATTCTGAGTCTTGTATTTATTTTTTTAAATGGTTATTTACAAACAAGAAAGAAAGAAAACCCCTTTGTGATTAGTCCAAAATAGTGGGATAAAGTTAAATGAGACCCACAGAGAAGCAGGGGAAGAGCATGAGAAGAAAGGAGCAACAGAGAAAAGTATTGTGAACTGACTGCAACGCTGCATTCTCCATTACTCTGTCTGGGAGAAGAGAGAAGGGAAATGGTAGTAAACTTTGCCCAGCAAAAAAATGGCAGCTGAGGTGTTTTTAAATCTGTTCTTATTTCTCATATCCTGCTCTGTATAATTGACAACTAGATCAGTTTCTCCAAACCAAGTTTGTTTTGCATAAGATGGCAAATGATCTCCTAATCCTTACCTTCACCTACAGGTTGTTTTCATCTTATTTTCCTCCCCAGTCCTGCTGAGAGAGGTAGCCTGAGAAGTGGCTGGGTGCCCACCTGGTAGATATTTAAGGTACCCTTAACACTCCATCCCACACTTCCATACTCTCCTGCACCAATTGTCCATGTCCTATCCGTGGCCCATAGTTCTTCAAGGACTGGTGTGGGTCCAGACTCCAGTCCCACTTCAGTGTGGGTTTTTTCCATGGGGTACAGTTCATAAAGAATAGGCTGCTCCAAGCATTGATCCCCCAAAGCTCAGTTCCTGTGATTCTGTGAACAATGCGGCAGTGTTTATGCTGCAGTGTTTCCTTTGGTAGGCTGGGGGGTTGTCACTCATACCTTATTTCAGTGAAGTGATGTCTTAGATAATTTAATTTTTGCACTTGGCTGTACTGTGTGAGAATGGCACCTTTCATGCCCATGAGTGCAGGATGGACTTCCTCCAGAATCAAGCAGTGGCCATATATTTGTGCTATTCTGGGTATCTTTGTTTTAAATGTTTTCTTACTTGTCAGTGCAATGGAAAAAGAATGTGGGGTATGATTCCTCACATATCTCAGCAGTTACCCCAGAAATCACTAACCTTACCAGTGTTAGTCATCCTTTCAGCTTCTATTAGTGTGCCCTGAACCCACATTATAAAGGCATCTGGGAGCTGTTTCTTCTGCATTGTTATCAAAGAAATTATTTTTTACAAACATTTGATTAGAACAGATCTCTCTTGTACTATCTGCAGAGTTTAACCAATGAAAAAAATCAGAATGCAGTTTATATAATTAAGTGTAACTTTCCATTCATTGAGGCTTTGGCCTGCTAATTCTACTTATCTCTATAATGGAGATAAAACTGGTATTAAAATAAATATTTTTTTAGGGACCATTTTTTGGTGGAAATGGATGTAATCAGAGAGAGTAAAATTTTCAAGTTCTTGACATTATTTGCCATGCTTTTATCTGTCTTAACTTGAAAAATGGGGAAAATAGTCTACTGTTGTCACTCTGCTGAAATGTATGATAAATGAAGGTCTGTAAATAGTGAAAATATGAGGAAGGTGATTAAGTCTGACAATTCTCATGTAAAAAACTTGAGATGATAAATATCTCCTGTGATTAGTTGATAATTTAGTACAAGGGACTAGCATCAGGCTAAAAAAATTTATGAATTGTGGCATAAAAAAAATTTCTGCGAGATAGGTATGCACTTGTTAAACCAAAGGAGAAATTTCTTACACTTAGTTGCTAATAATTAAAAATGGCAGATTTGACACAAAATTTGGCTCGATGATTTTCTGCATGACATTCCTTACAGAAATTAAGAAAGTGCAATGTTCCCTGAAGGCATGGACAGTGCCTGATTCCTCAGTGCATCATGAAAACTGAAAAGTTTTGTATACATATATATCGTTTCTGTACAGTTAAAATACATCAGTGTTATAATTTAAAGCAGTACAGAAAAATAAAAAAAAGAAATCCAACCTACCAAGACTCAGAAAAGAAGTTGTGGTCTTTATTACAATTACTGTTATATTCTGAGGCTGCAAGGTATAATTCACCATGCAGTCAGAACAGACACAGTACTTTGAAAAGATGAGAGACTGGGTGCCCCATTGATTTACTGCACTGACTGGATTGTTTAGAGCCTGTCAGTGTATCCAGTATAAATAACATTTGGAAGAAACATAACCATGTTCTAAATCCACTTTAGACTATTACCTGCTGCATGGATTGTAAGCTCAAAATGAAAAAAAATTGTAATTATTTGGTGGTTTTTTCTTTGTGTATGTGTGGGTAAGCATAAACTCATCTTGCAGTGGCATCATGCAGTCATATAAACAGGAAATGTGTCATATGCTGCATAGAAATTATCTTTAAACTTGATCAGGTTACTCAGTGATCTCTGCTTTTCTTTTGTTAAAACCAAAGAAGGCTGGTATATTCTGAATTTTCTGTGGTGTTAAATGTAGGGGTACTTTGTGTTTAGAATTCAAGATTAACCAATAGGTACTGACTTATAAAGGATACAGGAATTTAATGTACATTTGAGAAGCTGTAGTCAGCTTGAAGAGGAAGATGGTGATGAAGTGGAAGTTGAGCTGACAGAATAACTGCCAGCTCAGAGAATGAATAATTCAGTAGTTCTGAAAGTGCAGTAATAATGTAATGAGGAAAATAAGCAATAACTTAAAGTGGTGATCACAGTGATGCCTGTAGGGTGTAGTCAGGGAAAAAACAAGCGAGCAACACAAAGAATAAAAGTTTTAAAGGCTAAAACTCTGTCTCTCTGCTTGAAATCTTACTGACTTCTGTTCATACCTTGTGATTGTGATTTGCTGTTTTTCAGAACCGTGTTGAAGTGGTCTGAGACTTCATTCAGTGCATGCATCTAATTTTTAGTCTCATGGAGTAGAGAAGAAACTTGTAAATACTCACCTCGATGTGCCTGAGGGGAGCTAGGACTCAGCCAACTTGTCCAGCTAACTTTCAGAGGGGCAGAATATTCCCAGGCCTCACAATTCTATACAGACAGACAGAAAAGACAGGAAAAATCCGGCCCACTCATTAAAATAATCCAAATTTTTCACTATCAAAAACATTTATATCTCATTTATAATTTCTAGAATTTCTGTCATTCTGGCACACTGGGAATGCTATGTCCATTTCTCACTCCCCAGTACAAGAAAGACATGGATATACTGGATAGAGTCTTGCAAAGGACCATAAATAAGATGAAGGGACTTGAACAGCTGTCCTGTAAGGGCAGGCTGAGAGAGCGGGCTGTTCAGGCTGGAGAACAAAAGGTTCAATGTGCATAAACACATGAAACAAGGGAGCAAAGAGAACAGAGACAGGCTCAGATTTCTTCCAGAGGTGCCTGGTGACAGGTGGTGGGCAAACACTGAAACACAGGAGGTTCTCTCTGAATATCAGAAAACATTTCTTCACTGTCATGGTGACTTACCCATTCTGTAACTCTCATTCTACTACCTTTTCTGTTAGTTTGTGTTTTGGTTGTTGGCAGATGGAGATAGATGAAGTGAGGTTCTCCATATCAGCCATCTTCCTTGCTTGCTTCTGATTTTTCAAAATTTCATGACACGTTTGGCAGACTATTGTCTCCTAATTCTGGAAAATGTATTGGTCAAGGAAGTCCTAGACAAGGCTCACAAGGAATGTGAGATACATTGATACCAGCAGCATCATTGATGTTACTGCTTATATGAAGAGTGGCAAAATTGGTGTTTTGCCTTCTTTCTTTCCATGTCTTACCAGTACCAATTTCCTCCTCCTACTCAGTTTTATTGCTTGTCTTAATTTTCCCTCCTCTTCAGACTTTATCTGATAAAGGCTAATTTATCTAGCCTGTGGCATTTAGCAGATGGTAGCCAGAGAGTTAAGAGCAATTCCAAATACTGTGCATTGGAACAAATTTGCCAAGTTCCAGTTCACTCCAGACTGAGGTTTGTAGACTACTCCCTTGCGGCACAGTATCAAAAACTTTGTTTCCAAGGACAGTGGTTGTTTTCTGTATTTGTTGTCATCCCCCATCCTTTCAACACCTCCCAGAGTATGAGACAGAGTCAACAGGACTTTCTATCTTGTTTCCAAAGGGTAGAGTTTAAATAAAACTAGTTTACCTTCACTTAGTGCTTTGTATTTCAAATTTTCAAGTTTTTTTTCTCAGTTACCTTAGAACATTTTTATAGGTGGTTATTGGCTGTGACATGATCATTTTTTTCTGATGAAAATCCCATCTGTGCTTAGCTGCTTAGTTTCACACAGGGAAAGAGCCACCTTTGCTTTCTTGGATCTGCTTAGTTTTACATAGTAGTACTTCTACTACTTTGAGAAAAGAAATCCTATTACCTGTTATCATGCTGTAGCTAGCCAGGTTTACCAACACCTGCCAGCTTGTCATTAGTACAGGTGTTTCAAAGAAGTGTGTGGATCTCTAGTAAATGAAAAGTATTCCTAATAAAAAGGATTGTCTGGAGGTAAAAAATTGCCAGTAATGTTTTCCTGACTTCTTCCTTAAGTTTCCTACAGACAGTAGGAAGGCAAGCTGCAATGAAATATTAACCTATCTGGAAAGCTTTTTGAAGTCTGTGAATAGTAAAATAAAAGGATTGGTCTTCTGTTCACTTTTAGAAAAAAAAAAGAGAAATGACAAGTCCTTAATGATTGATACTTTAATTCCATTCTGGTAAAATTAACTAATGTACTTCTAAATAAACATTTGATAGAAGTCAGCTGGATAACAAGCCCTACATGATACATCTGGTTTCACACAAAAAAATTTATGTGTTAAAGAACACCTTACACTTTTTATTTGAGATCAGCGCAGTTACAGTTTCAAAATTATTTTGATTTTTAAATATTTTGTTATTACTTTTCTTCCAAAAATAATATATCTTGAAGTTTATGCTTTTTGCCTTTTTATTTCATTTTTTGTATGTAAATGTACACATATATGATATATTCTCTGAATGGGTGATAAGACATGTTTGCATGTGAGTATGTCTGCTAAAGGTGTTGAATGAATGCTTTCTATTTAGGGAAGTCTTAGGACTTAAGGAATACTTAGTCTTACAAGTCTTAAGAGTTACATTTAGACAAGTTTCTAAGTCTGATTTATTATAAATTGTTGCTTGAGGAGTAACATATCAGTAGTATTTTTTTTTCTGGAGCCACAGTACATTTCAGTCAGACTTCACCAAGAGTTAGTGATGCTAAACTCTTTGTTTCAAAACCTGAGGCTGGATGCAGCATCTAAAAAGCCTGGCTGTAAGAAATACTATCAACTGCTTGTGGACCCTGCTCAGTGCAGAATAAAACAGAACTGAAAGGCTAATTTTTGTTCACCATCTACTGAACAATGGGAATTAATTTATAAAACTGAATTTCAAACTCACAGGTGGGTATAGTGAATTATCTGCAAATTGTTCTGCCTTCCTCTGATTCTTTTCAGATATGTATTGCTATTAGCTTAACTTTATTAGGAGTTATGCAGTTCTGCCAATTCATGTTTCTGCGCTCTTTGGAAGTCGTTTTCAATGCTACTGAGATTGCACCATTTATTTCAATCTGGAAAATCAAGCATGAGCTGATATACAAGGGAAAAAAAATCCAGCCATACTGGATTGGAAGAGTAAATTCAGGAAATACGTTTGATTTGAACAGTACTAACAGGAGACAAAAATCCTTTTTATAGTCCTCAATTAATTCTATGTTTGGTGTATAAAATACATTCATTTCAACATATTTTCAATATGTTTATAAATCATACATTAATCGACTTAGGATCTAACAAACTTATTTTTTTTATGGTTCTGATTACTGTCGCTGAGAACTCTTGAAATACTTATGTCTCTATTGAATTGATTCAGGTAAATTTTACTCATGAATTCTAGATACCTTTCTATTGCAAAGTTGCTTTTCCATTCTGCTCTTGTGAGCTTTTTATCAACAAGGCATAACAATTTGCTAGGCTAACAATTTGTTAGGATGAAAAGTGTACAAAATATTACTAAGAAAGGCCTGTCAGATGCCATACAAATATTTATTCAGTCTTTTCAGATACTGAAAATACTTGCCTACTGTGAATAAATTACTTAAAGCGGAAGGTCTTACCTTGTATAGCTCTATTTTCTTCCAATCTCTGTATTTCTTTTGGCTGATAGTTTTCAGAGGTTTCTTTGTTTACATGTCTGTGTGTAGTGGTTTTGATTTCTATTAAAGTGGTCCTTTAAATTTTGACATGTAGGCTGTGTTGAGAGACTGCCTTTCCTCACATATGTGATATATTTCATGCATGTGTAAAATATGTATTCATTTGCTACACTTCCTTAAAGAAAGTGTTTTTCTAATATGTATTGCAAACTGTAGTCCCATTTCTACTTTCAGACATAATTATTAGCCAGCAGAGTTTAGTTTAGAAAATTTGTGCCATCCTTTAGCATTTCATCAACGCAAAAATAAAAAGTGCATGCTCAAGCTTTCATCCATTAATTGTCTTCTGGCCTGGGGAACCGTGTCAGGAATTTTAAATGATATTAGACTCTCCTGGGGCAGCCAGAGAAAAAGGAAAATACATTCCATGTAGCTTAGTTGTGCTCAGTGGTCTCCATTTGCACTGCTTTGCTGCCTGTTTCTGGTCTCTTGTTGATGACAGTAGCAGCAGAACTGCCAATAATTATTGTAGCTTTGGAGCTGACTGTAAGGGATGCTCTTGGTTTTACATAATAGCAAGAGTAGCTGAGAAATTTCAGCTTATATTCAACCCTCAATTCAGCATAAAACCACAACAATCCATTCTATTTTAAAACTGTATAAACTTCCAAGAAAATTAATGTTGGTTTGAATTTGTTTTGGTTTTGCATTTAGCTTTCAGAATTCAAAAGAAGGGAATTGAAATACAAGTAAAAATTAGGGTTTCTAGTAATATCTTACTTGTGTATCTCCTTACTGGTGATGGTAAACAAATGCATGTTAAAAGGGCTACAGGAAAAAGAAATAATTTTTAGGTGCTTTGGCTGAGCATCTGCTCTCAGCTTACAGTACTTTAAAATTCGCTGGTGGTATCATTTACATAGGTAACCCGGCTATGTTCAAGTTAAAAAACAACATTCAACAGTGGTGTGTTTGTAAATGTCTAGAAACAAAAGTTGCACAAAATCCCTCCACTTCTGGAAAAGAAGTCGTTAAAACAAATACATACGGTGAGGTGATGTTTTACGATTTTCTCTATAAAGATTTCGTCATTCAATGGAGTGCTTTAATCTTTCCTGAAATTTCAAAATATTTTTTGGATTGAAATATTGAATATTGGGTAATGTCTGTATATATAAAGGTATATATATTCATGCATACTGTGCAAAGTTTGTTCAGGAACATCAAATGGAATTTTTTTACAGAATCTTCCATAAAGGATGTATGTTTCAACATACAAGTTTTACTGATGTACACTATCCAGACTTAGTCTAGAAATATGAGATTAAACTTAATGATATATTATAAAGTTTGTATTATGAACTTAGTCTCAAAAAACTGATACAATTTTCCCAAGCTAATTGTAGCATTACTTTTTAAAATAGGATTCAAGTCCTAGTAATGCACATTCTATGAGAGATTAATTTCAATGTTTTTCAACATTACTGGTAGCTGTGCATTTCTATCTTGTGAAGAAATCCCTATACTAAAACCAGATACTCTGCAATTTCCCATTAACAATCATGGGCATTTTGAATAATAGCACAGCACAAAGAGTTTTGTGGTTCTGTTACCTCATCTTTGGAGGTGGGCAGTAAATACCTGCAGAGAAGAGAAAGAGGGAATGAAAAACCAGGACACAACTCTAATACTGAATTGTCTGATGTAAAATCCAAATGTTATGAATTGCTGAGTATTTTTGATATACACAGATGGTTTGCAATGTGTGTATAAAAGTATCTAGTTTACTACTACTTACAGTAACAGGGGCTCTAAGTGAGCTGAAATTTAAGTGAAAGTGTGAATTGTCATCAAAAAATGTTATGGTAATAGTGAAGGACATAAATGTTCATTTAGAACACAGCATTTGGGAGATCAGAGGATTTAAAATATTTATAATATTTCTATAGTTGTCACTTTTCATTCATTGAAGTATATGATTTAAACAACTTTTTTCACTCCAGCTTTCACTCATGTATGCAAGTGTAAAATACTGATCTGCTGTAACATCAGCATGAAAAGGTGATTAGCAGTGTGATACTTCTGCTTTTGCATATTATGTGTGGGAAATGACAGAGATGACGATTTGTCTAATTGGTCTACTGTAGTTACAATTATAGAGAAAAGGTCAATCTAGTCATTGTCAATTAAACTGCAAAAGAAAACACGTTTTGTAACCCTGAAGAACCATTATGTCAATTTTATGCTGTTCATCAGTGCATAACACAAGTGCTAGGATATATAAATCTTATCTTTCATGGAATTACAGCGGACTTGCTCTGTTACAGGCACTTGGTGCTGCTGAGTAGAGATAACATTAAGTACTCACTGTTAATTACATGTTCTTTCATTTTCTCATGTTTCTCAAGATTTGTGTGCAGTAAAACCTGGCTGCTTTAATGAATAGAAGTGGGTATGCCAGAGTGCAATTTGACCCTTCTATTTTCACATAGTGAAGAGACGATGAGTGACAGAAAAAGATCTTGAGCTACAAAAGCTGCTATATTGTTGGCATCAACTTTAACAAATGTAGTAATGTCAAATATTGAAATACTTAATGCTGAATTTGGTGGTATAGTACATATACAAAATAGTACAGTGGTATCTTAAATGTGACACTCTTTTTTCTACCTTCCTTTCTTTCCCTATTCTTTTTCCTTTACTCTTGGTCCTCATCAGGATACACACATAAAACAGAGGTCAGTTATAAGAATAATTTCGTAAAAGTACAGTCCTGAGAGCTCTATTAAGTGTGGTTAAGTTTCTATAGGTTGTCCTGAAGATGTGCTTTGCACTGAGAAATTGTTTTTATTCAAAAAATGCATCAAGGACTGTCAGGGTATGGTAAAATTTTATATGCAGGTTTTGTTCTTATTCAAATAATCAATAAAACAAGGATATATTTTTGTTAGTACTCATATCTGGAAATACCCTAAGAGAAAACTTGAGTCTTTCATTGTACCTCTAAAAAGGGTTCTCACTGTCAGGCCACAGTATGTTGCCACCACCTCATAGAGGTGTGTATGTCAAATTGGGACATTGAATCAATATTAATTTTTAAAAAAGCAATTAGAAATGGACTTAACCTCTCAGTTACACCTTTAGCATAAAGAATTATTTTGTTAACATATGATAGGAACAGAGGAAATGCGAACATAGGAAATGTACTGTTGAAAGAAGAATTGCTTTTGGGGTACTTTCTCTGTCAATGCGCTGGACGTACTCAAAGAGATATTCATACCTGTGGAGGAATCAAAAATGCGTAGAGGGCAAAACAGCAAATACCAAGACACCATATTTTGAAAAAGGGTGTAGAAAAGTAACGAGACAGAGGCATAGATAGCTGCTTGTGACTGGTCCCAGAAGAACAGTCCAGTGATTTTTTTTATCCACGTGTGTAGATTGGCATAATTCAAAAGAACATGGACTGCAAGTCCTAACAGGCTTGCCCAAGGGTGACATTTAGGAGTGACCTCCCTAAATTTGCCCTAAACCAAAGCTCTTCATGTATTCTTCAACAACCTGATTTTGGTATGTTTAATTAAAGCATGCTTTGAACTTACTTCAGCATTCCATAATTAGTTTTATTTTGAAACAACATTTATTGTCAAGCAATGTGGGGTTTTTTTGATCAGTTTCTTTCTAGGGTAATGGGGAAATCTTGAAAGCAGAGATCAGTGGTAGTTGGACCGTGATCATCTCTGTTACCAAACTCTGCGTACCTCAAGATGCCATCTTTTCTTGATTGTGTTTATGTCTTTGTTCTGTTTTAAAAAAACAAAACACCAAATTGGTGAGGTCTAATAGAGCTGGTATTAGTAGGAGCTATGCCTTAGGATTGCAGGTATTGTGAATGTGAAGGAGTGAAGTGAAGGTCTCTTCATCTCATCTTGTCTCATCTCTCTATTTTTCAAAATAAATAATAAACTGATAATATGTGGAACTACATCCTATGTCTAGATATTTATGTTCATATTATGTTATTTTGCAAGTGAAACTATGATTGTTTATCTCATTCATCCTATGTCTGTGTTATCATCTGATTACAGAGTCAAACATTCAGGTAGATAAACCATTTACATTGAGCAGAAAGCTCTGGAAAAACAGTGGAGGGAGAAGTGCAGGGAGAAGAACTGTGTCTAGGCTTGGAGTCACTGTGACCTTTGCACTTCTCTGTTGTGTTGAAAACAAGGGACAGGATGGAAGCTATTGAACTGATTGTCATTTCATAACCTTTGGTAAGTCAGAGTATGTAGGATATTTGGTGTTTGGAGGCTTTGATTGACCTTTTAAAATAATTTTGCATTATGCAATTATGTTTCTGCGTTCAGCAAAGGAGGAGAACCTGGATGCCTGCCCTGCTTGTCTTGAGCTCTTGATATGCAGAGCAGGATACTGGACTTTCAAGGAGGGATTGATGGATTGAGACAGTGAAATTCACTGTCTGAAACAGTGTTGTGCATGATATCCAGTAGTTCAAGTTTGGCCCACACATTTTGCTAAATATTCTTTCTTAAATAACATATGCTCTGAAGTTATGAAAGAGTAGTTGAATCTTTACATTTTAATAAGTTTCACACTAGATGGCAAGTACATGAAGAAGATTTTATTTTGGCATAATCCTGTATTGCAAGCAGAATTAGTTTTATGTTAAAAAAATGAAGCATTATGTATTTATTTGCATAATAGATTGGCTTTAAAAAAAGAAAATTTAGAAATGCGGAGTTATTTGGAAAACTGTATGACACTGTGAATAAAGTATCTGAGTTGAGTGCTATTATAGGCTTTACTGTTACTGTCTTGCTTTTTAATTTCTTGATCCTATTTATTCCTTTACAAAATAATAAGAAGAAACTATCTTTTTAAGGACTACTAATTAAAATGCCTCAAATATTTACTACAAAGCACAGATAAAGTGAAGAGAAACTGTTCATTATATAAATTGGGAATTGATTTTAAGCTATATTTCACTATCTCATAGTTTGAATATGTCTTAAAATTTAAGCATCTGCTACCGTATATCAGACTTGCAGTATTTGTAACTCTGCAGGATTCTTTTAGTATAATGAAAAAAGACTAAATGGAGTCTAGTATCATTTATTTATAAAGACAGTATTTTATAGATTTGAGATTTAGTGTATTCAATTTTTATATTTGCTGTGCTTCTCAGGAAAAGGAATAAGAATCTGTTAAATACTTGGAGAAAGAGGTCAGAATGCGTCACTTGCTGCTGTAGCACTGGGAACTCTAATACTTCACAGAAGTTGAGGTTTGTAGCTGTAGTATTCTGCTTCAAGGGACATGCTGCTTGATTTCTTGGGAAGTTTCTTCTTCATGGGTAGTCTTGTCACATTCATTTCTTTCTCAAGCAGCAAAAGAGGGGCTAAGATGTTTATTCATAAGAAGACTAGTCTAGCTCATATTTGTAAATCCAATTTTTATATCCCTTAGAATGAAGTTAACATCATCTTTCTTTCACTTTAGAATTTACTCTTACTTTTTTCATGAATTTTGGTTTCTTAATTTAAACCTAGGCTCATGTCATATATTTAAAGAAACTGGGGAGAGATCAGCAGTCATTTGTTATTTGTATACATATCTTCTAGGTGTATATAAAATTACAGCTGTTGAAATGTTTGGGTGATGCAAGAAGGAGAGAGGTAGTAAATAACACTGAAGATAGACTGTTGATGCCAAGCAATCTAGACTATTTTAGTGAACTAAGATCATGCTGGGAAAAATGCATTTCAGTATAGCCATATACAAAATTGTATATTTAGTAACATAAAATGCAGAATATACCTGCAAAATGGGAAAAGAGTTACACCTTTGAGAATTATGATTCTCAAACAGATTTAGGGATTATGAAGGGTAAAATGAACTCACACTATCTGAGCATGGCAAAACAACATTTGTTGAGAATGCCTGGGGTAGAGAAACTTATTTAATCTTTACGTACACCCTTAAAAATTACAATGTCACAGTGTGACATACAGCATCCATATCAATATTTTTAAAGTAAGGAATATGGTCTTACAACTAAAAAAAAAATCAAATCAAAGACAATTGAATTGCGAAGAAAGTGTAGAAGAATTTTAAGATAACAGCTGGTGACATTTTAAAATCTGTAAATAAGAGTGAAAAAACTTGCATTTGAAAATAGACATTTACATCTGAAATGAAATACATTTTAAATAGTATGTCTTAGAATGACTTACAAAAAAAAAAGTGAGTTCTGGTTGCTTTTTTCCCCCCCTGCCCAGATTGTAAATGATGTGTTTTAACTTTTCCAGACACCACTGGCTTCCTGCAAACAATATGATTAGAATAGGATCATTCATCCTGGACCTCAGAGGGTCTCTAGTCCACTCCCATGCTCACAGCAAGATCCGCTGTGAGCCTGGACCAGGACAGTTACACATCAAAGTCTCCAAGGATAGGTCTACGCAACCTCTCCTGTGCCACTGCTTGGCAGTCCTCAGAAGTCTGAAGCACACATCCAATGTGAAACTCTTGTTTCAAATTACACATTCTTTTCGTCATTCTCCCAGCATGCATCACTGTTGGAACCTCACTTTGTCTTGATGACCTTCCAGTTAAAGGAAAGCTGCTCTATGCCTCCAAACCATTTCTCCAGACTGAAAATGCCCATCCTGCCTCTCAGAAGGGCCTGTGCTCCAGTCCCAGCCCATTGTGGAGGGATAATGTTGACCTTCTTTAGTCCCCAAGTGCACTGCTGACTCATACGCATTTTGCTGCTTTCTAAGATACCAAGTCCTTTTCTGCAGAACTTTTTCCCACCCAGCTGGTCCACAGCCTGTCCTTCCCCTTGCATTCAAGTGCAGATGAAGATCATAGAATGGTTTGGGTTGGAAGAGGCCTTTAAAGGACTTCTAGTCCAACCTGCATGCCATGAGTAGAGATCTTCAGCTAGATCAGATTGTTCAGAGTTCTGTCTAATCTGGTCTCTAGTGTTTTGAGGGATGGGGGGATCTGCCAGCTCTCTGGGAAACCTGTGCTAGTGCTTCACTAGCCCCACTGTAAAAAAACTTCTTATCTCTGAAGTAACTCTCTCTAACTTTAAAACCTCTTGTTTTATCATAAGAAGTCCGGCTGAAAAGTTTGTCCACATCTCTCTTGCAAGCACCCTGTAAGTACTGAAAGGCCACAGAAAGGTCTCCCTGGAGCCTTCTTAACACCACTTGTCAGTGATGCCCACTGGGACTCTGAGTCATTGACTGTTGCCCTCTGGATATGACTGTCCAGCCAATTCCTCATACAACTAACAGTCCACCCATCAGATTCATTTTTCTCTGACTTAGAGAGAAGGATGTTATGGGGGACCATGTAAAGTATTTAATAAATCAACTGACCATGACTAATAAATTATATGACTGTGGTAGATGGTTATTAAATTTCAAATTTATTTAGTGTGGTTATTTCATTGTTATGAGCTGTGCTGCTGTTTGAAATTTCTGAGAAACGGAAACTCTTTTATAGTTTTTTTGTGTTGCAAGCTTTAGAATTACTTGCCATTTATATCAGGATTTTGGTAGCTGCATCACTACTAACCTCTCTACACCAAGATAAGCTAGGTTGATAGCAGCTAGTTCAGAAAGTAGTAGTAGTAGTAGCAGTGTCTTCTGGGAATAGAATGTTCACAGACTGACTGTTGATACTGTGCCACAGAGCTCAAAATTTTGTTAAGACAGACTTGTTCAGATGTGTAGAGTAGTTAATTCCATTTTACTGCTATTTCTGAAAAATATTCACAATTTTTCCATAGTTACTATATGCATATTCTGAGCATTTGTGGAAGTGTTTAATTAACTGTATAAAACTGTACAAAACAGTTTTCTTAATTTTTATTACTAAATCCAGATCAGCTTCTACCTATTTTTGGGCTTTTTTTAAAAATTAATTTTAAATGTTTCGTGGTGCTCTAAAACAACCCCTGCAACTTTCTGGGACACTCACATGCCTGCCAAAATTCAGGCAAGAATACCTGTAAATTGTTCTATCTATCTTCATATACCAGCTTCTTTTTTTCACATAAGTGAATCAATGGCTATAGTGGGTATTACATAACCCTTTAAAGAAAGTATCCTATAATGTATACTTCAGGCAGTGATTAGCCTCATAAATTCTGGTTCACAGTACCTCTGTGTAATTATTGTTAAAGCCTTAGGATATTAGTAGGGCATTAAACAGGCCATCTTCTTTTCTTTACATATTGTGTATCACTTCTGTAATTTCTCAGGGAAAAAAAAGGTATTTAGATGTAATTAACCCAAAGAGCTTTTAAGAGATTACAAGTTGAGCTAGGCAAAATAGCATAAGCCCTTCATGTTTTATTGAAGAGTCACCTTGAATAGCTTGTACTGTCCCATGGCTTTAACAACTTAAATGTGAGATTCTTCATTTTCACTGGGTATAATCATGGTTCTATTTCATGTTTTATGCAAGCAATATCTTTACACAATCTTTTCATTTGAACCTTGTGTTTCCCTTATTAAAATTTAAGTTTTTCTTGCGGGAAATGAGAAATTCAGGAAGAAAGTCAAGTAGCCTAAGTATTTTGTGAAAGCACATTTGAAGAGGAAATATTCAGCATGAAACTGAAGTGACAAGGTGTAGGTGCTTCTAGTAGGATTTAGAGATATATATCTTTTCCTAAATAAAAACTAGATAATGCTCATTGGAATACTTTGAAGGCATTAGAAAAAGCACTAGAACTGATGGGAAACTAAATTAAGCATACTCCTTCAAGAAATACTTGGAAACACTTATTTTCAGTTTGCAATGTTCGATATGACTATTCAGATAAGATGGGTGTAGCACCAGTAATTTTTTCATTTTACATAAAGAGGCTGATAGTATTAGACCAGTATCTTTATTTGTGTTTTGGGAAAAGCTGGAACTTCAGCATTTAATTTTAATAGACCTCACCTTTCATAAAAAAAAAGAGGATTATGAAAAAAAGGGATTATTATGCTTGCAGGTGTAATTCCTAGAATTTATTAAAGCCTCTAATGTTTCTTATTCTCTGGTCATGGATATTTATTGATTATTACAGATAAAGAAATACTTTTGCACTCTTCCTCTAACTGACACTTAGTGATAAAAAAGTTTCCTGAAAAAGTTTCCAGGATCAGTTATGTATCCTTCACCTTTATTACAGAATCAGGGAATGAGTTAAGGCAGAAGGAGACCACTGCCACTGCATCCAGTTTGGCCTCCATGCCCAAGCAGGATTGTTCAGACAGCCTTTGAATGTTATCTGGTGAGGGAGATGCCACAACCTCTCTGGACAATCTGCAATTCTCAGTCACTCACACAGTAAAGTGATTATGTTCTGGTGGAACTTCCCTTCCTGTGTGTCAATTTCTGCCCTTGCCTCTTGTCCTATTGCTTGGTACCATGGAGCAGAGCCTGGTTCATGCTCTGACCCTTCCCTGCAGACACTGACAGATGCAGTTGAGGTCAGCTCTCAGTGGTCTCTTCTTGGTGCTGAACAGGCCCAGCTCCCTCAGCCTTTCGTCAGGAGGTGCTCCAGTCCCTTTATCATCTTTGAAACCTCTGCTGGACTTGCTCCAGGAGCAGTTTGTCTGTTGTCCTGAGAGAGCCCAGAACTGGACACAGCATTCCAGATGACTACCAGGACTTAGTAGAGGTGCAGGATACCCTCCCTTGACCTGCTGGCCCTTGCTAATGTGCCCCAGGATTGCTTCTGGGCCCCAAGGGCACTTCTGGCTCATGGACAGCCAGTTGCCCGCTCCCAAGGCCTCCTCAGAGCTGCATTCCAGCAGGTTCGTGCACCTGTCATGGTGCTTGGGGTTATTCCTCCTCAAGTGCAAGACCCTGCATTTGCCTTTGTTAAATTTTAGATGATTCCTCTCTGCCCATCTGTCCAACCTGTTGAGATCCTTCTGAAGGGGGCACAGCTCTCTGGGGTATTGGCCACTCCTCCTAGCTTTGTATTATCAGCAAACAGGCAGATGTGCACTCTGTCCCTCCATCCAAGTTAAACAGTACCGGGCCCAGTACTGAACTCTGCGAGACACCACTGATGACAGGCCTCCAGTGAGACCCTGTGCCACTGATCACAGCCCTTTGAGAACTGCCCTTCAGCCAGTTCTCAGTCCACCTCACTGTCCACTTGTCCAGCCTGCATTGCTTGAGTTTGCTTATGAGAATATCATGGGACGCAGTGTTAAAAGCCTTGATGAAGTCTAAGTGAACAATATCCACCACTCCCCACTCATGCAGATAGTACTAAAAGTAACTAAGGCTGTCTTTGTCTGGAGTAGGAGTTGGTATTGATACAGCAAGTGTGATGTCTTCTTTGCCTGTATTTTTATAGTACTTGTTTTCTGTTTATGTATTGTGTGGTCTATATTTGGAAATTTATATATATATTTATATATATATATATATATAAAATTATGTAGGGCTATATTTACCTGAGCTTGGTTTGGGTTTTCCAATAAATTGTAGTTAGTATTTAAATATAATTGGAGTTGCATAATAATTAAAAAAAACCCCAGTAACAACCAAGCCCCAAACCAAAACATAATATACATGTAAGTAGAGAACTATGCAACATTTAAACTGTTACCTTTCTGTAAATATATTATATCCTCTGATACAGATGTATGTTTTGTAATACCCAAATATAGTATCAGATTATTAGAATGAGATTGTTAAAACAAGAAGAAACTAGATATTCAATAGATTGCTGTCTCACAGTTGTTATCTGTCATTCCATAGCAATCACTTGGTGCTTTAATCAATTGGAATCTGTAAGCTGATTATGTCCAAACTGGTACAGAAGAAAAAAGGTTCATTGTTCCAGTAGTCATGGAGTGTTTGGCAATCTTGTTTTGCTTTGGGTGGCTAAGGGCTGGTAACATGGTGGTATGCCCCTCAACTAGCTTATTATTACTGTGCTAACAGCAGTCATCTGTTCATGCCCTCTGCATAGTCAAAATGAAAAAAGTCTTTTGATCACAAAAGGTGAGGAGAGATTTATCCTGATCTCCAAAAGTGAAGGTGGTGAATCAGGTCTGAGTAGAAAGAGAACCTGATAGTTCTTTGACAAGCAAGACAAGAAGCTGCCTCCTGCTATGCGTCTACTAAAAATAGCGGTGCCATGTGTTGCTAAGAGAAGCCTTTGCTCTATCACAGAAAGTATATCAAAGTTTCATTGTGTTTAGGGCTTTTAGAGCCAGGAGAATAAATTGGTCCTGTTACTATAAATTCACTTTCCAAACAACCTTCAGCAAGATACTCCTCTACTGCTCATTATTGTTACTGTCTGGAGATGCTGCATGTGAGACATTTATACTTTCATTAGGTAACACCATGGATAATCATTGTATGGAGTGTGAAAAAGTAAAAACAGTGGGGGTCACTTGTTTAATGAAAAGGTGATGAGCCAAGAGCTTTATGGTTCCTGGGAAATTGTCATAATAGGAACCTATATTCAGTTAGAGATTCTGATGCTCTGCCTGATAGAAGCTTAAGCTCCCTCATCTGAAGTAACAGTCTTGTTTTTTCTACTTGCTTGTGATTGCAAGTCAGAAAATTGCTTTAAAAGAAGTACATGAATAATCCAGTGCTTTATTTGGTTGCTAAAATCATGCTAGTCTCATTTGGGTATGTTCAAGTGATTAATTTGAGTGTGTGTTGAAATACTTTGTTGAATTGACTCTTAAATTGGTAGAGTGGAAGAAGGAGTTATAATTTTTTTTTTCTGCAGTATTTCATCTTTGAAAAAATGAATTTGAATGAGGATGCTATTGTGAGAAGTATACAAAAATCAACTTCTATTTCATCACTGAACTGATTTAAGAAAGAGGATTGCTGATGTTAGTTTAAGCACTTCACAAAGCTTTATTCCAGGATAGAACTTCTTTGCAGTGACAAGCAAGTGGTTGTAGAATATCTGTACTGACATTTATAGTGATTAAAGTTATAATGCTTGTGAGCCCATTAAAACCCAGTTAAGCATATTGAATTTTTATTTGTGGAGACAAAGGAAGTCAGATGTGTTGGCTCTACAAGATTAAGACACATGTGCTTCTTCAGCACCTCAGTCTTGTGGCCACACTTTTCCATAGTTCTCATAAGATCTGCATTATGTTACTTCTGTTTTCTCAGTTCACTCATGCCCTAATTTATCAACCCTATATTAACATCAAAAATACTGTCTTATTAGCAGCGTTTCTGCACTGGGTTATCTCTGTAAATATCAGTGCCAAATGGCATTGAAAAGGAGAAGATTTTCTTCAGAAATAATTTTCTTTGTATTATTTTTCAAAAACTTCTTTAAAAAGTAATATAGATGCAATATTTATGAATTTTGATTTAAATAAAACATTGAAATCTTATCTTAGAGACAACATTGAAATCTTGTCTTATCTGTTATACAGATAGCAGATATTTACTGGGCAAATATTTGTTTTTATTTCATTATACTGGTTGAAAGATGACAAGCTAGTGCAATATGCCAGTTGTACACCTAAAAATGTGTGTACTCACAATAAAATCATAGCTCAAATGATTATAGACACCTGACTTTTATGGATGCAGTTACGCCATGCTGCTGTTGGCATGTTTTCTTCACTGCTTCTTGGAGCTGTGACACCTCAAGAGTGTGGGGTTTTTCAGGGCCTTGCAGGACAGCTGGGGCACTGCTGAACTGGACTTTGGCCAGCAGCTCTCCAGGCTTCCCAGTGGTGAAACATATGCCCGCTGAGGTGTATCTGCTCATGTGAGCTGGACCTTTTATGAAACCTGATGAAATTTAGCAACTTACTTGGAAACACATGTCAGAAGTTTTACTGTTGCTTCTCAATATAACAAAGCCAAAAAGTTTCTAAGTTGCTGTATGGAAACCAGAAATATGTGACACATAAATAATTTCAGAGAACCCTCCAAATAAGAAAAATACTATATTCTACCTTGATCTTAGTGTTCCTTGAATGAGCAAAAAGTATCAATTCTTTGTTGCATTTCCTCTGCAGAATACTTGTACTAGTGTAGTCTGTCTATGTATGCTTCATTTAGCCATCATACAGTCTCATTTTTAATTCTTTAAAACACAGTAAATTAAAATGAAACTATTGCTTTGATTTGATATATAGTTTTGAGGTTTTGGTTTTCTTCCAATTTCAAAAAAGCAGTAAGTGCAATTAGCATGCAGTAAATTACCCATTAAATGTAGAGGCAAAAGGAGTCAACAGATTGTAACAAATAGACATTTTAAGAAATACTTGCCCAGTATTTTGTGGACCAAGTTCATCTCTTGATGGTCTTTAAATAAACTTGCAAAAAGATATGGAGCATTTGGAAGTTTAAAACGCAACTTGCCTATAATTCTGGAAATGAATACAGATTTAGGTCATTAAAAACCTCTCAAAACTCTTCTGCTGCTCTAATAAAGTGGGAGGTAAAATTTCCAGAAAAAAAAGAGAAGGAAGCATTGACTGCAAGGTAGTTACAAGTACAGAGTAACTTCTAACTTTGCCCATGAAGTTGTGATACAGCTTATAAGAAAAGCACAGTTGTCAAGAAATATAAAAATAAATAGAAATATTTATAGAATATCTATAAAAATAACTAGAAATATTTTACCATGGGATGGTGATGTTAAATCTGTTGTATAAGGAACATACAGCCACAACACAATTCGATTCTAGGCTAGATCAGTGTTTGTTTTGTAAAAATCTTCCTGAGAATATATCCAGTGACATAAAAACAAAATAACAAATTTTCTAAGTACAACTACTTAGAACTTTGTTAAGATTGTTTTTGACTACAAGCTAGAAAATACTTGGAGAAAAGTCTGATCGCAGAGCATTTAGAGATTTTAAGTAGGTTTCCAAGACCCTCTAGGACATATCACAGGTACAAATACTTAAAGGATTCAGAGCACATTTTTTCTTCCATCTCATTGCTTCTTATGCAGTGTTATTTTACCTTTCTTAGTTTAGAATAACACTCCTTTACCTTTCCAATAAACTTTTAGTAAAATAACATTAATCTTATTTTATATTCAGACAGGGCAAGGGGATGTGCCAAAGGAGAAGAATCTGTCTAGAGGTATTCTGAACTTCCATCTGTGCTCACAGTACTGAGTTGCTGACTTTTTTGGCTCAGATTTACTTGTACAATTAAGGATGAAAAGTTAGTGCTGCAAAAGATTGGCCCCCACACACACATTTTTATGTGTGAGAAAGTATTTGCAGGGGAAAAGTCTGTGCACAAAAACTGGACACCTGCTAGATGCATAATTAGATATATTTGGCCTGAAACCTGTGCACGTTCATTGTGTGTTTCAACATTTCAGTCCCTCATAGCTATCACCAAAACCTGTAAAGACCTAGAGGAACTGCCAGCAGTTACTTCACTGGTACCCATAGAAACCTGAGCTTTTTATTCAGTGATTTTAAAATGATAAGCAAATACAGGGCAGTGCTGCCAATTTCATGTGCATTGGTCTGATGTGCTTTCTAGATCTGCCAGCTGCAGACCAGCTGTGCTGGCCTGAGTGGTGCCAAAACTGCAGGCAACCCAGCAGACAGGCTTTGTACAGATAGGCAGCAGCAGGGGGAGCTCAGATTAATGAAATCTCTTTTGAAGGAGTAAGGGAGGCAAGCTGGGCCCTGGTGACAGCCTGGCTTGGCATCCATGTGACAAACTGGAAATTAATACATATTTCAGTGAGTACTGAATGAATCTGTTCTGAGCTTTTTCTAGAAAACCAGACAAAGTGACTCTGTCTAGTGCTAGTATCCTGGTGTTCTGGTTGGAGTGGTGCTGGTAGCACTGCTACACCTAATGTTGTATCCTATTCTCCTTCTGTATCTCTGCTGCTGTCTTTATGATTTCCATGGAAGAAGTTATCCTTTAGCTTTCCTTGCTTTATGATTAGATAGGGTTTGCTATATCTGGCTTCAAAATTTTGTGAAAATAGAGAATTTTCTGCGTATTGACTCTTAAGCTGAATTTTCTCCTCTCTTCTCTGCCATCAGTACATCACCAGCAGAGGGTGATAGGAAAGGAGTAGATGAGAGACAGACAGAAGACGTGTAGGCTGAGCTGCATAATTAGGTTGTAAGTCCCTTGATGCACAGGCATAAGGAGGAAAAGGATAGGAACAAAACAGGTTATTTACTGATGTTACCAGGTTAAGCATATTCATCTACTGCCTCCAGAAGGCGTTATAAAGGTCTAATAATTGCCTTGCATTAATCTCTCTCCCAGTTATTTTATTCTAATTAATGCACTTAATCTAGATTGAGTAGATTTTGTAGTTTAGTTTACTCTGTCGTTTTTTTGTACTTTCTATATTTGAAATTTATATGTCTTGGTAAGTTCTTCCTTCTACTGTTCACATGCTGCTCCCACAGTGGAGATCAGCACTGGTAGAGGTCAAAAGAAGACCCATCAGTGCAACTTATAAATGGCTCAAGCACAGCTAGAAGTGTTTTGCAGAGCTATCATATGGTTCATTATTTTTATGTGATGTTTGCCCTGAAAGGTGTCTTCCTGGGAATATGTGCAACACCTACTGCCCCTGCCCCCGCCCC
>JBBMKD010000115.1:15087935-15134756 GCA_037834095.1 Argya squamiceps
CTGGGGAGTCTGGGTTTGTCCAGTTTGGAGAAAAGGAGACTGAGGGGTGACCTCACTGCTCTCTGCAGCTTCCTGGGGAGGAGAAGTGGAGAGGGAGGTGCTGATCTCTTCTCTCTGGGATGTCATGATCAAGAGCAGTAGTGAAGATCTGAAACAAGACCCAGTATTGACCCATGGAGCACACTGCTAGTAGACTTTATGACAGTCACCATCACTCCCTCGACATGGGATTTCTGACACTTTTCAGTCCATCCCACTGTTCATCCAGCCTGTGCTTCACCAGCCTCTCTATGAGGATCTTAGAGAAAGCAATGTTGAAAGCCTTAGAGAAGCCAAGGGTAGACAATAACCGCAACTTTTTCCTGTTCTACCAAGCCAGGTATTTCATCACAGACAGTGATAAAGTTGGTCAGGCATAACTTGCTTCTGATGAATTTATGCTAACTGTTCTTGATGATCTTACTGTCCTTCCTACGCCTGCTGATGGTTTCCAGAATTAGCTGATGCATTGCCTTCTCATGGATCAAGGTGAGACTGACTAGCCTGTAGTTGCCTGGATCACCTTCCCTGTCCTATAAGATAAGGACATTTGCTTTTCCTTCATTTTTGGGCACTTCTCACAGTTGCTGTGATCATTCAGAAGTTACTGAGAGTGGCTTTGCAGTGCTGTTTGCCTTCTCCCTGAGCACTCAAGTGCATTCTGTCGATACCCCTCTTTTTATTTGTGTTTAGGTTGTTTTTAGACCCTAAAGTAGCTTCCACCACAGGTACATGTTCTTTGCTCCAGACTTTTCCCTTGGTCTCTCAGAGCTGGGATTCATCAAGGCCTGCTCATGGAAACTGGGGAGAGGGCAGCATTCAATACCTAAGTCTCTTTCATATTCTGTTGTCCCCTGCTTCATTCAGCAGAAGGCCCAGATATTTTCTACCATTTCTTTTGTTCTCTGTGTACTTACAGAAATCCTTTCCTTTGTCTTTGACATCCTCAACTGGACTCAGCTCCGTTTTGGCTTTGACTTTTCTAACCTCATCCCTGTATGAGTGAACAATGCTTCTGTATTCTTCACAAATTACCTATTCCTGTCTTCACTTTCCATGTGTTTTCTTTTTGTGTCTGAGTTTTGCCAGGAGCTCCTATTCCTATTTCTCTTGTAGAAAAGATCTGCATAGGATTGCTGGTTTTCCTCTGGTCCATAAAGAACATCAAGCACTTATCAGAGGATTTAAGCAAGCATACTTTACTCCATTTCTTTGCAAGAGGAAAGAGTATTCCACTTTCAGGAAGAATACTGGGAGCCAGTACCTTTGTCTCCTGCTTGAAGTGTCGAATTTCCAGAGATTTATTGAAATTTTATATAATTGTCTGTGTGTATGAAACATCTTCGTTTAGTGTGGGTGAATGCCTTAAGGCATCATGGGACTCTTATTTTATGTTATCAGGTATCTCCAGTTATTTTTATAGCTCATAGGAAGTGTGGGAGCTTGTTTGAAATGTTTAATGGTATCAGAAAACTGTATTTCTTCCTTTGAAGACTTTTCTATTTTTCTCCATAGCTGGACAAAATCTTCAGCCTCCCAGGTCAACAACTTTCAGGAGTATGTAACCGTTTTTCAGAAAGTGAGCATGAAGGGTAATACTGTCTTATTTTTGAGAGCTTGACTCTTATTCATGTAGTGAGAAGTCCTTTAAAGTTCTTTTTTTTTAACGCCTTCACAAGGATTTTTTCTAAAGACAGGTGTGGGAATTTAGCTTGGATGGTTTTTGCTAGTTTTTCTTTCATTGTTGTTTATGTGTTTCTCCATTCCATTCAAACAATTCACTGAAAAAGAGGCTTAGGGCTTTTTTTTGTTTTATTGTTTTGTTTTTTCTTTCCTGAAATATCAACCAATATCATAGACCTCTGTAGCTGGAACACTTTCCTGAATGAGCTACATCTGTGAGAAAGGGATATTTATGGTTTTTAAAAATTATGATCTTTCTAAAGCTGTATTGGCTAGATTTTCTGTTGTCAGCAAGTGGAATATTATTTTCATTTCTTTGTGTTTTAAATTCTGTTCAGGGAGTTATGTAGAGCTTAGTTGATACATGCAGAAAAATTTAGAATTTTATATTCTTTAGTGTGCCACACTTATGTGGAATAGATGAGACTAGAAATGATACTTTCCTATGAGAATGACAGAGATTAGTGCCTGAATGTTCACACCTTCTAAACCTTTTTTGCAGTATATTTTCATACCAAGCCTGTTGTTTAGCCAAGATATTATAGAATAGTTTTTTAGGACAGAAAAGGCATTTTCAGTTGTTTTATTTATACAGTTTTAACACAATCTAGATTAATGTATGCTATTTTATGTACAGAATTCTAAAGGTATTCCGGGACAAGAGACAACATGCAATAATTCTTTGCCCACTGAGGACATTGATTTTACCACATAAAGACCTTACAGTTCTGCTAACAAACCATAAACTCTTACATTGCCTTATATTGCCTTACTGTTTTCAGTAAATGATCTGCATAAGGGAAATAATATATAGCAAATGTGTGTAGGAAGCAAATGATGCCTCTTCATATTAAAGCATTTAGGCTTCAAAACAAAAGCCATTCCTTTATTCAATTGTCAGGAAGCATGTAAATGTTTGGCAGGGTGTGGAAAGAGAAAAAAGACATGGTTATTAATGAGCAGAATAGTTTGCCTATTCTACAGAAATTTTCTTGGACACTTGAATGATTTGTATGCATGTGTGCAAGACCATAAGTGGATTTGTGTGTGTGTATACAAATTCTGCGATTCCCTACATAATATCGTAGTACCTGAGTTGCATAGGAACTTCTTTGCAAGTAAGTTCAGTGTCTTCTAGATACATCAGAGTGATACTCTGTTTTCAAATGCTCCCTTCAATGGCAAAGAAATAATAAGGAATTCTAAGGTAAGTTTAGCTGAATCCTGTGCTGTGAAATGTGGAGAATGGAGTCTATTGGATTGGTATTAGATTTTTTGTGGTTTTTCTTTATTTACATGTTGTCACATGTATGTCCCATTGCAAAGACAATCAATATGACATCCTGGCAGGATTAAAGTATCCAGAATAGAATGTCAGTCCATTAAAAGTGCATTTATAAAGTCTAGGACAACTGAAAGAAAATAATACAAGGCAGAAAGGACTTAGTGGGTACCCACAGAACCCACAGTATTGAATACAAACCTATACTTTCATACAAATAGGAAGACTTGGATCTGTACACTTGCCCTCGTCCTATAAGTACCTTTCTCACATTGAACTGAAACGATATAGATAAAGAACTTTCATATTAATGAAGAAGAAACAAAATAATAAACTTTCACATACTTAAGCAGAAACAGAGGCTCTTTTTTTATAGGAGGAGAGAATAAGTAAACATTTTTTGTCAAGTCAGACCACACTGTACCATATCACTAAATGATTCATCAGGCCTCTCCTGATGGAGAGGAGAGGTTCTGCCTCTCTTTTTTTGAATATCCCAACATTTTAGACTAGTAAATAATATTTTACTTGAGACTACTTTAAGTTTGGAGTTCTGGGTGTCGGATGTATTTGCTTTAAAATTATAGTTTGGACAGAGCATCGTGTGTCAGCTAAGGAGTTAGGTTATTCAGAATGGACAGAATGAATAGAACTAGGTGAAAGAATTAAAGTATGGAATGACAGAATGCACTAATTTAATACTTTATGTAGTTAATACTTTATAGAGAATGCTTTGCAGAGGTAAGGCATAATGGACTAATAAGTGTGGTTTAGCTTCACAATGACAGCTTTAGTATTCTAGAAGTTAGGTGGAGTTAAAGCACTGAATTTTCTGGTACTGAACTAGTACTGAAAAGTAAATGCACCCAAAATATAATTTGTTCTCTTCCACATTTTTTACTAATTTAAGGATGAAGATGATTATGGATTTTTAATTTACAGGAGTTATAGTTGCCTCCATTCTCAGTGCTAGACATGAGTTCTTAAGTTTGTTTTTTTACCCCATACAGGAAATGAGATGTAAAAAGCAATAACCTTATTTGCATATTTATGATCCGTTTTCAAAGTTCCAGTAGTGAACTCTCCTGTAATGCACTGCTGTGTCATATTTAAGGAGTTTAAACTCAGTTCAGTAAAATATTTCCTGATCAACAAAACAAGCAAACCTCAGTGTAAATGCAGTAACTTAAAGTCAAGTACTTATTAAGTATTTTGTTGAAAAAGGATGAACTTAAACATTGTGCTTGCCTGATTTCGCTCCCTAACAAACCATAGATCAATGTAGGGCAATAATTTTGTAAATTTACATTGCTTGGTGTTCCTGTTTCACTTTTTTAAGTATTTGACCCATGCTTTTTCAAATAGCGTCTATATTTCTTGATGGCTTTTTTTGCAATTTCAGCCATTTCCTAGCTAGTAACTTCTGATCTGTTTTTGAGCTCCTTGTACTCTTCCCACAATCTTTTTTTTTTTTTCTCTCATGAATGGCTGTGCCTGTTTGAGCAGTGTTCAGCAACTTATCAGTGCTTTCAGACTTAGTGAACTCAGTCAAAATCACAGCAGATCCAGGCCTTCTAGTTTGTAGTTCTATTACCGTTGTGTACTGGTCATTCCTTAGTATTGCTTTTTAAAATTTCTTATCTTTTACAAAACCAGTGCATATATAAGAATAATTTTAAAATATTTCTATAATACTTACATATGTTAAAAATTGTGGAGTTTTAAATCTACCAGCTTTATTTCATTTTGCAACCATAAAATTATTTTCTTGCCTAATTTTCTTCAGTCAAGCATTTAGTGATATGTGTCCTTCAAGAACAGTGAAATTCAGTTACGAGAAATGATGATTAAGATTTAATTTTCATACATTTTCATATGAAATATTACTTATTTTTGATAATTTTGAAATCACATAAATCATATGGAACTTAATGCAATGAAATAACACACTTGTTTTTCACTAACAAGTGAAAAGTACCTTTAAGCAGATTTTAAAAGTTGAAATGCCATGAAATATTTAAAGGGCACAATAAATGGATTGTACAATAAATTGTACAGTTTCTAAGAGATGTGATAGGCAAAAATTAATAAATTTGTAATTACTTCTTGAAGTGCTGACTTTTTGGTTAGATTTATCATTTAGTATTTGCTACAGTGGGAATGATGAGAAAATCAGTTAACTGGACTTCACATTTGGCATTAGTTTATGGAAATTGTATTTACTATTGAATGGAGATTCTTCATGAAAAAGCAAAATACAGCTTTGATTGAAATACAAGCTAATAGGCATGAGTGATTAAAGTAAGATACTCTATAATAACAATACATCTTAAAAATTTGTATAACACTGGCTCAAATTTGGGGTCATTGGTTTTGTATCACTACAATGGAGTATTTTTTGTACTCTAAAATACTGTAATACTCACTACAGTCAAGTATTTTTTTTTTTTTTTTAGAGTATTTTGGTTCTTCACATAATAACAATGCATAGCTTTTCTAAGGTAAGCTCAGTATATCTGCCAAGGCTGTTTATTGGGGAATATGTGATGTATTTTAAAAGGTATACAATTAAGTCTGAATTGAAACTTTTATCTCTGCAGTTTTGAAGTCACTGCAGGGAGATGTTTTTCCTTTTGATGAACAGTTCTTGTCTTTAAAAATAATTTTAAAATAGAGGTTCAGAACAATGTGTGTTTTAAGGGTAAGTCCAACATGCTAGCATAGATTTAATCAAACTTTTGAATACTTTTTAGTCAAATCTATGAACAAGTAAAGACTTCAGAATTTTTAATGCTCAAATATATGCATTTTAGATATAATTCAGGTGATACAATATTCTGAGAAAGAAATGGAATAATAAGGTGAAATCTAACTTTGTGCTATAATTTTTTGTGGAAGGCATTATAATACTACTACATTACCTCAAATTTTCATGGTTTTATTTTCATTGATGTGTGTTAATTGCTTAAGACAAGTAATTGAAATTATTTTTAAAATCTTGTAGGATTAAATCAATAATGAAGGACATCATGACTTCTATTTTTCACTTTAACCAGTTGAAAACTAAGCTATTCTTTAATTAGGTTTTAGTCCCTTAAGCTTTTTGGGCTTTTTTTCATCTGAAAACCACTGTTTACATGTATTTGTTTATATGTGTAAATTCTCTAGTTCTTTCCAGTGTAAAACAAGTAATTCTGTAAGAAATGTTACTGTATTTCAAGCAGTGTTTGCTGCTCAAATGGTTCTGTTGAAAATGGAAAAATTTCAGATTAGTGATTGTTTGATGTTGCTTTTATTGGCACAGCTGGAAACTTAATGTTAATATGTAAATTTTCACCTGTGTATGCGCTATGAGAAGAAGCTCTGTTCTAATAAACAGTTGGATTAGAATAATTTAAGAATTACTTAACTGCTAGCCAAACTTTCAATTTTTTATGTTCATTCTTAAGGGGAAAATCATGTCATTCTTTGATATGTCTAATTTTTCTCCCAATTTTGACCACCTTTTGAAGAATTGAGCCAGTATCATTTGTGTAATTAAACCTGTTGCTTGAGTCTTGATTCTGCCTTTCTCAATCGTAAAAGCTGTGCTTCATTTTAAAATGCCAACAAACTATGTCTGTACAAACTATGTCTGTACAAACTATGTCTGTACAAACTGCCTTGTAATCACAAGCCCATAGCTTGTGTGTGCCTAACAGAGCACTCAGTGCAGCTCAGGGACTGTGATGCGAGAAGGAATGTAAAAATCTTCAAGTATTTTGAACTTCATTTTCAGATTCAGAGGCTAATCATAGGGAAGAAGGTGATAGGCTGTAAATCAAGCAATGAGGTACAAATCATGTCAGTTGTATAAACATTTATTTTGCCAACAAATTAATTAAATGCCATTTGTTCCTCACAGGACATGAAGATGCATCCAGGAAATCTAACCATAGTCACCAATACACATATTCAAAACTAAATAAGATGTGCCATGTTGTGTTCTCTTTCACGTTTTCTGATAGATGTATGAGATTCAGTTATACCAATTTGATGGTTCATGTGGGCTGTGTTTACTCACTAGGAGTTCTGAGTAAGCAAAACTAACATGTTGCTTTCTTGTAAATAATGGATTTGGAGATTTTTTGGCATCTTCAAATGTGATACAGAACAATAATCTCACTGCCCTTTTCTCAACGAGTATCCTAAAAGCCTACAAAATTAAGCAAAGTCATAATGAAGAGTAACTGCAAAGAAAAGCAACTTCCAGTGTCTTCTTTTTTTTTTTTTACTGTGAGTTCTTATTTCTTTTTCTATAATTGGATCAAATATAAAAATTAGTTAAATATAAAAGTGGAAGCATTATTAATTAGCTGAAAGCTGAATAATTGCAAATTAAGAAGCCCATAATATCATATATGATTTTCTGCCTTTATCTGTTCACATGTGCTTATCCTTATCCTCTAATGAATGAATTTTGTTTATGAAATTAGTACTTCCCAAGTTCTGTGCAACTTAGTGCTTGTTTTAAACAGTAGATTAATTAAGCATACATTTCTTCTTTCATAGTGCATTTGCATATAGCCAAATTTAAACATAAATTAACACATTTAATGAAACTTTCCTTTCTGAAAGCTGAACTATCTGCTTTTTCAGTCATAACATTGAATAATTGTGGAATTCTTTCATCCTTGTCTTACTGTCATGCCTTTTTTCAAGGGAGTAGAAGAAATTAATTCAGTTCAGATGTTGTCATCAGCAGATCCTGTACATAAAATATTATAAAATAGTACATAAATTTCTGATCTGGAGTTTCAAGCATTGAATCCTCTTTCTCATTTCTGATTTATAGAATGTCCAGAATCCAATATGTAGGATAGAATACCTGTAGTTACATTTCAGAGGCCTTTCCAGAAATGGAATGCTGAAAATCTGTGGCTTTGAATGGAGATGAATTATGGAGATTTCAGATTGACAGATTTAGATATCCCAAATTTACAGAAACCACTCAGCTTCCTCAAATTTGCCTTAGTTCTCTTCTTGTTTTTCAAGTCATTTACTTGAGCACAATCAAATCTGAATGTTATAATCATCTGATGAACTGATTTTACTAAGGATAACTTCAAACATCATCTGACTTATATTTATTTGATGCTGTAAAAGTAATTTTTAGGTTTAGACTAAAATGAAGAATATTGGTAGGAAACCTAATGTTTGGACATTCCAGATGATTGGTAGGATGTCCTGCCATTTTTAACAGAGGTATAAGCAGATTCAATTAATTTCTAGTTTAACAGTGACACTTCTTAAGTCCATTTCTAGTTTCTATATGATAAATGTAATTTCAAAACTTAGAGGTTAGTCACATTGCTGTTCAGGGCACTGTGTGGGATCTTTATTATCCCATCTCTCCGGGAAGTAACCGAGAAATAATCTGGTGTGCACTTTGAAGCTGAGCTGAGAAGTTGTCAGTGTGGGTGTTAACCTATATCCCTCTCAAATGCCAGGAATATGTTTCTGAAAGAAAAAATAAGGAAACTGTCAATTGTCTTTAGATCACACAAAACTGTGATACTTTCTAATGTTTATATACTTTCTGTTTCCTTTCAATTTGTCCAGATACTATATGGGTTTTCATTTTCCATGGCCCTTTCTGTACTGTAGGGCAAGTTAAAAGCTAACCTATTTTCAAATTCAGTAATTATTTCTCCACTTTCTGCTAGATGCATCTGCAGTTCAAGAGAAAATTAATTTTGTGTAGTTCAAAAGTCACTTTGTAAATCAGAAGAATTAACTAGAAACACTACATTTAACTATATTGTGTACATTTGCTCCTAGAATCTAATACAGAAATTTATGGAGTTGGTATTATAGTGGTTTGAATTCTGTAGTAAAAACAAAATTTGTAATTTTAAAAAAGTAACCTGCAGTACATTTATATGCTGAATAGCTCTGAATTTGCAGTCAGACTTCTAATCTACCTCAGAATAAATGTGAAGAACCTGCCTTCTAACAAAGTTCTGCTGGATGAGTGCAGAAGCATATGAAAGAGAAGTGATTATCTTGGTTGTGAGAACTGATCTGACTTTCATTTCTAGAATTCTTCCTGAATATTTTCTGCACTGTTTCTTCTATCCCCTGAACATAATGACTTATCTGTGTAAGAGATAATTGAGAAAAGCAGTCAGGTAATAAATATAGTCCTTTTACTGTGCATTTCAGATGTGTCTCAGTGTTGTGTTTGGTTGTTCTGCAGTCATAGAATTCTTTGTGGAAAGTGTCAGTCTTTCTGCAGGCCTGCCTAGATCATAGAAAATATACTGAATTTATCTAAAGAAACATAAATCATTACTATGCACGACTGTTGAACTCTGGGCTAATGTCATGGAGAGGAGGAATTTGAATGTTTAGCAACTCATCTTACAAGAAGCAGTAATACTTCTTCATGAAATAAATGCACATTTACAAAATGTACGTGATTTTTACTCTCCAGAGCATTACTGAGTAAATGGCTGAGGCACAGAAGTCATACACACACATTTGTATTCGTGCATGCCACAAGTATTTTTCAGTTGCATAGGAAATGTTGTTGGACTTTGTTGCTTTGAGCAAAATTATAGTTGCCTTGCAATTCTTGCTGTGTAAATTCTTACAGTTGAATGATTATCCAGACAAATTAAGAATTTGTGTTTATAGGGTTTTTTACATACTGAAAAACAGTGGTCATATTTGTAGAATTTCGCATCTCACAACTGCCTTCTAAAGTCCACCTTTCAAATCTCAAATTTTCTGAATTCTTGCCAAGAATTTATTTTCATTTCAGTAAATAAGCTTCTGACTCTCAGTTATAGTGCTGGTGCTTTATAATAGAGGAAGTGATAATAGGGGAAAACAGTGATTAAAGTTCTGTCAAGGTAAAGAACTGTGAAGAAATTGTAACCTACCAAAAATTGTTCTGATGTATTTATTTAATTAAAGCAATTATATCAAGCAATATTAGTAGTGTTGTATCAATGCAATGAATATTATGGGGGGAAGAGGGGAATTATACTGACAACATTCTTCTTGGTCACACAAAGTGACATTATTTATATGCTTTAAAAACTGTGTTATTCACTTATTTGTGGAAAAAAAAATACTGTGAACAGTTCTGTAGGGCATTTCTTTTTATTTTGAAAGCAAAGCTTGTTTCTCTAAAAATGAGTGGATTTTTTCTTTTTACAGTGTTTTGGAATCATAAATTTATAAATAGCATTTGCAGAGTGTAAACTCATAGTTTAAAGTATTGTGGACTTCAAAAAATATAGTTGGTGACACTGTAATAAAAAAAGAAAAGTAGTCCCAGTGGTGCCAATCCACGTGTGCCATGGAAAAATGTGTGCCTAAAATCTTCAACAAGGAATGAAGAAAAATTCTGTATGTGAAATTTTTCTTTTCGTAAAATCACTTTAGCAGTGTTACTGGTACCCCAGTGCATTTTACTGATACTTTTCCGAACCATCTACCAAGTTTTTAATTTCTCAGGCTTTGTAGAAGATTCAGACTACCACCAATGAGTATATAATTCATTTTTTGCTTAAGTATTTCTAGAGGTAGTTTTAACTTTTTTATGCAGGGTACATATCTTCTAGTGAATAGTTTCAGATTGGCAGTACAATACTGTAAATTGCTTACAAAAGCACAAGGTATTTCTTTTATTTTACTCACCATTTCTGGTAAATGGGCTGCCTATATGATTGTTTAAAAGTAATGCTGGCATACTGAGTCTTTTGTGCATTCCACTTTATCTAATAATCTGTTCTTTGTTATTGAGCAGAAATGGAAATGGAAATGCTAATTTTAGGAGTATTGTGTGTTGCCCAGTGATTCTGATTTCATGTTTATTTAAATTACAACAAACAATTCAGCTGGGTTAGGTCATAGAGCATTTCAATTACATCTAAAATAAAAGGAAATATAAGAGGATGGATTGCTTTTTCCATGTTACCTGCACTTTTTCAGTGTGACTTCTCTATGCCCTGTGATGTTCAAAATTGAGACATCCTCAGAATTTAGGATTTGAAAGTTTGTTGAACATTATTACAGTATGTTTGTCCTTTTGGGTTACAGATCTCTCTGTATAGTCTCTCACTAACCAAAATGCAGCAAGGGTACAGCATTTGTAAAAAGCTGTGAAAATAATCCTGCAAGAAGTTAAAAGTTTTTAGATTTTCGTTTGATTTATTAAGGGGGGGTAGCATGTACTGGTATTTATTTTACAGTATCTAGCAGTGCAAATTTCGTGTGGGGCTTTTAGCTAAGTTCCGAGATGCATTTTGTGTTCAAACTCAAAGGAAATACTTTTTGCCACCTAATATTAGTGTGTTCTATTTGCATCTTTCTTACTGTGTCAGAAGAACAACTGGCATGCTTTTTTACTTTGTTATAGAACAGAGTACCAGTTCTGAGAAACAATGCAAGACTTTTGCACTTGAATTATTTAGATCATATATCTTTAAAATACAAATCAAAAATAACTGTGAAGTGACAAGCAAGAAAATTCAGCTGTTCATGGTTTTAGTTGTAGTTAAAAGCAGTTGTTACCTGTCTATACTTATTTTTTCTTTTAATGTACATTTTTAAATAATATTAGAATCATAAGATCATTTAGATTGGAAAAGACCTTCAAGATCATTGAATCCATCTGTGAAGTCCTTCACTAAACCATTGTCTTTTCATTGTCCTTCACTAAACCATTCACCATGTCTTTTGAGTACCTCTGTGAATGGAGACTCCACCACTTCCCTCTGCAGCCTGTCCCAATGCCTGACCAACATTTCCCATGAAGAAATTTTCACTAATACCAATGTGAACCCCACCTGATGCAACCTGGGGCCATTTCCTCTTGTCCTGTCACTTGTTCTCCTCCTGCTGGGCCCAAAGTGCTATCCCTACCTGCTTACCCCCTTCTGTCATAGAGTTGTAGAGATGACAAGGTCCCTCCTGAGCCTCCTTTTCCCCAGTTCCCTCAGCTGCTCTTCATCAAACCTGTGCTCCAGACCGTTCCCAACCTCTGGGGGGAATCTGTTGCCTTCTCTGGACACGCTGCAACTCCTCAGTGTCCTTCCTGAATTGAGGGACCCAGAACTGGACACAGTATGCAAGATGTGGCCTCACTAGTGCCTGGACAGGGGCATGGTTACTGGCCCTGCCCCAGCTGGCCACAGGATGCCCTTGTGCTTCTTGGCCACCTGGGCACAACTGGCTCATGTTCAGCTGCTGTTGACTGGCACC
The DNA here is from genome assembly GCA_037834095.1 of Argya squamiceps. Classification (NCBI taxonomy): domain Eukaryota; kingdom Metazoa; phylum Chordata; class Aves; order Passeriformes; family Leiothrichidae; genus Argya; species Argya squamiceps. The sequence goes on from JBBMKD010000115.1 coordinate 15,100,195, forward strand.
CCCCGGGTCTTTTTCCACCAGGCAGCTTTACAGCTACTTGGCCCAAGCTTGTAGTGCTGTGTGGGTTTTTTAACCATGTGTTATTGTTCTTATTCCTGTGAAATGCTGCAAGGTAACAATTACTCTTCTGGGGAAAAAAAAATTTAAAAGACTCAGTTTGTCTATACACTTCTAAAACTGGAAAGTAGCTATTAATATCATTCAAATTTTTAGGCTTTCTTTTTAAGAAACATCGTTTTCTTCAAATGTCAGTGCAATTTATTTTAGATCATTAAATATGCTCTTAACTTCTGCTTTATTGTATTTCTGCAGAAAGATTAAATCATCCATCTTTATGCATAGAGAAAACATAGTTAGGGACTCCAAAAAGGATCTTTGATTTCAAGATAGAGCAAGGGATTCCTATCTTGTTTTCATGATAAAAATAGCATATCTTAGCTGAGCCTCAGTATGGGATACAGAGACGCTATCTCTTCCTTTCCAGAATAATTTGAAGTTTTGGAAAAAAGCTAGAATAGGGAGGGCAGTATTTCATCACTGTATTCCTGTAGAGAAATTGTGGAATATAGACACAATTCGTATACTGTATAGATAAGTATTTTTTAATAATTATTTTTACTAAGTCCATCTATTTTGTGTATTTTGATCATATATCAGTACAGATGAAGTGCAGAAGGCTTACAAAGTGAGCAGAAAAAATACCATCATGTGCTATGTTTTAAGAAGTAGTAGTAATGAGTGACCAGAAGTCAAGAAGGTTTTAATACCAATACTTATTAAATTGATTGAATATATATGAAGGGACATGTAAAGGTATAATCCATTGTATTTGCCTGCTATAGTGGTACTTAAAAATATAATCTTATTTCTCTGTTAAAAAAATGTCATAAGCAAATGGTGAGATTGCAAGCCTAGCCACACTTATTAATTATGATTTTTTTTTCTTTAATTAGAGTAGCTCTTTTGAGACTAAATCTTTTACCATTAGGCTTTTCAAAACCTATGAGATAAAAAGGAAGAGTTCTTTCAGAATATTATTTACATGATTTTAATTAATGATTATAATCTCCGTGGTCATTTTTGAAAAAGAGCACTTAATCCCTTAACTGGTTTTAATGATTTGCATTTTGCAAAAACATGTAAGCCCTGCAGGCTTATTATCTCTGAGTTTTTCCAAACCAAACTTAGTTTTAGAGAGCTGTGTTTTGTTTCTGCTCCAAGTCCCATTTCCTGTCATAACACCTGTTTCTCATGCAGAGTGAACTGATTGGTAGAAAAGTAAAGTTTGCTTCCTTGTGCCAAGACGGAACATAGCCCTCGGCAAGGTTATCTTTGAAAACAGTTTTTCATGCAGACACCGTATATAAGCAATATTGCTCTTGCCAAGATCCTCTGACTGGTGAAGGGTCGGAGCAAGAGTATTTTTTCTCATTGCTAGCGGCACGTACATGTAGCATTTCTTCTGAGGAAAGGCACTGTAGTGTTTCAAACAGAAGCTAGAAGTTTGACCTTCTAGGAGGAAGGTCATAAAGTGTTAGTGTTTATTGATAGTACAGAAGAAAGTGACTGTATAGGAATATGAAGGATAAACTCTGTGGCAAGCTGAAACTCTTTAAAGTACAGAGTTTTCAAATAATTCTTTAACAAAAATTAGTTCTAAAACTTTCATGTTTGCAAAGTTACTTCTTTGAATCTCAAAGCAGGATTATGCTTAGTGTTCCATATTGATGATTTGGGGAACCGATTCCTAACTAGGAGGGATTAGCATATAGACTGAATTTAAAGGTCAGAACTTCAGGTGCTTACTTACAGATTATTTTTTTTTTCTGTTTCCCACTTAATGGAAAAATGTGTAGCAAAAAAGATCAAGTATTGCTCTTGGTATCAATTGCATTTAGAAATCCATTAAAATTCGATTTTTTTCCAATGTATGGAACAAATAATCTTTTCTGTGACAAAGAATAAATGCTTAGGTATCTTCAGCACAGGTTTTTAAATAGAAGCTTGTGCTAAAGCTTACTTTAAATGGATAGGCTATAATCTACTTAGAAGCCAAGAATTTCTAATGTAAATTTGAATTAAATATTGTGTCTCACAGCTATAGTAATATAAAGTATATATTCTAGCAACAAGTGAGGAAATTAAAACAGGGTGAGGTAAGTTACTTCAGGTAATCCAGTAGCTATTCTTTGGCTACCCTCAGATAGCTAATGAAAGGCTTTAACTTCCAGAAAGTTCTTGGAGAGCTTCCTTTATATTGCTATTCTTAAAGAACTGTAGTAGTCCATCATATGTATCACTCATCATGAGATCGGGAGTGAAATTAGCAGCAACACTCACAATGATTAAAATTCACTTCATATTAAGAGCAACTGAACTCTTCTTTTATAACTGTGTTTTCCCAGGCTTAACTAATTTACGGGGAAAACTTGTATGCCTTACATCTCAGATTACACTGGACTCGTTGCAGGAGATTTCTTTCCTTGTTTTTATGATAGCACTGTATGTCAGATACAAGATTTTTTTGTTTGTTTTCGTTATCAAAAATATGCATGTCTGTACTTCATCTGATAGAACTTACTTTTATTGTAATTTTTTTTAAATTTTTTTTTATAGCAAATAGATTTTTAAATTAAGCAGATCATCTGTGTTATGTATCTTAGCCTTAAACAACAACTATGTATAGATGCAAAGTACATGAAACCCTTATAAAGGAGCTGCAGGATGCTGGTTTTTGATTTTAGCTTGTCATTTGTTCTTTGCAAGCAACGAACATCTCCTTTCCTGGTAAAAAACTTTTTCTGATTAAAAAAAAAACCTGTTTAAAACTGCTATATAGCAAGATCAAGGGCTGTTGTATTTAATACTTCACTGAACCATGTTCATTGGTTTCAAACTGTTTCTTCTTCATTAACTTGACATGTACGTGCCACTGGGTTGGTGTGGGCTGGGATAGAGTTAATTGTTTCCACAGCAGCTGTTATGGGGCTATGATTTCTATAATGTTCAATGATTAGAATTGGTTCTGAAGACAATGATGATATTACAGGGTTGGGTATTTTAGTTATTGCTGAGGAGTACTTACATAGAGTAAAGGCCTTTTTTGCTTCTCATTTTTGCAGCAAAAATCCAAAACATAACACTGTGATACTTACTATAAAGAAAATTAATCCTATCACTGCCAAAACCAGCACACAGAATTGTGTCTGAAGTAAAGCTTTCTTTGTGTGCTAGGAATGATCTTTTTAATTAAATTGACTTGGCTTTTGACTAGTAGGATAATTAGCTCATCTTCGCAGGTTTTTCTCAGATAGAATTTACGACGTATTTTCAAAACCAATACGTTTCCTTGCTTTCTCAGTGGTGCAGCAGACATGAAGTGCTTGCTTACAGTGAGGCATATATATCCTATTATGTGTGTAAAAAATTAACTGTTGAATCTTGAGGTCAGTGTCAGTGTCTTGGCTTTCAATTTTAATTGAATGTTTACTCATGGGGCATAAGGCCAAAAAGAGCAATACCATAGGAGCAACACTGTTTCTTTTACAAAGTTAATTAGTCTTTCTTGAGTTCTCCTAAGTCCTGAGTAGTAGTTGTGTATATTGGACCCATGTCTACAGCCATCATAAACTAGGTATCACTCATTATTCTGTAACACAGTATGTACCACATCTTTAATAATTCTCAAACTTTAATGCTATAACCAGTTAAATCTCTACATTTATGCAATAATGAGTTGATTCTGTAGTTTCAGTTATTGAATTAGCTATTAAATGCTGACACCAAATGTTTATGGTTTTATATTTTTATAAATGGTTTTATATTTTTATAGTTTTATATTTTCTGTAAGTTACTCCTACTGAGTACACTGCAGAAGTTTTTGTCAATCTAAAATACCAGTAACTACCTAAAAGACATTTCCTCTCAACCCTACTTAAAATTGTTAGGATTGTATGTGCAATCCTAACAGAGGAATAGCAGAATGATAAAATCTTTTGGAAACTGGATATTTTATTGCTCTGGTATTATGCAGAAATCTTTATGTCTTTGTCATTTCCCCTCTAGAAACCTGAGGCATGAGTGTCTCAGGTTCAAACAGCAACTAGTTTGCCAATGAATTAGCAAGCTTTAGAGAGATTGGGACTGCAACCACTGAAACACTCAAATAATAGCTCAGCTGATGAGAAATTCCTTGTGTAAGATTGGTCCTTGGAAAATTGGTGGGGTTTTTTATTTACAGATTGCTTCTGAGTGCTCCTCTGAGCATTCAAAACTCCTAGCTTTTGCAGTTTCATTACATTACACTGAAGATGTGTGCATGAGCTATTCACTTGCTTGTCTAGTGACCTTATTCAACCCTAACAGAACTGAAAAACGAAAACAGCAAAAAAAGAGTAATTGGTCAGTTCCTTATTTTACACTTCAAAATACAGAAGCAACACTTGCAGCACTTCCTTCTTTTACATATTTTAAACTTTTCTGAATGCTTGTTTTACATAGTACATTTGATAAACAAGGCAGACAGTTAACGTGAATCTTGAAATGGTAAGGTAAATTCTGAGTTTAGTGCAGAATCATGAAAAGTCTGTCACAGGTGTCTGTGGGAATCCTGGTCCTACCTTTGTCTTCATACGGTCTTACAAGATTTTGTAGAATGACGTGTCACTACCGCAGCTTTTCAGGTAGTTTTTTGTAGTTTAGCATCACAGCCCTAAGCTGGTCTTCTTCAGCCCACTGCAGTCATACTTCAGGATTTTAAAAGGTGCAACATATCCTGTGCACTCTGCACAACACCACTGATGTACCTCATTGTGTGGCTTCCTCAGAATCTATTGTGAACAGTCTAGCCATCAGTGTTTTCTTCTGCAGCTATTTTTACATTGAATTGATGAAAAAAATCTGAGGGACAAACTCAAATAGCTAGACTAGTCAATCAGAAGAGTGCAGCTGAGGCCTCTGGGCTGTGGGAACTTGGGACCTGCAGCTGCAGGTTACAAGTAGGCAAAAGTAAGTGTGAGGTTAATGCAAGTACTGGATATTTTGCACGAAATAGCTGCTTATCAGGGAGTGAAAAGAAGAATGAAAATAGTTTTTTGGAGCAGTAGCCATTGTTTGAGACTGGCTTTTTTAGCACTGACCTGATCTAGAGAATTATTCTAAAGGAAAATTCAGACCATGGGGTTGGAAGGATAAGGGGCCTCAGGTTAATACTCCTGTGGTGAGTTCCTTGCTAAAGAAGTCGGGTGGAATGAGCAGTGGGAGTCACTTAGATGAGCTGTTCTCAATTGTTTCTCTCCCTTTAATGCAGTGACGTATTCTGCTGCTGGTCTCTTAACACTGCATGAGAACCATGCCTACCTGTCATTTTTAACTTTTGATGTGGAATAGCTCTAAAATAATCCTAGATAATAATAATCTAAATGCTCATTCAAAATACTCTTGTACATAAAAGTACATAAAAGTACATAAAAAGAAATAATATTGCCATCTGAATTTCTGTTGTGGAAAAAAGAAAGAACTGCTTCCAGTATTTTCTCTGGTATTTTACACCTTAGTATATTATTTGACTTTTGTCTGCCTCAAATTTTTCTCACATTTCATTGAATTCTCTAATCCTTCCTCCTCTTCTCCTTCCTTAGTCATATGCATAATGTGAGTAGTTTAAAAAATCAAAAGCAGCACACCAAAGAAACCACAGAATCACAACCATGGAGGTGCCTCTACATGTTCCGTGATTTTCCCAGCAAACTTCAGTGGTATACAAATGTAAAGTGAAGTGTTTTACAAATGTCAAGTGATGGAGGTCAAACTACCGAAACCTCTTCAGAAGCAGTATAGTGTTCCATACCCTGTGACATTTGCCAGATTATGGCAGTGGTCACTATCCAGAGGTTTTCAGAGCCACTTGCATATCGATTGCCACAAAGCCATAGGAAATGAGGGATGAAGTTCATCTCTAGTTGAAAGTATTCCATTGTATCTTGTTCTTTAAAAATAGATTCCTGTAGATTTAATTTTGTTTGTAGACAGTCTACTTCAGTGTCTTATTTTCTAATTAGTTAGTGGTAACATTATCTGGATATTTCTTGTTGCAACTGAACACCACCTCACCACTGATGAGGAGCAAGATTTCTTTTTGATTTCAACAGATTTTAGTCCATCATCCAGGTCAGTCCTTTGTAATTACTGTAACTGAGTTAACCATCTGGTCATAGGTGAAGTTTAGTGAAGTCTGAAGTAAAAAGGACATTTAATTTTGGTCTTTCAGAATCACATGTTGACAGATTTCCTTAGCAGTAGAATGATACAGAGATTTTTACCAGGTTTTCCTGTAACTACTGAGCATACTTTTTGCAGAATTTTTATTATTCTTTGCCCCTTGCTGGTTTTGTTTCGGTTTGTGCTTGGTCCTTTCTGATTTTGTCCCTAAATTCTCAGTCCATTATGCTTGCACATTTGATACAGTGTTCGTTTCTTTTAAATCAGTTCTGAGTTTAACAGCATAAAGAGTTTTGCTTTGTCTGCAACAACTTTTTCTCGCTATTCTTCCTCATTCTGTTAAATTTTGTTTCACCAGAATTTTGTTTTCTTAATGACTGGAAAATAAGGGAAAAAAGAGAAAGGAGATTACTAGGTTCAGAACTTGGAATCTAGCAAATTCAGAGGGACTTTGATTTGAACTCTTATTTCAAGATCACTTTCATTAGTTGACTTCAACTTTATATTCTCAGCCCTCTACTTAAAATATGTCTTAAAAAGCCTCAGTTCCAGTTGCCTGCTTCATCAAAATAGGTGCAAGCACATTGCAAACCCTTTGTGAATTGCCTGTTTTCTTCTGCAGATGACTGAAGTATCAGGTCAGCTAGTACGAATCACACTAAAATCACATTAAAAGCCTGATTCATGGTGTTGTTCTTGAGCAGGTTCTTAGAGTGAAATATGCAGTCCTGACTCAGTCTTGATTCAGTACTTACAGATGGTTCCAACTGAATAGTGCTCATATTACCTTTTTTGTGGTTTGTTCATATGCTTTTTTATTTTTCCATAAAGTTAGGTGTTTTTAGAAGTTGAAAATTACATTTGTATCTCATAAGTCAGAAAGTTATATTCAGGACAAAAATAGCAATAATGTCTACAGTTACCACCATAACTTACACCCTTTAAAACCCACTTGAGATGATACAGTGTAAGATAATACCATAACTTACTGCATAGAAAATCCTAATCATTGCTGTCTGTGCCACACCCTGGTGAGACACCGCCTCGAATTGTGTGTCCAGTTCTGGACCACTCACCACCAGGAGACGCTGAGAGGCTGGAACATGTCCAGAGAAGGGCAGAGGAAGGGTCTGAAACACAAGTCTAATGAGGAGGAGCTGAGGGAGCTGGGGGTCTCAGCCTGGAGAAAAGGAGGCTCGGGGGTGACCTTATTATCTCTACAATTTCCTGAGAGGAAGATGGAGCCCAGGTAGAGGGTCAGGCACTTCTCTAGCTAGCAAGTGACAGACAAGGGGAAATGGTCTCAACTTGAGGTAGAGGGGGCTTAGATTGGATATCAGGTAACAGTTCTTCATGGGAATGTTTGGTTGGGCATTGGAACAGGCTACACAGAGCTCTGGTGGAGTCACCGTCTCTGGAGGGATTTAAAAGACATGGAGATGTGGGTGGCACTTGGAGCATGGATTAGTAGTGGATTTTGTAGTGTTGGGTTGGTGGTTGGCCTTGATCTTGAAGGATGTTTTCCAGCCTAAGTGATTCTATGTTCTCTAAAGTCAGCAATCAGTAGCCTGACTTGGTGTGATGGAGAACTTTAAATAACTAAGAATGTGGCATTTTATTCAAGTTAGCAAATATTTTTTGATGGGGCTTGTCTCACTAATCAAATCTATATGAAATAATTATTAAATAACTCTGCAAGATGCTGCTAGTATTGTGAAAATACAGCTAGAAAGTTCCTTTGATTCCAACATTAGTAAAGTATCATAAATTTACATTTCCCTAAGAAAGACATTATTAATCTTTTACATAGCATGTGTTAATGCATCTTCTTTTTCATGTAGAAGTAAATATAGTAATTACCTTCTAAAAAATAAAAGAATTTTTTTTTTTTTAGTTGAGACATTGTAGATAATTGGTTTTTAACCTGCAGTTGATTCTTAGCAAACGTTCTCTGCATTTCTCAGCCTAGGATAGTGCACTCAGTGATTCTTCTACTGGGGTTCTATGAAAATGGCAAAACTAAAATTCTCATACTAGATGATCTGTATTTAATTGTTTTGAGAAGTGCTGTTGGGTCTTAATTTTAAAATACCTATATATGACAATATTCCACCTCAATTTTACAATAGCACCTTTTGAAAAATGTGCTTATTTACGAGAGTTTATTTTTCTTATACACCCAGATAGCAATCAGTTTTTCTTTAAGTAGAAATTGTTAGTTATTGAAAGGTTTCTGCCATTAGATAATACAGGATTGTAACAAGTGGGTGTCATTCTGCTTGAATTTCAAGGCCCTTAATGTTATGAAAATGATATCCTCAGGATGTTTTACATATATCAAAGCATGGAATTAAATTATAAATCAGATAAAACCATTATGTGTGTCTCAGTCACACAGTAAAACTAATCTGTGCAACAAGCCAGTCAATATGGCTGAACAGTGGTACAGTAAGTGATTTCTAACTAAGTTATACATGTGTTTCAAACAATAACTCAGTTATAGCATAGTATTTTTCTGCACTGTTATTTAAGGTCATGCAAGTTCCATTTTGTTAAACTTTGTTAAATTAGGGATTAGAGATTGCAGAGACTTGATTGAAAAAATTCATTTAATGGAAGATTTCAGCTGTTTTATGGTTCGAAGACACTGTGAAGGATTAAAAGCATGTCTGTACATTTAAACACTGTATATTCTTGTGTATTTGTGTAAAAGCAGAAATTTAAGACAGTGCTTAGTAGACTGCCAGTGCTTCAACATATTACTACCAACCTGCTTTCTGAGGGAACCTTTTGTCTGTTAATGAGAGCACCCCTGCCAGAGGAATCAATTCCCAGGTAGATAGCTTAGCAGGATCACTGATGGCGCAGGAGGGGATGTTACAGAGCTGTAGAGCAGTGCTGCAGCCTGTGTGGAGAAGGCTCATGCTGCTGTGGGTGCAGAACAGAGCTCCATTCTGCAGCAGTCTGGTGCAGCACCTTGGGACCTTCCTGAGGTGCCTGTGGCACAGCAAGGGGACAGTGTGCCAGGGGGTGATTGTCACAGTGACACTGCACTGCCATGCTCATGGTCAGGGTGCCAGAGAGAGGCTATTGTGAGTGAACTGGTACACTTGTGGCAGGTCACATTTCCACTCTGCACTTAACAAGGATAGGGTGTTTTATCTGGAGACAGAAGTGTGTCATTACTCTATTCCTTCCTATAAACATGTTTTCTTACCTTCAAAGCAGATACAGTCTTTTCGTACTGTTACTTTATACTGCTTTTATCTTTATTATTAACCTTAAAGAGTGTGCAGAGGTCACATATTTGGCCTATGTAGCATAAAATTTGAATGATGAATTTGATAGATAGGATAAAATGTACAGAAGAACAGCAGGGCACACAGAATGCTTCAAATAACTTCAATGTACTGGGTAATTCCAGTGTTGTCTAGTGTAACAAAATGTATGTGCTCATGAGGAGGCAAAATGTGTTTCTGCTAGGCTGTAAGAATTTATATTGAGCTTGTAATGAAGAGCATCAAATTCAGTGAAGTTGTTAGTGAGGAACAGAGGGATCCCAAGGAGCTGTCAGCACAGGCTGGGACACTGGTCCTCCAGTCACTTCTAGGTGTACCAGCCTCCCCTTTACCAGAGCTACAAAGCTGTTTTGGCAGCCTTCCTGCCCTCTCTCTCTTCCTCCACTTCGTAATGAGTTTCCCCTAATAGCTTCTGCCTGTAAGAAACCCACCCAAGTCAATGTCTTCCGTTTTTCTCTCTTTGAAACTTCAAGGGGTAAATCCTTGCCTTGAAGGGAATGCACACTGATGCTCTTAATGGCATGTGGTGTTCATGCAACAGAACTAGCAAGAAACAGACAACTAAACCCCCTTCCCCCCAAACTTTTGAAAGTTATAGTAAATGGGGGAATAAGAGAGCAGAATGACTGTGTTTATTGTTATTGACTACCACAGCTACACAGTAATAAACATAATACAATTATGGAAGTCCTAATGTGATATTAACTGAGTAGTTTTGTTTATTTTGTGTTCAGAAACCCCTTCAGAGACATTGTCTTCAAACTTTTAAACATTCATACGCAGTGCAGATGAAGAGAAAAATAAATAAGAAAGTAATTTATTTCTATGGTTATTAAATTTATAATGCTTGAGGTATCCCTGGAACTTCTCATACCACCATGCCTAAGAGTATCACACTGATGTATGAGTAAAAAAGAAAAAGAGAGTAATACCACCTTTTCTGATTGAAGGTAATGTTACCCCAAAGATTGTGTGTGTTTTTCAGATACGCACATGAGTTGCAGTTACATTTGATGTTGAATATATTTCTGTAAAAGAGTAAAGTGCAGATTTTTACTCTAGTTTCCCTGGGTTTGCCTTTTCATCCCCACACCAGAGTTAATGTTAAAAATAACATTGGTTAAATGCCACTTCATGGTCTCTTCTCTTATTTATAGATCTGGTACATCCACTTACCGTCTTAACATGTAAGCTGCAGAATGGTTACCTCTGTCTAAAATATTAACCAGATAACTCACTTCTAACCCTCTATTAGCAACACATTGGTCAGTCTCTGTTGATGAAATATAAAATTAAAACCATTACTCAAGACAGAGATATAATAACACCATGTATCATTTGACATAAAGTGCTCAAACTTTGTAAAGTGCAGAAGTAATATCCCTCCCTCTTTGGTCTTCATTTAACAATCGTGTGCTTTTACAGGCTTTTCAAGAGAACATTTTAGACAGTGGAAGTGCCTGGAAATCAAATCTTTATTAAATATTTATGGGGGAGGACACCTAATGACTTCTAGGGGACCCTGTGAATAGATTCAGTATCCATAGAGTGCACTTATCATTGTTTGTTGTTGCTATGATGGTTGATATTAAATATTTAAGTGGTGGCAATTTGCTCAAGCTTTACAAGACCAGACCAAAAAACCCGCAACATACTATTCCAGCCTTTAAAAACTTTGTCTTAATCAAACAAGTACATAAAACTATGAAACATACTATGAAACATACCTGGAAAACAGACCTGAGGAGAGCACCTTTCCACATTGCGCCTGCTTTCCCTCTGCCAGCCTCACTTACATGCCTTGCAGCAGCAGGAGTTGCTGCAGGAGAAGGGTGCTTCCTGTTTGCTTCCTCACCTTTACAATAACTTCAGGGACTTTTTGATTGTTTGACTTTTTTCATTTCCGCTGTGACATAGTGCTAGAGAAAATGGGGAGGGGCACTATTACCATATGCAGAAAGAAAAGGCCCAGTTACCAAAGGCTTCACTTATGTAGGACTGGTCACAACAAAAGAATGTGGAGCAAGAGTGTTTGGTTCACTGAGTGGAAACAGAAGACATTGGCCGCTTGGCATGCAGGTACAGAATTGTCATCACATAGTAAGAACTACAGCAAAGTCTGATGGGAACTGAAGGAAAGAGATTAAAAAAAGGTATGGTCCCCAGTGCTGCTGGTGAAAAAAAGGGATGTCATTTTTCAGAGCTAGTCAACATGCATGCTAAGTCTATCATCCTGATATCCTTAAAAGACAAAAACAATAATTATAAGGAGGAGGCTTGTTTGGAAGGCACCACAGAAGTAGGTACTTTGTAGCACTGAGTGTTGAGAGTAGCATACCAAACAAGCAACTCCACATTTTAACAGTTTCTACGGATAGAGACAAGGAGGAAACAAGGCGGAATTGAAACATCTGACCTTAAATAATGAGGAAATTATGTAGCATATAGTATTGCCATCTCCCTTGAGTAATAATTGTGTATATTCAGGCTTCTTTTTTTGCAAAACAGATTAACATAGGGAGAATGAAAAATGGTACAGAAGGAAGTCAGAGAATCATCATCAGTTACCCACCAACAGAGGATGTAAAAACAAATAATAAGAAATTGGAACCACCATAAATAAAACTAGAAGAAAGACAAGGTGTCACAAATTTGATCACTGAGATCCCTAAGCCAAGAGGTGTTCAAAATCTTCAGAGAAAAAAAAAAATGACTGAGCACAAAGGGGGCTGAAAGATTTTTTAGGATGAGGCAACAAGAGCCTGTGAGAGCACTTCATTTGAACTAAGCTGGAAACCAAAAATGCTAAATTGGATGCAGGCAGTAGCAGATAAGAAGGTGGATATGTGTGCATGAGTTCTTCCTCCAAGCAGTGTTCATTCCAGGTTATGATGAACTTAAACCATTGTGTGTGATAGATATTTTATGTTAATTAGGAATTGATTATGGTTTACTAGCACAGTCCTGATCTGTGGCTCAGCTACCATGGTATTGATGGATTGGTGTATGTTGTTTTAAATGTGCATCTGTCAGTTGGCAAAAGAAAGACTTTAAATAAAACAGTAAAACATTTGCAGTTTGGTACAGTTACTTTGGTTTTGTCCATTAGCTGAGTTCCAAATACTGTTTAAAAATAGAAAGTTTTAACTTTTTAGCATCAATGTACTGTTTCAATTTATTTGACATCTTCTGATAATTTAACTTAATTAAAAGAATGTTTGCTTCTTCAAAAACAATTACACTGGTTTTTAATATTCCTTTAATTTGCAAAGGAGAGCAGATTTGAACTCCTCTGTGATTTTAGGCAAGGTAAGGTTTTTCAGATATTAAATGCATTTAAAAATTAATATGTTGCACTTCAGTAAAGTTTATAAAAGTATTTTTGCTCTCAGACATCATTTTGCATAATAAGGAAAGGAACCCAGAAAGCAGTTACTAAGTTTCTGATGGTTAAATTAGAGAAAATTAGAAATTAGAAATTTATGAAAATTATAGGATCATAAAAATGTAAGCATGGAAGACCAATAATTTATTTTAAATTTATTCTCTGAGGCAGCTGAGTGTACCAGGACACTGATAAAAAGTTATGTCTAACCTTTTATACCATGTTGCTTCCTAGGAAGCCTGTTTTAGCATTCCACTGTTCTGACAGTAAGGTGGGGGAACACAAGGAAAGCAGTCCTTTTTTTTTTTCTTTTTTTTTTTTTCTTTTTTTTTCTTTTTCTTTTTTTGCAAAGATCATGCAGAACAATATATCAGTGTCTTTTTTTAATAGCTTCATTTGACACATAGGGAATCTCTTACATTTTTTCATCTTAGCCTTTGCAACAGATCGGCTAAGCCCAGTACCATCAACCTGACATTTAAATGCTAAAGTCTTATCTAGAGCTGATTTTGTCTGTTTTGGAAATGGGTCTCCTGGGCTGCAAGCAGAAGGCAGTATGAAGCACCTCAATTGTGCCTTTCTCATCGTAGTTTTATTAATACAATGCTGAATGAGATACACTTGTGTCATCCTGTTGGCTCTTGGATAATCTGTAATAAGTTGAAATATTTCACCAGTCCTTGTTCTGTTTGCTTTTAGCTTTACTAAAGCAGGAACAAAAATCTCTGTTCATTTTCTCTGCTTTATTCTGAAGAGGAGTCTAAATTTGTATATATTTAGAAAGAAAAAGTGTTGAAGATGCAATTTGGTTTTATCTTATGGTTTCGTAAGTAATAAATTATATTTAATTATCGAAAGAGAGCTCTTAAGTACTTCTGAGCATGCTATGAGTTAGGAAAAGCAGGAAAATAATATTTAGAGTTTTATGTCATGTGTAAAATACAAAGTTTATCTTCATAACCAAAAAGGAGAAGGATGTGATTAATGCAAGTTTGGTTGTCAGTTGTGTGTATCAGGGATGTTTTAACATAAATTTTGGAAAACCAGTGTTGTGGAGCAGGACAAGTGTCTAAAAAGCTTGTAGTCAGAAATCTTGAGTCACATAGTTGTTAATAATACATTAAATCTATTAAATATATGCTGCTACTCTAGCTGTCAACCTTTCTGTTTCCATTTTTCTATCAGACAGACTCCTTTCGTCCCTCTTTCCTCACTCTCGCTTTCATCCCTCTCCTCTGCTTTCACCCTTCTATTTTCTTTCTCTTTTTCTCCCCTCTGCTGTTTTTATTCCCCTTTTGCTATGCCCTTGGCAGTACACCAGTGCTTTTCTGCACCTGGGTTGTGTGAAAGTGGAAGAAAGCTAACAGAAATTCTGCTATTTTTTTAATATTTGCAGTATGAAATGCAAATAACTCTCCTTACAAATAAATTACCAGGAGAAGCAAAAACAGGTGAAAAACCACTCTTGTTTTTAAATTACTACATTTAAATAAAAGGTTGAGGCCAGAGGTAGGTTAGGATGGAAAAATTGAAAAAACAATTTGATTGTCGAGTTCTGATAAGAACTGAGAACTCTACTGAGGCAAAGTCATCATGCCCAAGATAGCAGAACAGGCAACATGGTGCACTTTCTCATCAGATAACGCCAGTTCAGGCTTATCAAAATCAAATTAGCCATCAGGAAGCCAGGATTCAAACACTGTTGGTTGCATCTGTACTTTTAGTCCCTCACCTGATGTTTCCCTTCGGGTGCCAGCTATCAAGGCGTGGCGATTTGTAACTAGATGCTGGGGAGTCTATGTTTGTATGACACAGAGCAGTGCTCCAGGTCAGTGAGGGACATCCTGCGTTACTGCAGCCCAGCCCAGTGGCTGATTGTCCTCCTGAGGAGCCCTATCTGCATCTGCTCTGTGAGCATTCTCTGTGCTCTGCAGGGGGAACCTGGACTTCATTTTTATTTTGGGACTTAGGAAAAGGTATCTATACATACCAAAGTATTCACGGGAGCCCAGTATACATTCAATTGCATTCTTATTGTTTACATTTTCTTAGAAAGTGATTAGGATAAATCTCAAGAGTTTTTTTATTTACTGGGAGTGTGTGGGTAGCTGTGTCCAGATGGGCATTAGATTTGGTGAAAATCCACAAAAAAGCATTTTCTGTTTTTTTTTTGACATGCTTAATATTTTGTAGTGATTTTTGTTAATGATTTATTTCACATGTTCATAGTCAATTTTAAATAGCTTTATTTCTAATGCAAAGGTCCATTTTAAGTAAATCTGACAAAATAATTGGAAGCGTGTGCTTGAATGTGATTGTATATATACTTATCACTTTAAAGACATCTTAACATTTAAGCAAAATCTCCTCTTCCCCAGTGTGAAAAATACAATTGAGAGAGTTGTGCATCCCAAACTGAGGAACAAGTAATAGAAATTTGCGTAATCCATCAAGATGGTTTTCCCTACACAGAGTCACTATGTATGAAGTTAAAATTATTTTGATTTCTTAGCAAATATGTTTTCTGCAGATATGAAGGGGACAAAACTGCCTTTTAAGCAAAATTTGAATCAGCTGACTGACTCTTGCATTATTTTTTACCATTAGAAGTACTGCATTCTCTGGGATGCTCATGGTGTAGGAAGGAAATGCACAAAAGAGAAAGCCATCTTCTGAAGAGATGAAATACAGAATAGTTCATGGTGAATATTTTAATGATGGAATTTACAAAATCAGCTATGTAATTGATCTCTGGTCCTTGAGAGTTGAGGACACATGGAGTTTCTTGGAGAAAATCACACAAGAAATAACAGGTTCCTCCAGTACATTTTTGAGGCAAGTCAGATTTACTTCTTGTTATAAAAGTTTTTGTTTATTATGGATGCTTCATGTCCTATCACTTCATAGTAGCACTGAGGCAGGTTATTGCCTTGTGTTCTGTTCCTGTTTTTCTGATTTGCAGCATTGAAAAGGCTGTGGGGAGGTAATTCTTGCTGTGTATTGCTTCCCATAAATGTTTTTGGTAATCATCAATTTAAACACTGAAATAGGTATGGAAGGGATAATTTATTGTTACTACTATGGGTATCTAGGGTTGTTAGAGGTCAGATAAATTGATGAAATTAGTAGGGGGGTGTGTGTGTGTGTTCTTTCTGTACTGTTGACAGGAGATTATGGATTCATCTACAGATCATGTCAGTGGAAGGACAGGGAACAACTTGGATATGTTTTTGTCTCTCTAAATCTTGTTTTGGAGATGAATAAGAAAGTGCTCAAGATCCCTGGAAAATTTTCTGTGCATAACTCTGTCTTGTAATGCCTGCTTTTTGATATTAAGCATTTCATGAATAAATAAACAAACATGGACTGTGGTGATTTCTGTATGAATGATTTTATTGTGGTTTGAATGAAATGCAGACACAAGTGAGTGTTAACTACAGAGATTGGGTCTCTGTGAATGGGAAATAGGATGTAGAAGCAAGCACAAGGCAAATCAGGATTTAATATTTATTATTCAGTTATGTTTCTGCCATCATTGATCAGTTCAGACCAATTTACTTATGAAACCAGTGGTTGCCAAGGTGATAAATGGAATAACTGTAATCCCTCACTAGTCTATAACACTGAACAAATACAATATTTTTTTAAAATAGGGTTTGGGTGGTGGTTTTGGGTTTTGGTGGAGTTTTTTTTAATTATTTACACTGTATTTATAGAGCTGTCAGCATTGAAAATAGAAAAACTTCTTAATTTTCCTTAATTTTTCTGTTTTAATTTGATTGGTTGTTTGTTTGGAGTGCCAAGGGAGTGCCTTTGTGGTGCTGCTCCTCTGCTTACTCTATCTTGGAGAAATCACAGGATTTTGAAAAACAAAAATGAAGTTTAAAAAATATTGCAACTTTTTTTTCATGTTTATTCTTAATATTTTCTTCATACTTGGTGTTTTGGTAGCCAGTGTTTTTTAATTAGTCATCATAATTTATTCTTTTATGAGTTAATTTTCTTCATTCCCTTAAAATTAAATGCTTTAAAGTATTACTGACACAGGAATCAAATTTGTGAATTAAAAATGTTTTCAGATAGTAATTCTAATAAATCACTTTAATTAGCATTCAAGAATCAAACACCTGTAGTAGTATTCAGTCTTAAAAAGAAGCTTTATTATTAAAAAAAAAAATCAGACCATCCTGCCATGTGGATTTTCTTATAATGTCTGTCGTTAAGTAATTCAAAGAAAACTTCCAGCCCCTACCCAATGAAGTGGCCTTAGAACCAATACCTGCTAGAACAGAGCTTTATAATTTAATGCCTAATCTAAAAAGTATTATATTTTCATGTTTTCAGTGAAACAGGTATAACAGATACATCAAAAATATAGTTACATTATTAAAATAGTTTTACTGTTAACTGAAGGTGCTAATCTCATACATTTATATAGGTTTAATTCTAATTTATTCTAATTCTAGTTTACATTTTTTTCTGTCATATAATCATATGTTTCTGTGATTTATGTTTATCTTGTTCTTCTTTCAAGATTCATTTGTAATCATGATGGTATAAGAGAAGGTACAGCAAGCAGTGGGATTTTTCTATCCTTTATGCATTTTTTTATGTCCACTCTTTAAAGATTTAATCAGATCAATAAGCAAATTGTTGGGCTTTCTATATGTGACTGTAAATAACACTGATTATACCATTTAGTTTTCATGGGGTTTCAGTGATTGAAAAATGAATTTTTATATTAATTGCTTGATAATCAAGTCATTATTAACAAGTCACTTAAAATGGAGAAAATTAGGGTTGATGTATGGAATTATGCTTTCTATTTTTCAAGCAGTGCAGAAAGTTCAAGAAATTTAATCTTCTGTCAGGAAGTAGTTGTTTTCAGCCACTATTTTATTAACCAAAAAGAGAGATTCAGGTTTTCATATTATACAGTATGGGTTTTGTTGTTTTTTTTCTTTACACTGATGAGCAGAGTATCTGTCTCAGGTAATCACTTGGACCACAAGAGTTGTCTACCCTGTTTCTGTTGATTTTTCAACTTGATTCTTCTTTTATTGATATTGAAGTATCTGGAAATTTTAAAAAACATTTAAAAATTTAAGTCATCTTTCGACATGGGATAAAACCTTACACATAGTGAGAGAAAATGATACCTGAAAATTGCTAGTATGTGTATTTTTCTTCCTCAAATGATCTTTAGCTATTTTTGTGGCCTTTCCTCCAGTAGCTCACACCAATATTCAGTGGGGGAGTTTCTGAATGATAGATCCGAAGTGTAGGATTGCAGGTTTTCTGCTATTGTGCCAGATATTTATAACAATGTGTTGCAAGGTAGGGGTCTAAATAACTTCTTACTTTCTGAGAATGGAGAACTGGAATGTATTAAAATTTTTCATTTTGGTGTCTGTTGTACAAACACTTGTGCGTGAAATTCCAGTGATGCTTTTAGCTTATATAAACTCTTTTTCATTTACAAGGGTCTGTATTCCGGTATTATGTCTTAGATTTTTCTAGTTTGATCACACTTCAATATTATTTTCTTTTAATGTGTTCTGTAGTGACTTAATAATCATTCATACCTGTTCTATAACTGACTAACAGCTAAAACAATGTTATAAATGTAAATTATTTTCCTGATGATTAATGTGTAAGCCAGTATTAACCTGTATAATCTATATTAACCAGTATAGTCTTTATGGCAAGATTGGCCCTTTGTAACTCTGTCTGGGTCAAAAAGTGAGGGCATTGTCCTTTGACCAGAAATGGGAATATGTCACATTTACACCTGGTTGCTCTTTCTCTTCATGCTTTAAGGTTACGATTTTTAACAGCCAAGTAAGTGAATTGAACAGAACTGCTACTTTCCTTTAGAATTTTGTTTCCCAGTTTCCTGTGCAGCTATTTGATTTTATCGATGTTAAAGCCTATTGAGATATAAATGAGAAAAGGCTGCATTTCTCAGATCACAGAAATTAGTGAAAGCACACGCTTTTTTGTTTACTATATTTGTGATTACTTTAAATGTGACCATTTGTGTAGTATGTCCTACTAGAAATTATTTTTGCTTTGGTTTGTGTAGATTATATTACAAAATGTCTGTATTTTTGAGGGGTTAAGTTTACATGCTATTGAATCAGCTGCAGTAGCTTTCCCAGATGCATTAATTTAACAAATGCGTTTGTAGTTAACTGCCCCCTTAACAGTGAAGGGAAATGAATCACAAGCCCCAGAGCTAAAAATCTGTCCAGATTAGCCAAATAGCCAATGCTTTCTAACTGTGAGGTTCAGCAGCTCATACCCCTGTGTGCTGGGACAAAGAGGGACTTGTATGACACAGTTACTTCTGGGGAAAATACCCAGTTACACTGGAGCCATTCTGCAAGCATCATCTCCCAGAGTTGTTGGTTTGTCTAAGTGAGGGAATGCTTCTCTCATAACATAATGGTCATCCAAATATGCCCAGAGTAATAGCCCTTCAAATCAACCAAGATGTTATGCTCAAGCATTTGTTTGGCATGTCACCTTCACCTGGAAAAGACTTGTGCAGTTCTTGAAATATTAGAGAAGCATCACTGGTTTGGGTTAGCTCAGTGAGCGAAGGATTCCTGACAGGTTGGGGTATTTTTCAGTAAGCATTTGCATGATACATTTGACAGGCTCATCTGGATGACTTCTGCATAGAGAAAAATTTTAGTTTATGAGCTTTTTCTCACTTTAAATGCTTTGGGGTACATTTAAAGTAGTAATAGTGTACAAAAAACCCCCCCAATTTACCATGTAAAAGCAGAAAAGTCATAACTTTACTCCAGTCAGCAACTAAGTACCATGTAACTCACACCCCCACCTACTCCCACCATGGGATGGGGAGGAGAATCAGAAAGAAGGCAAAACCCGGGGCTTGAGATAAGAGCAGTTTAATAATTGAAATAAAATAGCAGCAGCAGTACTAGTAGTAGTAGTAGTAGAAGTAGTAGTAGTGTTCTAGCGCACTACTGTTCCTGCTGTTCTGTTATTCCTGCTGTAATGAAAAGAGGGACAACAAAATGAGAGAAATAAAGCCCAAGAAAAAGAATTGAAGCACAATGCCATTGTTCACCACCCACTGACTGATGCCCAGACTGTCCCCCAGCAGTGCTGGGCCCCTCCTGGTCAATTCCCCCTGGTTTGTATACTGGACATGGCATTCTGTGCTATGAATATCCCTTTGGCTCGTTTGGGTCAGCTCTACTGGCCATGCTCCCAGTCAGCTCCTCATCCACCTCCACACTGGCAGAGCTTGACTTGTGGTAAGCACAGTTCAGCAATAACTAAAACATTACTGTGTTATCAGCAAGATTCTCATGCTAAATTGCAATCACAGCACTGTTCAGTGTCCTTTCACTCTACTCCATCCCAAGGATCTGCCATTCACAAGAACCTCAGTAACCCCTCCTCCAGAGGCCGGTTTTAATACTAAATTGGTATTAAGGACAGTCTAGGAACATTTCAGTGTGTTAAACTACATGAGGCTCTTACTGGCTTACATGGCTTGTCTTTTAACCTCATGTTCAAAATACTTCAATTCCTAACCCTCAATATTTTAGTATTATGCATGTTATGTTTTTTTCAAAGGAACAGATTTACAATTGACACCTATAGTCTTCAGGGAGCACAAGGAACTTGGGTGTAAAGAGTTGAGGCAGCTTTCAAATGCAAAGACTCACTTGTATAACAGGCCTTTAGAGAAGTTGCTAAAGGGTGAGGACGTGTAGATTGATTGTTTCTCTGCTGCTTTGGCAGTGAATATGCTGTATTTTGCAGAAAGGATATTGCAACTGGACCGTGACCATTTAGTTCAGATACCTTCTTATTCTTGCAGTTATCTGTTGAGATGGTAATGTGCTTTCCATTGTCTGATACTTGGAAGCTTTTCTTTTATTATTTTTGGCTTAGGTAATGGCAGCTTTAGTTTGGATTTTTCAAAATTTCTTGATAAGCAGTCCTACTAGTCTCCTGACAAGCTTTATTCTTAAGACATTTAAGTCAAGGTAGTTGACAGACCTGAGGTTTTTGACTGCAGTGTTAAGAATTTCTGTAGGTTGTTCAAGAGTCATGAAAGAAGAAAATAGTTTCTCCTCCTTATGTAGGCTCTGAACATTTGGTGGCTTTTTTCTGAGATGTTAGTGGATGGTTTTCCATATTCCTTTATAGAAAGAGCCACTTAATTGTTTATTAGGTTCCAGCTAATTAGAATATAGACAAATAGTTTGCTCAGCCCAGTATGAAGCTGGATGAACTGTATACTTGTTTTTGCTTGGGCAGAAGAATCTTCTTTATCATTCATCATGAATCTGAACCAGCAACAGAGTAAATCCATGAGGCCTTGGAGGTCAAATAGTGGAATTCTTTTTTTATATGTCTGTCAGGAAGACTTGTCAACAGTTATCTTCCTCATCTTTCTACTCTAACCCACTTTATATCATAGAGTCATAGAACTGAATAGCTTTTTCCAGAGCTTGTTTAAGAAAGGGCAAACAGCCAGGTGATAAGGTGAGAAGGAAAGAATACGTCAGGCTCAGTAGTGTGCTGATCTAAAGCTGAAAAGAGCCACTGTTTTTTTCAATGTTTTTAACCCATTGGTGTGGCCAAATAGTTAAAAAAGTAAAAGGATGGCATTCAGCATATTTATAGGCTGGGGACCCTTTAGCCCTGATGAAAGGAGATACTAATCCTGGATGATTCCTTTTCTAGCATTGATTCTTAGACTGAGGTCTCTAGATGAAGGTCTAGGGTCTTTTATTTGCAATGTCGATTCTTATTGTGTTTGAAAGTATTTTGTAGTGCTTAATTCTAGAGTGTCTTCAGTGGCCTTTAGTTTTGTCGCATATTCCTGTGTAGATGTTATTATTTTGTATGCTACCAACATTAATTGGTGCTGGTACATGTAGTACCTGTATATAGTGCCTGTCTTGGTACGGTGTGGGTTGCTGTACCCTGGGTTTCTAGATGGACAACTTCTGCCTTTACACATTCTGAGCTGGCTGTGGCTGGAGGCATTGTTGTCCTTTCTGGTAATGAAAAGTAAAAAAATGCATGGAATCAAACTATAAAAAGCCACTTAAAAAAAGAAGAAAATAGAGATGAAGACATGCACAGGACATGTGCCCCAAATCATATGCCAAAGGATCTTTGCATCAGAGTATGCCATACAACACAAGAATTGAGTGTGGGAGTAAAAGGGAGAGTTGTGTCTATTCTTTCTGTGATGTTGAAAAAAAATTTGGGTGGTTAGAACCAAAACACTTGCATAATAGAGGAATGAAAGGAAAAATCTATTTCCTACTCAACATCTGTGACAAAATACTGCTGCAGATATTTTTGACAAGATGTCAGCAGTAATATTTAGTTTTCTAGGAGTGCTCTGACTGAAGTAAAATGTCTTATTTGAAACAAAAGCATAATATAGCTGTAAATCTTCAACAGGTCTAATAGAAAATACATAAAAGTAAACATTCGTAGATGGATACCCTACTTTTTTCAGGTGATGCTTTTCCATGTACCCTGAACTGTCAAAAGTTCTGATGTTTCTATGTTTACCATAAAACACTGAAAACAAGATGTTTTCAATACCAACTTCAGGCAAAATGGATCCTTAGAGTAATGGGTTTTTCCAGTTTGATTGGAGTTCTTGATTTCTTTTGTATGGCTTCCTCTAATGAAAGCCAGTCCCATTCTCAAATACAGTTTGAGACAGTACTTTATGAGGGTTTATTAATTCTTCTTTCCACTGGAAAAGAGTATTCCTGACTTCTGACAATAGCCACTGTACTGTTAAATATAAATATATTTTATGATATCAAAAATTCATGAAAAGTGGCTCAAGAGTGTCCCCCTATTTGGCATTGTAAGCTTAATTATCTTTAATTTTCTTTTTCTTGAACTGCTGCTATCAGGAGGTTTTCTATTTAGTTCAACCGGCAAATAGCCACACTGTTAGAAATATTCCTATTTTTATACATAAGGCAACATATTTTATCTTAGTTATAGAAACCAGACAGCTGAAGCATCTGCTTTCAATACACTTTAAAGGAATTTCATTGATGTTTTTGTTACAGAAAGGGCAAAAAGTATGTATTTTTCTTATATGAAATATATGAACTGATGTTAAGAGGCTGTGATTTTTTTAAAAAATGCCATATGTAGAAGGCAAATCATATTTGCCATATTTATTTCTGCAGTAAACTATTATTGGCTATGACACATGTCAAAATGTATGATACACAGTGTGCTGAGGTTCATTTGGAACCTTGATTTTTACTGACTTTTCCTGAGGATTTTAAAGAATGCTCATCCTTCCATGTAAGGGTTATCTTATAGCAGGCAACCTCTAATTCATGGCTTGAAGGCCTTTGATCTGCTACAGATAGCAGCCTCTATCATTTATTTTGAGCTTCCCACCTATTCTGGAAAGCTGGACTGATTTTCTTCTGTGTCCTGCATTCCTGTTGGATGTTTTAAGATTCAGAGTTTCAGCTGCTTTTCTGAATACTGAACACTGCTACGGTTTTCTGAAATATGAGTGTCAGTGTGAAAGGCTTGAGGAAGTGTTGAGACATCTTTCTGGAGGACTAGGAGTAATCTTCCTTTTTAGCTGAATGATGGTAAAAACCCACTCGTGATGCTGTTATGCAACAGTTGTCTGCCATTTTCTAAGTTTCAAACTGAAATGTAAAGTCTATCTGCCTGCTCCTCACTTGTAGATAAATACCAAAGGAAGGCAACTCTGCATCTCATTTTTGCACATTCAAGGTTCTTTTTTTTTTGGCTACTTGTCACATTTGACAAATTCTCTGTTTGACTGTGTAGCAACGTACATTTTCAATTAAAAATTTCAATATTTCATGACCCTACATTTTCATGCATATTTATCTGGCTTTTATTCACAGAGATGCTTGGCAAGCTGGGTATCTGTTTGCGAATCTAGTCACATGTACAAACATAGATGTTAGAGTTAATACTCAGCTCAAACTGCTTTCCACAAATATGAGCTGATTAAGAACTCCATTCAACATTAAAAAGTCTTGGTTTTTTTTAATTTTCAAGGTATCTAACTTGAGACAATTTCTTCATGAGAACTGTAAATCCATTTTTATTACTCCCTAAAGGTAGAATTTATTTTTTTTTCTCACTGGAATTACATGTAGTGGGTTTGGGGTTGCTTTATGGTGTTACATTTTTTAAAAATTCTTATTGATGCTTAGCATACCAAGCTGAGAGAATCATGAGCAGCTATTTTTGGCCTGCATAAGGTCTTTAAAATAACCCTGAAATTTTTTTATAAAGCCTCACAGTATGTTTGGGAAACACATACATGTAATACAAAATTACAGGGAAAAATCTACATTGATAATACATTCATGCAATTGCATTTTTTCAGCAGTCAGTATAACCATCTGGTTGTTGACTGGTAGATTCAGCACATAGCTTAAAAGACTCGGTTGTACATTTGATTTTTAATAGTACTGTTTCCAGAAGCATTCTTTTAAACATTATTTTCTTCAAGTGTTTTTTCCTATGTAAAACTTTAGCTCATTTATTTTTATATAAGGAAATGCACATTTCCCTGATGTCTTAGTCTTTTTGGGAGCTTTTTTTGTTTTGTTTTGTTTTGTAGTTTTTTTGGTTTTGTTTTTGGTTTTTTTGGTCACTTGATTAACGTGTGACACTGTTTTATTTACTTGTGTCTGCAGCTTTGGAAGCTTTTCATGGATGCTATCTCTCCTCCTATTTTCTTTTCTATGAAAGAGTAAAATAAATTATTTGTTTTTATCCTTTTTTTTTTTTTCTTCCTTTTGGATGCCAGTGTTTGAGTGTGTGTTTGCAGGGAATTACAAAGTATGGTAAGAAGTTGTTAATTGCATTATTGTGGCTGTCTTGCAAGACCACTGCTAAAATATTTGAGAATCCTTAGGAGCAGCTTATTAAGAGTGTTTATATGTCTTTGACTCTAACTTGAGTGCTTGTAAAGATTAGTGGCCACTTTGGTCTTCCTTGAATTTGTTGGGTTGAGAGGCTTATGAAGTGGGGTTTTGTGGGTTTGGTAAATCATTTCATATGAGACGTAAACAAAATTTAGAACCATGTTATATATAAACCAGGAAGTATATTCATATTTGTTATTCTTCTATTAATTTATTTTGTTATCCTAAGAGGAAAAATATACTTTAAAAGTTCTTGGATGTTTGCAAAGCGTTGTTTTTTCCTCCATGACTTCAATACTTGGAGAATTCCTTGATAAAAACTTTAATTCTTTGCATGTTACCCATCTGCCTAGCTTTTCCTTTTGTTGATAGTTGTAGATATAAATTCTTATTTTATTAATTTTTCTAATAAACTTACCTGATTAAAGAAATTTGCCAAATTGTGTAGGAAATCAAAAACTCCCACTGTGTGAACATAGCCTGGAAATTCTTTTTCCACTGTTTGACAAACATCACTATTTTCACCCTTAGTAACCTTCAAACTCTTACCTTGTCATTTCACATGTTAAACAAAATTAGTTCGGATGAGTACAACCAAAAATTATTTTGAGTGGAAGCTGACATAGTGGACCCTGGAGGGGAAGAAAGACGATGGCTAAGAAAGCAAAAAGAGAATCAGCAGGTTCCCATTCTAGCTCTTCAATCAGCTAGAGCTCCCACCTGCCGACCCTTCCAAATCTCTCAGGCTACAGCCACCTTTGTAACGATTTAATTGCCTTCCTTGTTGTCAGGGCATCTGCAACAGCACACAGTGATTATCTAAGACCACTAGAGGAAATGGACGCAGACACTGAGTTCCATCTCGAGCTTTTCCTATGCTGCAGCCCAGGAGTCCTTTTAAATCCCGCCTCTTTGTTTTTGGGTAAAAAACACCCCAAACCCAAAACCAATCAAACAAAAAACCAATTAAGCTTCTCAGATGTTTTCACAAACAGTATCATAAACATATATTTACTATGGGAACCTGTGGTCATGCGACTATGTAACTGAGTAAAATAAAAATGGACCCTGTGGCTGTTGGATTTTCAGTGAGATTTTGATAGTTGTAACTGAAATAAGAATGTAAAAGGTAGGCTCTTAGTGATAGGACATGTTTTTATCTGCAGTCACAAATCAGTTGTAAACATTTAGATGATATAATTGTTTTGTACTAGTATAGGCTTATCTTTATTTCTAGGCTTAAAATCGTTCTAATTTCTCTTGTTTTAAATTTGTGCTGCAATGTAACCAACAGACCTCTAAAGCCATTTGACAGAGATCTTTCTGGAGGAGCAATGTGCTGTGTAAGTAGGCAGTAGTATATTTAATAAGTATGTGCAAGATTTCAAGCCATCCTGAAATCTCTATGCCATGACTCAGTCCTATTTTTGAAGCAAGGAGCCCAGAGGGTGGCAGTGAAGGCAAAGTTATCCAGCTTTGTCCAAGCATCTCTCACACAGACAAGCCATGCTGAAAAGTAGAGACATTTTAGAAATCATCAGGTTTCCACTAGTAAAAAGAAACTGGCTAAAGGAAAAGGGATTTTTTTTTGTGTCCAGTTGAGAGGCACGAGAGAAACCAAGATCTGAGATTACTGTGATCATTGTTGTGTTTTTTGCAAGGGCAGGCAGTGTTTTCGTAATTTCTTATACTAAAAGGGAGTGAGAGTGGTTCAGCATAATCTGTTGGGAGTTTGTGGTAATTATTATACCTGATGCCAGCTGGTAGGCAAGAATTATGGCTGTTTCTTGATTCCCACACTGACAGTTCTTAAAGGACAGAAAAATTTTCCAATCTGGATTCAACTGAAGAGTTATGTGTGTTTCAGTTAGACCTGTCTTGCTTGCAAGTGCTTAGCATGATCTCAGTTTCTTGAATCAAGCTAAAGATTGTGGATTATTACACATTATATTACAATAACAAAGATTATGGATTATTTTAAGATGCCTTTTGTGTTGCATCCGTTTCACTGAAATGTTCTTGTAACACTGCCTGTAATCATTGTAATGTCCTATAGAATGTCTGAGTCAGAATGACTGAAAGTTGTGTATGTTTGAAATTGATTACTTCTGATGAATATTGAGGAGTAGTCTAAAAAAATTTATTGTAAACTTTTTATATCACTTGCACCTCTTTGTGCTGTAGTCAGAGTGTGACTGCAACCATGTCTATCCCTGACATGAAACAAAATACTGTATTCACAGTTGGGGGAGTTCTTAAGAGAAAAGTACCATTGTTTTATGGACTGGCTCACAAATATGTAATTTACGTACACAAGGTGGCAGTACTTTGTTTGCAGATGATAGAAAGGAGTGGAATTAGATCTTGTAAAACCTTTTCCTCTATAAAATATATCTGTACACATTATTTTGCTGTTTTTATATTCTTATACCAAAAAAATTGGAAAAACCTACAATAATGTAAACACTGTATATTGGGTACATTTCCATCTATGTTATTATTTAGAGATACTAATGCATTAAAATATTTTTAAATGCATTTCTGAAGGTCTAATATTTCTACCTTGAAATATTTACAGTACATACAGTAACATTTATCTGAAAGACTTAGCATTAAAAAAGATAATAAAGACAGCAAACTGTGACATAACAATACTATTTTAGACTAAATTGATGTCTGCTTATTATTTGCTAAGAAGTCTACAGTTCAGAGGTTTTGGCACTGCAGTGCTGACTCTGTGATTTTACCAGAAATACCTAAATCTTTAAGAAAGTGCATTAACCCTCATCTAGAGGTCGTTCAAATTAAATGTAAATTTTCAATTAATTTTTTTTTTCTTTCTTGTACCTTGCTGAAACAGTGGGCTTGCAACTGTAGTATACAGTGGAAAGGAATCTTTTTTAGCCAAGATTCATAATTTACAATGCAAAATGTAACTGGGAGCCAAAAAAATACAGTAGGAGAATTTCATTAGGAAAAAGTCACATTTTGTACTATTTGCAACTTTGGAAGTTTCAGAAAATCTTAGTTTTTGAGATTCAAATATATATGCACCATATTTGTAAGAAACAAATACTTCTAAAACTTCTTCACAAAGAATAGGAAAAAATTAGTTTGGTGCTGGCTGAAATAAAAACTAAAGGTATGGATACAAATGTGTCCTCTGGTTTTGTACCTGTGATGGTCTCCATCTTGTCTGACCACGTTGGGCTCCTGCTGAACTGAGAAATTACTGACTGGTGACATGTATTAATTGATTTATGTAATCACAGGAAAGGATGTCATGTTGGTTTTCTATGATCTGCTACTTCCACTTACTGCTCCACCTAGCACAGAAACATTATTTTACACTGATTTAGTGTCACTGCTTTCCCAAACTTAATCACAGAGAAGGGAAATTTTATTCAGTTGATTAGTGGTGATGAACTTTGTTTGAAGATGCTCAGACCTTGTTTTGTCACAATGAACAAATTTGTGTCTTGTGTTGCCTAGGGTGTAGTGGATAAGAGCCACACAAACAAGTCAAGCAGGAAATGGGAATCACGTTAAGGCCAGTGGAGAATTCGAGGTGTATCAGCTCTGCTTGCTGTTTACTATGACACAAATAAGCTGAACCATTGCCATCATTTTCTAAGAAAAAAGCAGCAGAGATGCCAAGCAGAAGTATAGTCGCATGAATACTTCATCCAGATAGCAGAAGGAAGTAGTAAGCGAACTCTTCTAAATCCAAGATTAAACCCGAAGTCGCTAAAATCAGAAAAGGCATTAGGATTCCACTAATTAATGAAGTGCTGTAACTGAAAACTTCATGCAGTTGTGTAACAACTGGCTGGAATGGGAATATGAATAGTCTTGTTCTGCATTTTGGGGGTACATTTTGGTAGTTGTTTGTTTTAGAAGAAACTGATACATATCTTCAGGCACTTACATAATGTTAAATCATTACATTTGTGGCCTCAAGCAAAAGATTTAGCTTGCCATATCACTTCTTATATGTTTCCTGCTATGTCCAAGACAAATGTTAAGTAAAAACACATCTCCATAAGTGCATGAGGATGCTAGCTGGGGCAGGAAATATTTTAAGATTTTGCCAACACTTTGAAATAACTAGTAGTGGAGGTGATTAATCCTGTCAACTTTGAAGGCCTGGTAATGTTTGAGGCCATTACCTAGAGAATGTGTATGTGGAATTACAGATTTCAAACTACTTACTGTGGCAAATAATTTTGCATGTATTATTTGTGGAGAAATGTGGTTTTTTGGTTTTGTTTTTTGTTTGTTTGTTTGTTTGTTTTGTTTGTTTGTTTGTTTTTCCCGTGGGGGAGGTAATTCTTTCTCGATCAGAGTCAACCTATGTACTTCTACTGAAAGTAGTTGACCAAAAATGAATTTGGAGCAATAGGAAAAATTCACCTTTCAATCTGATATGAATGCATTGCTTGCACTTTGGAAATCACTTTGGCTGCTTGTTTACCTCCTAATGGAATTCTAGTCTTGAAATTAGAAACCAAGTTTTCAGTCCTCCTGTGGATTTTGAGAACCAAAGACAAATAGAAAGTCAAATTTACCATGCCTATCCTAGGTACAGACAAGTTAGTAAGAATATAAAGAAAGCTTTTATCTAGATGAAAATTTGAATCAAAATGTTGCAGGACTGTGTCTATCAGTGCGTTATAAACTCCTTTATGTGTTCTGCCAGTAATCCAGGAAATACTTGGAGCTTCCATGTGAAACTTGAAAACTAGTAATTTAATCAAAATTAAGAGAGTGAGAACATAATCTTTTTTAATCACCATTGTTAGCACAGCCTGTGAATATCTTTGCATACAGTGGATAGTAAAGAAAACAAGATGTCCTCTAAATACAGATTTTGTTACTAAAATTCTGAATGGGCTTCAGAGTTTTCTTCTTACTTTTTTTCCTAATTTGCTGCCATCCCAGTAAATGTGGTGGTAGCAGAGAAATTCTGAACATGGTGGATGTCAGAACAACTTGGCAAATAATTTCTGTTTTGAGTTCTTAAAAACCTGAAACATTGTGTTGGACAGTGGATGTGTTTGCTCCAGCTGACCACTAGCATGCTCTGCTGTCTGCTCTGCTTACCTGTCTAAAAAAGTGCAAAGCAAACTTATGTATTAGTACACTATTCCTTCTGTGATTTCTCAAAGTTGCATATGTGGAAAATATTCCCCCTCCCCCCCGCACTGTTTGTGTCAAGGATGCACACTAGTTACTTTGCTTTTCCCCTAACTTCCCTGGTGAGTGGGGAAATGTGCCTGTGTTACTTTTGTACAGAAATTACTTCTTGCACAGAGGGGCTGACAATTCCTGCTCTCTTTGACCTGGTTTAAGTGACTGCCAAATTTTAGAGCTAAGGTTAATAGGATAACACTGTCTTTTCTTTGGAAATCTTTTACTATCAGCAAAGTTAAGTGCTAAGTGCTTTAATGCAATATATTACTATGGGAAGGAAAATAGGGAAAGATAGATCTGCAGTTAGGTGATTTCATAGATATTTAAATTTATTTTATTAATAATGCTCTGGTAGAAGAACCTATGAAATTATGGTTATATATAATGATTTATGAATACATCACAGAATTCTTGCCTGAACTCTTCAGAGGGGCAAAGATACAAGTGGATATGTCCTTAGTTTTTAAAATTTAATTAACTGCATAATTTCTCATGGTTTAGACAGTTACATTTTTGTGGATATAGCTGGATCAGTTTAAGAAATTACTTGATGCTGCTTGTGGTTGTCCTTCAGCAGAACATAATAGTCACTGTCATAGCTGAGATGCCATGAAGGAATCACATGACTTTCTGTTATGTTTCAGTGCAAAATTAGTTGAGGCTTGCTGGGAAGACATCTAAACTTAGGCTTTTAATCTTTAAGATATTCACATCAATGAACTGAGCACTCAGCTAGAAGAGGATTTTACCATTGGGTTTGTTGAACACTTCTGAAAAATTAGGAAGAAAACTATCAAATTCATAGCATTTCAGTCAAAATCCTTCTACTTGTTCTTAAGTGGTTTTTTTCTGTTGTTTTGGGTGACAGTTTATTACTCTTTAACAACCTGATAGCTTTTGGGGTAGCCAGTGATACTCCACTGAGATGTAAGTGCAGGCAGGTAACAAGAAGTCATGTTTCTTTTACAAAATTAAAAACTTTGCTATGATACAACAGCTGAATAATTACTAGCCCTCTGAATTCCTAACAAATCAGAACCATATCAACAAGACGCAGGATACCCTAAGATGGGACAGAATGAAAAAAGTTTCTTCACTTATTTCTGAATACGTTTATAATTGCTGAGTTATGAAAATTCCAGCTATTGTAAACTGCCATGTTTTCTTACTTCAGTTTGAAAGGATACAATATATCCTAATATTCCTTCTAGACAGATTATTATCCAGTAAAATTGCATGAAAATTTACCCTGTTAAATATCGTCAGAATTTAATAACATTAGATGAAGTTTGTGCATTATTAGGTGGTATTAAAATCTGCATTTAGAAACTATGATTGACAATCTATTAAGATGATGATACATAGAAAGACATATTGCTCTTCCAACTTCCAATAAATATATTTGTTAGTATATTCTCTGAGTTAAAAGGAGGCAATTTTGCTTCATAAAAATTATATATAGCATCATCAAGCTTGTTTTCTGTTGCCTTTTCCAGTGTACCAGTAAGAGAAGCGCTAGCCAGACAGCCACATGGAAAGAAATTCATTATCATTTAATGAAGAAGTTCTGAATTTTGTCTTTAAGTTGGTGGGGGTTTTAGTATTACATTTGTTTGTTTGTTTGTTTGTTTGTAATACAGTGCTGTCTCAGTGCATTCTTTCCAAGTTAAACTGAAGTTCTAAGAACCTTGGCATTCTTATCAAGATTTAGACAGTACTTCATGGCAAATCAATAGTTTTATAGTTTTAGCAGGCATGGAGATTTTTTCCTATGCTAAAATTTGTATGCTAAAATATTTCCAGTAAGCTATTATGTATGAAGAATTCCAAATTTCTCATACTAGCTTTGCTTACCCTTTGGGTGAGATCTGAGAACAGCAGAACTCAGTTATTGCTCACATTCTGTAATCTCTCTTCTTTCTAGCATTTGTCAAAAAATACATTGAGCTTGATTTTGTCTTTCATCGGTTTTGCTAACTTCAGCAGAATTAAATGAATCTAACAGATCCACCAACTTGCTCTAATTCTTAAAGTATAAAGAGAATGGACCCCAAATCAATTGCAAAGACACATGAATTATGATGAGTACTGGATTTTATTTTTTTCCTCTTTGATTATCTTGGCTCTTCTTCTGCTCTATCATTGCTTTATATAAGCAGAAATTCACTACAAACTTGAATGTCCTTCAGCAGCAGATGAGAACTATCAGATGTGATGATAAAACTATTCTGCAGACAGCTTCCTGATTTCCTGTAAAAGACTTCACTTCTGCTGTCTAATGGAAGAAGCTACCTGTGTAAACTTTGTACATCTCATATAAATTTAGATCATAACTCTTAGCAATACTGCTGTTCCCATTTTATAGGGACTTGATAGAGACTTGGACAGAACTGAGCCTTTGCAATATTTAAATCATCTGTTTACAGCTCAGTAAAAAAATAGTTTTATGTTTCCATTTTGGAAAGGAGAAACTGAGGCAGGGATTTTGCTGTTTCCTTAAAGTTAGCTGGAGAGACCAGTGGTGAAATCCATTCTCAGTCCCCATGACCCATTGGCCATTATCTGCAGTGTCCTTTTAGGTAAAGGCAGTCTTTAAAGCTGTGCATTAATGAATAGCTGGTAGAGGTTAGGGGTTCTTTTTTTAATTAGAAAAAAAGTCAGAGATACAAAGGGGTTTGAAAGGGTAAATCTCAAGTAAGATCGGCTGCCTATGTGCAAAGCTTAGTGAAGCGTATGTCAGCCCCTGTGGTATGAAAATAAAGCAGTGAATGTGGTGAAATATTCTTTCATATGGGTGTTCTCCTGGTTGAGATCAAGAAGTACACAACTTCATAAACACAGTATTTTGTTTTCAAAATACCAGGTGAAGTTTTATAGCAATGTACAGCTGGTCTGCAGCTGGACAAAATGAATCTGATCATAACAGATCCAATTTGGCTGACCTGGCTTGTTCTAGAAGTGCCATGGGGAGGCAAGGCCTCAGCTAATCCCATCTAAGCTCTGGGTGCAGACACATCACTGGCCAGAGAGCTCGGCAGTGCAGAGATTCCCAACCAATAGGCTTCCCAAGCACAGGAAATTCAAACTCACTATAAAAGGAAGCTTGGGATAATTAATCATCCTGAGGACTCTTGAGGTGTTTTGTGTTGTGCATCTGCCTCCAACCCACAACTGTCATGTAACAAACTTTTTTTATTTTTGTGAAACTATTTTAAAGTTTATCCAAGCATTCTAAAAACACACTTCAAAGAATGTTTATGGGAAGTTAGAGCATGGCAGTACAGTTGCTATTTCTTACTTTTGCTATTAAACTTGGAAGGTTTTCTTGAACAAAAAAAAAAGAAAAGGGGTATTTTTACTTTTACTCTATACTAAGTCTTAAATGAAATAGCACAAGACTACGTACAAAAAAAGAAAATCTATCAAACTGTAACTCCAGGAAACACCTTGAGGCCTGAAGCATGTAAATGTAATCTCTAAAACCTGAGGAAAAATGAAATCCACTGCTGCTCAAAGCCCAGTCTCCCCATGCATGAAATGGTGCAACTGAGCTGGTGTATGCCCTTGTGTGATTTGTACTGGGAGGGAGAATTATAGCAATACTTCAAGGTTTCCGTCTTTGGACCGTTTTGTTCTCCTTCACACTTCTCTGAATTTGCAGCATATGTGGTGGTCTGTCTCTGAATTCATTCCATGTGCAGCATCATTACAAAATGATTTCAACTAAAGATAACACACAGTCAGAGTCTGGTTGTCACCCACCCTTTCTGTACACTGCTGTGACAGTAGGACCTCAAGGATCTTGTTTGAATTCACAAGGATTTGCTTATTCGTATAGAAATAGAATCTACAATCTGCACAATTTGTAGCTACTGTGCAGTCATTATTTTCTAAATCTGCACATTTTTGCATTTAACAGATAACAGTTATGGCAGTTTCCTTTACACTTATCTTAGGGAAAAGCCACCATGACCTTCACTGTGTGAGGAAGTAATATCTATGTAAGCAATTTTTCTACACCAGTACACTAATCATAAAATCATAGAATGGCTTGGGTTGGAAGTGACCTTGAAGATCGCTTCATTCCAATGTCCTTGCCATGGACATACATACTTTTCACTAGACCATTTCCTCAGAGCTCCATTCAATTTGGCCTCACCATTCTCATAGTAAAGAATTTCTTCCTAATATCTAAACTAAAGCTATTTTCTGTTGGTTTGAAGCCATACCCCCTTGTACTAACTCTCTCTTTATGCCCTTGTAAATAGTCCCTTTCCATCTTTCTTACGAGGTTCCTTCAAGTATTGGAAGGCTGCAGTTAGGTCACCCTAAAGCCTTATCTTCTCCAGGCTGTGCAGTCACAATTCTTTGAGCCTTTCCTCATGGCAGAGGTGCTCCATCCCTGTGATCACCTTGGTGTTCTTCCTCTGGACTCTCTCCAACAGCTCCATGTCCCTCCAGTGCTGGGACCCCAGGGCTGGAGGCAGCTCTGCAGGTGGG
>JBBMKD010000115.1:15134990-15161652 GCA_037834095.1 Argya squamiceps
CTTGGCCTTGTTAAACCTCATGGGATTCCCATGGGCCACTGCTTGAGCTTGTCCAGGGCCCTCTGGATGGCATCCAGTCCCTCAGGAGTGTCAACTGCACCACTCAGCTTAGTGTCACCTGCAGATTTACAAAGGGGGCACTTGATCCCTTCATCTGTGTCATTAATGAAGATATAAAATAACACTGATCCCAATATGGACCCCTGAAAGACATCACTTCTCACTGATGGCCATTAGGACTCTCAAACATTGACCACTGTAGCAGAGTAATTCAACAGTATCATATCAGCAAATATTTTAGTGGGAAGGCACCACTGAAACAGTTCAGGAAGGAAGCTATTATTTATTTTTATAATCCAGAACAGTTTGCTAAGGAATATGCATGGGCTTGCTGGTAGTGAACACTTCCTTATTTTTCCTTATGACAGTAGACAGGTTGCCACAGTAGGCGTAGGAAGCTATATTTGAAGTGCTGTATCAGATAGGTCTTTTCATTTAAATCTGAATTCCAAAATATTTGAGAGTTCTTTAAAAAGTAAGAGATACTATTTAATTGTTTTCCATGCTTAAGCATGATTGTCTGTGGCAAATCAGATTTCGGAGGGGTCAGGGTAAGATTATTTTTCCTAGTTGTTTATTTTTCTTAAATCCATTATGGTATCTAGTTTGCCCAAGCCGGCCTTTCTGGCTGCCACTGCAGGCCATGTGGAATACAACTACATATAAATATCAGATAGTGGAATTAAACAATTTTCTAAATTTCTCCTTTCTTGGTTTAATTGCTTGCTGGATTTACGTTCAGTTGGGGTAACAGGAGGCATTTAATTTTAGATAAGAGTACTATTAAATATTTAAAAATAAATATTTATTGCTGAAAGACAGGGCATAATAGCTTAAGCAAAAACTGATTCATTTATCTGTGTAGCTCTCTGATTAGAGCTTGCATGCACCTGACTAGCTCAGAGCACAGGCAGACACTGTGGGACTTGGCTGCCCTTACCTTGGTTATTTATAAGTACCAGCATAAAAAAAAAATCTTACTGTTTTCCTGTGCTGTAAGTGGCAAAACTGTTTGGCAAACCTAATTTTTAATTGCATTGATTTTTCTAAAGAATACCTCCCTGCTAATCACAACTTAATGACTGCTCTAAGATAATTGCTGTTAACTCGTATAACTAGTGACACTTTGCATATTGGCTCCAGACAGAAAGTGCTTTTCAAATTCTGCTTGTGCTTTTGATTACAACTTTTATCCTGTTTTGCTGTCTCTGTGGTTAATATTGTTTCTTTTAGATGCTGTTCTTGGTCTTGAAATTAAAAATCACATTAAAACATGTATTTTGAATGTGATTATGAAATGGCAGTAACAATTGTGCAAGGGCAACTGAAAAACAAGTGAAAATCATACTTCATATTAGTATAAATTATTAATAAATACATTGGAAGAGATCTGTTTTTCATAGTGTCAATAAAAATGATCAATGAAAGATAATCCTGAACCAAGAATATGTATCCAAAAGGGTATTAATTTCATAGTGTATTGTTAGGAGGTTTTACAATGGTTTACAGATCTATCAGTAAAATATTAAGTGTTTTCACTGTTTCAGACTTTATTATATCTTTCCTAGTGCAGTGGGCCTCAGATTACATCAGTTTCTTAACACTGTATGTGCTTCTGTGATCAGAGGTTTGGTTTTGTTACAAGAGAGATTTGGTTATTATATTGCATTACTGCCTGCCATTGGAATATTTAAGTCATCAAAAGCAGTGGCTCTGAGTGTTATTTCATGTGCAGCTAATTTTTTTTGCCTTGAATTTAACACTTGAAATGCTGATTTTTGAGGAGCTCTGTATATTTCTTCATGAGAGGTTTATGATTTCTCTGGCAGATTTAGTGTTCTTATTCTTTCTAAGCTCCCTCTTGCTTCCCAAAAATGCTGTTGGTTATGATTTGAGGGATAGTGAGGTGTTCACTTGCCTGCTTAGAGACAAATACAATCAAATACCAGAGAAGACTTGCAAGTAGTCTGACATTCATTTTGAACCTTACCAAGGTGGTATGTTAATATTTTGGGGTTTTATGCCTCTTTGGTGGGTGAAGCTCACTCACTCCCTCAAATTGCGCAGTCATAACCTGTCCATGGCCACTCCAATTAGCTCCGCTCAGGGCTGGAGTCTCAGACTGTAACGAGGTCTCCCAGGACCACTTACACCACAAATACTGTACTCATATTTTCTCATTAGTTCTGTTCAGTCGCCACACATACAACTTTCCAATGTTTTCAGATTTAGATCAGAAATATTATAGCTCTGTGTATAGACATACATACATATCTATAATACATACAAGCACACACACACATACACACATACATATATATCTAAATCTAATTATTTTGCATAACTGAAGGATCTGTGTTATCTTTTCTTACAGGTAGAAGCTTGCAGTTTATTAACCTTAAGCTTTCATTGAGGTCAAAGAATGTAGGGATCAATTGGCTAAGAGAAGAAAAATTAAAGGGTTTCAGATGACTTATTTTTTCTAGTTTGTTACAGTTTTATTATTTTTAAGCTCTTAAGTTTTCTGAAGTCATAAACCTTGATTCTGAGAAATCATTGCGCATGTTTGTATGTGTGAAATTCCAAGGATGTGGGCCTAAATTTGAAGGTGCCTGTAGACATACCTGAAACACACTGGTGCAGTTCTGTTCAGTTTTGTGACTTTTGAAGAGACACGTTGGCAGAGAAGCTTTATACCAGTAACTCTTTGTAGACCTAAGTAGTCTTTCATACCTACAGAGCAGGTGGGAAGAGCAGTATTCACGAGTACGTGTTAGTGGATAAATTTCTGCAGTTTCTGTAACCCAGATGTAGAGTTTTCTCCTACTTGCAATTGCTAGAAGTTGAGCAACATTATTATTACATTGTTTTCACCTTAGGATTTTTTTAGTTTTCGAAATAGAAAGACATCTTAAGAAATTGTAACTGTAAGAATCAATCTTAGGTTTTTTATTAGTTTCTGAATGTCATGAATTTTGGGGTGTTTTCAGTGTGGATATGTTCAACATCACAGTGCTCAGTTATCTTACAGACTTCTGTGGTCTTGTAACTATTTTGAATTAACAGCATGTAGATACATTTTTAGTTTTATACTTGATATCATAATATTGTTTGATTGGCTGGTTTATGTCAAACCAGTTTGTGCATTTTGCCTTTTTCTTGCTCCTGATTGCACTATAAATTTCACAGGATGTGATATTAAGTTCTTACATTTAGAATCAAATGCAATGAAACTGAATTGCCTTACGGTCTATCAGAGAACAGTATTCATAAAACATTGAGCAGATCTAGGGAAAGCTTGGTATAAGCATTTATTGGATAATATTTTCAGGTTTAATAAATAAGCAGTGTCTTCCTGAATTTTTTTCTGTTCTCTGTTTTGGTATTTTAATGTGTTACATAATTCTAAATGGTAGTCATTTGCAAAGTAGGAACTGAAAAGATTTTAACTTTGGGCAGCTCTGATCCAGACATGTATATTAGCAAAGCTCTAATTATAGTTTTATTTTTTTATTCCTTGGCTCATTTTTGCTAATAAGTTATTTTGAGTGTAAAAATCTCTTTTCTGGACAGTTGATGATTTTCTAATACATTTAGTGCAACTGACAAAAGCCTGCTCAGTAACACTGGGTCAAGAGATCTAAGAAATTAAGCATTGGAAAAGACCTGTTGCCACTATGTCCTTGTTAGGTCCCTGACAGAGAAGGATTAGTCGCCAAATTTTATGGGGTTCAGTTTTCTGGTGTGCTCACTTGTTTTGAATTTTCTTTTCTTCATTTATTTACCAGTATAATGCTGGGCTGTTTCTTTTTTAGGTTATGCTTCTTTGTTGTCTAATTCAGCAACATCATAAATATAAATACTTCCAAAGATAGATATGACAATAATCTGACATCATTTTGATGGATTATAGCAACAGCATTAAGATGATCCTTGCTTTCTAGAAAAGGTTAATTTGATTTTTTTTGCTTTTAACCTTTTTGTTTGCTGTCATGTTTAACAAAGATTAAAAGGTAAAAGCAATAAATACACCACTACTCTTATTTTTCCTTCTGTTGTGAAGAAGTCAGTTGTTACAAGCAATTATGTATTGTGTGATTGTCCACAGAGCAGAAGCAAATGAGGCCATATAAAGTGTTTCTTCTGTCTCTGCACATTGATTTACATGAGGATGATCTATAGAAAGGGTAATAGAAATTAAAACTGGAATTAGATTGACTTAGCAAGGTATAGAAAGCACACAAAGGCACTTAAATTCAATTTAATATTTTAGCTATATGTATATATATTTTTTTCTCTGAACTAGATACACCATTACCTCATTCCTGTAGATGTTCGATGGTTTTCATATTTTCAAAAAACAGAACGAAATGAGGCAGTCAAAGAACCTTTTTTTAAACCTTTTTTCTTTTTATATTTTGGTTTTTTCTTCCTTGTTTAATGAATATAGCTGCAGACTGTGAAGGTTTTCTTTTCCCAGTAGAAGAAAGTGAAGACTTCATTTAAGACTCCAAGGTGTCACTGAGAACAGGACTGGAGTCACTCAAGTCACTTTAAAAAGCTTTAACCCTTAGAGCTGGCACTACCTGGAAAGATTAAAGGATACATTTATGAAGGTCACACAGTCAAGTGCTTTTACATTTGTGCAGATAATGCAACTTTGACCCTGACTGATACAAAAGGAGTGCAACTGAAGTTGTAGAGAAAATTAGTTAGTAGTTTATGTCATCTTGACTGCCTTGTGGTGGTATTTTTAGACAAGGATTGCTATACTTTGTTTTTGTTAGATTAGTTTTCTCTCAATGAGTAAAAATTAGCAAAAATAATTTGAAAACTTTTAGAACCATTACATACAATTCACAAAATTTGTTTTTTAGGTTCAGAAATTTTATCCAAGGGTAAGAAGTGTTTGCTCTGCTGAGTGATGTGTATGATAATGGAAGCTTCTTTTAAACTCAGTGTCTACTTAGTCTTCAATTATATCTTATTTACTGAAATGCCTAATGAAAACAGTACTAAAAATACATGATAATGATTTTTTAATTCATATTACCAATAATAAAAATAAAGTCTCATTATTAGGAAGTATTTTTCTTGAATAAATAATAAAAATATTTTCTCATGCCTTAGTTATCAGAATAAGCCAGTTAACGAAGATGAGTATGTTCTTCAAAATCATGTCTGACAGGAACAGAAGAAATATTTCATGTATATAGAGCATGTTTAATGGTCTAAATCTTACCTTATTTTAGGAAAATGTGTAGTTCTGAGGTTACCTTTTATTAAAAAACAGAGTCCTGATGTAAATATTTATTTCTTTTCTTGGTGTATTCATGAGGTAAGGTAACCTAATGATAAGAATTGCAGAAAATTCTTAAATATCAGGTTCTCACAGTTTCTAGGGTTAAATATTTATAACAGGAACTGTGAAGGAACTGTGATTAAGGTACTCTGGCCAGAGGTGTACTGTTTATTAGTAGTAGTGAATCTTCATTGTCTATTTTAGAAGAAGGAAGCAGGGAGAGAACAAAAAGGTATAAAGTGCAAATGTTCAGTTACTGCCATATTATAAGTTGTAAGAATTAGGTGGTTGCTTTTAAAATCTAAAATTGCCAGCATGAACAGTTAAATCAGATTAGGAGATAATCTATTGGAGGTGGTAAATGGCAGGAAAAGGTCCCCGAGAATTTAGGTGTATCTTTCAAAAGCATGAAAACTTCAGCAATACTTACTTTCTTAGAAATTGGCAAATAATTTAATTTTGTGTTCTGTTCAAGGGTTAAGTGTCAGAGTAAGGAATTGACCTGAAAATTAAAGTTGAATATTTTGCATCAGAAGAAATTCTTACAATTCATCCAATACACTTTTAAAAATGTATCTATGTAGAAACACAATAGTCATGCTACCTGATCTAATGAACAACTAGGCTGCATTAATAAGTTTAAAAATGTATTTTATGATTCTGTGATTTCTGAGTGATAGGTTATAAACAATGCAGTTGGAATCATAGCGTTGTAATATAGGCTTGGTCACAAGTACATAAGAAGCTCCTATTTAATTTCATTAATTAATTCATATTAATTTTCTTGCTTACAAAAATCAAACAGCAAGAATAACGTAAAAAGCTCTGTTTCGTTTCATATTCATCATAGTTATGATAAGGCAAATGAATGAGCTGTTTTCTCATCTATACAAGCTTCTCCAGCAATGTGTTGGAATACCATGATCGTGTAACATTTCATGACCTGATGAATGCTGACTCATGCAATAATCCCTGAAGAAATACAAACATGAATTTGAAACTACATTTTCCTATATTTTGTCATTACCGTGCATTTATAGTTCTTCCCTAGAAGAAAGCTGTCAAAGCTTAAAATTTGCAACAGAAACTTTCCAAAGTAATAAGGAAATGAAAATTCACATTTGTGTAATTTTCCAAAGTGCTTGTCTGTATACACTTCAAGCGATTCACATTTCAGAGACTTAGGGGAATATCCATATAAAGGCATTCAATTTAAAATAATCTTATTTTGTAATGTACACATGTAGCCAGATTCATTTTCAGTGAAATGTATGGAGCCATTTGCAAAATGAAGAAACAGAGATACAGTACATTTTACCTGTGGATTGTACTCTTGATATTTAGAAGTGAATTACTGCCTTAAAACAGTAATTTTACTGTGTCTTCCAGATGTGTGGAGGTGATTGCCAGAGAAGGACGGAACCTGAAAGAACTGTATTTAGTATCCTGTAAGATTACAGACTATGGTATGTAATATACTTATATCTTTATTTTTGGGGAAGATTGAACCAGAGTTCACAGAGACGGTTATCAAAACTGTTGGAAATGTAGAGATAAAAATTTTCAAAACCTTCATTCATAAAAATAGGAAATTTATAAAAAGTGTTTTACTTGCTTAAAAATATCTGCGGTTGAAAGTGTGAAAGTCAGTGTATATATTTGCTGCAAAGTATCCTTATAGAATTACCAATTACTGGGCAGGCTGGGTAGGGTCCCCTTTGAATAGTCCTGGAGACCAGGCGAACACTTGAGAGAAAATCCAAAAATATATATATGTGTTTCTAGATGCTGCAAAAGCGTACCTAAGAAGCAAGTATGTGGATTGATCACCTGCTGTAGGCCATAAAATTTGAATGAGGTCAATGATCCTTTAAAACTGCTGTTATGGTAAAATAGAGGGGAGCATCTTAGGAATTAAATGTCCTCTCTGATAGGCCATGTAGAAAGAGAGATTTTTTATTTTGAGTACAAAAACTTTAAGTGTTTCTTTGGAAAGGCTACTTCGTTTTTTCAAATAAGATACTGAGCTTAATTAAGACACTTATTTTTCCCATAAGGCCAGATTCTTAAATGTCTGTCTCCCAATTACATGCCTAAATTTCAGTAGGATTTACAAACTGTATATTTAAGATGTTCATTTCAGACTTGGTGATTATTTTGTTTCTCATACTATTTTTTTTAACTTTATGCTCCCTAGATTTTTATAAAGAATTACTATGTCAAAGTGATAAATTACCATTCCAGTGGTCACAGACTCATTGTTCTATTTTCCTTTTCAAATTCTGCACTTTTTTGTATTGTGGATTCAAGGGTATGTTGTTCTGCAGAGTTCTGCTCACCTTATGTCCACAGTATTGGAACATGAGGCCACCATGCAGCTGTTGCAGTTGCAGAGCTTGGAGCATGGCAGAGGAAAGGGAACGTGGGGCCTTTACTGCCCTTTCCTCTAGTCTGCTGTTGTTTGTACATCCATGGGCAGAACAGATGTTGTCAGAGTTGAAAATTGATTTTCTCAGCTCAACACCACTTGTCCAAGGTGAATTTCTGAATTTGTGAAATGTCTTGTGTAAATTCAAGGAGGGAAATTGCCTGTAGAACATAAGGTGATAATAATAAAGATACTTCTTGTCGCTGCTGAAAGGCAAGAGGCGCAGAACAGGGTCAGAAGGCAGACCTGTCCCTTCTGTCTGTGTACTGCAGATCTACAGGCCTTACTCTTGTCCCTTCTGACTCTGACAACCCATGTGGAAGGAGTTATCGTGGGCATAATGGAACCCATGTCTTGAGGATCAATAATCTCTCAAAATGACTTCACCCTTCATTCACTGCAGTTACTCAGAGGAAAACGTGATTTTTCCCCAAAGTAGGGAAACAACTGAAAAACTGAAGCAAATAAACCTCAGAAAGAGAAAAGAGAAAACCTTGCTTACAAAAGGATAAAGAGAGAGAAAAGGAAGTATGCATAGCTAGATGGAAGGCAAGAAGCATGTTTTAGAGAATGAATGAGTGGAGAGTAAATGTAGCATTTGGCTGATTAGCTCTATCCAACCTCATCTTCTCTTCTGTATACTAAGGCCCATCTGTCTCTATCGTGTTGTGATCTGCAGTCACTTAGCATCATTGCACTCAGTTACTGGGACTTTGAGAATATTTTCTGTTGGTAATGTTGCTACTACACTTTACTGTTCATTTAAAAGTGGAACTATTTTTGCTATTAAGCATCCAGTGAAACATCTGATACACTGATTTTTGATATGTTATTGACTAATT
This sequence comes from Argya squamiceps, assembly GCA_037834095.1. Classification (NCBI taxonomy): domain Eukaryota; kingdom Metazoa; phylum Chordata; class Aves; order Passeriformes; family Leiothrichidae; genus Argya; species Argya squamiceps. Next base: position 15,143,623 of record JBBMKD010000115.1, read on the forward strand.
GATTAGCGTTATAATCTTCAGTATGTCTCAGCATGCCAACCTGACAAACAAATTTTGCTTTTAATATCTGAGCTGAAAATGCAAAACAAACTGTAACAAAGTAGGATTTATAAGCAGAATTTATGGTTTCTAAGGAAGTCAAGATTTTGCCATAGATTAAAAATATGATAGAAAGTGAATGTTAATTAGGTTAACAAGATTGTTGCAGGGTTGAGCCAGGCATCACCCTTTTATCTTTTATTTTCTGGCAATTCAGTTAAAGACTTTTTTGCATCTACTTTTGTTGCTGGCAAGTTAAAAAGTGAGCCCCTTACAGTACTAAACCTTTTATCAGAGGATCTCTCACTCTTCTCAAGGGGAGAAGAGCAGCTGCTGTTCCTCACAGGCTTTTGAAGCCCTCACATCCTCAGTAGAGGAAATCAGCTCAGGAGCAGCTGCCGTACTTCGAGGAACCTTTTAGGTTCCTTTTAGGTGCTGTTCCATGGTCTTACAAAGACTTAACAACTTCACACATGTAGTTGTTCAGGCTCCACCAAGGAGTATCTGAGGCTCTGTGAGGCTGTGGCTGGGTGGGAGCACACAGTCCTGTGAAAATGTGCTCTGTTTTTGATAATCCCGAGGGTGAAACACAGAATTGTCCTTGTTTTGACAATTAAAATCTTGACACCGGGTTTGTACAGGTGCACATTTTGTCTTGGACAAGATAATAATTGCTTAATAACTCAAGTGGGGAAAAAAAGTAATATTGCTGATATCCAGAGAAAATTTTAATCATTTGCTACATTAATTCATCAAAAATAACTTCAGTAAATAAAGAAAATAATTACAGCAAAACCTGTTATAGTTGTCTATCAAATAACTTAATAGGGTATGTATGTGTGAGGTAATTTCATGTCCTCTAGAGAAGGCAGTGAAATGTGATCTTTGTAATTTTATTAATTTCCTCCTTTTGTTTTTCTAATTTCTGCATAGGATAGATAGTATGCAAAGTTACCAGGCATACATGTTTTTTATGTAATTAGTATTTTTAAAGTGCACTAAATTTCTACATTTTATTTGGAAACCTAAAAGATAAAATAAATACCCCTATGCTCTAATAATGTCACTATAGGCTGCATTCCTTTCTCTGACATTTTTCTGACCAGAAAAATATTCTTTATAGTGTACAGATAAATTAGGATTCAAACAGCAGTTGAAGTTTGTATACATACTGAGAGCTATTAACTGATAAGAAAAAAAAGCGTTCTTTATTTCATGTTATATTACAAAATAAATAATTTTGTGGTTTTGTATACAAAAGATGTGTTTTGTTTACCGCTGAAAAAAATTATGTTGTTATATCCTTTTTTAGGTCTAGAGTAATTTTCTTAAGATGGATTTTCAATTCATGATGTCTGTTAGAGTCTAACATGCTAGGATGTTGACAATTAGTTTACAAGTTTCTTTACATTCAACACATTGTTAAATGCTAAATAATCACTAGAATGCATCTAGACTGACAGGACAGGCTGAGTTAGTATAATCTTTGAAATAAACACCTGTTCGCCCAAGAGCACAGACAGAGTGAAGTTAAAACTAAACATTAGTTCCTCGTAGCGTTTCACCCTTTTTTTAGGCAATCATGAATTAAGCATGGATTGTCAGTATTAACTTTGAATTTCCTTCCTTTTTTGATTTGTGTCACAAACTTTACTTAAACATAGTGTGTTTTGTATTTAACTTTTCCTAAGAACTGGTAAGGAAGCGGGACTTTCTCAGCTGTGGGGAGACTGTGTGTCAAATGAATTAGGTTGATGTGAAGATGCAGAGCAGTGAGCTAAGGCAGCAAGCACACACAGAATTGTGTAACTGTCTCTTCAATTTTATGCTCTAGTTTTAGTTTTATTGATATCCTTAGTGCTAGGAATTTGTTTTAAGTAAATTATTACTTATCAAATTTGTAATTGTGCAGCAACGGAAACACAAAAGTGAGATTTTGTGTCCAAAGATAAAAAGATTCTAAACCAGCCTTTGAAACAGGAGTAGGTGTTTTAAAGATCTGATCTTGCAGTAATGTTAAGTGCATATTTACTAAGAATTACTTTATAAACACATTCTTTGCAGTAGTAAAAGATAACATCCTAATGCTTTATTACCACTTTAGAGAAGTAGTCAGAGCAGTGTTTCCTCTGTGGGTGCAGAAAATAATTTTGAGACAAGCTTTAAATTCTAAGCTTCCACTAACAGAACATAGGGGACAGGAAAAAGCAAATCCAAACACCACCACCCAAAAAAATAAACTCCTAAAGGAGTCACCTTTGAAAAATCTTTGAAAGGAGGCGTTCAAATCCAGCACTTTGTACAGCTGTGGCTTGCAAAATCACCGAAGACCTTTCTGAAAAAACAAAGTGCCCAAATAGTCATTACTATGAGTGCGGTTAGCAGAGTGCTGGGAATAAATTTATCTCACAATGTTGCCTGTCAAGTAACCTGCAGAAGATGACAGTTGTCTTCACAGTTGTCTTGTAGAATTTCCATTACCTAGTAGTTCTGGATTTTGTGTAACTCAAAAGGTCTCTACTTCTAGCTGTAAAGTAATTGCACAAAGGTTTTCAAGAAATGTTTGGCACAAGGAGCTGAATTGCGGTCTTTTGCTGAAAACATTAAGATTCTGAGTATTGAGAAAGAGCTCTCTAGTTATGTAGCCTTTTTCTTTTCTAAAATGGGTATTATTCCTTTTTCATATTGCCTGTTTTCAACATTTAATGATGGATTTAGTGTCTCTGAGGACACATGGGGTTTTTTTTAAAGGTTCTTCTTCTGCTGAGGGTGTTTGCTGAAGCAAAAAAATTAGTTTCAACAAACTATAATGGAATTATATAGTTTTTATATTAAAATGTTATAGATAGGGCATAGCTGTTACAAGTAGAAGTCTGGAGGAATAAGATAGTATTTATACTGAATCAAGTCCAATTGACAGAAGAAAAAAACCAGAACTGTAACTAGCGCTTATTTTTCATAACTGGATTATGGATTCTTTTCTCAGAAGTGAGATACCACTAACAATGTTAAAATAGTTTCCCAATATACTATTAAATTCTAATGTTTAAATATTTAGGATGCATATACTTTCTGTTTTAAAATAGAATATTTTAATTATCAAGGGATCAAGTTGTCCTGCTGAGAGTTTCTTGTGTTTTCTCTCCAATATTTAGTATTTGTCATGCAAATCATAAAGAATAAGCATACTGTGGATTTTTGCAAAAAAGAATGTTTAACGTCTGCTTCTCACTTGGATTAACAAATCTCTCTAAGGCTTGGTCTCAATAAACTTTCTTTTTTAATATTAGCTTTTTAAAATTTATTTTTAACACCATGTCTTCTGTACAATATAACTCAGAACACAAATATATTTTTGGGGGGATAAGAGCAGCATTTATGGATAGACAGAATGGAACAGGTGGTAAATACATTTCTGAGTTTAAAGTATTTCATCCTTACCCATTACTGGTTTGCAATCTCTTCCTCAATTTATATAATTTAAATAAATACAACTTCCATTTTGTCTTTCAAGTTATTTTGAATTGTTGCTGTATTGAATTCCAAGTTTCTCTTTGTCTCTGAAATCTTTCCCCCATTAGGTTTTCCTGTCCTGTGTGTGGTTCTTTCTCTTTTGCACTCTTTTAATGACGCCATGACAGCAAGCAGTGATCACACTAACAACCATGTTTATGCTTGTAGGTAAAGGTACAGATAGTCTTTTAAGGACCAGGGCCTCTGATACCTTCTTTAGTGGTGTTGTATATGTTTGTGCTAGTATAAAATGATGGTAATATATTATAGTACATAGTAGTATCTAACTATTATATATATACATATATGCTTTCTTTAAAACTATTTGCTCTTCTTTTCACAAGAACATTTTCTCTTTAGTTTTTGTTCTGTTAGTTATTCAGAAACCTGAATTGACCAAAGTCAGTCAGCTGGATTGTTGATGTTTAGTGCCAAATTTTGAGGTTCTTTTTTTGGTTTTAATATTTGTTTTCTGTGCATAGATTGCAACTTTAAGTTTGGTAGACTGTAAGAATTAAATTACCTGAAGAGTAGGTGGCAAGCAATCTGTATCCTGTTGTATGTATTAATGACGCTTATTTCCGTTCATAGAATCTAGTAGCTAGTAACAGGCATTAAAATGTTCACTCTTTCTGAATTCTGAAGCAAGTATTTCCATTGAAACCCTGGTAATTATGAGGATCAGTGAAAGCTTATTCTAGCAATAGAGGCAAGTTTCAGAGTTTTACGTAGTTTAACAAACCAACAGTACCTATTATATAACTTACTGCCTCTTCCTTCATTATAATGGCATTACTGTTTATGTTGGAGTGAAGGAAGAAGTTGGAGTCTTTTCACATATTTCAAAACCTCTGAAAATTTTCCTTCAGCTAGAAGGAAAAATTACAGAGTAGAGCTTTTGTAAGGACATTTTAAAACTCGTTTGGTTTTATGTTTATTATTGTTATTTTTGTTTGGAGTACAGAGAGTCACAGAGAGTCTTGCAGGTATTGATACCTAATTTTGTTTCCATAAGGGATCCTGTTGACGTTGAAACTAAGAGACTTGTTAATGTCAGGAAAGTTAGTTGTGTATTGATTTATTTTGGGAATCGAACCCTATCAGAGAACATATTTTTTCAGTTCTGTTAGAAACTTTTAGGAAATGTTCAGGAGTGAATAGAAAAGTTTAGTCATCTGTCTGTGGAAATCATTAATAAGGAAAAATCAAATTAAAACTTTATCAAAAGTAATCTCTAAAGCAGAAAAAAGCTCTTGAACAATCTTGTCAGCACCATATATAATTCATAACTACCAAAACCCCAAATTTTCTTTCTGTGCAAATTTTATCAGTATTCCCAATGTCACAAAAATGGCATGCAGTTTTCATTAGAAGTTGATTTGAGATACCACTGTGCATCTTCAAGACCCATACAGTGAGACAAATTACTGCAATAACATATTTCTCAAATAACAGACAGTTGCAAATCCTTTGTCCTGTGGTACGTAATAAAGGATTTTCTGTATGAGCAATGAGATGAGACAAACTTTCAAACTATTTTTTGTCGTACTGGAAGGTGGATTGTCCCTCTCAACCTGTACCCTTAAAAATGATGTAGTATAATAGCCAGCTGGAAGAAGCTATGAATGTAGATGCACTTTTGAATCGTCAAGATGAACAGAGCAGAAGCCTATGATTTATACACAGTTTGCTCCCAGTTTCTTGTTCTGAATGTGGAAAACAGAGATGTATTGTACTTCAGGACTGATTTGTCTTGTAGAGAGATCCACAGGTACTGTTATTTTAATTTAAGCTTTTCTGTGGGAAGCATAGTGCTTTGCATTGTTATTTCAATTCTTTGGTGAGAAACTTGGCAGCAATTTATCAGTCATAATAGAAAGTTTAATTTTGTGCCATTTTATCACTAGAGAGAAGTGCTTAAGTTAATCTTCAGGAAAAATACACCTCATTTCTGAGTTCCAAGACTCATATTTCTGATACAACAAAAATTGAAATGGCCACAATCCTCTGCATGTACTGCCAGAAATACATTTGCATGTTCTTGCTTTATTTACTGTGTTAGGAGACTTTAATATAATACCAACCTTCCACTTAACTCAAGATCAGGATCCTGTTCTCTTTGGTTTTGGTGGTTTTTTGGGTTTTTGGGGGGGGGGGGGGTTTGTTTTTTTGTTTTTTTTTGTTTTTTTTTTGTTTTTTTTTTTTTTTTTTTTTCTTTGGTTTTGTGGGGTTTTTTTGTTTGTTTTTGTTTGTTTGTTTTTGTTTTGTTTTGTGTTGTGTTTTTTGTGGGTTTTGTGGGGTTTTTTGTTTGTTTGTTTTGTTTTGTTTTTTGGTTGTGTTTTGGTTTTTTTTTTTCTATTTTCTTTTTTTTATGTGACTTTAAAAAGTGACATATCGCTTTATTGCTCCAATGCCCATGTTAACCCCTGTATTAAAACCAGTGTGCTGGGTCCCTCTGCAGTGAGGTACCTCACGGTGTAAGTAGTATATCTAATCACTTGTCTTTGGGGCTCAAGACTGATTTAAAGTACAAATAAATGATTACATGTAAATTGTGCCATGATCATATTATGAACATTACAGTCGTTGTTTTGGGTTTTTTTTTAAATTTTGATTTCGCCCCTCCTAAGACTACCAATAAAATATATTGTCATTTTATGCTTTCATTTCAAATAGTATCTGTTATGTCACAGTGCAAGGAAGAATACCAATTCTAACAGAACATTTGATTTGCACTCAGAGGTAGATTTACTTAACAAAAACAGTTGTGAAACTTTATTTAGCATTAATTTATTGGATAGAATAGAATATTGGTTTGGATAGAATAATTTAATTTAAATATTTAAAACATTTACTATTTTCTTACAAAAACCAATTACAACTCACATTAATACACTGTTGATATAATCCAGTTTTATATTTAGTTCATTGTACTTCTGAATTTGTTTAAAATTTGCCCCTAAACCACATTATTTGTTGAGTAGCTATTAACAATATACTTTAAAAAATTCTACATTTAAAATTATTCAAAAATAAACCTCGTATTAGTCTCAGAGGGGATTATTTAACATTCCTTCTTGTAGTTCTAAATTTTAAAGCAGTATTTGTATTTTTCTCTGAGAGAAAGAGAAGTCAAAAAGAAGGAAAAAAAAAGAATGTACCCAGTCTTTTTCCATTTAATGGGATATGATAAAAAAGTCTTGTTGATATGTGTAATCATACAAGAAAGGAGTTGCACCATATTTTAATGTGACTGATCGTTTGCATTTGCGATTTATTTCTCCTAAATTCTAGAAGCCAGTTTTATGATCCCACTTTTAACTGCACTATAAAACATATTTTACAAATTAGATTTTAAAGTTAGTGTATTTCTACAGGGTTGCCTAAATGAAAGTGACTGTTTTCTTTAGCTGGCATCCAAAAAGGAGAAGCTCCTTCACAGTTCTTAAACGTAAAAACTGATGTTTAAACCTAGCAAGTAACACAGTTGTTTCATCATAATTGCTCAAACTAAGTTAAAGCTTAAAAAAACATTCTTTGTTTGGTGGAAGAATTTCCTTTCCATATTCTCTTTTGCACATTCTTTTGGTTTGTTGTTGTATTCCAGTAGTACTCAAATTACTCAAGAAAAGTCTAATTTTGACCATAATCTATCTGCCTGCCTTAAAAAATTCAAATAAAGAATTTGTATTTGTGTACTACTTTGTAGACATACCAGTAGAGTAGTTATTTTGAATGCCTACGTTCTTAAAAAAATTCTTGTAATGTTTTCTGTAGTCTTCTGTAGTGGGATTGTGCTCAGGGAATGAAAACTAGTTTTTTTCTTTAAATGGTTGGAAAAATAGTGATTAAGGTACTAATGTATCTGACTAGAATAAAAAGGAAACTAAATTGCTAATACCACAGCAATATGATAAATGCTGGTTCAGAGCTTTGTTTTTTTAATTTTAAAAAATGAAATGTTTAATTAGAACACTTCAGTGCTTAAATGTTTTTAACAATTGGAAGGAGAATGTGAAAATAAATTCTAACTTTACTACTTATCTGCCTTGTGACATGTTACTGAGGTCTCACTATGAATATGCATGAATAGATTTCTTATGTGTAAGTATTGGATTTGCCAATTACTTAAATATCAAGTAGTAGAGACTGGATTTCATATTAGTTTGAAACATGAATTACCACTCAACAGCAAATATGTAATAAAAAAAATTAATAACATGGCTTTTTATCAATTTGTCCAAGAGCAGAGGATGCATCCAAAAGCATTCTAATTTATTTAGTGAAATGTAATGAGTGGTACTTCCCCTCAGCATTTCTGTAATTTTGATTCTAGGTTAGCTTTATTGTGAAAAAAGTATTTGATTTTTACATCTGTAATGAATTATACAAAGAAGTTCATGCTGTCTTTGTAAACTGCAAACTCTTCACAGCAGAGAACAGAGTGTAGAAACTGCTCTGCTACTAGTGGAGAGAATGTGGTTCACTTCGTAAATAATCAAGTAATCACTGTGCTTTCAAAAATTAATAAATTGAAATAAAATTTGTGTTTTGGTTAACTTCAAATATTTGAGGAGTTTTCTATAAAAAATTAGTCTCAAAGTAGCTTTTAAATTATGTATTTTAGTTTCTCATAAGTCAAGTGGGATCATTTTAGCTTTTGAAATGTCAAGTATCTTTCTAGAACACTCAGACAGCAAGATTGCTTTATTTGCAGTTCTCTTTGGCTTGGTACCATCATCCCTTAATTTTAGCTATACATACTGAACCATATTTCTTCTAATTACAAGATGCCTAGTACAGAAGAGTATGGCCAAAAATGTAATACATAAGATTGTTAGCACAAAGAGAAATTAATAAATATGGTTAAAGAGAGTTCTTAAATAGTGTAAAAAACCAATTCTAATATATCTGAAATTCTTAAAAAAGTGAGGCTTGGGATACTCTGTTCATTTTTACATATTTTGTAATAAGTAAGTGAAATATATTCCATTATCTCAACCTGTTTAGATACTTCTAAAAACATTACAAATATGTTTGAATGTTCTTATCTAGACATAATGATCCAGAGTACAAACTTATGAAACTTTACAGTTTAGACATTAATACCTTTTCTTTTTTTTTTTTTTTTGGTGTGTGTGTGGGGACAGGGTGGGTGGAGAGGGTGGGGGAGGGGTGAGGGTGTCCAGGTCAATGTTCAATGTTTTGTTTGGTTTTTTAAACTCTTTTTAATAAAATGTATGATATATGTGATGCAACTCAATTATCTTTTAGGAACTTGGGAGCTCTAGGAACATGGTACTTTTGCTATGTATAGATATTAGAATAAGATTAAATGGAAAAGAATTTTTTTCATACTACCAAATTTTGAAAGCATTATTTTGTGTAAATAATTTGAATTTGAAGATATAGTAGAAGCATCTCTCACTGCTTTAAGTATGAAATCAATATGTTCCTTGATTAAATATGCAGGTCTACATCACTAATCATTGTCATGTCAAATTTATGTTTAAAAATGTGTGTTCTCTCAAATAGGCAATTAATTTATGCATCTTGTTTTACGAGTATGTGATTAATGCATCTTAAACAGAAGTATTTTCTCAATTTAATTGAAAAAATTACTCTCCTGAAGTTCAGTGAGCAACCAGTAAACAAAAAATGTCAAGTATAAAATCATCATTACATATTGCTGGTAAGGATTTTTCAAAGGTATAGGTCTTGCATTAGAGCATTAGTGATACTATTAATTTGGTATAATAAATAAATTATAGAAATTTTGATTGAAGAAGACCATTGTGTCACTCAGTCCAGCCAGGCACCCAGGGCAGCGATGTCATAGCCCTTGAGGTCCACTCTGGCTCTCAGTGGCTTTGCCTGGATATTTCTTAAAAAACTCCAGGGAAGAGGATCCACCATATGTCTGTGGACATTTTATCAGTGCTTCATTTACACTACTGAAGGCGTTTGCTTTTTCCCCTCTAATGCCCAACCTAAATCTCACATGCTACACTGTGGTCATTGATCTTCTTATATCTTTTGGTGAGCTGTGAGTCAGCTCTTCTTCATAACCTTTTCATCCTTTTCATAACCACCAATATAGCTCCAATCTTACCACAGTACTGTATTTATGGGAAGAGGAAAAGTGTCTTATTTTTGCATGTGAAACGAATGTGAAACTTTAAAAAAAAAATTACCAACAAGTGTTAACAAATGAGAATACCTTTCTATTTATTGGTTGGTCAACCAGTGGCTCCTCCTATTTGGAGTTTTTTATGCTGCATATTTATCACACTGAGTTTTTCCTTAGGCCACGAGCTCTTGTTTCACCATTTAAGCTTATCATTTAGAGGAAAAATCAAATGCCTTGTGAATTAATTATATTTGTTTTCTTTTTGCAGTTAACATTGAAATGTCATTAAAAATCAGTGACAGTGTTATAGTGCCTACTGCTTTGTTTTAAACCAGTGCGGGGATATTGGGAAAAAAAGTAAAACCTCTTTCTGGCTATTTGGGTATTGCTACATTTTTATGTTGGTAAAACATGATTTCTTTAGCTTTCATTTTGTTTTGAAATCAGGAACAATGAAGAAATATTTGAGCAGCAGTAAGTGCTCCCACATCCTAGCCTGCCAGTTTTGCTGCCACTATCTTTATTACGAAAAATGAAATGAGGGAGGCCATAGCATCTTTAGTCTTTAACTGTGGCTGCCTGGTAAAAGGACATATAGCATAATTAACTGTAACCAGTTGCTTGTCTGCTGCACCAAATCCCAAATTATGTGTATTGTACATATCCTGTGCTTCTCTAACTTTTCATCTGAATCTCAGCTATTTCACTATAAAAACCTATAATCATATGTTTTTACCTTTTTTGGTAAAGTGAAATTGAAAATATCAGTAGAATATAACCTTTTTGGTTAGTCTATACTTGGCTCTTTTTCCTTTCTTCCACCACCATAAAACTTTGTGACTTGGTGTACCAATTTTTCTTGATTGATGTTAAAGAGGGACTGAAGTACTCTAAGTGATTTGAAGCTATTTTCAGATCCTTGAGGAGTTGTGATCATAACTAATGATGTTCTAAAGTGGCCCTGCTATACCTACATTTTAGAGACTCAGACAGAGAAACATGGAACTGCTGACATGGAAACATGGGCATCCTTCAGGACTTTAGATAGGTCAGGCAGAATGGTGACACTATAAATGAAAAAGTATTTGAAACTATGTTTTTCAGGAAAAACGAGCTCAGTAACATATTCAAAATTCCACTACCTGTTCTTTGATTTGTGCATTTTAGTTGCATCACATTAATCGGTCAGAATTATGGTGGTGAGTGTGTTTTGTGTTGGGTTTGATGACACTGGAGCCTACAAGTAGTTCTTTGAGGCCACATACTGTATTGACTCGTGGAGGAATTTGGTTTTTTTGTGCCTACATGGGACTGTTTCTGTATATGCCAAGAAACTGGAAAAACATGTTGATATGGAATTTTGATTAAAAAGACCCACTTTATTTAGGGGATATTTTTGGCAGCTATGAAAAAGTACCTACTTGATCAAAATTTTAAAGCATCCCTTTTTAACTAGTAAATCCCTGAAGTGATGTTTGTGTGTGTCACTAAAAGAAAATGTAATACCCACTGATTTCGCTTTGGCTACCTAGATGATCTCTTTCATTTCTCTTTTGTTCTTTAAGGGCATATCAGATCTTATTTTTTCTAGAGGTAGTTCAACAAGTCTGTGTAAACAGAACCTGTTTTCTTTACCATACTGTGTTCTTGTCATTTAATTAAAGGAGGAGGATTAAGAAACCATTCTGATCAAATGTAACTGCTAAGAAAAAAGAAGGAAAGAAGAAATCTATTTTGTCCTTTAATCAATAAATATACAAGTACACTTTAAAACTAATACAAATTCCAAACTGAAAGAAACCTAATGAGGTCACTATTCCCTCTGCAATCCGTATTTTCTTAGAAGCTATGATTTATGACCAGTGAGGTTTTGCACAGGTTTGGTAAAAGAGACTGAAGATAGAGTGGCTTTGAGTATATATTTATGTATATATACACAATACCTTTTTGTGATCTTATGTAGAGGGGTTTGCCACCAGCCATGTGTTTGCACATATATTTGGTTTTCATGGCCTGCACATGCAGGTACAAACATGCACACAGAAGAAACACCTTGGATTATGTCTGTTTCTTATCTAGTCATAATTGAAAAATTGCCTTTAGAGTACACATCCTACAAGGATGTCTTTAAGGAAAAAGAAAAAGATTGGATAGCGGCTTAAATAATTTTTTTACATATTTGACTTCTAATGCAGCTGAGCATTTCGTAAGTCAGATACAGTACTGGTAAATTTCACATGCATTCCTGTTATTTTTTAATCAAAATAAAAAGGTCAACAATGCAGTCTTTCTAGTAAAATAAAGTCCAATTTGATTACTTTCTAATAATGCATAATATCATTAAATTTGATTTTAGGAAGAGGGAGGTCTCTAATGAAAAGGAAATGGACTGTATAAACTAGGTGTACCCTCTTACATTTACCTCTGTTCATGCAATTATAAATATTGTTGCTAGGGCCAAACAAAGAAATAACAACACTTGGAATTGTAAACAGTATTGAGCACATATATATGAAATTCACAGGCACAAAATTTTTTTCAGATTTACAAAGTGTCTGAATCTCCTCACTGAGATATAGGTCCAAAATGTAGTATTGTAATAAATAAGTAAAAATTAAAGGTCAATCTGAAAGCTGTAGGGTCTAAAGATACAACCTATCACACAAGAACCTAGTTCCCCAGTTCATGGAGATGTCTTAATTATATAGATCTTGAAGAAAGACTGTTTCAGATAAAATACAGAAACTGTGTAATGCTTCTTTAGCATGTGTACACAAAGCTCTTCCTTTAGGTGGGTGAAATTACCTATTTACACATCTGTGTTCCATTCCTCATGTAAGATGCTTATGATTCTCTAATCATCAAAGGTGCAACTTTGTGTGTTGTCACTCATCTGATTACCAAAGAATCCAGTACTAGAGATTTTGAAGCATCTTGCAGTTTGCAGATAAAAAGTCCATAATCTTGAATCAGGATTTAACAAAGAAGCATTTGTGTAGTTCCTATGGGAAGTGGCTTAGAACTGCACACAGAAGTTAAGCTTATTACTGTACTTGACAACGGAGCGACTGACAGGTCTTTTGTTGAATGAGAGTTGGTGCACATCAAATTGTGAAAGATGGAAAGCCTTGTTGGTTTTTGGTTGGTTTTTTTTTGCTGACATAGACTTCAAATCTTGAAGATCTGATAATATCACATAGGGAATAAACGCAGCTTTAGATGTATGGGAATAAAAGGGAAAGAATTCAAAATAAAACCAATCAGTCACAGCAATAGCATGTGCAGCTATGGTTTAGGGAAAAAATCCTAGGATTTTTTACTGATCAGAACCTTGATCAGTTTAGGAACTCAGAAAATGTTTTCTCTCTTCTTTTCAATGTTTTAATTGATTATGTAAAACATTTTCAGATTCTGCAATGCTGAATCTGTCACAAAATTTATAGTACCTTTCAACTATCTTGGTAGTCTCAAGGCAACCTTGGTCTGTTTTGGACACAGCAGCCTTTACTGTTACATTCCAGAATGCTTGGAGAAAAAAAAGAAAAGTTTAAGTGTTAACTCTGGCTGTTGCAAATTTTGCGTATGTATTGCTGAAATAAGTCACTTTGTATGAGTAATGCTACTGTAGATGCCTTCTTACGTACACCTGGCCTCTTCTCACTTTCCTAATGTTTTTGTAAGTGCAATGTGGGTGTTTTCAATCTCTTACAAAGTTAATAGGCAAACCACTTTTCTCAGAGAGCCCAAGCAAGACAGCAGGGTCACCTAATAATAGGTGGTAGTGGCCTTTGGGAATGAAGGAGAAGAGGGATCCAGGGTTTTCGTCACTCCCAGAGTTTGACTGGCCCACGTGGAGTTAGGATGTAGTTTCAGCAAGAGAAATGTGGGCTATGACATGGGTACATGGGAAACTCTGAGGTCAGGTGCTCAAAAAATTACAGAATAGGGGATGCCTGGGATAGAAAATACTTGTGGATTAAAGCATAGATAATTTTATCTCAGGGAAAGGAGAAATAGCAGGTATGGATTTTAGAATGGAAGGACCAGAATGCTCTGAGCTGGGAGAGGGTCTTCAGAGGGGTTAGGGTTTGCCCAGGCCACCTCTTTGCTTGGGGAAAAGAATAAACACAACAGGCACCTACCCTTAGCCTTCTTGTTCCCTGTACAGGAATGTTCATTCCCAGCCCATTCAGCTTCTCTGTTCCTACCAGTAATGTTGCATGAGAGAGTGCTTTTGTAAATACACCCCCTTGCCCCCAAATTTAAATGTTTAAATGAACCTTATCTCTATTATGATAAAATTCTTTCTTTTCCAGAGTACTAGAAAATGGCGTAGATTTGTGACGTGCATCATATATTCCAAAGCTTTTCGTTACATGCTTTAGGTGATCAGTGTTTCTAGTCAGTTAGGAGAAAGGTTTCGGAGTCAGATCTATGTTAAGGAGTCCTGTGTTAAGAGCCTCTTACAAATACTGCCAGGACGCGAAATGTCATGAGATAGTAGGATATTGGAGTCAGAAATTTACACAGAGTCAGACACTTTTCATTGATATTTTTCATTCTTCATGGCTATTGTGGAGTCAACAATTTGCATTCACACTGTCTTCAGCTATGCTTGCCGTTTAGATTTGCTCAGTGTTGTGGCCCATCCTGCTTGATTTCTTTATCAGTGATCTGGACAAGGGGATTAAATGCCCTCTAAGTCAGATTGATGATCTGTGGGAGAGCAGGAAGGCTCTGCAGAAGGTTCTGGACAGGCTGGATCCATGGTACAAGGCTGGTGGTCTGAGGTTCAACATGGTCAAGTGTCAGAACCTCCCTTGGGTCTCAACAACCCCTGCAGTGCTACAGGCTGGGGCAGAGTGGCTGGAGTGCTACCCAATGGAAAACCTCACAGTGCTGGTCAACTGCAGCTGAACATGGGCCAGCTGTGCCCAGGTGTCCAGGAAGGACAAGGACACCTGGTCTATGTCAGCAATAGTGGGGCAGCAGGAGCAGGGCAGTGACCATCCCCCTGTGCTGGGCACTGGTGAGGCCACACCTCGAGTGCTATGTCCAGTTCTGGGCCCTTCAGTTCAGGAAGGACATTGAGGGGCTGGAGGGTGTCCAGAGAAGGGAACGGAGCTGGGGAAGGGTCTCACAAGTCTGATGAGGAGCAGCTGAGGGAGCTGGGGGTGTTCCGCCTGGAGAAAGAGGGTAGGCCCTTTAGAGTTACTTCTCTCTAAAACAGAAAATGTTGCAGCCAGGTGAGGGTCAGGTTCTTCCCCCTGGTAACAAGTGACAGGACATCAGGAAACAGTGTCGAGTTGAGCTGCGGGAAGTTGAGATTTCATCCTAGGAAGAATTTCTTCACCAGAAGTGTTGTCAAGCCCTGGAACAGGCTGACCAAGGCAGTGGTAGTATTTGAAAGACATGTAGAAGTGGCACAGAGGGACATGGGTTAGTGGTGGACCTGACACTGATGGGTTAATGTTTGGAGTTTCCAACCTAAATGATTCTGTAGTCTTAATAGGTAATTTTGTGTGTCCAGATAGGAAGAATTTCTAGGGTCTTTATATTCTGAGACTGGGAGCTTTAATAAAACATCCATTTCTATTTTCCATTTACAGTGGCATTACAAACATCAGCTTTACCACACATTCTTGCTTAACAAGTACATAGAAGAGTAAGAATTTCTGCTTCTCTTCCTTGGTTTTGTTGTTGTTGTTTCCACATTACAATGTCTGTAGTTTGCCATTGTTACCTGCATATTTGCAGGAAATTGTCTTAGCTTTTATAGATTTAATCCTTTTGTTCTTCAGATATGCCCTGTGCTCTCAGTTTTAATTTATTCTGAAGAAAAACAAATCCCTATTCAAGAGTGACTTCTGTATGATGGAAATTTAAAAACTAAGTTGTTCTTTCCAGCTCCAAGTACATGTTTAATTTAGCTTTCAGTGTTTGGTACTCACATTTATCTTTTCCCAGTGCCTGTTTTCCATATTAATTCTCAGAGTAAGAACAAGAAAAATATTTCAGCTGTTGTTTTGAGGACAGAATGCATCTGAAGTTGGGGTTTGCTTTTGTTTGCAAACTGCAAAAGAATAACAGGTGAGGAGTTCTATCTTAAATATTTATGTGTGAATTTAGTGACTACAAAATCAGTAATCTGGTTAAAATTAGATGCAGTACTTATGGGTTGTGTACAAACTCTTGGGCACCCAACTTCTCACCAGATTTTGGAAATATTGTATGTGTCATACAGTATTTAAATCTCTTTATGTGAACTTCTTCTGAGTACCATGGTTGTCAAATTAAAAGTGGAATTAGCTAACAGACATTTTAAGACACTTCTGTCTATCCAAATAGCATTTGAATACCAAGAGACCAATATTGATTGACAAAATATTTGTTGCTCTGTCTAGAATCTTTATAACCAATTCATTGTTCTTATTGAAGAAAACATTGGCTAAAATTACGTAAAACTAAGTTGGGTGGGAAAAATAACTGCATTTGTGGTAGAGGTGTGTAATATACTTGGAGCTATTTTATAGAATTGTAAAAATATGGATTGTTCTTATATAGTATAAGTAGTCAAGAGTGACATTTTAAAGGAGAAACTAAGATTAAAAATAAAAAATGGATATAAAAATTATGTGTTCCAGAAAGCTCACAAATCAATCTGTTGCTCTAGTAGTTAAAACAGAGAACATAAATCTCCTTTCTAGTTCGATTCATGAACAATTACAGGAAGATGTGAAACATTAGGATAAACTCTCTGTGGAAAGGACACTGAGAAGTAATTCCCTGGCTATCAAGGTCCAGGAGACATCTTTTCTCTCCAGTAGGCAGAGGTAAGCCTCAGACTGTCTGGCATAAATAAATAAACTGGGAAAATTATGCACAAAATGCATGTCTACTTTAGATTCCAAATTAGGCAAGCTGACCTGCAGAGTCACCACTTCAGAAAGAAAAATGGACACAGCCTAATGTAAGAAACTTTGCAAATGCATTAGTCAGAGGGAAGTCACCAGGAAAGGACTGAAAAATAGGAGCAGCAGAAAGAGGGAGGGTTTTTTTCTGCTCTGTAGAAATTGGCTTCCTGAAGTTTTGGGTTTGGATATCATAGATGACTAGAATCATTTGAAGCTTATCAAATCCCTCTCAGCCAGCGAAATAAGTAAGCATTAGGACATGATAAAAAGAAGCAGTTTTCATGAGAAAGACCATGGTATTTTGTACATGAAAAACTCTATTTTCATAGTTGCAGACATTGGTTTTACTTTGCAAGCACAAAGCCAGTTATTCATGCTGCCTAAGTGTTTCACTGTTGTCTTGAAAGCTGACATCTGATATTTCATGCAAAGTTCTGCACTAATTATCTGTCCAAGACACCCCCTTTTTGCAACTCTTTGGCTTCCTTCAAACTTGTAATAAAATCAATGACAAAATGAGTTCTTGTGATATTTACACTTGAAAGATAAGATTGCTTTAAGTGATGGGATTTGAAGAACGTGAAAATTCATCTTCTTCAGATCTTTATATCTTCTTCTATATTGCAGTGGTAGTGCAGTTTTGAAGTCCCTCTGCCTTGGAATAAATATCCAAATCTACCTGCCATGACTTCATGGTTGTCTCTGTAAAGTAAAACATTTTTCTGTTTCTAGTCTTTTACTCTTGCACTGAGTATTTTTTAGTTATGTTGTTTCTGCCCACTATTGCTGCATGTTTGATTCCTGCTCAGCCTCTCTTCATATGGCTAATGCCATTTCCTAAATTGCTCATTTATTTGCTCTAGTAGGAAGGACAAATTATGCATGTTTTGAAATGCAGAATAATTGTCTACTGAAAGAGTTTATGAAAGATAAAATTCAGTTTGCTTTGTCTGAGAGTGATTTTTGGCTTTATGTACCAGAGTATGGCATAAGGGTATGATCAAGTCCTATGGAGAAATAAGAGCAGAAACTGAAGTAAAAGTTTTGAAAAAGAACAAGGTATTTAAAGAATGATGGAGGAGGGAGGGGAGGAGGAGGTATAGAATATATTACATTATTGAAAAAATTAAATTGTGCTGAAACATCTGGATTTGATGGATGGACCACTTGGGAAGTAAGGAATTGCCTGGATGGTTGCATTTAAAGGGTTGTGGTCAGTGACTCAATGTCCAGGTGGAAACCTGGTGGTTATCAGAGGTTGGAGTTGGGACTGGCACTGCTAAACACCGTTGTCAGTGACATGGCAGTGGGATCAGAGCACCCTCAGCAAATTTGCTGACAACACCAAGCTGTGTGGTGTGATGGACACGCAGCAGGGAGGGGATGTCACCCAGAGCAACCTTGACAGGCCTGAGTGGGGCCTGTGTGGATCTC
>JBBMKD010000115.1:15171595-15256487 GCA_037834095.1 Argya squamiceps
TTCCTTCCTTCCTTCCTTCCGTCCTTCCTTCCTTCCTTCCTTCCTTCCTTCCTCCCTCCCTCCCTCCCTCCCTTCCTCCCTCCCTCCCTTCCTCCCTCCCTCCCTCCCTCCCTCCTTTTTCCCCAGGCATATTTAAATGCAGATATTTAAATACCTCTCTTTTTTATGTCATTTTTCTTATGCTTTTTAATTAGATATATGGTAAACAGCCTTCTGTATTTTACCTTGAAATACTTCTGAAAAACTAGTGTTCCATGTTTAGGGAGTTCTCACCCCAAGAATGGTTGCTTGCTAAACCCATTGTCCATGTAGGTAGAATAGGTGTTTGATTACAGCCAGACTTTTAATTAAGAAATCAAAGATTGTTTTCACAGATAAAAACCTCATCTTTAAACTACTTTCTAGGTTTCTTATGAGGCTGTAGCTTGCCTCATCGTCAGTTTTGGGATATGCAAAAGTTGGCAGATTGCAGTGTGCATCCTACTGGCAATCCAGAAAGATCTGACTTCTGAGGCTTAAAAAAATCTGACTTTTGAGATTTGAAGTGCAGTGTTACAACATTTTGGGAAGTCCTGGTGCAATACAAGAACAGGCTACTAAAGGTCTTTATAACCCATATTACTTGTGTTTGGTTCTTGGCATTTGCATTTTACTCATTTATTAAATAGCGATTCGATATTATGGTGTTTTCTGGCCAGTATGTGGCTTTTTCTACCATTTTTCAAGATCTCAGTAGTACAACAGAATTTTCTATAATATGTAGATATTGCAGCATTAAGCATTTCACAGTATTTGGTCAGTTATTTCTAATCTAGTGGGTTGGTACCATTAATACAAAATATCAACTTTGTGACAGAAGTGACATTGAGCTGGTGTAACCCCCTTTTTTAGGGCCCCCTCTTGTTGGTCCCAGCAGGGACCTTATCCTCCTGTGCACTGCAGAGCCTTGTTACAGTTTTTGCTGAATACCACTGGTGTTTTCACTCTCCCTCTGAGAATCTCTTGGCTACCAAGATCTATTAGAGACTTCTTAACACCTGTTTGCACTGCTACTCAACTAGGAAAAAAGTTCTCTTCCTTACATTTTTTGTTGTGTTTGATTTTGGTAAAGGCTCCAGAGTAAATGCCAATTATCAATTCAATTTAATGCACTAGATTGCATAATACCAATTTATAGTAATTTTATTTTTAGTCATTTATACCAAAATTATGAAGATTACGTACCATCTATCTAATAAGTGATCTGCTAATTGGAGAACGTTTCAGATTCTTTTGTTACATGGCAGTACCTATTTTGCATCCATTTTGACCATACCCAGCAAGAGGACTGGAAAATAGTGAAAATTAATTCCTGGTGTTGTTAGCAGGCAAAAATGTTTTTTGTGGCTGGTTACTAACCTTGCAAGTCAGCATGTTGATAGAGTTAAACAATCTTGAGATGAGTATTTCAGAGAGATGTTTTGCGAAGTGCTTGCTGGTCATAAAACATTCTTAATGGTGGAGACAAGGAATGAGTAATAACACTGGGAAAAGAGAGAGCTTCTTTCTTCTCTTCATATTTGCAATGAATTTCTAATTCTATGACTTGGCCATAGTCTGTGTCTGCCATTTATAAGTTTGCTACAGGGTGATAAAAAGACAAGAAGGTGAGGGCACGGCAGGGAGTGGAAACTAATGGGATGGAGTGCAGTGCTGGCAGCCTCATCATTACTCTATCAAAGCATTTGATTTTTTAAAACAGTGATATAACGTATGTGTCATTAGTAGTGACGCACCTTTAGCTTCCAAACTGAATGTGTGCCATCTAGTTTTATTTCTAATGCTTGTTACTAGAGTTAATAGGTAAATGTTATTTTAAAAGATGCCCCTAAAATTTAATTAGTATCTCAAAGCTGTTTTGCTCATGTTTATAAATGCTAAAATGTTATGAATCAAATAATTGAATTAATCATTCCATCATTGTGTAATTAAGACTGACTAAAAGTAAAATTATATTTTAATGGCCCTCTTCCCATTGAGGCCAATGACAAGAGTCCCATTGACGTCAGAAAGTGCAGGATTAGGCCTTAATATGATCAGGGTTTTTTGTGAGTAATCTCAGTATAAAGTGCTTTGTCTTTTCCTTTTAGGGATAAATGTTTAGATGACTGTTCAGTCACTTGTTCAAAGCTTGTAGATGGAAAAAACTAACTAAGCTAACATAAATTTTTTTCTCAAAATCTAACAGATCTTATAATTGTTTTTTCAATCCAGAAAACAAATCATTAAAATATTGATCCTGTTGTCTGAGGTTTGTATTTTTAACTACGTTACTAGAGCAATAGCTTTTGTAATCTGTGTAGAATTATTTAGTGGGAACAGCAGTAAAATTACCTGGCTCACTTTGAAGTATTATCTACCTCTGATTCTGTTCAGTGGCACATGGCATTGTGACACTTAATGCCGTCACAAAGCAACAGCTACTTTGGGCTCAGTGAGTTGTTGATACAAGTTTGGATTGCCACAACTGAAATCTCAGTAGCATAAACAAGTTGATAACTGCATCAGGGAGAAATTTGTCTCAAGGACATCAAGAATAACAGGTCAAAGGACTGTAGTAAACTGGGAAGCGTAATGGAATTGTTGTTGAGGTTTACAGTCCTCCTGACTTTTAACACATGCTCTGACTATGAGATTAATTATGAATTAATTGATATTTTTTCAACTCCTGGCACAGAAAAGACAGAAGTAGTATTATTTTTAATTAAGGAGGTTAAGGAAAACAAATAAAAAGTTTGTTACATGTGCTGTTCAGCGGTTTTTCTAGGTGTTTATATAAAAACCAGAAAAAACCTGAAGAATTCTGTTTAGAATTCTTCGTCTCAGTCAGGTGGACTTCAAAGTTGTGTTTTCTGTATTTTGGTGATTTCTTGAATTGCATAGTTAAGAGAGACAAGGATAAGAAACAACAGAAACCACCAGCTTTTCTGACAGCTTCATGCATACAAAAAGCCAACAAAAATCACTGACATTCACAAATGATTTAGGATGGCTGGAACTGGTTTTTTTCAAAAAGGTATTATATTTTTCAGAAAGCTTGTCTAATATCTAATACCTAATTAGAAATTTTTATCCTGTTATAAATGAAAATTTGCCAATCGGATAAAAAAGAAAATAAATTTTATTTTTTCATTTAGAAATCTATCTGGGACAGCCACCGAAGCAACATTCAAATGTTGGGTGGAACAGACAAACCGACAGCAGGACTGTTAGCTCGCTCTGTTCCACGATTTGCAGGGGTTTTGGTCCGAGTTCTTATAGAGTTTTTTGTACCTGTCGGTGATGATACTGTGTCCACATAGTCTTTCACCTGGTGATGAATCCTGAGCAGATTTCTCGGCACCGGGACACATCTGAAAGGATTTTTCCTGGAACCCTTTTTGGGATGTTGATTTGCCCAAGTCCCGAATCCACCTTCGATGTTATCACTGATGGCTTGATGTTTCAGGTGCACAAGATTTGATTAACTCAAGGAGAGACATCCTGCCATGCTACTCTCTTTGTTGTGCAAATCGGGGTGACGATTTACCACTTTGCAGTTTCCAACAGCCCGTCCAGGTATTTGGAAGGTATTTGGAAACTGCCCCTTCTATTCCGGGAATCCAGGCTTACTTTTTTACATTTACAGAGTTGCAACATATAACATTTCTAATACATTCTACTTACTACATTTATTGTATATTTTATTACACGAATTTACCATCTATCACAATCTCTTACAAATATTTTTATATAAACATTGCAGCTACAGCATAATTAAAGTGTGAATAAATATCTTCATCAAAATACTACTTTGCAATAACAGGAACTAAAAAAAGAAAAGAGGGGTGCTTTTGTTTTATTTTCTTTTAAAGTTCTGTGTCTGTGAGAGATTCTTTAAATTGAAACAAGAAACAAGAAAACTGGGACATTTTTCCCATGAAGTGTAATACTAGTGCATAAAATAGTTCATATGTTTGTGTTAATGAGTTTACATTTGAGATCAAAACATATGTTACAAATAGCTCCTTTTTTTCAAAGTCAGTAATGCAGCCAGTAAGGTTGTAGCCATAAGGAGTGTAGCTTAGAGAGATGAGTGGTCTAGATAACTGAAATAAGAATTATTTGTTCAGTTCGTTATTCAGTGTGCTTCTTATAGTAGACTAGAAAAAGAAAAAAAATACATAAATCAAAATTTCAAAATTCATCTTTTCCAGTTCAGAATGAAAAAGAAAAGAAATTTGAAAGAGCAGATCAGTTTAATTGTAACATTATTATTATGTATTGTCTCCTCTATTTCAGTGGAATCATAAGTTATACTCTCAGTAGTGAAAGTATCCATAAAGGCTCTTAAACCTAGGTAATTTGTTTCATCTGACTAACACATTTTACATATTGTGCATTTAATAATGAGTAACGTAGCTAGGCCAATAATAAACCAGTACAATATAGACAAAAGAGAACACTGATTTAAGGTCATAGTGTCAAATGCAGCAAAATACTGTTTAGAGCATGTCAGGAATGGCTTTACAATTAGCACTGAGAAAAAAGTCAAAACATCAGCTTTAAGGAAGGACACTTTTCAGTGCAAGATCAAAGCCATGTCTCTACAGAATAGCAAAGCTGTTTAATTGCACTGAAGTGCTAATTGGATTTTGAGGTGCTTTCATGTGTTTCCCCCAATTAGCCAGCCATCCCTGACCAACCCACCTAAGAAGAGATTAAGAGTTTTAAACTCTTGTCTGCACAGTTGCAAGTGGGGGTACCTGTGTAAAAGCAGTAGTGCCTTATTTTTATGTAAATTGAGATCTTTCAGGTCGTGTTACTAGGCTTGCAGGGATGAATAAATAAGGAGAAAATCAACCCCACACTTTGTGGTAAACAATTACATAGATATTCTGTCATCTTTATATCAGTGCAAGAAAACAGAAAAACTACAGCTAGCCCTCTTTTTTTGTTACTTAGCTCATCAGTACACAGTGTTTAAAGAGAGCTTTTGATGCCTGAGGAAAGACTTTTCTTCAGAGGCTTTATCTGTGCTCTGCATTTCTGTTAATTAGAAAGAATAATTTACTTTTAATTTTTTTTAGGTAAAATTTGCAGTCTTTTCCTAACTTTTTAAATAATTTAATTTGTGGTTTCCATATTTGTAGAAATTACTGCAATGATTTTTTCACTACTCTTATTTATGAGTTTAATTAACATCCTACACATTTATAAGAGCACAAAAAGTCAAGATAGTGGTGACAGATGATAAAACCCATACAGTTTCAGAAAACGCTATTATTTGCCAGTAGTTGAACTATGTCAAATACTCATAAAATCATGACCTCTTGAGGCAAAATGCGGATGCGCTATTTTCCTAACACGATTTTTTCTGCATTTTTAAGAGTCTTACGTTTTTGCCCTCAAAATGCTTAGGCAGCTTGCTGTAATCCAGTCACTGTAGTGGGATCCTGAGGAAGCAGATACTTTTGATCCTGATGGAAAAGAGGCAGAGCAGAGTTGCCTACATAGGATCGTAGTGATGCCCTACAAGGATGTCTTCATGCATCAAGAACTCCAAAGTCTCATCATAAACTGCTCACAAAAGTCCTATTGATATTTTCCTTAACAGAGAAAAAGAACTTGTGTAAAGGAGACTCCACCCAGGTGACCGAGCTCCTGTCATGCATTGTGGGGGTGGGACTCATCACAGGGGCACTCTGCAAGTTACACAACCTGAATTCTGCATTCACACCCTGGAGCCCTGCTCTTGTAGTCACAGTGTTGTCTTACTCCCTGCATGCCACAGAGCCCTTGGATGAGTCCACTGGGTTTTGTACTGCCTTAGAATGAGTTTTTCTCATCAGTTAATTAATCACAGCAGATCTGGACCCTTCATGTGTGTGTGTAGTGGAGTAATTATGGGAAGGCAGGGTGAGGAGATCAGTAGTCTGGAGCATTCTTTAGATGCAGGAAGGAACTTGGGTGCAAACCAACTGGGTGCTTGCAACATCTGCATTTTGAGACCCTGTACAGAAAGGACTGAAGATTCATGGAATCAGAAGAGTGAGTAAGAACCGTCATGATTCTGTGACATGTGGATAAGAGGAAAATATTTGAGTTTGGTGACAAGTGTCCTAATTCCTTCACTGCATTTTGCAGTGCAACTTATAACACTTTAAACACGTAATTTACATCAAACATTCACCAATATCCTATCAAACAAATGTAGAGTTTTTCTCTCAAATGATGATATTTATTATTGCTGCTGGTTTCATGGTAAACTTCGGGCGTTTCTGTTATTCTGATAGTTCTGTAAAATTGAAGGACTCAGTGGAACAAATATCCTTGACACGTCCTCATGCTGTACACTTGACATTTTATTGTGATTAAGGTCTTCTACACCAGGCTCTCATAATTTAAGAGGCAACTAAGGCAGCAGGTCTGTCATGCTGATTTCAGGATACTTTTCTTTCTTTCACAGCATTGCAATAGGAAATATTTTTGATTAGTCATTTGAATATTTGCTTGATTTTAAGGAAACATATAGTTCCCTTAAAACCATTTACGCTAAAGTTTTTGAGTTGAGTCTGAATTTGAGAAATGTTTATTGATTTAGAAATTGTGAACTTCACAATTGTTAACTCAATTGTTAACTTGTAGGTCCTAGCTTCATTGGTTCTTGACTGTGAGAAGACACTCAACAGAGAAAATCACTGGGGTTAATTGTATAGGACTTGCGTGCAAAATACATACTTGCACATGAAGTGTTCTTCAGTTATAGTTTATTTTTATTGTCCTCAGACAAAAAGCTACCATGTTAATTAAAAGTGAGAATTTCAGGTCCTTAAGTACATAATTTACTTACTAGACCAGTAGGCCAATAAATCTTGCATCTAAGAAAAACTAGGATTACATGCTTCACAAGAATATAAAAAGAAAATAACGTATCTGTAGAGGAAGGCTGATTCTAACCTTAGCCTGCTACCAGTCAGCTATAGCATTTTATAACAAATCGTGACATATTGAAGTAAATGCTATACTGTAATGCTAACACAGTCCAATTGTTTAGACAAGAATTTTAAATTCAGTGTTATTTACACATTTTGTATTTATAATGAAAGTTAAATAATATCACTGCTTAGTCTTTTGAAAGTACTTTAAAAAGTATTAAGAGTATGCACTGTAGCTGTGTAAGTGGTACTGTCACTAAATTTACCATTTGATTACTTTTTAATTTTATCAGCCCGCAGTTGCTATTGCCTTACATTGACAGGAAGCTGTGTTAGAATTATAGTCTTGGTTTTAGTACACTGTTCATTACTAACTGTAGCAGTACATTCTGTGCTTTTTCCTAATGCAACCTAAAACTCTTTTAGCTTTAAGACAAAATATGCTCCAAATATATGCATATGTGAATCTGACAATATGAACTGTACCCATGCCACATGCTGTATGGATATTTTTATCCTTTTTAAGGGACTTAAATAAAGATCAAGTATCATGAAAAGAATAATTACACTATAAGCTTTCAAGAAAAAGCTTGTCCTGTGTTGCTTTTATTTACTGTTGAATTCTTCCTCTTTTAATAAACAGGTCTTATGTTGACTCAGCTGTTGGCCACTTCTCAGTTGAGATTGGCAACAATTAAGGACCTGTGATTTATCGAGTTAAGTTTATTTGTTAAATAACTTAGATGCAGAATTGCGGCAGTAAGGAGAGAATTTCAAATACAGCTGGGACAGTAGACAATCATTTTGTATTTAATGGTTATTCTCTCTTTCACATGTAAACAGTTTTTTGCTATTCCAGAATACATGCTTTGCACCACAGCTTCTATGTCTACTAATATATTGGAGTTTATTCACTGTTAGTGTCTGGATTCAGTCAGAAACTGTGTCCTTGTATGACCTTGGTAATTGGCATTTTCATTCTCCTTTGGTGTTCAAAAACATATTTTTAAAGGAAACTTGAAAAGCGTTAGCTTAACAGGAGCTGTAGTGTTTGGGAAAAACTCTTTCTAAAGTCTATGAAAAAAAGTTAGGTCAATTTGCATTAAAAAACTGTGGTATTCCACTCCTTTATGCTTTTCTCTTTCTCAAATGATCAGGTTTTTCACAGTGTTTGTGGGAACATCATTACCATATTGCTCTCAACACTTCAGATCCTGCCAGGGTCTGAGCATAGAGACATACAATGGAGCATAAGGGTGCTTTGCAACTCGTAGGAACAGCCTTTGTTTGAAAGGCCCTGAGGATGAGCATCTGCTTTTTGTTTTAGGTTTCATGAGGTCATGATCCTTTTCAGTTTTCACCTCTCCATCCTATTTGCTAAAGGACTGGAAGTGATTGGAAGGCCAGGCCATTCTAAGCATTCCTTACACAGTTTTTGTTATTCTAAAGAAAGTGAAGTTGGCTATCACCTTTTTTACGTACATACAAAAACACACACACACAGACATATATATGCATATATATGTGCGTGTGTGTGTGTATGTGTATATATATATACATAAAAATAATTATATTTAGTGTATTTTGAATATGAATGTGCCATAGAGTCATTGAACGGTTCGGATTGGAAGAGACGTTGAAGACCACCCTCTCATCATGGGACAATTTTCGCTTGACCAGGTTGTTCAGAGCCCCATCCAACCTGGCTTTGAATACTGCCGGGATGAGGCATCCATGGCTTCTCCGGCCAACCTGTGCAGGGTCTCACTACCCTCACCGCTATCCTAGAATTTTCAAGCAGTTCATATGACTCCTGAATAGCATCTTTGTAAGAGTGGTTGTGGAGGAAACTTAAGAGTACAGATCTGAATATTATCTAGAAAATTAAGCTCACTTTCAACAAAAGCCACAGATCACTATGAGGCAAATTTTTTGTTTAAAATAATAAATTACAGTTTTCTGACAAGTCAGAGCATTTTTCATGGAGAAGAGCTGTTGGTGACACTTTCTAAAGTGCTGCAACATTTTACTAATTTAAAAAAGTCCACCTCAGATCGATTGCAACCTTATCAATAGGATGGTCTCATTCATCTCCTACTCTGGCTCCTGTTGCGTTGCACACTAATGTCTTTCAGCTGCAGTTACTTCTTTTAGGAGAGTCAACACTTTGTAATGCTTTCAAGTTCTTTAGAGGAGGTGAGGCACTGTTGGTGGCTTGCTTCAAGACAATGCATTTCACTATTGCATTCCTCAATTGTATCATATGAAAACGTAACTTACTAAATCATTAATTACTTGACAGTAAGTGTTTTCTTAAGGATGGGTAAGAAAAATACTGTAAATTTCTACCTTTTTTCCATTCAATAAGTAATACTATCAATAATGTGTTAATAGTTTTAATTAATTTAATTAATAAAACATATCAATAGTTTTCTAGTTGCAGAGGATAGTGTGTTCCGTAGCTGTGACTGTTTGGCATAGCTCATTAAATACCTGTTTTGAATTCCTTTGCAATTTGTCCGCATCTTTGGGAATTGCTCTTTGGGAGATGTATGCTTCAGTTTAACCTTCTGAAAAATATTTTTTCAAGCAGTTCAGCAGTTTTCAAGAATTAAATTAGGTCGTTTTGTCCACATGAACCATTAATAAAATAATTGAGTAGCGGTCATGACTTTGAAATTACATTAAGTTTGAAGTCAGGGTCATACTAGTGTAATTGCTCTCCTTGTACAAATTCGTCAGCATTTGCCTAAATTGTAAAAACATATGTTTGCATATATTCAGAGAATACTTGTCAGAGATTGGCAGTGCTTGGTCTGTAGTGGGTATTACGTATCTCTTCATCTAGTTCTCCATCTAAATTGTCTGGAAAAAGGGCGCAGGCCTTTAAGGACTCTCAGCTTGTATTGGCAGCTATGAACCAACCATTTGTAGGTGGGTGAAGCCATCAAAGAAAGTACTTCCCATGCACCGTGCACTCCTCCATCCAGCGCTCTAGACCCTGGCAAGCCAAAATGATGGAGATTATCAGGAATGAGGAGGAATGATCAGAGGCATTCAAAGTGCATGTCTAGGCATACTGACAAGTGCTAGGAGAAAAACAGAAAGCTGTTGCTGGAAACAGAGGAAGATAAAGTCAAAGTGAAGGATAGGTGTCAGAGTTACAAAGAAGACAACAGTTCTAAAAGTTTGAAGGAAAAAAGGGCAGAAAATGTTTGAAATAGGAATCAGGAGCAGGTCAATGAAAGAGGGAAAAAACATGAAGTAGAAACATGAAGAAAAGAGCAGGGGGTGTGAATGAATGGGTTTATGTTCACTAGAGCATATTCTTCCAGAATCCAGAGATTTTATATCAGCTTAGTCTCAAGGAGAAATGGGTTGTTGCATATTTGTATGAGAACCATTGATGATACTTGTGGATTTTTAAAATTTTATAGTTCTACAAATCAAAAAACAAAACAAAACACCACCAACAAAAAACCACAATGGAAAAAAACCTTATTCATTGAGAGTCCAAGTGCTTATTAAGATCAATGCACTGGCGAGGAAAGATCTGAATGATTAGTTGCCTGGTTATTTTGTGTACATTGCACGATAGGCTTTAAATATCTGTTGCATAATGCCTTCCATTCTGTCCTTTGAACAGGACAAATTGTGTACTGGGGACACATTAGGGCTGCATTGAGGCTGTTGTCTATAGTACATCTGCTTCTTTTATTGCGGAAGTTGGAAAATATGTAGTGGATGAATTGGAGACTGTAGAAAAAAAGCATAGTGTCAAGACAACCAAGTGCTCTGCCAGAGAGCTGAATTGCTGCATGCCTCTACCAGAGGCTTCCTGTGTGGTGTTGGGCAAGGAATCTGAATTTTTACAAGCTCCTCTGTGTTCCAGTGTATTGACCTACTGTATTTATGGTGCATAGGTGAAGTCAGCTCTCGTGAGATACGTTGAAAATTTCTGTTGCCAAGCACTTCAGCATTATGTGATAGTTTCAACCTCTGGCCATTTCTGGTTTTAATCTGCATCTCAGTTCCTATGTGTAAAATTTTGATGGTAATACAATTCCGTCTGACTCACAGTGTAGTTATGGACATATTGTCAGATAGTAATTTTTGCAAAGAACAAAGACACAGTAGCTGTGTCACCATATCCCTAAGTTGTAAGCATAAAAGCATATTGTGTGCAAAAGTAACAGTACATTTTGAAGTTAAATTGACTCTCATTCAGTGGCAAACAGTCTATTCTGCACATTCAGCGTGACAGGGGTTTGTTGGGATATCATGCTTAATTTACCATTCTGTCATTATCACATGGAGGCATGAAAGATGGAATTAAGAAGTTAACCTAAGTACTAGTTTTGCCTAACTTTTGTGTGTTTGGATTTACAGTGTTCCGTGTCACTCTGTATTTGCTTACACATTTTTCATCTATTTTGGCCATCATACAAACATACTTACCTTTTACGTTTTCAGTGAATTTCACGTAAGTCTCAGATGTTTTGAGCTCCAATTAATTTCATTAAAACAATCTTCAGAGTATAAGGGAGAAATACCAGTAGT
Source organism: Argya squamiceps (assembly GCA_037834095.1). NCBI lineage: Eukaryota > Metazoa > Chordata > Aves > Passeriformes > Leiothrichidae > Argya > Argya squamiceps. The sequence goes on from JBBMKD010000115.1 coordinate 15,183,112, forward strand.
TGCCCCAATCAGCAATGTGTCCAAAATGCCGTATGTCAATTTTTATTAGATGTTCAAAGTTCCACTTAAAAATAGTTACTATGAATGCTCTAATTGTTAAAATTAATGCTGTATTGGATGTCAGAGTACCTCATTCTCAGAAAGGATTTATCTTCTGGTTGAGTTCCTTACTCATTGATGGTTTTTCCCTTCTGTGTTGGTTCTTTCCATACATAAAATATTGGAGGTTTTTCTCTGAAGTCTTAGTGTAATGCAATTAAAAAATCAGCAGCAACATAAATTCTTTGGAAATCAGGCTTCATTAATTGGTAAGATTGTAGGATGGTTCTTTGATTTAATTTTCTTTTCTTTTCCCATTTAATAGTATGATTTTAAAATAATTTGGGAAGTATTATGAAACTTTTGTGGTAGCACAGATACACAGAGTGAAGAGGTTGGAAGATAACTCCAAGATCGAGTCCAACCCAGCCCTAACACCTCAACTAAGCCATGGCACCAAGTGCCACATCCAGTCTTTCTTTAAACACATCCAGGGATGGTGACTCCACCACCGCCCCGGGCAGACTATTCCCATATTTTATTATTCTTTCTGTGAAAAACTTTTTCCTGATATTCAGCCTGTATTTCCCTTGGTGCAGCTTGAGACTGTGTCCTCTCGTTCTGTCAGTTGCTGCCTGGAGAAAGAGACCAACCCCACCTGACTGCACTCACCTTCCAGGAAGTTATAGAGAGTGATACGGTCACCTCTGAGTCTCCTTTTCTCCAGGCCAAACAACCCCAGCTCCCTCAGTTGTTCCTTACCAGCCTTGTTGGCTCCTCTGGATGTTCTCAAGTGTCTCAATGTCCTTCCTAAACTGAGGGGCCAGAACTGGACACAGCACTCAAGGTGTGCCCTCACCAGTGTCCAGTACAGGGGAATTCAGAATGACCTCCCTGCTCCTGCTGGCCACACCATTCCTGATACAGGCCAGGATGCCTTTGTCCTTCTTGGCTGCCTGGGGACACTGTTGGCTCATGTTCAGCTGCTGTCACCAGTACCCCCAGGTACTGTCTGGGCACTGTCTACCTACTCTGTTCCCAGCCTGCAGTGTTCTGCCCATGCAGAAGCTCATGGTTCTGTAGTGCATACAGTGACCTAAGGCCAATAGATCATGCACATCCCAGCTGCAGTGCAGCCCCCTGAGGACTGGGTCTGAGCCCACTACCAAGCTTTGTCCAGTCTGTCATCTTGTCTGACAGTGCATTTTGTGCCTTTTTCTTTCTAAAACCTGTACTGCTGACAAGGTTTCTGTTTTCCATACTCTGTAGAGAGCTGGATTCCAGGGCCACATAGGAGTGTGTTTGGCAGAGTGTAAGAACAGAATACACAAACTTGCAATATCTGAAAGCATTTATTCTTGCTTAATGAAACAGTTTATTGAATTTGTTGCTCTCTGTAAGATGCCTTCACTACCCGTGGTAATGCTGTTACCATGATGTTGCTGTCCCCATTCACACTGAGCTGCACAAGAGCAGTCTTTAATCTGCTGTGTTACTGCACTGTTTATCACAGCACCATGAGTGACTGTAAAATCTCTGGCAGCAAACTGGGGAATCCACTTACAATAGGCATTGTTTAAAAACAGAACAAAAGAGTCCCTGTGGTCCTTAGCCTTCAGAGCTCACGCTCCATGTATAAAACTGGAGGCCAGAGGTAAATAAAATGGAACTAGAAAATACGAAGAACCAATGAGGCGGTCACAGTCAGCATGAAAGACAGCAGTCTCAGCATGCCAGTGGCATGACACTGATGGTAATTTTTGAGATACTTATATTTTGTGATACTTATATTTAAACTCACAAAAGTTACTAGAGTCTGGAGAGAGATTTTGAGAGAAGTCTGACATTTTTATTGTATGGGTTGCTTGCAGTTTCTTTAGGCTGGTGCATATTTTGAGTTATTTGAGAATGGTTTTTCCCAAGTAGCTGTTCTTGAGGGATTTTGTGTATGATACAGAATATGTTTTATTAGTTGTTTAATTGTTTTATAAATTATGAGGCCTTTTTACTGGTGTTCTGAAAGTTTCCTGTCTGTTATTTAAATTGTCTTCCGCTTTACAGATTTCTGCCACTCATGCTGTTGATTGAGATTTTTCAGCATGTGCAGTTTAGACAGCCTTTTCTTTCTCTTTTCTTTTTTTTTTTTCTTAACAAAGAAAAAAAAATGCTAATCCTTATGCTTTAAAATATTTAAATCATCCAGTTCCAATCTGTCTTAAAATTTTATCTGCTTCTACTAAAAAAATCTGTTTGGTTTCACCAGACACTGGAAATATTGAAGAGAAATAAACAGCCTCAGAACTTTTCCCTGAGACATAAACAACTTCAGAAATCTTCCCTGTAATAAAACTTTAATTACTGATGTTTCAAATACTCTTTTAAATCTGAGTGTGCCTGAATGTATGGAAACATACTGGATACAAGTATGTTTCCTTGGATGCAAGGAATCTTTCTTATGTTAAGTCTTTCTTAGAAGATCGTTGGAAAAAAAAGATCAGTGTAAGGAAGATAATGGCTTTTTTTTCGATTCTTGATGAACATGAAAGAAATATAATGCCTGGGAAGGTGGAAAGATGCAGAGATGATACCTTCTGCTAGAGGAGATAGTGTGTGAGATTGAGAGCAAAATGAGATAAAATTGACCAGTGAATCTCAAAATCAAACAGAAACATGAATTGATGTACATTATTTTTGGGACAGAAAATAAATTGACAAAAATATGCGACAGAGTCTGTATAATTTTCTGGAATATCCTGTCAATACACAGAATAAGAAAAATGCTCACTTGCATAATTCAGCCAATTTTAATCTTGATTTTAATCTTGATTTTTTTAATTTTAGAATTATGTAAGCAATTGCAAATAGGTGCCTTGTAAGAGAATCCTTACTTATTTACTTCCGTATGGACATAGTGCCATTGCTGTGGTTGATCAGCCTCATTGAAAATAGAGGTGGCAGCCATAGATAGCAGAGGTGCATTTCTGGACCTGGAAAACAGGATGGAGAAAAGTGAGTGAGGTTTCTCAAACACATTGCCCTGACCCAGCAGTAAAGTTTATTTTATGCCAGTGACTTCTGACTTGAAGCAGGGGTTGTCTGGTAAGACAGTATCATCTGTGTGCTGCTTGAGACAAGGTAGAGGTCCTGATGGCTTCCTCTGCTCTTAAATAGGATCTCAGAGCCAGTCAGTTCTACAAATATGTTTGTTTGCTGTAAATAGAAAAGCCATCAGTTTTGAAACTCATCATTATGATTGAAACATTCCCTGTATGAATCTATGACATCTGGAATTACAGCATACCTTTAGGTACATGTGATGATTGTCACAGATTATGACTCATGAGTCACTACTGCATGAAATACGGCTTACAGTTACTCATTACTAAAATTCTAATAATCTTCCAAGTGCTGTATATATTTACATATGTATAATACATTATTTTTAAATTATGAAATATCCTTGGTTCAATCCTTCTATGTTAAATATCTCAAATTTAGGGAAAAACTTTTGTTAAATGAAAAAGACCCAATGTAGTGTCTGAGAACAGGACCAAAAAAATTCTTGAGAGTAAACTAACTGCAAAACTGGCTAACCAGGATTTGTACATCTATGAGATGCTAAGCATCTTGTATAAATTATATTTCTAGCATAATGGAAACGAAGGTAAAGGACATACATACATACGTATGTAAATTAATGTGTATATGCATATATGTGTCTCTGTATGTACATATATATATACAAGTATATATATGTTCCCAAAGGAATAGTTTTGTATTTGACAATGTTTGATGGTGATCACTTCTATTGAGGAAATATTTAACAGTATCTCAGAATTAGGGAAGGGCAACTTTATGGCTCTAACTATCTTAGAGCCGGGGCAGTTTTATACTAATAAATAGCTTCAGCGATATAAGAATATCAGATAAGTTTAAGATATTTATGTGTCTTTCTTTGTACAAATATGGTATATTGTGGAAGATAATTGAGATTTATGTTCACACTGATCTCCCAAAATGATGGGATTTTTTTTTTACTAAACTTTCAATTACTTCATGACAAAGAGAGTTACCTACCACCCCATGTGAAAGGATGCAAAATGGATCTCTTTATGTGGTGTAGATGCAGCCCTATTGTGAGTAGCAGGAAGTTGTGTCATAGCTGTTGGCATGATAGAACAGCATTAGATAGTGATACTATCTGCTGTGTTTCTTTATATGTACCTGCTTTTCCTTCTGGCTCAAGAGACCATTTAGGTGGAAAGACAAGGAAAAATTAACCCATTCTTCTGCATTTTGCTCTTATGTGAACATTAGAAGGGAAAAAACTTAGCTTGAATACTGAAACCATTTTAAGATAGAAAATACCTGTTTCTGCATAATTTACTACAGAGCCATTGTTTCTGAGCTAAAAAGAACAAGTTATTTAAAAGTGGGTATACATCCTCTGCAAGCTGATATTTTATGAGACATCAAAGAGTACCACTCTTTTGTGCATCACTTCCAAGATGTTGAAAAGAAACTTTCAGATTAGTTGTGTTTTTCTGTTCTGTTTAATATTCCTATGTTGTAATATATGGATTTTTCGGAGGAGCACTACTAATGGAACATGGTTTCCTGTGGATTTGCATTTGTGTGCTGCGCTCAGGCTGAACTCCTGATGTCACACTGCACTTGTTTCCTCCATGTGAGCATTGATGGGTCGTCAGAAGAGAGTTCTCTAAAACCTCATGAGAAATTGGGAACTTTGAGACTGCTCTGCTGCACTTGACTGGAATCAAACAACAGGTCATATTGAAATGCGGCGTTGGGCTTTTCAGGTTTAGTTGGTTTGTGCAGGTCAGGAGAAGGGAAATGTGGGCACACGGATGCAGGCAGGAACTGAATGTGCTTTGTTTACCCTGTGTTCTCTTGGGGCACCGGGTCAAAAAGCTGGTGCTGGTTGTTGACAGGTGTGGTGTTGGTCCTGTGCCCCAAGTGACCATGCTGACCATATGTGTAGGTGTACTATACAAAATGATGAAGCCTAGAATTTACCACAGAAAATTTCCTACAGTGACATGATTAAATATGGAAATTAGTGTGTCATGGCAGTCTTTATATGCTGTAATCTGTTCTTTTGTTCTAGTAAATCAATTCTGTAAGCTGCTCTGCAAGTCGATTTACTCTAGTTTTCCAAGATCCCATTTTGGCATTTTCATTGTTACACAGCTATTAAGGAGAAAGAAAAATAATCAGAATTAAAAGCACTGAAACTTAAAATATTTTTTTAAATTCAGAATTGAAATACTCAGAATTGAAATTTTCATGCAGGTTAATATGTTGAATTTGTTTTGTATGTTGGACTTTAAGAATATAAAACAGATGGCAGAAAAAGCTGTTACTAACTGGGATACTCCATAGTTTCTCTCCTAGTAAATTCCACGTTTTTTCTAAGCTAATTATTTTTATTTCTGAAATAAGTATTTCAATTAATGGCAGTAGACACGTGGTCCAAATTGATCTCAGGCTATAAGTAAATTCAAAATCAGAGGTTAATACAGTTGTATGTCATTTCTTTAATGGCTATATTTTATAGATAAAAATATTTTTTCAATCTTATTTTAGTAAAATAAGGAGTTACTGTAACCAAGATTGGTAGTGATATTTTATCATTTATCTTTTGTGGTTCTCAAAACAAATAAAGCAGATGTCTGAAATCATAACATATTGTGCTAGTATACTTTAGAGCTTTTCTTTGTAGTGATGAATTAGTGTATATAAACACACATGAATGTAGGAACTATAACTCAAATTAAATTCATCATCTGCTGCTGGCATAAACCAAGGGCAGAAGAAGAGAAATAAAATCATGTTTGATATAGGGTTGGGTTATATAAATTTCATTTCTACATTTAGAGTTTGATTTTGCAGATTTCTTGCTAAAAGTAGTCCCACTGAAGTATATTTTTTTCATTGTGTAGAAAGATGCCTATATATGCAATGATATAAAGTAACTGAAGTTTGTGTAGTTATTTAGATGTAGAACTTCTGCATGTGTGTTAATTACAATCACAACCTTAACTGGAAACTTTCTGAGGAGAGTGAATAAAAGTGTAGAGGGAGACATCAGTTACAAAGCAAAGTTACCTTGTCCCTTATTACCCTGCATTTCTATTATCATTTTCACCTTGTGCAACCACTAGAAAGGAAAGAGCATATGCTACCTGATATGTAGATAGCTCTTTGTTCAGGAGGATTGGTGTTTTAGCCTGATGTGTTTTACTTGGATAAACAATAGTATAAATCAACTGAAAAATAAGTAACTGACTTTTTTAAATCCACATTTTGATAGAGATTTTTTTAGTAATGCGTAATACTTGGTTTATAAGCATTGTGTATTTTTAAGTAAGCATGCAACTGCAAAAACTGAGATTACTGAGATGAAGCATTTTATGAATTGCGTACTAAGTAACCTTCAGATAAACACATATTCTTTGTTCTCTGTGGGAACAATTCAAGTAAGAAATAGTGGCATAGCACTGAAACAGTGCAAAAATACAATTGTTTATCAATAAAAAAGTCATGCTGTGAAAATGTTTGACTGGACAATTTTAATTTTTATTTTTCATTCAAAATCAATGAATCAGAGTGTTTAGAAAGATCTTACAAAGTCAATACCAGCCTAATTATTTTCTTTATGAGAATCTGTGATACTTACCATGCCTAGACTAGGAGAAGTTACTAGAGACTGGAGCATAAGAGATGTTAACAGAAGTCTGCCATTTTTTTATACATTGGGTTTGGGTTTGGTTACCTGTTGTAATTTGAGACATGGCAAGTAGAATGTGGCATGAAAAAGACCATAAGCTTATTTTACTTTTCCACAAGGACATACTTTTTCCTCAGTAACATGGAAGTTCCTCTGCAATTGAATTTCAAGATGAGGGGTTGAGTCTTAGGGGCTCAGAAATAGCTCATCTTCATGACATAATGTTTCCTCAGGAATTTTCTAAGTTAATGCTCTCTGCCATTAGGAAGCCTGCACACTATCTTTTTATATACCCACAGTGTGTCTCAGTCTTTAGAAAGAGACAGAGCTTACAGAGGTAGGAGAGAGTAAGATAACATGCAAATTTTATTCAGTAGGATTCAGTTGGGTATAATTGTATATTCATTGTGTTTTCTTTGCCAAGTCTGCGTGTGAGGGTTGCATGGATTCCTTGACCAAAAAGTGAGCATGTTCTTGTGGCCAACGCTCCTGAGTGCTGTAAGCAGGCAGATGGGAAGGGAAGGGAGAGTGGATGGAGAGGACAATCCTCATCCAGCCTGGTCTTGGGCAATACAGTTTTTCAGTTTTTCATGGCTTGTGCCTGGCCCAACAGGCAAGATGGATGTTCAGAGTCCCCCAGTACTCTGGAGCAATGCTGTGGCTGCACCAAGATGCAAAGTACTGAATTGCCTTGAGTGAACCAAAGTCAAAACTGAATGTTCTTTTATCTGCTTTGTATTACATTAATAAATACTCACCTCTGTTCCAAGGAATAGAGGGGGAAAGTGTGCATAATCATCACTGAAGTCAAGAAATAATTATAATTTTTTTCAATCATTGCTGAAAACAGCAAAGAATGTGGCAGCATTTCCAGTTGTAGCACTGTAGTGCAATATAACATTAATTATTGTCATGCTACTTAACGCCCACAGGTATTTCAAATGCACAGTGAGAGCAACAGTAAAAATACAAGCAAGTCTTCAAATTATGCAGGTTTAAGCGTGAAACATATGGCTATTTCCTGGAAGATATGTTACTAGTAAAGTAGCATATGGGTGTCCATATGGAAAGGATTGCACTGCCAGTACTGTAGAGGTTAAACTAATATATCACTACTAAGGAGATAGAAAAAAGTGTCTTAGTCACTTGCTGATTATTAGTGTTGGTAATGCAATTTTTTGTTCTGTTTATTTTTTTAAAGCTGCAGGGTAGACAGGTTGATTATTCGTAAAGGCATAGCTTATAAAATTGTAAAACATAGCTGTAGAGTATTTGAATAAATTCATAAGCCGTATCTAATCCAACTTACTGCATTTCTATAGCACTGTACTTACTATACTCTGCATCAAAAACTAAATCTGTTTGCATTCATTACAATAAAGTGATTCATGCTGCAGTGACTCATTTATTCTCCAAAGCTATGTTTCTTAAACCACTCATGAAGTTTTTTCATTTATTCTATCCTTTCACTGAGAGGGATCCAGTGGGGCATTTGTCTACTCCTCCTCATTTTTATACCTGGCAAATAACCAATCCTCTCACAAAATGTTTTTCTCTGCCTTATTTATTTCCTTCTTAGTTCAGACTCAGGCTGCACTTGTCTTCTTGCTATTTTCTGCTGGTACATCTGAAGCATAAGGGTTTTTCTCCATGTGGACTTGGACCGTTAGGAGAAAAATCCAGGCTGCTCTGACATTGCACTCTGCCAGGAACATGGATACTTCCCAGCAGTATCTGGTACATCTTTGAGTTAAATTCCTGAATGTTTAAATCTGTATTGTTATTGTTATGTTATATTTGATCCATCACAGACAGTAAGTGCTTCAGAACCTGGTGGTCAGGTACAAGACATTCTTACTCATGCCTAGGGTGGATAATCTCCAGCATAAACACTTCACTCAGTGATTAGTTGGCAACTGGGCTGATTTAGAGATTATTCATGTTCATGCCTGCTTTTATTATAAGCAACCAGGGATGTTAGTGATGGTTGCAAAAATCAAGTTTGCTAGGAGAACTTTGTAACAGTTTCATCAAAGATCTGTATCAGGTATTTTTATTAGCCTTTTTAAAGTTTTCAGTAATGGAAGTCATTTTAAGTAAGGCCATTTAGGGAAAATACATTCATAGCATCCAAGGTGTGCTTGAAGGTATTGTTGCAGGTGAGGCAAATAAAAAGTGTCATATTCGAGTCTAATGGTGTTAGTTTGTCCCTAGTACAGAACACCTAAGTTCCAGGCATTGTGTAGTGTGTGCTTCTTTTTTTTCAAAGCTGTGTGAATGGGTTCTGTATTCATTAGAGATGTATATCTGCAGCAACCTTCTAGACAATAGCTACATGTACCAATTAAAACAGTTATATTTTTGTGGCATGCCAGCAAAACATGAGTCATGCAAAACATGCTCTCCATGCTTGTCCTGTAGTGGTTCATACAAACTCTACACTACGATGAATGAAAAGTGTGAAATATAGTAATATTTATAGTAAAGCAGAAACTTACTTTCTAAAAAAGGGTAAAATGTGCTAAGCAGACTTCGAGTTTGAAGTTATTAAAGCTCTCTAAATGTAAGATACAGCATAAAAATAATTCTATGAAAGAATCTTCAGTTACGATTCTCCTTGCTCCTTTTATAAAAAACCCATCTTATGTGTTTAAACCTGCAAGCTTTTTATTGCATATTGATTCAGGTGCATCACAAGCATGACATTTTACTCATGTGGATTTTGCTAATTGTAAACGAAACAAATTATACTCATAAAAATTGCACTTTAAAGTATGGCATTGCTATGTTACAACCATTCCCATATGTTACAACTATATGAAAATAACAGCAATTTTCATAGAAAATGTGTAAGTAATTGTTCAATTTACTAATTGTTCAATTGCCTTCCCTGTTTAGTCAGATAATGTGAGGTTCACCTCAGCTTGTGCTAGCCACAAGTAAATCATCTGTACCTCTTCAGCTGGTGAGGAGCAAGATCTGTGGTCTACAAGGATGACTCATCTTTTTCAGACATCTCCAGAAGTACCTCTCCACTGAGCTGACTACAGAGCTTAGTTGGACAAAGAGCAAAGATGAGGCTTCTCACTTAACATGGCTAAAATTAGATGAGATTGATCCATCCTTAACTTCATTCTAAATTTTATTAGTATGTCTTTAAAGAGAGAACACGGCTTTATGTTGGCACACAGTTCATAACACGCATTTAACTGTGAAAAACACCTGGTGACATTGTAAGCAAATAATGTCCTTTCTTTCAAAGTTAGTAATATCGGTAGTATTTGAGATTAAACTTAACCTTGCACTTTGTACTGATAATTTGAAAACAGTTTACCAGACTTAGCAAAGAATACTGGGACAATTAGCTAAAGACAGAGTTGCTTGACAAAATACTACTTAAAATACGCAGTCCCTCCTTAAAATCACATTTTGAAATTGCAGATATATTTTTCTGTGTCCTAGTAAATCATCAACATACACTGCTGTATTTTCATAGATATCTTTTTTAAAGCACTGAAATTCAGCAATTCAGAATTTTCTTCAAAAAGTTTTAACTACAATCGTATCATTCTCCTAAAAGTTGAGAGTCAATACAAGATCTAGTTGATTTGGAAGCACATTATTAAATGTCTCTAAATGTGTTTATTTTAAGCTTATGGAATCTCTAACTTAGTTGTGTATTTGCTGTATGTCTTAGTGAGAAAGGTAATTTTGGATGCTAAAAATTAGACCAGCAGAGAGTAAGCGAGTAGTAATAATGATGATCTCAGTTGTCAGGGGAGGGATTTAGACATATATCCCACACATAACATTGTAGCTGATTCGTCTAGTAGGATAGGTGTCAGAAAGGGAAAAACATTTAAACAGGCTTTTAGCCAGAATCATGAATCACGTGTACCAGTAAATTTCAGGAGTGAGAAGAGTATCTGCAAAATCAGCAAGAAAAGGCAGAAAGTAGTCTGGAGGAAGTGTCACGTACAACTATGCCAGCTGCAGTGAATTTAGATTAGTGTCTGCATCAGGATTAATGGGAATGAAAGCCTCTCTGCCGTAGCTACTCTCTGTATAGTCTAAATTCTTTTAAAATGTTTAGCTAACAGAGTTAAGAATCATAAAGGCCAAAAGTGAATGTGGATTTGTGCAGATGCCTTGAGTGGCTGTAGCTGCTCTAATCATCACTGATTTTGCTCATGTGGTGAGGAGGTATATGTATGTGTTAGCACGGAGTGGGACACTCTAACGTCTGCACTGCACATGCTGCCTAGCCAGGAGGTATGGAGGGCTTGCCCTGCAGCTCTCTGCAGATCCATACCTCTCAAGACTACCAAGGATGGGCCAGTATGAAAGTTTGCTTATAGGAGTGCAGTGATTTCTGGTTTGATTTTCAGGAGAAAATTGATCTCAATGCCTTATGTCACTGCTTATCCCTCTTGTGAAATTCACTTTAAAATAAATGTGATGAGGCTACCACACAAACACACCAGGAAATTCCGAGACTTAGCTGAATTGATATAAAAGAAGTAAACTTTTTTTGAATACTACACCAGTATTTTTTTTTAATGTCTTAAACAGATATGTTAGTTTTCATTCTGAGAGCAGATTTTTTAAAATGCCATGATAGAGTCTTACTTATGTTAATATTTCATTTTATACCCAGACCAGGTTTCCTTGATCCTTAACTATGGAGTTGGAATTTTGGTGGGTTTTGTTTTGTTCTTTTTATTTTCTCCTTTTTCTGCTGGTTCCACAATATCTTCTGGCATCTGAAATTAGTCTTGATTCTACTGCTCTTCCTCCCTCATGCTAGTTACGTAGCCTGTGTACCTTTTATCAGCAGAGGAGTACCCATGTGGAAGCCAGGACAAATTTCAGTTTGCTGCTTTGCTTCTCTGCCTTGAGGATTTAAACCTTGTTTAAAGGTGAGATGTTACACTGTTTCAATTAAAATATTTTTAAGTCAATATAGTTAAATCTCTTCAAACTCCTTATACAGAGGCACTTAAACCTGCTTAACCTTTGCTAGAATTGGTTTAGCTAACATTGATAAATTGCTGAAGTAAACTAAATTAATTTAAGTGAGGTCTTAGCTGGGATAAGTGCATTTACATTAGATGTTTGCACCAGTTTAACTGGATTTAAAATCAATCAGTTTAATTAAATCAATGCATTTTTCCTTGTATAGGCATGACCTTAGTTAAATAATTTTGTTGTGTGCAGCATGGGTCTTGCCACTTTCTGAAATATGTATTTTTGTTTCTAAGTAAATTGGTTGAAGATTTGAGTATGTTGTTGAGCTTATGACAGGTTTGTGATGTTTTTAAATAGCGTTTAAAATTCCTTGGTGGTTCTACTCAGTATGGTTTTGTTTAAAGACAGGAAACAAGTCACCTTTTTGAAATTGAGAGGTCTGGAATCTCTGCCAGCTGACATTGTAACTTCTCGGTGTTTCAACTATAAGGTGCACAAAACAACAAATAAGTGGCCACTTAACTACTTGGTTCGGAATCAAAAATATACTTTGGAATGATTTCACCAAGGGAATCTGTTCAAGTTATTAAAAAGAACCTTACTGTTCTTTAACTGTCATCAGTGGATTTACTGATAGCAGTAATGTAATGCATATAATATGAAATCCTCAATACTTGACCTACATATAACTTTTGAAAGCTGATCCAAAGAAAATGGTAGTAGAAATTATTGTTGAAAAATTTTCAACATTTCTGTATTCAGGTTCAGTATGAATTCTTACAGAACTTGGTATCTAGGGTGCAAACGTCTAATGTCCTTCCATGCCCAAAAATAAGTCTCAGGTATCTGACGAATAAAAGCTGATGTCATATGTGAATTTTGTTCCTTTGTAATATGTAACACTTGAATAAAGTGTAACACTTAAATTAAGTGTTGCTGTACACCTTGCAACAATTAGGAATCTTTTAATTGTGCTTGGGGTAAGGTCACACTCTTTGGATTGGACAAAGAAAAGCTGAAATAGAAATCTAATTTGGTTTTTTGGTTGGTTTTGGGCTTTTTTGGTTGGTGGGTTTTGGGTTTTTGTTCTGTTGGGGTTTTTGTGTTTGGGGGTTTTTTTGTGGATTTTTTTAGGTTTTTTTGTTTTGTTTTTTTGGGGGGTGTTGTTGTTGCTTTGGTTTGGTTTCTTGGGGGGCAGAGGTGTTGGCAAGTACTTTGGGCAATAGCTGGGGAAACCATACTCAGCTTTATTTTGTAATCCAAAAAGCAAACAGTGTACAGTAAGCAGGGAAATTAATTTTTATTTTCTTATGTTCTATCCCCTAAGACTCAATTAACAAGAATCTAGCTTATTTGGGGTTTTTTTACTGGGAAGTGAAGTAGTTTTGATCTTTCAAGTCAGAGGCTTGACTGCTTTCATTTTACATGCCAGAAAATTAAATTGTGGATTTTACAAGAATAGTTATAATAGATAGGCCTTGCATAATATGATTACATATGTTCCTGATCATCCACCTGTATATTTGTCAGTATTCCTGAAAAAAGCTGTTCCTAAGCACCTGTGATTCCCCAGATAAAAAGGCAATAGGATTTCTGTGTCAGCTTTTAAAATACGTTGGAATATGCATACTATATTTAAAATGGTTTATCTCACTGAATTTGTCAAAGATTGCATAATAAAACTTTATATTTGTTATCTTTCATTACCAAAAAAAAAGAAAAAAGGCCGGTGATTCATTGTTATTTTTTGTTAGACAAAGGTTCCCAGGAGAAAGTAATGGTAATTATGGAGTAGTACAGTTCTTTGGAGACATTGTTTTCAGGGGACCTTGTGCAGGGGATTAGAATTTCACATTTCATTTTGTCATCTCATGAACTACCACCTGCAGAAAGGAAACAAGACTTAAAATCTTCTTTTATCAGTACAATCACCAATCTCCTGATCACCTTAGAAATAGTATATTATTTTCCTGAGATACAGATTTATTTCTTTATCTTTATAGATTTCAAAATAGATCTGTAATGCTATCATATTGTAAGTCTCATGCCAAATTACTACCTTCTCTCAAATATCTATTAGTGTAATGAAGTTTCTATTCTGTAATTCTTTTTAATGGGCTCTGGTTACTCTGCGGTACATGCTGGGTACTGGGCTTCTGCCCAGTAAAGCTTGAAATCTGAGCTATTACATGAATGATCCATCTCTCTTTGTGTTCAGCAGATGCGCTTTGTCAGAATTTCTGTTTTCATATCAAAGTTCATGATGAGGAGTTTGCAGTACTTGTAATGCGTTTGTGCTGAATTCTGCACTCTGAGTTCTTCTGGTGCCACCACGCTGAATTAGCCTTGAAAATGTTCCGGTGAAATTTTGCAGCTGCACATACATTCATGGCATGATTGAGAAAAAAAGTGAAGAGTCAGAGATCCTGGGCTCATCCAGTTTGATCACAGATATGCAGTTAGCATCTGATTCTTAACTTCAAATGTAGATTTCTGCAGTTTGTTGTGAAGGTTTGAGGGGCAGTTTGAGATTTTTGGCACACTCTGGCCTGTTTGTCACAGATATTTTCCCAGCTGTTTAAATCAGCCTCTACCAAATACTCATTGTTTATGTGTGGATGTTCACGTACAGCTCAGGACTCTCACTATGTGCCTGTCTTATTATGTCTACTTGAACTTAACAGTAATTTTAACATTTTGGTTTTTGTTTACTGTGTTTTTAGAAGGAATTTGAAGGCTGATCATTTAACTGTGTGTGCTTCGAACTGTTAAAGCTGCTGGTAATGTATTGTTTTGCTAAAAAACTCCCAGGACATGAAGTATTTTAGGTACACAAAATTGATGCATAGAAGAATTAGCACTGATAAGATGTTTCTCATACAATCCCCAAATACCTTTCTTTCCAAAAAATGAATTAAAAAATAACTTCCTTGGGTACAAACTTGTGTCTTTTAAGTCCTCAGAGTGCTCAATGTTTTTAATAGGGCTTCTTTTTACTGTTGATAAAGCAAAACTCGGGGACTATATATGGGGGGGTGGGGGGGGGGGTGGGGGCGAAGATTTTCCCTTTCTTTGACAATATTTTTTCCCTCTATTAAATGACCCTCTATTAAATGATATATAAACCGTAAAAGACTGTGTTTCACAAGAGGAAAGGTTTGAGTTTTATCTAAAGATATGCTGTATGTTCAGTACGTATTTGTAGATATTTGCTGAACAAACTATCTTTTTCGAGAAATCAGTATGCAGGTAACTAAAATGTAAAAGCACTCACCTTAGAACTAGGAAAATATTGATCTGTTCTTTTTGTAAGAAGTAATTGTACATCAACAGTAAGTCTGTTAAAGGAAAGAGATCCTTTTTCTGAAAGCATGGGGCTGTCCATCCAGCTGTTGTCAACTTTTTTTAATGCCTCTGACCAAAATTCTGCAATGATTTTTTAAGGCTTTTGACCTAAGTTCATTTTTAGAAATTAGCATTTACTGGAGAAATAAATTTGCTTTTCATTAAAGACAGTGCCAGTGTCTACAGGTAAAATGCATTCTTATTTCTATTGTTTAGAAAAGAGATCTCTAGTGAAAATTAAATCAACTTCCTGCTTGACATATCAAATCATACACTAAAGTTATTTTGCATAAATACCGCATTAAAAAGTTTTTGAGCCCTGAGTGGAACGGATTGCTACTATGTGCTCACTTCACTGCAAAACTAGTCAAAGGTTCACTGAAAAGCTGGTCAAAGGATTCAGTTTCATTTCCCTTTTTAATCTTGGTAAAAGCTATTCCTGAGAGTTTGAACATGCACCGTGGGCGTCCTATTTTCCCATTATTCACTTCTACATGCTTCTTCTCTTCACGAGACTTTATGATACAACCAGGTTTCCTACACCAGTGGTCAAAGAGAAACAATATGTTCTCACACTGATTATTATTTAGAATCTCTTTTGTTATGGATGAGAGTATGTCCAAAGGCTGCTTTTCCCAGGACAACACTAATGTTTTTAAATGGCCCCTGCAGGCAACCGGAACTTCAGATCTCTGAGAGTGACACATGCAGCCTTGAAATACTTACTTTTCTTCACTTAAATGCCAAAGAAGGTCAGGGAAAAAAAACCCTAGGTGGATAAAGTGTAATTCATGCTGTTGCATGGGAAGAGTGGTAGTGCTTGCAGAACAACTGCTCAGCTTTGAATTAAAAAAAGGTGTTTTATGATTCCTCTCTTTGCTTTCTGGCATTCTGCAGCAAAATTTGGAGTGACTATACGTTGAGTCTAAAGACACAGAAATTATAAAAGAAAGACATTAAAAGCAATGAACAGTTTATAATAATGTCCTAAAATTAATGTCAATTCAACTTAATTTTATGTTTGTGTTGCATGTGGAGGAAGCAGCATGTTAAAAGACTAAATTAACTAGGGGAAAAACATTAGCAGATCCATGCTTTGTTCCTGTCCCTGTCACAGATTTCACTGGTTTTCGTGACAACTAGTATGCTAAACTTCATTCCCATAAGTTTTGGGAATTACACTTGATTTGGCTTGTTCTTTTTTCTTATCTGATAAAAACGCCTTTTTTGAAATGGCTTTTAGATGGTATATTTTCCCTATGTTACTAGTGCTACCAATGTTTAATCAAGAACATTTTACTCTAATTACATGATTACATTGGAATAGTGGTTCACAACCCTTACCATCACTGAAATCTCATTTTGGTGCATCACAAGGAAGTGTTCCCAGGTAGTGAAATGCTTTGGCACTGCAACACAGCACATGATCTGCAGGCTTCTGTCAGCTGCCCTAATGCAAACATTAAATTTAGATATGGGTTCCCTTGTTTCTGTCTTCTGTGAGGGAATTAATAAGAGTGAAAAAAAAAAAAGCTAGAAAAAGGAGAGTAGTGGAAATTTGTCACGGGATTAGTTATGCACATGAAGACTTTCAAGTCTGCTAAGTTCTCAGACTTTTTCTATTTTATCATTAAAAATAGAGGTACATTGTTTTGTATAAAGAGTATCAACAATGGCTCCCAGCTTTAGGGATAACACCTGATTCCAGCTGCACTGCATATATTACAGGAAGACCCTTGTCTAAACTCCTTTGCTAACCTTGAAAAACAATGAGGTTTTTGAAGAGGGGTCAAAACAAATGCACTATACAAAACCTTGAGAATTTGGTCCTTTGAAAATGGAGAAAATCTGCTTCAAAATTGCATTTGTTACTTTTCTTTTTTAATATTTTCAGATAATAGCTATATTTGCTGGTACAGCCAGTATTTACTAGTATAGCAATTATTCAGATTAAGTTTGTAGTCTTTCCCAAGTTGAAATATATTTTTTAAATTGCGTAAACTCACATTCGTTTAGTCCCCTTAGCAGGGAAAAAAAAACCAAAACAATACCACAAATTAGTCAGATGTGAGTTTTTCTATTGTTTCTGGAAGCAGACTTCCAAAACCTTTCTAGTCAAAATAAAGGGGACTTGATCCCATTCTTTTCCAGAAAAGTCAGTGGCAACTTTATAGCTGACTTTATAGCTGACTGTTGGAGAGGTATTGACCCTGAACACAGCACTATTTTTGTAAAGTGATTTTCAGAACTCCACGCAATAGTTCATCAATTGAGAAAAAAGCCTATAATCAAAACCTATGCACATACACAAGAGGGAAATCAGCTTCATCATGATTCTTTGACATTTTCTTGCTTTTGAGTAGATATAAATAAAAGTGTGTGTGTCAGCTTTTTGGTAGTTACCCTGCAATCAGCTGGCCTAAAGAGACATTTCACAAGTTACATTTTTCAAATCTTGTTCTGGCTTTTTTTTTTTGAACATTACACTTGATCTTTTTCTTTCACTTTGTTTCTGTCTTTATCTACACATATTCATAAAGTATGAAGGATGAAAGAGCAAAAACATAGGAAAGAGACAAGTTGACAAAAGAAGCTGTTGAAATTGATTGTGAAATATTATGCTTATTTATCTATTAATAATGCAACAATTTGAAAATAATCTCCCAAGTTTGCAACTAGAGCAGTCAGATAAAAAAAGAATAAAAGAAAAAGAAAATATTATTTAATTAGATCATAATTTTTCTAATTTGTGAAAGCTATTTTATAAAAGACAACCATTCCCTCACAATTTTATTTAAATAGTTCACTTTGATTGAATCTATGTGTATTTTACATTCAGATTTTAGTTCTTTATCAAGGAGAAATTTTATTTCAGCAGTATTCTGAATTACAGAAAAAACTGCATTGAAAAAAACAAACATTGAAAAAACTGCATGTAGAGGTGTCTCATGTACAGTCAGACAAATATTACTACCAAGGAAAAAATCAGGATAATACTTCTTAATATGTTTCACAATAAATTATATGTTTTATCTTTTTGTTCTTCAGTTATAGATGTACTAAAGCTTTTTCAGTTTAAAATGCAATGTAAAATCTAGGATTTTAGTTTTGTGTATAGGAAGGTCTTGAAAAGCAGTGCATTTCAGGAAGAAATAAGCAAATTGTGACCTTGTAATAGTTCACATCCCAAATTGTTTTTAAACAATCTATTATTTTTCATAAATGTTCTCCATTAACTGTTCTACTGGTCAACTTCCTCTTCTTGATTTATCCAATTTGCCAGATGTCCAAGTGGATGAGTCTGTATGTAATCTGTTCTACTGCAAGGTGGTAGGGTGAGCTCTTTCTTGTCCAACAAGTTTTTTTGCAATTATTTCCACTGTCCTTTTGGAGATCACTTCAGTGAAACTGGCCCTGAGTAGTGTTAAACCTTTACACATGGCCAAGCTTTTTAAAGTATTTCTTCAAAGTTACAGTGTCTGACTTTACACTGTCCTGAAAACTAAAAGTTACCTCAAATTTTATTTTCTGTAACTTTTTATTTTCAGTTCATGTGTTTGTCAGAGTCCTTCACAAGCTTTCAAATTTTTCTGGTTTAAGATTCTGTAGCAATCAGACACACATAGAACAGAGTAAACAGTCTTTTAATGACAGTGGTTGTAGTGTAAAAGAAATGTTGGGTTTTTGGTTTTATATATACTTATCAGTAATGAGCAATATTCTACAATCTGTCACGGGAATACAGGAAACCTTCCAAGGTAGAGCCTTAGAGAAAGAGAGTATTTAATGTAATTTAGTGCAGCCACAAAATGGTCTAGGTTCTTGGTCATGAAAATCAACATAGTGCCATTGAAGTGAATGAAACTTCAGATTATGACAGGTTAGATCTTCCTGAATGACAAGTAATAATGCCTATTAAATGTTCTTTTGCTGCCATACTAAGTTACTGTTTTCAGTGCATCTGGGAATGGGCTACAGGTGTGACTGAGAACAAAAATGTGTAACGGATACAAAAAATTTCTCTTTACTTGAAGTAAACTTCTCTTTGTTTAGAACTGTTCCTACCAGCCTCTAATGCTGAATGTAACTATTCTTAGAGATTATTTTATAGAATACAATTTCTTCTTCCTTGGGAATACCCTTCACTTGTTGCTAACAGCTGAAGCTGTTGTCTGTCATGTCTGTCTACATCTTTTTTTGAAAAATTAAATTTTAAGTATCAATGCTAGGATAATTCTAATTATCCTAGATAGTGCTTAGAACAGAATGGCTTTATAAACAAATGCAAAATATTTACACACTAGGATTTTGCTAGAAGTTCTTGAATCCCAGGGGAACATTAAAACTAAACTGTCAGTTCCACTTGACCATGTGCATGATTTTTGCTTCTGCAGGCCTTTAACTAAACAGAAATGGCCACTATTATCTCTGTAAGGTTGCCTGAAAGGAACAGCAATTTGTGAAATTAACTTATCTGAAAGGATCCTTAATGTGCTTATTGAACACTACAATTTCTTGATAATATATTGCCAAGATATATATATATTGAGATATATATATATATAGACATATATGTTATAGCATTGATTTCTTGATAATATATTATTCAAACTGAGGGTGGCTGCATGTTGTTTAGCTGACAGGTTGCTGCAATGGGAATTGTACTTTTGGTACCATCATTCCAGTGATCAGCATCTCACTTCTGTGTCACGTCTGGTGTTTGCAGCTAAACTGTTAATTCACTTCAGAACAAAAGGGTTTCCCACATGGCAGAGAAGTATCATTAAAAAAAAGATACATTTTGCATTTATTAAATACCAAGAAAAAAGAAAGGGCACAAATCTTGTTATTGTTTTTATCATGAAACATCATCTTATTGAGTTAAAAGATGATAAAATCATATTAAATGTTTTTTCACTGACTTGTTACTCCCTAGTATATGGTCTAACTAGTACAGGGACAAATATATTTTAAAAAACAGACAACTAGGACAAACATTATAATCTATGTTCCCCAGTACATTTTTATGTGCTAATATTGTTGTTACCATACTTTTGCTATGATTATGTGTGAAGTTTATGTGAGTGTAGCTCACACAGCTGAAATATTCAGCTCAGTCAATATTCAGATGAAATATTCAGCTCACTAGCTGAAATACTTAAGAGGTCAAAATGGATGCATTAGTCTATACAGGTTACAGTCCCTGTAGAACCTGTTTGCAAATGGTTGCAGAGGTGAAATTGGCCTTACATCTGAACTTTCTGCATCTATTGGCAGTAACTGTATATTCTAGGGAGATGAACATCATCTAAGTACTTTCTAAAAATAGAGAAAAGTGGTAAATAATGTGAAACCTGTGCTCAGGCCCTGTGGACTGGGAGCCTGAAGTATTGCAGATTCCTACAGTCTGCAAAAAAACATCCTTTCTGGTTGTTCTAGGAATGTTCACTAGGAACTGATACAGTTTCTCGTGAATCTGTGCAACTTTTTCCACAGCTTTATAGCTTCAGACAAATTTTCTAGCACCGAGAGATTGTGCTTTGGAGATCTGTTTCACATTTAGACACTATGAATACCAAATATGCCTCAGCAACACGTTAATTTCCCTGAGATGTTCTTGTTTCAGATAACTGGGATGTATGTGTAACTGGTCTGAGCTGGTGAGCAGTTCACTTGATACAGAGCAAGTTATTCTGAGCATATAAAATCTGTAAATTATCTCTGAAGTCTTGCAATATAGAATATCTGTTAAGATATTGTTAAACAGTACTCATTAAAGACATTTTTAACTACAAGACTATTTCCTAAAATTAAGCATCAAACTCATTAACATAAGCCTTAAATAGCTGAAGTTTCTCCATTCCTAGTGTTTCGCATCTTTGAGATATTTAGAGGAAACAACAGGTCACATATCCAGATATTGGTTAACACAGTAAAGTAACTCTACTTCTGGAGCTAATGCAGTAGTCCATTCTTCAATGTCTTTCATTGATGGCCTTTAGTCAGTGAGGGAGATGCTTACATTTTGGTTTATAATCGAATCAAAATAATCAAAGTCAAGTTTGCACTTTTAATTGATATCAAAATAGAAATTTAGAAATTTCGTTGTAATATATAACAATGTGTATAATGGAGATATGGAGGAGGGCTGCCCACATATGTATTGAGTTAGACTACATAAAAGTGATAATTTTAAGAAAATGCAATTAGTTTAGAAGAAGCACCAAGACAATTGATTTTGTAACTGCAGATACTTAATATTTGCTGGTAAAGCATTCTCTGTGTGAGTTTTTTTCAGTTGTTTTCTGCTTTGAAATGATTAAATAGAAGTAAACAGGCAGTAATTATGTTTGGTGAGAAGGCTTCGGGTTTTTTTCCCAGCTTTGGTCTCCACCCTGTTAACTGGTGTAGTCATCTGTTGAACTGAGAGTTTATTATACAATGTGTCGAACATACTTTAGGCTATGTCTTTACCTGATGTAAAAGTCTGAACAAATTACTGCTGGTTGCTCCACTGGATTTTTTGCAAAACTTTATCAATATACGCCTCAGAACATGCTCTAATTTCTAGGTAGTTTTTAACTTCCTTCAAGATGTTGATTTTGCTGTAAGAGCTTGTATGAACTTGTTGCAGATAATTTCTCTGGACATGTCCAGGCCTATAAGTTAATTTTAGTTCAACAGCTAACTTGGAACAACTGGAATAGACAAAGATATTACAGTATCTTTTTCGAAAAGACTGATGATTTCATTCAGTGTCTCAGGATCTTGGACTTTAATCTCCCAATGAACCATTGAATGTCTGTCTTTGTAAATGTAAAGTTCACATTTTTATCTTGCTATTAAATCTTTTTGAAGAAGGAGTGGGTGTCTGTGGAAGGCATGGGGACAGGGAGTGATTTTCTTTTAAATTTTCAGAGATTTTCAGCCAAGTGATGAAACAAATGAATCTTTGGATGCATTATTAATCTTTTTAAGATGTCCATGCAGATTTCGTTTGTACATTTATATATGTGTGCATTTAGAAATGCCTGCTTTTTAAAAATTAAGCAGTTTTTTATATGTATAGTGTTGTGTATTTGCTGCTTTAAATGTAACAGTATTCACTTTTCTTTTAAATATACCTACCTCAGTGTAAAATTCACATACTGTAGCAATTCACACTACTGGTGTTCAGACTTCCTTGATTTGTGGATCTCTACAAATTTTGTAATGGAAGTATGGATATTCTACAAAAATGTGTAGATCACTGTATGTCCTATTTGAATCTTCCATGAAGCCCTTCAGAAGTATTGCATATTCCTACAGTCCACAAAAAACTATTAGAAAATTACTGCATTATAATCACAAAAAGCTTATCTATGTTTATTCTCTCTTAACCAAGTCATGCCATCATAAATTGAATGGTATTATAGAACTTTGCGTTAATTTATTGCTGCATTTGGGGGAAAGAAAAAAAAGAAAACTTAACATTATAAACCATTTTTTAGCAGATTTACAGTGTAATTCTATTGAAACTCTCAATCATCTTGCCTCTATTATTTTCTGTAGGTTTTATGATGTTACTTATGCTGTTAAAAAGATAAAGGAAAATTTTGCCTAGTATAATTCAGATTTCTGTTTCTCATTTACCAAGTCCAAAATTCCAACCAAGATCTAATTTGGTACACAGCAAGATATATATTTGAACATGACTGGATGAATTAAACAACAGTCTGTTGCTTCTTGTACTATCTATCAACCCTTACATGGGCCATCTGTTTATGACAGTTATGACTTGTCTCCTTCTAATTCATCTACCATTCTTAAAACTTTAATTATAATTTCTGCCAAGTAAACAAAATCTTTTGGTTTTCTTAACTTCTTTTGGGTGGGAATATGAGAAAAGGTTACTTTTATTTATATAGGCATCCCAAAAAGTGATTATTTATTTAAAATAATCTTGTTTGCACAGAAAATAAAAATAATTCTTTGACAAAAAGGGACCATGTCGTAGTGATCTACCTGTAAGTACATGTTATTTAAAGATTATATTCCTAACTTGTGATCTTAATGAAAGGTTTTCATTAAAGTAGTATGAAATACATTAATAGTACGTAATAATGCCATTCCCCAATATAATCAGTCTGAAAAACACTCAGTTTCAAAACCCCAAAAAGGTCCATAAGCTTGGGCTTCTTTCAATGAAACTGTTAAATGAAAGTTAAGTGTCTTCTTCCTAGCTTAGCTTCTTCCTAGCTTTAGCTGCACTAAAGTTTGGAAGACTGAGGAAGAAGTCTTGCAGTTGTGGGATTTAATTTCTTGGAATTTCTGTCTTCTTACATAGACTTTGGGAATATCTGTGGAACCTGGAAAGCAGAAGAGTAGAAAAACTGTGAGGTCTCCCAACCTGCAGCTACCTTTTTCTTTTTCTCTTTCCTTGCCTTCCTTGTCATGGATCTGTCATCCCTTGGATAGGAATAAACCAGTAACAAGGGAGTAAAAAGTCCACAGCTTTCTTCTGCTTACAGCATTTTGATGGCACAAAATATTAATGGGTAAATGAAGGTTATCAGCCATAGAGGAGGTAGTGTCTCCCACCACTAGTGAAACTTAGAGGTGATGTTCATGTATGAAACATAATTTGTTTGCCAAAGTAAATTTAAGTGTAGGTGTATGAATAATTTCTAATTATCCTAATTTTAGTGTCATTTAGAAACAAATCAGTAGTTAATAGTATAAGCTCGTTCTTCTTTTGGGTTTGAGTCTATGTTGAATTTTATTGTTCCGTTTACAGAGGAGTCATTTCATTTTCATAATTACTTAATAGAGTAGGAGTTATGATGACTCTGAGCAAAAAATGGGCTGAAAGAAACAAGGAAAGTAACACAGAATTGACAGAAAATATTTTAAATGGGGAGGCCTCAGAAGGCTGGAAGAGGAATTACCACATGTGGACTTAACAGAAGATTCAGTTATCTAGCCGTGTCCTGACTAATGTCCTAGCTAATAATGGATTTTACAGGGTCCTATGCATCATGTTTTTTTGTACAACCAAAAACGTTTTAAGTACAAGGGACAGAGGTTTACAGCCATAAGCACGGAGTTCTGGCACAAGTACAGTTTTGAATGAAAAGAAATTTAAGCTCTTTTTCTATTTTTTTTCTTTTTTTTTTTTTTATATAAACAATTACTGTCAATATGATTGAAGACAGACATACTGAGGCAAAAGGCAAAACAACAAAATGTGGTAGAAGCCCATTTCAGCTTTGGGGATGTGTTGTCTGCAATATAGTACAACAAAAGACATCCAGGATAAAACCTGTGCTCATAGCTGAGGAAAACAAAGATATTGATCTATTGCAAGGATCAAAATTATTTTTTTACACTGCATGCACAAAGGTGTGTTCACTGTTGAAATTTATCTGTAGCAGCACTGTTGATATTTCTGAGCAATGTTCATGAAATCTTGTGGCTAGCAGGTAGAGGGGGGAAAAATACTTCCCTGGGGAAAGTTTGTCTTCTTTTTCTCCTCTTCCTGTTGAAGAAAAATGGAAGTGTTCAGTTCAAATGGCATCATACCGACCTTGTTGGTTTTGTCTTATTCATGGCTGGTCATGTCTGGTGTGCATACAATTCAACTAAAAAGCAATAGTGGAGTTTGGGAATAACTCACCAACATACTTCCCACATTGCCTTTATTAATGGATACAGTTAGAATTTTGTGATCCACATTCTTTAACAAGGATTGGGACCCTGTCACCTGTACACCAAGTCATATGTAATGGAATGTAGATCAGTACGGCCCCTGTAAAAGCTGTCAGAAGACAAGGCAAATATGAGTGAATTTATCTGCTGAGATCATGTATCTGGAAATTTCAGGTAGTAGCAATTCAGTTAGTTTTGCTTTCATGGTCACCACTCTGCTAACACAACTGCATAGCCTTCTGGATTATGAAACAGAAAATGATTCACCATGTTTTCTTCCTCATAAAATTCTAAAATTCATGTGCTGCTCAAAAGTATAAATAATATTGAAAGTAATTATTCTTCTGGCAGAAAGGAGCAAATTTGTTTCTTCAGCCTGCGTGACTGCTTATACATCAAACTGCTGCAGATGTGCTACAGATAAATGTTTGCCACTCTCTAACAAGGTTCCATGTATACCATCTTCATTTGGATAGTCTTTGACTGTTTGGATCCTTTCCATAAGTTAAAATTTGCTTAATTTTTTACCTGATAATAGAACAGACTGTGTTAGCATTCCCAGAAAGATTGTTTTTACAGAACACAAGGTAAAATTTTGTTTTATTTTTTACAGAAAAAAAGGCACTCATTTATCTGAGTGATACCTCAGACTTTTTCTGTGACAAAACAAAGGGTTTTCTGAAATACTCCAGTGTTGATCAAATAGCTTTTTCATCAGACTGTTTTTAGGCTGCAGGTTTTAAGCTTTATTAATGAGCAAAGGTACCAGAACCTGAAACTTTCAGTGGTTGTCTGACTTAAAATGTGTTTGTACGTGACTGTCACTAGCACTAGTAATATGACTTTCACTTAAGTTTGCAAACATGGGTTCATAAGACTAACACATGTGGTGTTATTTGAACAATTACTAGCATTTCAGATCCACAGTTTTGCAGGGGCCTTTTCTTCCTCACAAGAATACTCATAAATATTGCTTATTATTTATGGCAAATATGTGTTTAATAATATTTTTAGACTGGCATAAAGAAAATTTAATACTTCGTGCATCAAAAAAATTTTGCTGCCATGTGAGCACAAACTCTAATGAAAACAAATGGCTGACACACAAATAGATCTTATTATAGAACAGTATAGCTCCCGGTATACAACTTTGCATGACCTTGTACTTGTGGTCTACTGGTTATATCCCAATTTGCAAGCAAACACTGTCTTCTTCGGTATTAAGGCACTGTCTTTTTGGATAAATAAACACCTGATACAAAATTGGAGAATTTTTTTTTTATCTTCTAAACAAATGTGGTCTGTATGCATGCCAATTCTTTGTGAAGCCCATTAAAACCTTCATTATTACTTCTGTATTTCAGTTTTTAGTTGTCTTTTGAACAAGGTGTCCTGAATGAAGTTATTACGTAAACTATTGCATTCTTACATAAGCATATAAAAGGGAAAAAACTTCCATGTTTATTCAGGTGTTTTTGTTAAGGAACCAAAAGGAAAATTAAAGCCCACTAAGCAACTTAAGCAGTTACTTTAGCATGGCTGTGCATTTTTACTCTGCTGAAACCATATTTATATTTTAAATTTGGCATTTTCTGAATGTGTAGTACTAATAATTAGACATGCTCTACTTGGCATAAATGCTGCTATATTTTCTGATCCAGTTAGACTTTGTTAGAGAGAAAAGGTTCTACTGTGCTAAACTGCTTTGCTGTAGAGTTCCCAAGAAAATGGCCTCTATTTTTGAGGGAACGGATTAGATGCCTGAATGTGAAGTACACTGGAGAAATACTTAATAAAACAAGTATTTTTCAAGCCCTTAGGAACTAGTATTTTCTGTTTGCATTTCATCATGCTAATTATTGTTTAAAGAGTTCCTTAGGTGAATACACTTGGCTCATTTTATGAAGTTTCATTCTGTTCATTATACACGACAGCTAATTAATGCTGGAAGTGTTATTATTTTAAGAAAGATTGTGTAACTATTCAACTACAAACATCTTGACACTGTAGATGTCAATATTTGACACCTTACTCTTTAAGGAATTACAGATAATTTATGATTTTTCTCATCAAAACTCTGCTTTAGCTGTCATGGGAGAATAAACACATCTTATTTCAGATATTAAACAAGGAGGATCTTCAAAACAAGTTCTCTGAAAGTAGTTCCTTTGTTATTTTTCAAGCCAACTTGTGATGATTCACAGTATGGAAACTTTTAAAATTATCTTAATTCCTCCCTGTCAGCTGTGCTCACTCTTGGCATCCAGTTGTATTAATTTATATGAACAACCTCAGTTGCATTAGTCATAATGAAATTAATAGCAAGTTACATCACTTTTTTCTGACTGTGTTTTCCAAAGCAGAACAATATAACTGCATTGGAACATATTAAATATTAAGTTTACAGTCACAGAATCCTGTGTTAAAGTTAATTTATGTTGAGCTGTGGAGTGATACATGCTGACAAAAACCGAAAAATGCAGAATTGAGGCTGACAGTCTGTCCTCCCCTTATTGTATAGATGTGGTGCAGCACATGCTGTATGGAGCTTCATGCTGTGATCTGAGAACTCACCAACAATTGCCACAATAGGAAACAGTCAGAGTGGTCTTTCAGCCACTGCATCAAATCTTACTGTCCTTTTTGGATACCTTTTAGATCTCTGAAGCTACTTTCAGTAATATACTTTAACTCAGCAATTTTAAGAAAAGCATTTTATCAATTCCAGGCATTGGTGAAGTAAAATAAATACATGTAGATTATTTATAAAAACATGTGTTTCAATCTTTCTTTATTTTATTTTACTTTAAAATTCACATGGAGTTAACATCTTGAGAATGGCTTAACTCCACTTTGGCAAGTATCTTTGTGATTCTGCTAGGGATAACTTCCACATCTGGAAGGGTAATGTGGACCTTGTATTAGCCCTCTCTGCCTTCTTCCATGGATGCCCAGTCTTCTCTGCTTGTGAAGATTCATTTCTCTGTGACAAAATACAGTGCTTGCACTTTTGCTGATCACTGCAAAGCCTTTAACAGCAAATGCTATTCCCAGAGTTGCCTTAAACACAAATGTACTCAGGCATAATCAGATAAGATGTCTGCACAAGCTTAAGGTTGTAAAATAAATACTATCACTGCCTGTGCTCATGTCATCTTGGCTATATCCTAGCTTCATACCATCTTCTGCTCCACTAGATTTTCTCCCTTCAGTGGAACAGAAACACTGTTACCATTAAACTGTATGCATTACTCTTAAGCTAATTACCTTGACTGATAACTGTCTTCAAAATTGTTCCTGGAAGAACTATGTTGTCCTGTAGCTGTAGCTGTCCATATCCTGTATCTTTTGAATCACAGAATTGTTTAGGTTGGGAAAAACTTTCCAAACTGTTGACTCCAACCATTATGCCAACCATAACTGCGAAGTCCACCACTAATCCAAGTCTGAGTGCTGCATCTATACATCTTTCAAGTATCTCCAGGAATGGTGACTCCACCACTGGCCTGTGCAGCCTTTTCTGGTGATTGACAGCACTTTCACTGAGGAAAGTTTTCCCAGGATCAAATCTAAACTTCCCCTGTCTCACCTTGAGGCCGTTTTCTTTCATCCTGTCACTTGGGAGAAAAGACCAAACCCCATCTGGCTTCAACCTCCTCTCAGGGAATTGTAAAGAGCAGGAAAGCTTCACCTGAGCCTCCTCTTCTCCAGGCTGAACATCCCCAGCTCCCTCAGGTGCTCCCCATCAGACTTGTGCTCCAGACCCTTCCCCACCTCTAGTGTCCTTCTCTGGACACCCTCCAGCACCTCAATGTCTTCCTTGTAGTGAGGGGTCCAAAACCGAACACAGAATATTACTTTAGTCACATCACTAGGTAAGATCGACTCTTGCTGCTATTTTTCAGATTGCTTTCCTAATACAAGCCTAAGCGTTTCTTCAGTATGTTATTGACTAATTTTGACTTTTCTGCCACCATCTGAAATTGAATAGTTTCTTCCTACTCTTGATGGAAGTCTTGACTCTCAAGAGTCACTTTCAAACTGTGGTCCTCAAGAATGTGGGAAGTAGCTGTTGAAGTGGTATTAAACATACAGGTCTTTTGCAGAGAAATTTGACAATCAGGATGTATGATGCTTTATCAGATATATTGAGGGTTTGCATTGGTTTGTTTGTTCACATTTCTAGCAGTTCACTGCACAACCAAAATGTTACAGATGTGCACATGGAAAGCATTCTACTATGTTTGACAAAAACTTTTTGATTATTTATTTAAGGAAAAAAGAAATAAAAATAGTTAAAGGGGAAACATAATCTACCAGAGAAAGATATTCCAGGGCTATAAAGAGTTTTAATAAAGATGTTAATATTCTATCTTATCAAATATTCATGTATTTATGTGGACTATACCAATATATCTATGTGTATATGTATAGTAATCGTTTCTTGTTTCACTTTTTTAGGTTTTTTTCTTTGTCTTATCTTCATTTCTTTCAAAGTGTGTTATATTTCATAAGATCATTCACTTTCCATTCTGCCTAGCACTTTCAAATGTAGCTGCCTTTTGATAATATAATTCATAGTGTCTTGAAGTGCACAGCAATTTTTTCCGTTCTGTTCAGTGCTGTTCTGTTCAGTATTGAGCTCCTGCTCTGAGTTCCCAGGAATACGAGATTACACAATAACCTTAGTCCTATTGCATGAACCGCAGTTTTCCAGTCTTCACTTGCAATATTGCAAGAAGACTGAGTAAGGAGAGTGAGTATGAACTGGCTGGGTTAGAAAAGTTAATATGTGATTCTTATGAATAATAACCTGTACTCTTAAAGTAGAGAACAGTAAATACTGTGTTGATATCTTAAAATGGCATTGGGTTTGTTTCTGGGAGTTAAAAATTCTGCATGGTCATTGAAGTACATGAACAGCCTGTCTGGTATAACACCTCATGCTCTGTGGTTTATTTGGGTGTATTGCCTGTTACATTTTGTGAAAGTATTGCCTTTTACTTTTTGTGTGTTCTGGTGAACAGTCAAATATCTAACCTCTTGTTGGGTACGGAACGGTTATAAATCAGGAGTTACGGAATTCTAAACTTTCAATAGCCATTTTCTTCCACTTTCAAGTTGTGTATGCAAAATTCTATTTTTATAAACAGGCTTTATTTTCTAGTAAGTATTTGGCTCTGTTGTCTCAATTTGATTCAATTTTATGCACTAAAATTGTGTCTATTGTACTCTACTTGCTGCTAAGCTTATCAAAGTTTAGGTGTTGTTACACTGAATCGTGATTTAAGTAGTTATTGTTCTGCCATCAAACAGTGTGAAATTCTTTGGTGCATGACAGAAGTAACATGCTGTCATGCATTTTTTAGATGTTCTTTATCCTTCAGTCTTTTAATCTTCTTGATGTGTACCCTTTCAAATTGATGAATTTGTGACTTCTCTTTAAAAGGGCAAAATGCATAATTCTGTTGTTCTTGAGCTTAGTATGTGTGTTTTCAACATTTTCTGTCTTCGGCAGAATGAGTACAGACCTCTGTCACAGATGTCATCCTTTGTCTCGGGAAGTATTTGCAGACCATTGAGCAGGCTTTTCAAAGTCACTATTTATTAATCAGAAGAATACAGTAGCTAGATTCCTTAGGAGAGAAAGACAAAGCTAAATGTACAAAAGGGTGTATTCCCACATCATTTAGGATTACTTTCTGTCATTCTCCAAAGAGGCACGCTCTAATCTTGCCTGATCTCACAACTGAATGAGCTAAACCATTAAATTCCCTCTCTGGGAAAGCATCTTTAGTCTCTACCCCCTCTTACAATCCCATATGACAAGGAGCTATGGTAAAATTCTTCTTTTTTGACAACCAGCATCTCTATATCCTGATTTTTGATTTCTTCTGTGAACTTGTCAAACTTAACTTGTTTGCTAGAATAGACTGTTAATAAGTGAATGCAATATTTTGAATTATATATGTATATTATTACATACGTACAGATATATACATATTACCTAATTAAAACTGTGTATTAATTAATGTATCTTTACCAAGTGATACAAAGTGATTTTTCCAGCTTCTGCCAGTTTATCATCTTAAACTGTTCCAGCAAAACATTAAGTGATCTTTACATCTGTCCATATTTGATGTTCTGCCTTCTGTGACTGTATCTATAGCTCCTGGGCTACTCTAAGATATGGCTTTTTAGAAGCATTCTTTAGGAACACTTCATACACCAGTTATCCAAACAATTCAGGATTTCAAAACAGGTTGTTTCTTTCCTATCTCTCTAGGTTAGTGCATTGCATGTATCTCAGATCATTCAGGTTTACAGATCTGGCTGTTCGCTGTCCTTCAATAGTGGCTGTCATATCTGAATGGTACTAAGCTTCTGCATACAACAGCAGCTTGGAGTTACAGCTCTCAGAGGTTAGGTATGTGTTGTTTAAATAAACCCAAGCCAGATTATTTGTTTGAAAAGGCATATTTAAATTTCCTTGTTCCCAGTTAAAAGGGTTCAGTTAATTTTTGGTGTCTTTGTTAACATGACAAAAAAAGAGAAAAGTTTCTGCCTGTAGACTGGAAGAAGTCATTTTAAGAGTCCATAGCACCTCTTCTCAATACTCTCCTGATGTAAAAACAACGAAATTATTTACATATCCCTGTCCACAGAGTCAGTTGTCTCATGACAGAAAGGTAGTCAGATTGACGGGGCTTAGTTTGCACTTGCCACATCAATGCTGCCTTTTCCCGGTCATTTTCTGTCCTTAAGATGTGGCTTCCAGGAAAATTGGCGCTGCGATTTTCTTGGGGATTGAAGCCAGGCTTACTGCCTTCCATTGATAATTAGACTATGTGTGTGACAATGATGGAGATTACTTCAGTACAAAATAACACAAAGAAAATGAGTTACGTTTTAGTGTCCCCAGGAAGGTGAAAATGGCGCTGGTAGGTAACAGCTTGGTCCATAGGGGCTATTTTATCCTAAAACTTTGGGGTTAAAAGCACCAACTCCAACCTCTTTTGCAATGCATTTCTGAAATGGTTTTATTTTAATATTTTTGTAAGAATTCTGCAGTCAGGACAGAAGTAAATATGCTGCACGTCTTTCAGTTTCTAGTACTAAGGTCTTTTTGAATCCTTGTATTGAAGATTTGGGTGGGGGGATGCTTTGTTTTGATTTGTTTTTTGCTGTTGGTATGCACTGAGTAAAAGATTCTGAAATGGCTGAAAAGTGACAGAGCTATGTTTGGTATTAATAGATGTAATTTAAACTGCAAATGTATTTATGATTAATTCATTGTTGTCAATGTTGGATTTTTTCTTGAGAGACCTGTATAAAACACAATAAACCATTTTCTATAACTGTCCATAGGTTAGCTTTTTTCTTAGTATGGACTTTTAGGAAAACAGGTACTTAGTAGTTGTAACATTAAAGATAATTTTGAAAGATCATTCTTTTCTGTATTTTCAAATTAATTTCTAGTTTAGGGCAAAGCTTTGCTTGCATTGTAGGACAACAAATAGTAACCTTTGTACAAATGTTTATGATTTGTACATACTTCCAGTCTCACCAAATAGCCAAGATAAAGAAGTAAAGCACGTGTTAAGATTAATTTTACTTGGGAAGTCATAGCCCTCTGAGTGCCATGTGTTTCATGGAGTTTTATCTGTAGAATAAAAGTTGGTTAGCAATTGCCTGTTCTCTTTGTATCAGTTAATTAAGTTGGCATTGAGTACCAACGTAATAGTAACCATATACCACAACCAGACCTTAGCCAAGTAACTAACTATATACCAATTATTTTTGTGCCTCTCAGTGAAAAATTATTTATCTGTATTGAACGTATTTTATATTAAAAATATAAAATAAAATAAAATACTTTTTTAACTTTTTTTGCATGAGAGGTGTCTCTGTTATCTTTCCTCTCATATGAGGTCTTTTCAGTCCTTGTGACTTTCGTGTCTCTGGAGTTTTTCCTTATAGTTCTTTAGGTAACAAATACTTTAAACAATGAGATTTCATTTTTAAGACCTAAACCAGAAATACATAAATTTATGTGTTACCATTTTCAAACAGCTTCTTTTTTTTAAACTTAGAGCAGTATCACTAGTTGAATGGTTTGCCACCATACTCCCAAATTAAGGTCAAAATATTATTTCAAAGAGAAGAGATTTAACCAGGTTTTCTAAAGTCTTAGAGAAAAAAATGGTTGCTCAAGGATTACAGTCTCTCTCCATTCATTTCCTTGAGACGACTGGTTAGATTGGTTTCCCATTGTGGTCATGCCACTCCATCTTTCTGCATTTTATTGCAGTCCCATCCTTCATTCTCAAGAAACGTTGCCCAAGCCACTTATGCACAAAGGTTCAATAGTAAAATTATCACAGGAGACCTCAAGCAGCCTGAGGCAGATGAAGACAGTAGGGAAAAAACTGACTACACCAAGTGTGTTAAAATGCAGGTTTGCCGTGCTGAGAGGTGATACAGCATTGCACTGGGAAAACTTCTGAGGTTGGGTGTCGAACTGTTCATGGGTTTAAGGTCTTAAAAAGTCAACTTTGTTTCTAAACAACTCTAGGATTTACAAAAGGTGAAATATTTACTTGTTCACATACCTTTCTGGATATTGTTTTGTAAGCACTTGCTATAAATATTAAAATACCAGTAGCGTAAAATATTTTTAAATTAATACTGACCGATCTCCCTTTTGCATCACTCCTGTACCATAGGGAAAGGATTTGCTTTTTCCCCTATATGTCTATTACATGGATGTACTGTATGGGAATTTAGTTAAGGAATAAAGATTGATTTGATTATGAGAACAGTGAAGTTCAGAGCTATGTCCTCTGTTTATGTTTTTACTTAAATTTCAAGGGAACTGCAATGAAAACCAGGAATGTACTGAAGTGTATGACTGTAAATGGAATTAGCTGATTTTCCTGGTAGAAGGCCAGCTTTTGTACAGATTCTGTCTCTCTTGCTTTGGTATTTCCTGGCGGCACTGAAATGTAGCTGTTTTGAGAGGTCTTGATTATAAAGGAATTAAAAACCGTGTCATACTACCTGTCAGCTGGATGTGCAAAAACCTGAGCAGGATTTGAGTTTTTACTAGGAAACCAGCACAAACTGGAGCTTGGACTGATACATCCATGGTAGTCTTTCCTTCTACGAGATGAACTACAGTGCTTGATGCATGATTTATATCAGGACGTGATGAACAAAAATTCATTTAAGTAATCAAAATACCCTTACAGTTTCAGAACAGAAATAAATGAATCGCATAAAAAGTTGTATGTCTTTCATTTGAGACATAAGCAATATGAATCATGAGCTATGATTGCTCTGCTGGGTGAGCAAGGTAGCAGAGAACTTAAGCAGTGATTTCTTCAACTCCTGTGCATGGTTGCAGCAGCTAAACACCTTTTGACACGTGGAAATGGAATTAGGCATGTACGGCCTCTCTGTAAATAACAGATTAGCTAAACTGCAGAATTTGTGTAATTTGCGCGGCAGACAACCACCAACCTCATCAGTGGAGGGGCTGAACATGCACAGTTAGTATCATGGGCAAAATTACTGATTTTTTTTTTTTCTTATGACATCAAGATTTGCTCTGGAGAATAAAATTCTGTTGTCTGAACTTAAGTTTTTATAGGCATGCAATTGTTAAGAAAATCCCTTTCTATGTATAAGCAATATTTAATCTATACTGTAGGGAGCATTATTATAAGTTAAGGTTTGCATTTTTAGATGTAATAATATATTAAAAACAGTTGGCAGTGTATTGTCTATATTCAGCAGTATTTTACAATTGTCAAGTCTTTGTGTCTTATTGCATGCTAATTTTTAAGTTTTTTTCACAAATTACTGGAAATGAAATATCAAACTAATTTTGGTGACTGTTAAAACTGCTTTGCATTCAGATGTTTATTTACCTGCATGATTTTCATGTTTCTCTCTTGTTTCTAATTCAATAGAACAATGTAAATAAAATATAGAAAAGACTTTTTAGATTGCCTATTTTTGTTCTGTCTTGTAGAACATTTTCGTCTCTCTCCAGAGCTTTGTCCACTCATTCTTTCAATAACTCAGACAAATGAGAACAACTTCATAATGACAACAACAGCAGAAGATTATTTCAAAGTCCACTAAGCTCAACTTAGTGGACATCATTTTTTAACATCTGAATGTATTGGTTTCTTTGAGAATTTTATTTTTATTACATCTGCTTATTGTATTTTTAACTCCCATAAACTTCTAAAGTTTTTTTTTATAAATTAGGCTCCCTAGGAGTTAGTAGTAACTGTCAAAACCACCTTATTAGCTTTATATAATAAATTAAAAGATAATACAGTATGTTCTTTTGTATCATTTATGTTTTATATAGGTATTAATAGATAAATATTATATGTATCTATTACATAGTGTATACATTTAAAAATAAAAATATAATGGAAAGTTCTGTGAGAAGACTATTGCTTGGTAATCCTTGGTTGACTGATTGATTTGTTCTCTGTGCAAAACTCTCTTAAGAGAGACTGGAAATTTTGAATTG
Source organism: Argya squamiceps (assembly GCA_037834095.1). Classification (NCBI taxonomy): domain Eukaryota; kingdom Metazoa; phylum Chordata; class Aves; order Passeriformes; family Leiothrichidae; genus Argya; species Argya squamiceps. Next base: position 15,218,454 of record JBBMKD010000115.1, read on the forward strand.
TAATCCTTGCACATTTAAGTGCTTTTGACATTAATGAAAAAAGAAGTAAATAAATGCAAAAATGATTTTTGCATGAATGCATGTATGTCTATAATCCCCTGGTGAAATGATGATATCAATCGTAATTAATTTTTAAAAGCATTTTTGTCCAGGCCTCACTGAAGGCTGACCAAATGCAGTGCTTTATACATTTGCATTTTAGGTAATAACAGAAAGAAAACAACAATTCAGTTAAACCTTACAGAGGTTTTTTTCAGTTAAATTGAAATAGGATTTATTGATTAAGGAGGCATTCTACGATGTAGTAGGTGCATGTCATTAAAAATACCTTTAATTGGACACAATTGTGTTCAATACACCAGATTTCCAAACAGTAGTATTTGGTAATATTATGTTAAACCAGGGGCATTTGTTTGCAGACATAAAAATAACTTCAAATTAAATTAAGAGTAGCAAATTTTGGTTGCTTATATCAAAGATATGTGTGTTATTTTTTCTGTTGTAGCAACCTTAGGCTTGATGACAACACCCACATAGCAGCCCCTGGTTTCACACGTTATGCACAGCTGAAGAGGCCTTTCCTCTGACAGACACTTCTGTCTGAAGTAGCAGATGCATTTACATGTGTCAGTTTAACTTACTCAGTTTAAAATAAATTGAGGTTAAATTACAATCTGCTCTTAGTGGTAGTGCACTAAGAATGAAATTTGTCTGGTTTTCTCAGCTATTCCAGCTGATCATCTAAAAGATGTTTCCCTTTGCTACAAACCTGGTCCTTTCAACTTCTGAGATACAACCAAGTACCATTACATCCAGAAAACAATTTTGCTTGATACAGCTCAAGGCTGTAGGGGTGATTTTCTAATTGCAGTTGGAGACATTACACTTTATCTTCTGCACAGTAGAAACTGTACATCATTTGATTTCCATTCCACAAACCTAGCACTGGAAAAAAAATATGATATCTTGCTTTTGCCAAAATAAATGGGAGTATAAAAAGGAGAAAAAAGAATTGGATGCCTTGTTAAATATTAAAAAAAAAAAAGAGAGGTTCATATGTCTAAGCCAGTATCTTCAAATTACATGGAGGATTTTTGTGTATCCATCTCTACTGAATTTCAGTGTGTCAGGTTCTTCCTTTGATTGCTGACCATGTTTTTAAGCCTGGCTGTCATTAGTGTTGAAACACACTTTTGACTGCTGATTCACCCACAGAATTCAAACTTAGTTTTTAAGGGTTTTGCTTGTTTCCTTGTTAAACTACTGCCAGGCTTTTGAAGAATAGCAGTGTATTCTGATTATTGTGGCAAAATGCAGAGAGGAAGAAAAGCTGTTGAACAGCGCAACTGTTTTCTTAGCTGAAACTTGTGGCTGAAAGTATTTTGCTCATACAAGCAGGAGAAGTGTGTGTATACAGTAAAAGAACTTGAGGATGAAATAGCCAAGCTCCTAGCTGCACTGTGTAATCCTTCACTTAAACCTGCCTGACTGCCACAGGATTGCCTTGCAGAAGTGATTCAAAAAGATGTTTCAGGGAGGATCAGAAAAATATTAACTGATAAATCTGGCATCTGTATAAAGCAAGTTAGTTACTATATGAAATATAAAGTTAGCGAATATGTGAATAAATACAACATATCCAGGAAGAGTTGACACAGCTTTTGTTAAGAGAGGTTATGCTTCAGTGCTTTGAAGAAGTCAGGAAACAATAAGGAAGACCTGGTCAATATAATCTGTTGGGATTTCCTGCAAGGGAAGGTGGTTTTTGAAAGAGGAGAGAATCCTGAACTGCAGGATTCCTTGTCACAGGGTGTGGCAGTTTCATGTGTTTTCACCAGTTTTCATGGCCTTTCTCTACCTTCCATTGCTGAATGCTGATGGAAACTGAATGGTGTTTTCTCTAACCCAGAGTGTTCTTGTAAGGGTGCAGTTGCACACACTGAAATTTCCAGAAAATATGGTCCACTGGAGTTTTCAAATGGCATACCTTCTGTGTTTAATAGATGAACTGTTGCGATGTATTTGAACAGTTTGGGCCAGAATGTGCGCCAGCCAAACCACGTACAGTTACTGTTATCAGAATCCTCAGGAATTCGTCAAGGTTGCTGAGAAAAACAGGGCTAAAATAAGAAAAGAAGAGCCTGCGAAATAGAATACCAGGAATGCAAAACCTAGATAAAGGAGGCACAACGTAATGATGACCAGTTAGGTGTCCTGAAGACACGTGCCCACCACGTGGACAAGCCGAGGGAACCAACCAAATGGGTGAACACACAGTTTGGAGTCTATAGCTGTAGCTTAATGTTAACAGTAAATTGGCTTCTGCTCAATCATACTGATTGTGTGTCCACGTGCCGTTCTCCTGCAATGAACTGTAGTAGTATATGACTTCAATATAACCTTGTAGGCTCTTGTCAAAATATTTGGTTTTCCAGAGAGATGTCTGCTAATGTGGGGACAGATTTTGTCAGTGTGTTCTAATGGCCTTTAATGGCACTTTCTTGAAAGTATTCTCTGTTGATGTTCTTCTCTTATGTCAATTTTACATGAAGTACTGAAAATAGCAAAATATGGTTGTAACTGTACAAACAGTGGCAAAATAATCGAATGAACTTAAGTTTTTCTAATGTAGTGGAAGGCTTTCAATATTTTTGCACTACTTCAGGTCTATAACATTTTGTGGGGAGGTACAATAATCTATAATTACTATAGCTTTTCCTGTTGAAAAATGTATGCAGAAAGTTTCTGACTATCTATACTTTTTATTATAGTAATATTTTGAAACATGTCTAAAAAATGTACAGAGATTACTTTCTGATATATATAGAGATATATATAGCAAAATTAAGACTTGTTTTCAAGAGATGTGCTGGAAAGAAACCAGAAAGTCGGTATTGTCCTACAAATATCAGTGAAACCATAATGAAACTACATATGTGATTTTATCATACATTCAGTATTTCATTAACAAAATTCATTTAATACTGTCCTTCTTGGAAAACTGCTGCAAGAAAGAAATTATGCACTACTTCCCCTTCCACAGCTTCTGAGAATTTCTGGCTTCTTTTGGCTCATTTTGTTTGCTAATCAAGTCCACCTAGATATTTATAATTAATCCAACTACCCTCACTGCTGTACACCATCAATACATTTCTTTGCAGAACCACTGAAAGGTGAGGTGCATTCTTTTTCTCTTCTTCTAGATCTCAGTTACATGCTGATAAGCAAAGATCAATATCTTGTATATCAAGAGCTACCAGCTCTTCGTAATTTCTCTTTTTTTTTTTCCCTGGCATTTGGGAATGTAGCATGAACAGAACAGCCCCATAGCTGCTGAAAAGTCAGCTCTTTAAACATACACCCATTACTTGGAATAAGTCCTTCATCTTCCTTTTCAACAGCTACCTTATAACCTGAGTTAAAAACTGAACATCCTACCCCTTGATTATATGCAGGTGGCTGACTTCTACACCAGAAACCTTGGCCTTTTTTCTTAAACTGAGATTTTTAGGCTGCTAAAATTTCTGTTAATAAATCCCAGCTTGACTTCCTGAGTCCATATTTCTGAAAAGTGTTACAGTCCATGGTGACCAGGGTGCCAGTGAATTGTTTCTTTTGTGTCATTGTTATGTCATGACAAAACCTTCCCAGCCAGTTCAGATCCCTTGTGGTTTCTCTCAGCCCATTCAGAACTTCCAGATCCTCTTTCTTTTCCTTTAATAAAGGTTCAAATTTTTCCTTTAATTCGTTATGACCTTTTTGATTCTTTCTTTATTTTTACTTGAAAAGTGTTTTTGAAGAAAACTTGAAAGTGAGACATGCCATTGTTCTTATATCACCAATATGAACAATGAGAAAAAATGCAATTTTAGAATATAATTGTAGAATATATGACATGAAATTTCCTGCAGGGTTTTCTAAAACCATGTTTTATTGACTCACAAAATGTCCTGTTAATCTCATTGCTGTCTTGGTAGTATTATTTTCCTGGGGAAAAAAGTGTTAGTAGTACAAAGATGGTTATTTTCTCTGTAAAGTGAGATAGAATCAGTTTTAATCTGTATTTATTTCAGTTTCAATTATTGATCCTTGATTCTTCTGAAAAAAGTAATTAAAAGAATTTGTATAGAATATATATGCTAATTGGTCTATTTATCCTGATTGATAGAAAAAAATATAAGAAAATATGTTTATTGGTGTGTTTGAATTTCAAAATTATGAAATATAATGCCATTTACAAAGTGCATGTCAACTGATTCTCAAAACTCAATTTCAGCCTTATTCAGTGTGTGCATGGAGCTGAGGTCACATCTGCAGAGCTGTGTATTTCATGCCTTTAATGTCTTTCCAGCTCTGATAGCCATTGGGAGGTACAGCATGACAATAGAGACGGTGGATGTGGGATGGTGCAAAGAGATCACGGACCGTGGAGCCACCCAGATTGCTCAGCGCAGCAAATCCCTCAGATACTTGGGACTGATGAGATGTGATCAGGTAAGGAGCCTTTGCCTGAGCTTGTACCTGCTTCTGACTGTGAGAGTGTTCCTCTGTTTGTGTGAGGGAGGCAGCAGGATTTATGTTTTTCTGAACAAAAACGTTCAGTATTCACTACTGTGCAAACTGTTCTGGTGTGCTGTGTTCACATATGCATCTCAAAAGGAACCCAGAGGACTAGAACGAGCATTAGAAATGTTTGCTGATGTAGATTTTCAAAATACACCCTTAGGTTACACTCGCAGCCTGAGATGCTCACAAAAGTTTTTGTAAAATCTGCCCTTGGACAGTTTTGAATATTTTTGTCTGAAAGTGGTTGGTATGTCATGTTATAATTGTGACAGACTACTTTGTTTCTTAAAAAGAAAGGAAAAAGAAAATCTTCAGTGTTACCTCAAGAGTGATTTAGCAATTTTATATATATATGTATGCTATTGACTATATATCATGGTTTTGAGCAAAGACTTGAATAAAACCATAATGCCAAAAAGAGAAAAAAATACTTAGTTTCTTACTATGTAGCTTTATATTCGGAGTATAGTAAGAATGTCTATAAGTTTTAGCACTTTATCATTACAAGAAAAGCGGAGAAGGCAGTCTATCTCCGCCCTCTATATAGCCTTCAGAAGTCATATTCCTGTTTAGAACTGTGATCAAGAGGCCTGGGAACAGAGCAGAAATAGCTAAAAGAAAAGTCACTGAAGGTCCAGAGTCTCTGACCTCAAGTCTTCACATAACCCTGCAGGGATTGTTTCCTTCCCAGCCATCATCAACAAAATGTCCAGCTTATGATGCCCATCATAAGCATCTTGCAGGCTTGTGGATTTCTGATTGGATACACTCTATGGAAAAACAGGTTGTAGTCTAAGAAACTTCATGCTCCAAACCTTGCATCCTTTACATTGCGCTGTAGAAGACAGTGACAAAACCCAGTATTTCAAGTGGCAGGGAATAATAATGTCCAGGTCGGTGGTAAAGCTAGAAATAACATTTTACAGAGCCAGCCTTAGGCAGTTTTCAGTTTGGGAGGAGGTTGAGCACTTTGGAAGAATTGCTCTGTCTATCAAAGCTGAGTCCACTTAATCTCCTAAACATTAGTGTTTTATAAGAGCCAACAGACAAAAGGATTTTTTGAATCTCTGATGCATTGCACTAAGATTATGTACTTAGAGAATGTTAAAAGGGTAACTTGACCTTGGGAATTAGACCTGACCCAGAATCATCTAACCACTTTTGCACATGTATTTATTTTGTGAATTTAGTTAATGTTGAACAATCGTTGATTGTTCAATAAGTGCAATAATTTTATCCTGTCTTCAACTGCTAGAGAAAATCAATGATCTTGATGTTGAAAAGAAGCTTTACTGCCTCGTAAGTTAAACTATATGTAGTTTTTGTAGACATGTGCTACTGTCTGTATTCCTCTAATTGCTGGTAAATGCTTTTCTAGTTCTTTAGAGGAGTATGCAACATCTTTTTTGTTATGAAAGTCAACTGCTAAAAGGAAAAAAATATCACTTAAGAGCTTCAGGGAGGATAGAAAAGCACTGTTGACTGTGTGCCTGCAAATGCATGTGTGCATCTGCAAGTATTCAAAGTATGGTGGCTAAAAGATGTTAAGAAATTCATAAACACTGTTACAGGGAAGAGTGTAGTAGCAGGACTACCACTGGGAATTATTTTCTTGTTTGGAAAGCCTTGATGGGAAGAATAGCTCCACAGACAGAATGAAGTAAGTATCCTTGACTTAAGGGATTTTTGGCAGCTAGAAGATGCCAACTCCCTTTTTCCACTGTAAATGAACAGAGAAATTACTGAACAAAATTGTGTTCTCAACTGTCTCTCCCCAGTATCATGCAGAAATAATTTTTTCCAGTGGCTGCTCTATTAAATTAAAAATGTCAGTGTCCAGCACATCATTAAAGAGAATTCTTGGGTGGTGCAGAATGGTTTATTTACACTCCCAGTTGGTCAAAATTCTTGTCTTAGTACTGTTGTCAGCTTGCAGTGAAAAGAAGGTTAGAAGATTATTCCCTTCTAACCAGACTTCCTTTTTTGAGGTACCGACTGTTATGCTAGTACCAGGTAGCTTTTATGCTTTTCTAAGAATTCCCCAGCATTTGGAAGGGAAGTATTTAAACACAGTTACATAAGGAACATATGTAAGTAGACTTCAGATGGGTACCACTACAACACTCTTTATGAGCCAGGCTCTTTGGAATTCCTTTGATATGCACTTGACATAAATTAGAGGCGTCAAGGGCTCTCCCTAGAAAGATCAAGAGAGGCTGCCAGCCTGGGTAAAGGCAGTCTCTGTTTTATGCCATTGATTATCCAAGTGCCTCCAGGCAATGTGTTTCAGTAGATGCAGAGCGTTATTGATCCACACCATGAAAATAATCAAATTGCTCATTTTTCATCAAACTACTATTGCCATGACCTTTCTTTTTATCATTTTTCTTAGCATCTAACATGCACACTACAGGAGCAATATGGTCTTTGCCTTAAAATAGATGACATTGTGTTGAGAAATGTCATAAGAAATTGCTGACTTAACCATGAGGTCGTCATAATGAGAGCATGTATTTCAGTTGGAACTTTTCCATATCAGATGGGATACGTCTGAGAGACCAGACCTCCTGAAGTGTGAAAGTGATCTACAGTAGACTCTAAATGTTTTTAAATACCTGTATTCTGGAGAACAGAATTCCCCACTTGTCTGTTTACCAACATGAACAGGTACTTGAAGCAGCTAGGCCCTTTCACCCTTCTGATGTCTGTCACAGGACAGAGTGTTGCCTGTGCAAATAAACGTATTGTGTGCACGGGTAAGTGTGTATCTGTGCAAGCACCAGGAGCACTCAGGACTTCACATGTCATGTGTTCCACAGAAAGAAAATGTTGCCATTCTGAGTTTCCATTTCTTATGAAAGCAGTAACAGATAAAATCAGTAGTTATTTAAAGCCTAAGCAGGACATTTTAGAGGTTTGTAATTGGAAAAGGCATGAAAGAGAAGACATTTTTGATTTGCATTACAGTGTTGCTGCCTTTGTTTGCGCCATGCCATGCTCCCAGGGGCCGCAAGCCAGGCTTTGTTCCTTCGGGTCACCTCTTCACAGTGCTCTGGGAGAAGGGTGGAACCACAAACTCCCCATTCCTCTGCACAGAGGAGTGCTGTGCTGGTGGGGGCTGCAGCCCAAGGTTGTATTTTAGGACTTGATGTGGCTGTGTGGGAGCACATGGCGGGTTGGTGCTGTTCTCAGGGCACGGCAGCTCTTGGTTTGTCACCCCAGTAAACACCAAGAAAAGCAAAACAAGGGGTTATATTAAGTTCACTTAAGGTTAGTTCCCCCCAGCAGAAAAAGAACATGACTATCTGTTCTTCTAATCAAATTTTAATTGTAGGTCTGTATTTTTTTATCACAGCTTAGGAAGAGATATTTTAAAGGTAATTGAAGCTTTCCTTTAATTACTTTAAGTACCTTGAGATAGGTGTGGGCAGTTACAGGATGCTTTCTTTCCTCCCACAAACACTGACATCAGAATTTCTAAGAGCTTTACTTGCATCATAAGGGCATAAGATGATGCCTACATCAAAATGACAAATTTAAATGCACATTTCAAGTTTTTCTTTCTGAACACAGTGTACTGTACATTCCTGCCCTTAAACTAATATAGATCCTATTTACTTCTTCCAGTTAATTAATTAATTATTTTGGTATATTTTGTATTTCATAAACATGGAGGGAAAGGGTGATGTTCTCTATTATATTTATTGCTAGAACTCATTTGAAAGATGTCTTCATAGCACTTCTTTCTTGTGCTCTCAGAAGAAGTGAAACAGCTTGAAATAGTGGCAGCTTAAAATCTTCACCCTTGGGGAAAATGGCTGGGTATCAACTAGGAAAAAGGGACTAAAAATTTGTTGGGTTTTTTTGTTGTTTGTTTTGGGCTTCTTTTTGGTTGATAGCTTGACTGGTTGAACAGTGTGTCACAATAATCTTCCTGCTACTTTTCTCACACACAATTTTCGTATTTCAAGATCCTTTTCCTGTAACTGTGGTGCAATTTGTAGTGGTTATCAGCAGTGCTCCCACATAAATGCAGGAGACATTTCTTGGGAAAATAGGCAGAAAAATGGCACTGAAAAACAGAGGCCACAAAATTCAATATTCACCATTATATGTGAATGAAATGAAGAGAGTCTAACAAAGTTGGCTGTGAAGGGATATACAACTTAGTTAATAAATCATGTCGGCCCTTATTCCTTGCTTTCTTCTTTTTTTTTTCTTTTTTGCCTTGCTTTTTTCTTTCTATTTTTTGAGATGAATTTCTCAAAAAAGATACAGTTGCTTTTCATGAAAATACTTCGGAAAGCCTGTAGCTTATTCCAGATGACTTTCTCAGATAAATTGTAGCATATATTTCCTATTCTAGTTTTGATGAGATATTAGAGCTCAGAAGTCGATGGTCAGTACAATTGACAGAATGACTAACTATTTTGTTACCAGAGAGAGGAAGAAAGAAAGATGATCCCTAAAAATAAAAATGGTCAGTTAAGAAATCATTTGCATCCTAAGTAAGAATAAGATTTTTAGACAATATGTGGGTTTTTAATATAATTTATCCTTTGTCCTTCTACAAAGCCTGTTTTACAAGTATTTGTAAATACATATTCAGTGAATATCATAAATCATTAGCCTAACAGGAATGCAGCTCCTGTTGTTTAAGAGAAACATTTTTATCCATCAGTAACGAGCTTTTAATTTACATAACTAGTCTGCATCTGAAGGTAAGTGAAAAAGAATATTAGCTTTTTTATATATCCTAGGTTCTAGAGATACATCTTTCAATGCAAATATACTTTTGAGCTAAACTGTTCTTAATCAATGGCAGAATAGTGAGAATACAGAGCCATGTCTTGTTTTAATATAATTATCACAGCAATTTGCCTTCCACTTTCAGAAAATGCTATCATTAGCCTGATCAGAAAACCTGCCAAATTGCTACCATTTCTTCTTTTATACTACAAGGGGTTCATTTTGAGATTTGAAATTATGGTTTTGTGATTTGAAGAGGAATGAAAATATCCAATCCTTCTCTTTAAGAAAAATTCTCTAGCCCTTTTTTGCTCTTAAATTACTATAATTTGTTCAAGTACATTGCTGCATATTAAAAAGGAATTGCTGTATTTTTTAAATTTTATATGTATAATGTAGGAGCTGCAATTGATACATCTCTCTATGAATAATGAAGATTTTAGATTCATGAGATCTGTGAATTCCATTAAAAGGAAACCACAGCTATCCCACAACAAAAGAAGAATGGCATATATTTCACTTTGCTTTTCAATACAACAATTTTAGCAAGTCTGAACAATAATACTTTTGGCATATTCCCCCTAGCTAACTAGGATAACAGATCCATTATGTGTGTAAATGAAAGCATCTGCTAAAACACACACACACACAAAAAGGATTTTTGTACAAGCTAAAGATTTTGCTCTTCTAGTTTAACTGTTTCTAAAAGATTTTTATCATCCAAGCTGATTTCTCTGCAGCAGTTCCACAGCACTGGGCTGAAGATGGAATTTTCCAGAGTTAATGAAATTGTCCTTGTTTTTAAAAAGCATCCACCTGACCATGTCGTTCTCTAATAGAAAGATGGGCCCTCAGGTGCTAATCAACTCAAAATCATGGTAAGACTATTAAGGAAGAATGCAGTGTGAACTGGTCAGCATTTTTATGAATTAAAAAAAAAAAATAGGGGGGGAGGAATTTTTTTAGAAGCATTGCTCACTGGAACTTCCAGTTATCTTTGCCAGCTGGCAGCTTTTGAGAAAGACTTCTCTGTTAGTTTTGCATGCCATCATTTGACAGGTATTACAGTAACGTGCTCAAATTATTGTTAATGTAGTCAAATAGGAAGGAAAATATTCAGTGTTACTAATTCAATAGGCAGAAAGTAATCTGAAAGAATATTTATCACCATATAAATTACCACTGTCATTTTACTGCATCTGGGTCTTTATTAACTGCAATTTTTAGAAGAACAAATTTTTGAAATGGGTATAATACTGGTAATATTTTTACTGGGAAATATTCTATAGGTGGAGTCTAGAAGTTCATCTGAGGAAATGGGCAGAATTAGCAAACCAAATAACCAGCCAAACTGAAGGGCTCCTTTAAAGTGGTTTGTCTGATTTAATAGAAAAATAAACTTTCACAATAGGCAAAGAGAACTGAGAAACCTTTGTTACTTACACAACTTCAATAAAAAATAGTGTGTTGCAGAAAAATGTATCCTCACGGAGATCTGAAATAGGTGTTGCTGGTTTGCAGTAGACTGACAGTTTGAGGCAATAGCATTCACATGAGAAAATAACCAGAACAATGAATTTCATTCCTTTCAGATGAGATTTAAACAAGAACTGTAAAGTAGATATACTCCACAAGCAACCTTGCCACACTTTCTGAAATCCTTCCAGAAGTGCTACTATGGAATATTAGAAAATTTGTGTATTCCATTTATTTCAATTCACATGGCAGAAAAGATTGCAGATAATTCTGTTTACCTACACTTTCCCCTTTACAAATATAAATGGATAATTAATTGCTAAAGTTTAGCACAATTAAGTTGTCAAATATCATAATAGCACATCAGACTATACTTGCCGATTTCATTATTTATGAGTCTACAAATACAGTGTTTGTATGTGTGTGCATATGTGATTGTTCTTTTTTTCAATAACAGCATCCTCTAAGTCAAAATACATTCATTTCTCAAGTCGTAAGGGACTTTATTTGGACTGTAGGATATTGTCCTAATATCAGTAGCGCTGTTACTTTGTTAAAGTCCTAAACAAGGGTTCTGCCCCTGGGCATGAGGGCAGTCACTGAAGCTCTGTGGAATATGTCTGCCTTAGCTGATCAAGTGCACTTCACAAAAAACATTTCCAGAAATCTTTCGTTTTGTTATGGCCACAGGCAACAGTTATAATTGGGCCACCTGAGAATATAATTCATTCAACTATTAGCAGAAAAAGAAATCAAAGTACAGTTTTTATGAGACACTCACTTGAGGAAGCAAAATACAACTTAGAGAAAGACTGTGAAAATGTTTTTCTTATAACTCTTAAGTGTGTATATATTGGCTTTTTTGTAGAACATTAGAGCAATAGGAACATAAAATATTTTCCATCATTATGTATACAGACAATTACTATAAAGTAATTTCTCTGACCATTGCATACAAATTTGGCATTTGTGCAATACTGCTCTATATGTACCTGAGACAGAAGTGTACACAAATTTCAGTAGCCCCCTAATGCTGCAATACTGCTCCATAAGTGAAAATATCAGCAATATTGTAAGAAAGCCCTCTGGGGACAAATCCATTTGCATTTCTTCTGTGTGAAGTTGATTTTGTGATTCTTTATAGTAGAAATGCAATGATAATAGTTGTGCCATTTTTCTAACCTAACTGTCTGTGTGGCAGCCCTCAAAATCTTTTGGTCTGATGTTACCTCTCACTTGCTAAGATTTCCCTAAAATTCTTTGCAAGTTCTAGATTTCTAAGATTAAGCTAGAAGTTCTATGTATCATTAATGTCTTTCTGTGCAGATGTTGCTGATTCAAGGTATGATAAATTGGTCTGTTATTTTTTATTAATGACTGGTCTATAACGTTGTGTAACTGTGGATACCAACCTGTGTTGGTCAGAAATCAATCAGCCAATGCCCCTTCCAAGGGCTAGGCTAGATACTATGTAGAAATTGTTTCAGCTGTCATCCATGAATGGTAGTCTGAGGGACATGACCAGGTTTTTGTATAAAGTTCTAGCAATGTACCTTTGCACTAATCCAGTTTTGCAAGCTTTAACTTTTTTATTTATATAACTGCTTATAGGTTTCAGTTATTAACTTGGAAAGGAGATAACTTCTTCTTTTCAATTTTCAAGTGAGTCAGTCATTAAACTGAAGTCATTAAGATACGAAGATTTTTAGGTTTTGTTATTGAAAAAGACTGATAAAACTCTTTAGATTAATGCTGAATACTCATACACTGTGTAGAGCTGCATAAAACTTACAGTTCAGATGATGGCTCTATTCTTGCTTTTCAGTATTGCTCTAGGTAACATGTCATAGACATTCTTGGCACATTGTAATGGCTTTAGAGTCAGAACTGCATTCTAAGACAGACCCTGATACACCCGTAGGATGACTTTTGGAAATCTTACAATTCTTGGCAATTTAGTGAAAGTGTATTCAATCCCAGAGAAGATTTCCAGGAGATGATATCAACTAAAGACAAGCTAAGGAAAAGTAACGAGGAAAGTTCTGTTTAGGAAAAGTCCCTATACCTCTGTTTCTGTTCCTGAGCTGTGAATGAAAGTATCAGTCTCATTAAAAGGAAATACCTAGTTTGGCTGATGGTTTCAAATCTAATCTCTAATTTACTTTAACTGGATTAGGAAAACTTATATTAATCCTTTGAATTTAATAAGATTGGTTGTAGGAACATAATGAAAACACAAGGTTAAAAGAAAAAGAGATCCTAGCCTTTTGGAATAATTAGATTTCTTTAGAAATTCCTAAATTTAGAATCTAGAAGTTAAAGAAAACAATGCTGAAATTATCCCTAGAACCAAATGATGCAGCATATTTAAAAGGAAAAAAAATAAAATTACCTAATAACTATTCTTGCTTGCATTTTGAATTTTTCATGAAAACTTGTGGAAGGTGGCATAACAGAAATTTCAGAAGATATTCTCTGTCAGACAAGTGGTGTACCAAATCAGTAAATACTGGCAATCAGACTAGATGAGTAAATATAGCATGCCACATCCAAATATGAATGAATATTTTATTGTGAGTGGCTTTCAGTTTACTCTGAGTCTGAAAAAATCAGCTCATAAATGTTGGTTACTTTATTCTGGGAAAAATATTTACAGATTGGTGGGGGGTTTAAGACTTCTGTTTTGGGCAGATCATTTTACCTAAAAGGAGAATAAGAGTGTTGAGCACTGATTTCCCATTTTTCTCAGTATTTCAGCTGTCTTTTATGTGTACATAGCAGAGTGACAATGAAAGTTCTGTGAAGAGGCACTTGGAAAACCCTTTCGCCACTGTTTCATTTCACATGTACTAGAAATGTTCACATGTTCTTGTTCTTCTTTCCAAGAGGACCTCCTAATTATCACATGAGAAATGTTCCCTAGCACTGATAATATTTAAATACTCACTGCACAACCACATTGTCATTAGATGGAGAAGAAGTTAAGGAGGTCTCACCACAGATAATATTTGTCACAAAGTCAGGTACATTCTTCTGGGAAATAGGCAATATGTGTTCACGTGTCTTTAAGAAAAAAGTATTCAAAAACATAACTTCTAGGTAACTGGTCTAAATGAGTTAAAGAGAAAATATACCATTTGGTCTTGTTATTTTCTGTAGCCCATCTTATCCTTTCTTTTGGGGTTTTTTTTCAATCTATTCCTTGGCCTGGGATAAATCTTTTATTTCAGAAAGAAAAATTAATTTTCAAACCAGTCTTGGTTGTTATTTTGGTTTTTTGTTTGATGACCAGGATTTGCACAAACCAATTACTTTCATTCTTAATGATACGGACTGCATTCTTTCATTATGTGTTAAAATATAATTGAAGAACTGTTCAAATTCAGATGAATGATTATGTATTAGATAATCTAAGTAGTTTATCTGCAGACAGTAGCCTTTCTTTTGACAATTCAAAAGATGAAGATTAATGGAAGTACTGTGAAAGAAAAATATAGCATTTTACAGCATATTAAGATGTGGAGATTTTTAGTTTTCATTCATTGAACAAGAATGTTTAAGCTCAGAAGGGAAAATTGCTCTGTTTGTGTAATGAACTTATTTTGGTAATGACATTCAGTGCTTTTGTGTTATCACCAGCCAGGCTGATCTTAACAAAGAGACAGAAGCTTCTATTCTAATGGCTGGGCATAAGACTTCTTTTCATCTTAATCCTACCACTAGGGAAATGATGGCAAGGATACTAACAAAGTTGACTTAGATATTACTTTTCACATGCATTAACAAAGAATAAAATTTTATTTCTCCTTTTCCTATTTTTTGGATAGTGCAGTTTTAGTCCAATAGTACAGAGAGTTTTAAATACTAAAAGTTTTTCACTGTTTTAGTGTCTAACCTGACTTTTCTTATGGTGAAGAAGAGGTATCAAAATCTTCTGATAGGGAATACTTCTTTTCTCATCTCTGGATCCAGGTTGGTTGTCCCATTGCCAATTTTTTTTTCTCCTTCTTCTGTTGTGTAATCTTACACTGAACTTAGTTTGACATAATTTTTAACTCTGCTTTTTACTCTCAGAATTAAAAGCACTTATATTCAACTTAAAGTTACATATATTCAATCATTTATCAGGAAGCTTAGTAAGATAATTTTTTCATTTATCATGAGAGTAAATTCAGTTTTTCAAGCTCAGAGTAATTTCTTTCTGTAAAGTTATAACACAAGTTGTTGCCTAGGATCTAACTAATAATTTAAAATATTTATTTAATGCTCCAGTAAAAAATGGAGAAAAGCTTCTACTCTTCAGGCTTTGGTCATAAAACAGCTGTTTTAGTCAGTGACACTTCTTCAATGGTTTTATCTGACTTCTTCATATTCATGTTTATTTTGTAACTGTATTTGGCACTCAATGCCAAAAGCTTCCCACTTCTGCTTAGCAATTGTCAACAATTTCTATAAAATATTATTTTATCTAGCAATAATTGTGTCAGAAAAAATTAGGACAAACTGTTAGTGCAAGATAGTTTACCGTAGATTTCTTCATAGGTTTTAAGTCTGAAAGATACCATTGTAATGTCTCTGTCTTCCTGAGTGTCATGGGCCATGCCTAAGTTAGCCTGGTAGTAAATAAATCAGGTTAAAGCTAGCTAGACTGTACCTTGTGTACATGTCCTGAGTCCAATACATCAGGACATGGAGAGCGTTTATGACCTTCCCATGTGTGAGCATCATCTTTGTAATGTGAATTCACCTTATTTGCTTCTTACAACAGAGACTATGCATATGACACTGGCTCTGAAGCCATAATATCCATGCTATTCTAACAAATAATGCCCAACAGATAAATGCTAAATCATAATAACATCTATGTAGTAGTAATATTTGCAACAATCTAGTAGATAAATTATGCATCTTCTTCAATTTCCTATTAAGTAAGAGCAAAATAAGCTGCTGTCCATTGTAAGGCTCTTTGTTTTGTCTGAGTTAACCACTAAGAGAAGTTTCTGGTAGTGTGATAGATTCTGCCATGGGTCCCTGCAGCATAACTGTAATGAAAAGAGACTTTTGACTATTTTTTGGATAGGCATAAAGTAGCAAATTACTGGTACTTTAGGGATTCTTCCCATCCAAGCAATATTTCTGTGAATTGTAGCTTACAGTTTGCAAGTATGAATTCAACTGTAAATATCAAATGTTATGGGGGACTTGTGCTATCTCTGATTTCATTTTGATTTATTAAAAGTCACTTTTTGTTTTTCAGCACTGAAAGATGTTACTGTAACATAGCAATTTGCCAGAGAAGTACAGTTTGTGCTGTGAAGTTAAACCAGTTTTCTATCCAAGTCAGTCTCAGCTAGATGAAACTTCCAATGAAGATTGAGTATTTCTATTATCAAAGTAGAAGAACTGGATATTAAACTTTTCATTTATCCTTGTCATTGGGTGCAATCACTGTTCAGAAGGGAAGCTTTCCTTGTTATCTTTTAAGGATAAAAATATTATTAGATACTGTGGTTACCGTGCTTTAAAAAAATATTATTCGCAAGACAGATCTTTGTAATGGTAGTAAATGTTTCAGTCTGGCTTTTCGCTTTTGGCCTTGAATGTGGAACACTGAGGAAGAAAAAGCAAACAATGTCATCAGTTGCACATGCTCCTGATTTCGGTTTTTCGGTAGCTGTAGTATCCAATGCATTTTAAAATGCCCAGCTGTTCAGTAAAGATTTCAAAGAGAGCCAACTAGAAGTCATGGTTCTTAGGTTAATCTTTTATTTGTCTAAAGGCTGAAGAAAGTTGTTTACCTCTGTGATATGAACTGCAATCATCTTTAAAATAATTGACAAATTAATCCCCTCACAGCCCTGCAGTTGTAAAGGTGTTAGGTTTAGCTGGGTTTGTCTGATTACCTCGTCTTCCAAAGAATAAAGATGCTAACTTTCAAGTCTCAGATTTAAGACGAACATCCCAGACCCAACCACCTTGTGTGTTTTAATTATTGATCCCAAATCTGCAATGTTATCCTCACAAAAGAAGGCTAAAATAAAGTCTTTTGCCAGTGATGTATGGGAAGACATGCAGTGCTTTTATCCTTTGGAAAAAGGGTCATATAGGAGTAATTGATCTACCTGCAACATAGAATAATTAGTATTTTTTTCCTCATCTTTAGTCATGTTAACTATTACTTCTCATTGCAGACCTATTGATAGCAACCATACAATGCAAGTTCATTTCAGTTAATTGTGGAGTTACTACTTAGTGTTTTTAAATATTTCCATAACTGTACCATTAATTAATTAACAGGTGTAATCCATTTTCATTTTCCAAAGCAAAAAACCTCACATTGTTAAATGCATGTCTGCTTGAGCAACTTTGAGTAAATAGCTTGTATTTCAGGTTAGAAATCTGTTACTCCGGGCAGCATTTTGTTTAATCAGGATAGTAATACTTCTTCCTTTACAATGAAATCAAAGCATGGGGTTTGATTTGGGTTTTTTCCATTCTCTAACAGGCATTACATTCTGTATATTTATTTTGTGATAAATGCACCCAAACCTATAGTAACAATGAGGAGTCCCATCCTGCAAGCCTGCCCAGGAGTCCAAAGTTCCTCCATTCTTCTAGCTTGCCTAATGCTACAAGCTTCATTCACTTTCTGCATATCACAGGTTCTGTTCTTCTGTTGCAGGTGAACGAGGCCACAGTGGAGCAGCTGGTGCAGCAATATCCACACATAACCTTCAGTACTGTGCTGCAAGATTGCAAGAGAACACTGGAGCGGGCATATCAAATGGGCTGGACACCCAATATGTCTTCTGGCTCCTAACCTTCTGTACCAGCATGTTCCATTCTGCTGCATTCAGAAGATCTAATGGGGATTGCAGAAGGGTTTATTACCTTTCATATGATGCAATATAGTTGTGAGTTTACAGAGGTTACAGTAAAATGGCAAAAGCTGTACACTGATTTTAACGTACTGTACAACTAAGTACAAATACTGAAGCAAAACTTTAGAAATGCATTGTGGTTTTGTTTGCATAAAAGTTATAAAAGGCTTTGGCAAATTTCTTGAAGTGGATTCCTACTAGTTCTCTGGATAGTTTGAGTTATAGATGTTAAGCTTGTTTTCCTCTGTTTACTTTGCCTTGGTCATGTGTGTTTCCTTTGATCTGTAAATGGTAACTCAGTGCTAGCGCCAGTGCAGTTGATCAACAGAGGCCTGTGTTGAAACTGGGAACTAAACTTAATGCTTTTTATTTACTAAAGCTATGCCAGAGGTTTTAAGATACAGAGTAATAAAAAAATCTAAGAAAATCTAGTGAATTACCATTTTTTACCAACATTTTCTTTTTTTTTTTTTAACTATTAGAAACTGTAGCAATATTAAAATCTTTCCACCTTGACATTTTAATCAGGAGTAATGGTGCTCATCCTAATAGTAATAACCAACTACACTTCATGGCGACAAAGAATAACTGAATACACCAACTATCAGAAATAAGTTGACAATGCTTATTATATTTGGCTGAAAAAAATTACTCTCTATTGTAAATGAATTTGTCTTCTTTGACTATGCTGTTCTGTTGCTGAATTGGAAAATTCAGATGAATGTCAGTCAATGACAGGATTCCTCTCATTCCTTGTGTGGTTTTATTTTAGAATGGGTCTTATATTGCAAATAGTGCTTGAGAAAGCCATCTAAACATGATAGATAAACATCTAAAAATAACATCATGGGTATAATTTTGTAGGATCAGATCCTTCTTACTACAGTGTGCGCAAGGCACTACCCAAATTAAACAGAAAAAATGATCAGTTTTCTTTGTGGGACTATTACAGTTCAACCCCAAACAGCAACCAAGTATCACACAGCCTCTCACACATTGCATTCTAAGGAGTTAAATTTGAGCAGGGAATTGTGAAAATACAGACATTGCAGCTTCAGTTTGAAGTTGCCTTAACCTTTAGAATATTACAATTTGGTTAAGAATGTTGTCAGGTGCGTAACACTGGATATTTGTTTTTCAAAGGTTACAGCATTTTAATCCAAACTATTAAATACTTAAGCTTTAGCTGAAAAGTTGCCATTATTGTCAAAATGTTTTGCTAATCCAGAAGGCCTAATGCACCATAACGTAGAAGCTTGTTTAGTATGGCTGTATAACTCTGTAAAGCTATTTGTTGGTTTCCATAGCATAATTTTTTACAACAGAAACATCAGCTCATGTTACTTCCAGTGAGGATGTTGAATGTTTTCTTATTAGACTTTTCAAAATGGGGATGAACTAATTTCTCTGGAAAAAAATATATCGTAAAGATTTTGTTTAAAATAAGTGGTAAATACTTGTGAACATGTGTAATGCTATGCTGTTTATTTACTCCAAAATGGCAACAATATTTTAAGAATAAAGCTAATGAATTATATTGCAGATATAGTACAGAATCTTAGTCAATTTTCTTTTAATGTCTCTTCATGAGTGCATTAAAACTATTCACACAGTTTGTAAGTTTCTATTTTTTTGTGAGACCTTTGATCTTGCAATAAATTTTAATAAAATAAGAAAGATGTGATGTTTTCTGTTTATCTGTAACAGCTAACTATACAGCTAACTGTACTTAGACAGTACTAACAGAGAGACTGAAATCTCCATCGTTGAATAGACAGAACTCACCTGGACATGATCCTTAGTAAACTGAGACTGACAGAGTTTAACTAGATGACATCCCGAGATCTTTGACAATCTAAAATGTATGGTAACTCTATGGATTTTTAAAATATTGGTCTGGTTGGTCATCTCTTTTAATTTCTGTCATTTAAATCACTTCCAGTAGTTTTGCCTTTTACTGACTATTCGTCTCTCAGTTTTATGAACACACTAATCTATAGCTCTCACCGTGACTAATTAATTTTAGTTTTATGTGGTAAAAGAACTAATGGAAATAATTTTTTTCTGATTGCAGTGTTGACACAGATAGTTCCTTAATTTCCTAGTAGTTTTGGAGGAATAAATAATACTGCACGCTCTTTCATCTTTGACATGTCATGCAGGGGTAATGTCATTCTGGTGGAAGAAAAGCTACTGCCTCTTCTAAAAATAAAAATTACCCCTGTTTTCTCGTATACAAAACTTAGAGTGAACTCAAAAACTAACAGGCAAAACTCATAGGGAGCTTCGGGATTCCCTAGGTCCAAAAGGCCTACCTTACTAGAAAAAAATGTCCTTTTTTTCTTCAAATTCTTTGTGGAAACGTGCTGTTAAGATAGGGTCACCTGTGGCTCAGCACTTCTCTTATCAGAAACATTTCTAGGATGGGCTTGTTCAGCCTGCAGGAAAGGCTAAGACAAACTCTTAAGTGTTTTCTTAATTAAGGGGTAGATGTTTGTAGGAGAAAGACAGATAATGTTTATTTTCAGTCATTCACGCTTTAAATCCAGGTGTAATTAAGGCTTAAAACAAACTTAGTTCACCTGGTGGTTATTTCACCCATCTCTCACCACCTAAAGGCTATGTGGAGGAAAAAAGGAAAGGATGGAGGACCTCTACTTTGATGAAAGGCTGAGAGAATTGGGATTGCTCAACCAGAAAAAGAGAAGACTTCAGGATGAGGTAGCTCTGGCCTTCCAGTACCTGAAGGAGGCCCACAAAAAAGATGGAGAATAACTTTTTACAAGATCATATAGTGACAAGTCAAATTAAATAGTTTCAAACTGAAGGAGAATAGGTTTAGAGTAGATACAAAGAAGAAATTCTTTACTGTGGGAGCGATGAAGCGCGAGAACAGGTTGGCCAGAACAACTGTGGATGCCGCATCAAGAGGGCATTGAGGTCAAAATGGAGTTCTGGGCAACTTGGTCTCTGCCAGGGTTAGAGGGACTGGAACCAAGTGATCTTTATGGCCTAGTCCAACTCAAGATATTGTCTGATTCTATGAAAACAAGATGTAATCCCTTTTAAATGAGACAATAGACCTACTAAGAATAATTACCAAACAGTTAATTTTTTCAGGCTCTCAGCTGGGTTCCTCATGAGCTCAAGGATGTCCATCCAGATTATCAAGATAAATATGGCCTTGGTGATAATTCTTAAACTGTGGTGTTGACAGGAGCAAAATCAAGAGAAGCAGGAGGTCACATTCACAGTGGTTTTATGAAAACAGAAGTCCAAAGCAAGCTTTCTTCAGGTCACAGGATCTTGAACAAGGAAAGAAAAAGGACTTACATCTAATAAATAATTGGGATGGGGATGGGAAGTTCCGGGAAAGGAAAGGAAAGGGAAAGGGAAAGGGAAAGGAAAGGGAAAAGGAAAAGGAAAAGGAAAAGGAAAAGGAAAAGGAAAAGGAAAAGGAAAAGGAAAAGGAAAAGGAAAAGGAAAAGACCAGTAGTGACCAACTAGTCCAACTGTCTGACAGTGCTGAGCAAGAAAGGGCATCATCCAAATGCCTCTTGAACGTTGATAGTCTTGGGGCATTGATCCTCTGCCCAGGAAGCCTGTTGCAGTGTTTCACCACCCTTTTGGTAAAGAAATGGTTCCTAACAAAATAATGCATTGGAAAACAACAATGGTAAGAGCATGCATGAAAAGTATATAATGATACTGACCTTGTAAACGTTCAGATTTGTATTTTAAAGCAAGTGAGGGTTTATGCTGCTTATTTATAAAACCCCATATTAACAGAGGGTCACTTTAAAGCATGTCCATTTAAAGAGTCCATTATAATAAAATATTTAAAGTAATGTTTACTTGCCTTCTGTAATTTTTTTCTTACAGCTTTCCTTGAGTGACCTGTGATATTGGCATATTGGTATGTATGTGACTGAGATTTTTATTTCAAGTTCTGATACACTTAGAAGCAGGGTTGTGAAGCTGTTATTTCAAACCAGACACCCTGGGCGATGCTCCAAGCTTGAGCATGTGCAATATACCATAGACTGGCACCAGTGAAAAACCAAATATTCTTTGTGATAATAGCTGTGCTTTCCCAATCCAAACAGGGTAGGTACGCATCAAATTTTGTGACTCATATTTTATGGGGTCTTATTTTACAAAGTCTTGTTTTACAAATGGACTCCCTGTGCTAGACTCCTTGCATGTATTTTCCACACATGCAGTCATTGTAGATTACATGAGTTGCTGAAGAACTGTGAAAAAGTTCAGGTGTTCCTCTCGATCTTTGTTTGCATTAGGCTCAGATTAACACAAATAAATTGGCTGAATCACACACAGCATTGTGGCTGTGGCTGCTTAACAGGAGATACCTTCACAAACTAGATAGGTATTTCCATGGTAGCATGGAAATAAAGGTCTGTATGATAGCTACATCTTCACATAGGTTAAAAAGTAACTGAGGCGAAAATTCTTTAATTTATGTTTAGGATGGGATTTTTGTAAAGGCTATCAGGATTATATAAGATAAATCCAAGTGCTTCAGCTTTATAAAGTTTTACTAATGGGTTGTGCTTCAGATTTATTTGGGGGCAAAAGTCAACAAAAACAGCAAGCTGAACTGTTTCCTCTTCAATGTTTGGGGAGGTCTTTCTATATATAGCTGATGAAAATGTTTGTGTTTAAATGAACATTTGAAGTCTTAAAATTAAAAAAATTACAAATGAGGATTATTGAGCATTTTCAGCTGCTGTAAAGTTATAAAGACTCCTGGACTGAAAATTTCATAATCTCATGCTTTCATCACGTACCCTATTGCAAACTGCTACAGCCTTTGGTGTTTACAAAATACCAAAGTTTAGAGAAAGCTGCAAGGATATTCTCAGCAGCACTAACTCCCAGTGCAGACAGTTAACTTGTCCTGGGTGCCTTGCTTTGGCTTCTCCTTGAACCGAGGTCAACACTTCAGTTCTTACTTTTGAAGGACTAAAAGGTTGTTTTTGTGCTGTTGTTTTAATCTCTGGTCACCTCTCCAGACCACATTATGTGAGTCATGGTCTCTGAAGCAATATAAACTAAATTCTACTGTAAGGGATAGGAATTTTTTTCTCTAAGATAGGCAGTAGTATTTATACACAAAGCAAAATGCTTCACATCCTTCTTTCCCTGGAGACAAATGAGAACCAAATGTAGTGAATGTTAATCACCTTACCTGAGACTTTCAAAGATGTTCAAATATGGAGGTCAATGAGAAAACTAGAAAACAGGAAAAAAAATCCTGAAGAGAAACAAAATAAGGATTTGCTTCCTGATTAGGGAGCAAATAAACCTGGAAATCTTTAATAGCAACCAAAAAGGTTATAGCTAAAGCAAAATTACTTTTTAATGATCCTGGAGAAGTTTGAAAAGAAGTCCAAAGTCCAAATGCCTTCATGATCTTCTCAACAGTAATAATGGAAGGGTATGTTCATCAGAAGTTGCCTTGACTAGGCACTATATTTTCCAGAACACAGCATTAGTTTCTGTGACTGCATTTCTCCTGGTAGCAAGAGCTGTGCCAGGACCACTGCTGGACTCTCAGGTCACTGTGGCTGTCACTGGAATGCTGCTGGCCTGAGACTTGTGGCTCTGAAAGAGTTCAGTGCTAATGATGCCCAATATCCATCTCCTTAGGTTCCCTGGATGAAGCTGTGGCTTCCTGAGGGCAGGAAGGTTGAATGGCACAGGCATGACTTGTCCTGTGTCTGTCAGCCTCAGCACTGGAGAGCTGTCCTGGGCAAGTTCAATCTACTCACGCAGATAGAGCCCCATGACTCATCTGTTGTTTGCAGGGCATGGTTATCTATCAGAAGCTGCTTCTCATGGGTCCCAACTCACAGCCCTGCTCCTGCCAGCACTGCCCAGAGCTGGACAGCAGTCCTTTCCAGCCTTCCAGTGGAGCAGAGGCCAGGGAAAGCCCCTCACCCAGTCAGAGGCCATGGGCCAGCTGCACCCTCAATGCAGGATCCCTCCTGCCTCTTTCCCTGGCTGCCAGGCAGACAAGAAAGGGGACCTGTGGGATGGCACAAGGCACCAAAGGTTCTGAGCCAGGCTGACAGGTACAGTGCTGAGGGGGCAACATCACCATGAGGGTTGCTGAATTCTTACAGAGCAGGAAACTGCTGCAAACAAATCTGCAGCTTTATCCCCACAACTTGTTGATGAGTTGAACTTTCCTGCTGTAGACCAGACTGTCTCCAATTCCCTTTAGGGTCTGAATGAATCACTACTTTTTAGCAAAATTTTCTGAACACAGAACTTAAATTAAGGAATATTTATGCATTTAATTCTTTCTGCCACCTATAGATATTGAAGTTCTTTGGCTAGCATAAAGAGCAAATCACCTATTGACCTTTCTGTTTGAATATATGCCACATCCTTTATGTTCTCTTATGTGTGGCTTCAGAAACAGTTAACAGCAAGAAGACTACTTGTATTGCATTTGCCAGAGATAGGAGAAAAACGCATTTATGGATCAGTGTAATCCAGTCATTTGTTTATGAATGCAAAGTCCTTCAGGGACTGTCACAAATTCCCAACTTTCTGTGAGAGCCAGATTTTGCAATTGCATCTCTGAGCTATCTGCAAGGCATGTAAAATTATATATATCCAGACAGCTCTCTGTGACTTTGCATTTGCAAAGGATTGAGAACTCTTCCAGCAAGGATATGCACTAAATTAAGCTCAAGAAATATGCCTGTGAAAAACTGCCTCTGAAAAATGAGTATTTTTGGGTAAATCTTCTATGGGTGGAAATCTCCTTAGCAGAGGTAGAGTTGGGCAAATGCAGACAGCTGTTAAATACTGAAATTATTACCAACCCTCAGAAACTTATTTTTCCCACCTTTGTATGTTTGTGTCTATTCTCACCAATTTTTTCAATGAAGTTTTGTTGATATTCTAGAAAACAGGAGAGAAATAGAAATATCATGTCTGAATCCATTGAAAAATAGACACAGACAAAAAAAAAAAAAAAAAAAAAAACACACAAAAAAACCCCAAAAACAAACAGAATGAAGCAAATCCCACCAGAGCTCCACAGTCCAATATAGAGCTTAAATGTTCTACAGTCCAATGTATGATGGCATAAGGGTAAGATCTGGTACTTGGCAGAAACAAAGATGCCTTTGGATAGGAGCTATGTAGGATCTTTGCCAACGGGACAGAATAGATTTGGGAAGTGGCAATGGCAATAATAAAGGAAGAGAAATTTTCTGTAACCTCAGCACATCTCTTTGTTTCTAGTCTGGGAAATTGCCTTTTATGCCTAGAAGAGGATAAAATCGTATTACCATAGTGTGAACGTGTGAGAATAAGAGAAGTAGATGAATGGGAAACAAATAAACAAACTCACAAGCAAACAAACAAAAACTCCACCCTTGATACAAATAGTGACTAAAGGGTAACTCTTTGCATCATCAGGATATAATAGACAAGCACCACGGGTATAGGAGAAAGGGTAAGAATTTCAAAAACGTCTGCATTTATATGAGTAAATCCATGGGGCATATTGGCTATTTGACAGAAGGTGACCATATACTGTTATGATAAAGACCACAGAAACTTCTCTCTTGTAAGTCAAGTTTGCAACAATGAAAGCAAAAATAAGGACTTTTTGCTGCATGTACATCTGTCCTTCCCTTCCCTTGTTTGATGCTGTCTAATAAAGTGAAAAGTCTTTTCTCCTGACAGAAAGCACAAGTGAAATAAATGAGAAACAAGTGAGTCATAGATTGTGCTTCCTTTTAGGATGTCTGCAAAACCACCAGCCTAAGTTGCTGGCAGCTACATTTCAAGGAGTGTTTTTTAATGTATTGACCTGCCTGGAGTCACCCCTGAAGTATTTTTTTTAACCGCCATCTTCAAGGCTCAGTTAAACTCATGTCTAAAACCATTGATACTGCACTAGCATTTTTATATCAATTAGCTAAAACACAGCATAGAGGCTACTTCATTGTCATTAGAGTGATCTGTGTTCTTACATATGTGTTAAGGAGATTTATCATATTAGTCACACCTTGTTCTTGACCCTTTGCTTGGAAGATACTTAGTGTTAAGTACTAAGTACTCAGTATTAACATTTTTACTAGCATCAGTAGCGGGGCTAATACTCAGTAATACTGAATCTCCTTTGTAGCTGAAGTCACAAAGCATTAAGATCCACCAAAGGCTTATATAAAACAGTAGAACTGCTACCCTTCTAATTTTGGGCAAACTTTGACTTAATTCTCTTAAATAAAAGTGCCCATAGATGCATAGGGAATCTCTGAAAATTGTGTTATCTATTGTAGCATTCAAGTAAACAACATACAGGAGCTAGCAGCCAGAATCACTAGCCATTATGTGTCATCTCTGCTCTTGGATCGAGGAATCAGGCCTGAGGGAGCTGCTGAGGGCTAACCATTCAACGATCCGTCAAAATGGAGACATGGATTTGTGTCCCCTTGGCCTCTGTTACAGTCTTAAAACTGACCTCTGTACTCCTTAGGTCAGAATTCGCCCTTTTAATGTAAATAGTCTGAGTTGAGGACCTACCTAAAGTTCCGTAAACACAGGTTGTCTACTATTGTGTCTAACCTGAGTTACATCAATTTCTGCTGACTGAGGAAGCTGAAGTTTTTAAAGCCTGTTAAAATCACAGCTTGTGTAAAGTTCTTGGTGGTGAAAAGAGCAACCAGGTCTTTCTCAGGTCAGTCAGAAAGTGAGAAAAGATTTAATACTACTTTTTACAAGTTTCCAGTGAGCCTTAACAGTGGCTTATACAAAAGAAAACATTTAGAAATTATTGCATTGCTAAAATAGAGCTATTTCTGATAGCAGTGAAGACATGGTTATAAATGTAAATTACAGTTAACTTTTACCTTAAATCTTCAAACCAAGAACACAGTATTAATCAAGATGGAACTTTTTAACGTGCTATCTATTTGAGCAGTTGGTTGTATTTTGTTTTACCAAGAGCTGTTGACACTACAATATTAATACTTCCAACAAAACTAACAAAAGACCATCAGAATTTGATGCCTTTTATATTTGAAGTGGTTACAGAAGTAAGCCTTCTACCCCCAGTATGTTCTAACAAGAATGGTAGAAAATCACTTAGACCCTTCTGAATGAAAAAAATAAGCTGTTTGCTTCTGGTCTCTTTCTAGATGCAATTTCTTCTCCATGTGCACTTCCCTTCCCTCCCAAAACATTCACTGTTGTTCATCTTAGGATACCATTCTTCATCCCTTACTATATAAAATTAATGTTGGTCTCTCACCTGCAATCTGTTCAATAGAAAAACCAAATGATAAAATGGAAAACCAGCAGACAACCTTATACCTGAATGAAGCAAAGAGCTTCATTCCATTGAAATCAACAAGAACAAGACACCTCAGCAGCAAGACACGACATGATCCACACCTACTCCAGATCAATAGCAGACAGGCTACTGTGGCTGTCGTGATGTTCTCTATGAGCTTGCTGGTTGACAGAATGTATTTAGGGAAAATGAACCTGTTAAATAATATTTCTAGTTGTGCTGTAACACCCATCAATCTCAATGAGCCTTGGCACTTGAGTTTAATTGATAGGCCACATTCCTGCTGCTCTTTCTGCTCAGAGTCCTTCACTTCAGACTTCAAATATTACAGAGCTGGGGGAAAATTAATCTTTTATTTCAATGGTGCATTTAATAAAATAATGAAGACAGAAAATCCCAAATTCTCTTCTTTGGCCATCTGCAATTCCATCTCTTCCTCTTAAATTCTGTTCTACCTATCTTCAAAGTTAAATTTCTTTCATCCCTTGCATTATTTAGCATCTTCCCTTCCTATTCTATTCCCACTCCACTCTTCCCCAAGGAAAAAAAATGACATATAGGGTCAGTTCAGTAGAGTAGTATATCTTCCATTTTGAATACTTCTCTGTTTCACTTTGTGGCCCATGGCTGTGAAAAGTGTCACGGTTTCATGTTCCTAATAAAAAAAAAATTACCGTGTGCTGCTTTTGCTACCATTTCTTCACCCCCTAAACCATAAAAAACAATAGACTTTTGCCTCAGAGAAATTATCATGGCGATTAATTTGGTGGCGTGTAACAAGATGAGCATTTTTCTCTTTTTTAACCTCACAAACCTTCTCTATTTCCAATCAAAATTTTAAACTGATCTTTCTGTAGCATTTACACTGACAAGCAAGTGAGGTTTTAATAATTTACCCATGTTGCTGCAAAGAGGCAGGGAAGGACTGCAAGTTTAAAACACAAAGGAGAAAAGTTAATTTAAAGTGATGTTTGGTAAAAAGTCCCCTTTGAGATCCTGTTGTGTAATTGAACAGATTAAGAGAACTGACAGTAACTTCACGGTATGCCTAAGTGGAGGTCTCTACGGGTCAGCTCTCGGATCTCGTGCCGACACGTTAAACAAGTTTGTCAATTTTCCATCAGATTGATTTTTCTCACAGGTCTGGAAGCCTCGTCTCATTTCATCTTATTTCCACAGGGGTTCTTAACATTGCAAACTGCCATTTACTTTTGTCTCAAAGTGTGAGGAATGATTTTTATCTCTGAGTGGCAATCACGACAGGCAGCTCCAGCACTGCTTATAATGTTGCACATTGTCCTTCCTCACCAGCTGGGGTTTCTTTTGTGTTTTTCCCCTCTTTGGGAATGATGTGGATTTTTAAAATACATTCAAAATAATTATTAACAGAATGTACTTAGGGCAGATGTCTATAGTCTCTGAAGTGAACAAAAAAAGCAACAGAAACCATGGGGTTTTTTCTTTGCTGTTTTCAGCATAATGAGAGGTCAGCTTGAGAAAATATGATGTCTCTGGGAAGGTCACAGGAAAGAGTATTAACCTCTCTTTACATTTCCATGAGTATTGTCCCCTCCTGTTAATGTCAAAGAAAGTTATGTGCACAAAATAGAGAGTGTGCTTCTGAATAGGTTAATGCTGCTGAAGATTATGATGATATATATTTGAATTAATTGCACTAATGACAAGAAACTACTTTTACTCCACACCAAGTTAAATAAGTTGGTGTGCAAGTGCAAAATTTGTCTGAAAGCCTGTGGGGCCTGATGGTATTCTCAGATGGATTGTACAAACATGCAGTCCCCTTGACACAAATTAAGCTACTAGGAACTTAACCACTTGGTTGACCTAATGACCTCTTGATGAAAGAAGACTGCCATTTATATCAGTGGTATGAGGGTGAAATCATAGGACACCCCAAACCCCATGTTCTCTTTCCTCCACATCTGGTAGTCCTTTCCGCTAGTGAAAACTGGCTATAGTCAATCATTAAAACCATAATTACTCTCGTGCTCTTTGTAAGAATTTCTCACAAACATCAGCATCTAAGACAGATACAAAGCAATGAGCCTAGTTCTGGATTTCCCTGGTGCTAGCTACATTGTCTTGCCGAAAGCATGGAAAGATCCATCATCCCTTCTTTCAGAGTCTTGGGCTACTTCCATGTTTTAATACAGGTGCAAGTAAGTTCCATTAATTTTCCATCACCAAAATGTGATACACTCAACCTAATGATCAAAGATAATGTGGAAGTTACCAAATCATTTGGTAATAAGCAATTGATCACTTCTGTAAAATATTTGCCACTATTTTGAAATCTCTAGAAAAAATATGAAGAGAAAAAAAACCAAATCAAAACAACAAAACAGACCTTGTAGTGATGATTTTTGCTGCTAGTATGACTGGATAGGAAAGGAATTGGAACTGCTGAACTGGTGGTCCATGGGGCACCTCTAACCCAGGAGGAAGCACTGGATACCAGCCCAGCTCTACACATGGGAGACAACAGTCCCTGATGAGCCAGGTGTGCCTGCAGCTGCATTCGTTGCTCACAGGGCAAGGAAAGGGGTGGGTAACCCAGGAAAGCCCCTGGGGCCACATCAGGCTGATTCTTCACCTCAGACTGTGGAAGGGGTGGTGCAGACCCAACGACAGCTTGTGAGGGGCATGGTGGGGAGAATGGGGAGATGCCCTCAGGGTCAGTCCATGGGGGCTGGAGGTAGGGGAGGCCAGACCAGAAGCTCGGGAGCCAGGGTCATGTTGAGGAAGTGAGGGACTAGGAAAGAACTGGCTATTGAGTGTTTCTGCCCTTCCCTTCTGCCTTCCTTGTTGAACTTTTTGTGGATAGTAATGATCAAAGGGTGCTTTTACTGGGAGAGACAACAATCTGGACAGCCCTAGATGTCCTCAAGGCATTGACTTGTCAGAGAGAAGTGTGTTCAATGAGTTGAGCTTAAAACCCTGTACTGTATATCAGTCAAAGAAATGGATATCTAATACAGATTTTTATTGTTTTTTCTGTACTTCCATTTCGTATTCTTCATTACAGCTAATTGGCAAGCCCCCAAATAAGAGCAAAATTCCTTCATTTCCATATTGTATATGAGTTACTCAGTCATAGTGAATAAGGGAAGAGGTTTTTTGTGCCAATAGTGTTGTTCATGACAGTTCTGTTTGGTTTGCATAGGTTGGCTCAGCCTATCTAATTTTTTGGCAAACTCTCTAGAGAAACTCCTGAGTGAGCACTTCCTTTCTGCCTTGTTGCAGCTTAATCTGAGAACACACAACAGCACACTGTGTTGGTAGAAGGGCATGTAAACAAGTATTTACAGGCTTTTGATCATGGTGTAGATACCCCAAACACTGCCAGAAATGGTCATCTGTCACAGAGGTGGTTTAGTGAGATGATGTGAGATAGTTAAATGAGATTTAAAATATAAAACCAGGCTTTTCCAGCTGTTATCAGCTTCTGTATAAACACTTCCTGGAAGCTGAGACTTCACCATGTGAATGAGGCACGACTTCTCCTGTGTCCAGGCTGGCAGAAGGATTTGGCTCAGCACAGCAGCTCCAGCTCTGCCAGCCCCCCTGGGGTTTGGGTTCCCCAGTCCTCCTTCCCTCTCCAGCCTACCTGGAAAGAAGACCCTTTCCCTGTGACCATGCAATGACAATAGGAAGACTCTCTGACCAGGCCCTGGTCTGGATTGTAAGAAGTAGAGAACTTTTTAGTGTGTACTCAATTTCTATCCCTGAAAGAGAAAATCACAGTCTTTTTGATATTTAGGCATCTCAAACCTGGCACAAGTGTTTAAAAATCTTATAAGTTCACTGCAAAGTTAGCTTAATAGACACTTCTCACAATTAAATATTTCAGACATCTTAATTTTTTTCCATAATTCCAACAATAATTAGATCACAATATAGATTAATTTCTTGTCATATCCAATTTTTTTGTTGCAAGATATTTTGAAGGAGTGAAATACAAAAACAAGTTGCTGACATTTGTAAACTCTCCCTTTTGTTGTACACACAAACATAAAATAGCTGACATTTGCCCCTTTCATCCTCTCTTCCTGCTTGTTCAGTGCAAATATTATCCAGACAGATGTGTTAAACAAATATCATAGTATCTACAAACAAGGATATATAAATCTCATTGTCTGGTCAGTAGCTCAGGATCAAACTATCCCCCTAAGCCATTCTGATCTTCAAGTGACCTTGAGCTAATTGCTTTCCTACACTGTTACATGAAAGTCACTCTACTTCCTAATCTCACACACTTTATTTATTTATAGGTACCAGTACTCTATCAATGCCATAAAGGTAACCTTTAAATCATATTTGTATCATTTTATGGGGTAGAGTTGCAGGATTATTTATAAGCTACTTTGTGATTATTGTTTTCTGGTTACTGTATTTGTATGAATGTAAACATGATATAATGAGTTTTTCATCTGGCTTTTTGGGATGGAATAGACTGCTGAAACTGACAATTTTCTGATCAATGACAGAACCACAATCTCCTTGAAAATTAGCAGGAGCTATGTCTGCTACAATTCCATACTTCCTAATACAAATATACTCAGCAATGCATTTCTTCAAAATGTGTCTTAGTGCTGTCATATTTTAAATAATATTGCAAGAATGTTGGCTAGTACTTAGAGTGTGTCTGTCCTCTGCATTCATTGCTGAATACTAAATGTTCCAGTCTCTTAAGACCCCTTCAAATGACAGTACTGCTATATTTTTTGCTTTAAGACTTTTGTTGGCATATGAAAATGTGGGTAACCAGAAAAGCTTACAGTTTGCTTTAATGACAAGTTACCTGAAGTTGTACAATGACCTCTGTGTGGACTTTTCTAAGCCCTGTCAATGCTCAGCATATCCCAGGATCAAACCCCTGATGAGAATGGAGTGAATTGATTCACTGTTTCCTGCTTTCTTATTGAATGCTTTTATATTCTTTCATAAACTAGTAAAACTCCAATCATATAAAATTAAGAGGTCATGGTGAAATGACCAAAGCAGCTAATTTGAAGAGCCACTGCATACTTTAAGGCCCTGATTCAGGGACATCTATCAATACTGTGGATACTGCTTAATCATGAAATCAATACCTCAAATCAAGCACACGTGCTTACCACTTGGCAAGGAGCTGATTTGCAATAGCATTTCCATAGTGTTTAAGAACAAAGTATTAGCTTGCTTTGAAACATTTTCTAATTCGTCTTAGAGCTCAAACCTCTGCAGGGTTGCTTTCCCCTGATGAGCTTCAGAAAAATCTGAAGAGATTTATTTCTACCAATTGTGATTTTGGAATGTGTGGATAGGGGTAGCATTTGGCAAAACATTTGGCTATAATCAAGTTTGCAAACCTTGGCTTCCAGACATCTTCTGTAATCAGGCACTGGTGACAGTGGAGAGCAAAGACAACAAAGTCTCAGCAGATGTTTTGAGCCTCTGCTGAAATGTCACCTGCAAGTGCAAAAACCAACAGATGAAGAAAACCCAACTAAAAATAGCTAAAGATATCCTCCCTGATCCCAAACCTATGAGAACAAAAAGAGGTTTGGATTCTGAGACTGACCTTTAGAGATCCCAAGCTGGTCCATGTTGCACTGAGGCCTTCTTCTTACCTTGGCAGACCATGGCAGCCTCCAGTACCACACCTGCTGTTTATCCTGCAAGCTGGTGACCAAGCTGTTTGTACCAACCCACTGCATTTGCTCCGTCCTGGTCTGCCCTCACAGTGATCAGGAACCCAAGGCACAGAAGTTTTACTGCACAAAAGGTAGCAGACTGGAAACAAAAATTTTTTTTAAATTATGTACACTTTTTCTAATTCTGAGCTTTGATATTGATGTGACAAAAAACCAGCATATGATGAAATTCTATTAAAATGAATATGTGTAAAGGTGTAACAGGATAAAATTATTCACCAAAGATGGGATTAATGACTGTTGTCTGAAATATTGAGCAACAATAGGTGAGGACAACAGCAGTGGTAAAAGAAATATTTAGACTACAGATGATGATGCTAGGAGAAAAACACTGTTCTTATATCTTGTGGGTAAAGCTGCCTCGTCTTAATGAATTAATTTTTACTCAGATGCAGTTGTGCATGGAAACTCTGACAGCATGCAGTTTAGGTGATAGGTTTCATGGAGGTTTGTAGGGCAGTTACTCTTTCCAAGCAGGTCAGTTCATTTCAAAGTGATCACTGCAGTGCTCACTTACCACCCACAGTGTGCTTACAGGATGCATGCCAGCATGCTTGCTCTCATAGCCCAACACTGGATCTCCACTTTCTGAAACCCAGGCTGTTTCTTCACATTTGCTTCAAAATTAGCAAGTAATTCATTCTGGCATGCTAGCAATTACACCAGCCTGAGGACACGTGGAGCAGCATCTTCTGGAGATAAATGCACACTATGTATTAAACATGAGTCACGATCTCACACCTCAGGTAGTATTAATGAAGAAAAAAATTAGGTTAAAGCCCATCCAGAAATACCAGTCTGTGAAAATAAGTCCCTTGCTCATTTCTACAGGCACAGAGCTATGATGAAGCCCTTAGCACGGCCTGTGAAGATGTTATCTTTTTGCCAGTCTTCCCCAGCCACTTGTGGCCTCACCATTTGGAAGCAAGCCACAAGAGCCCGTGGAGAGATGCTCTATCTGCTTGGTTATTATTAGTTGCCTGGTACTGCTACTGTTGTATTCCTGGTGTCTTTCCTCATGTTGCTGCACATGGTCACATGCTGGAATTTCAGTAGTGCCTGGAGAGAGAACTCTGTGTGTGTAGTGACGAGGCTCTGGAGCCACATGCTGGGGTCAGGTGTGCACGGGGCTCTGATGCCCCGACCTCATGAGGCTACCAAGTGCCCCCTCCTCCTCCCCAGGAGGATGTGGGTAGCTAGTAAGAAGGAAAAGTGTTATGGATGACAGGGAGAGGGAGACAGGGAGATCAGTCACCAGTCACTGTTGGAAACAAACCAGGTGCCCCCTGGGGAAAATTAGGTTAATTTCTTGCCAGTTCAAGTAAGTTTTGAAAGTGAGAAGTTAAGACAAAAACTAAAGCACCTTTCTCACCTCACTCACTCACTCACTCACTCAGGCTCAACATGTCTCCCTGTTTCCAGATTCCTTCATCCGTTTCGTGCAACCAGAGCAGGGTGTTGCGATCAGGTGTGACAGTTCCTCTCCTTCTTCCTCAAGTCACATTTGCACCTTCTTTTCCACTGGCCCAGGATGAGTTTTCCAGCAGCCCAGCTGAGCACATGAGGAAAAGGCTGGGTAAAGGCCCTGCTGGGGAAAGCAGCGCCTGCCTTGCAGACAAAGACTTAATAAGTGCCACTCCCAGGGCCCAACGGGAGCCTAAAAATGGATGTGTACACATTTCTTTCCCTTCTGGATTCTGCAGGGTTGTTTGCAAGCAGTTTGGAGAAGTTAGTTTTCCCAGTGGGGAACAGACCTCTGGGTAACAATCAATAAAGCAATCCTTTAATATTCCTCTGGGAAAAAAAAAGGTGTGTACAATAGATTTGTATTGAAAGGAAGCTGCCCCTCCCTCCTGTGAGGAGGGGCCTGAAATAGAGAAAGATGGATAAACAAATAATTGTCTGGTTTTAATGAACACATCCATTATATCAGCAATAGTTATGGTAACAGGAATTATGTACTTTCAGGCAGCATCTCTTGTGCCTTGTAAACACCTCAGCCTTCTGTCAGGGCCCCTGCTGGGGCTATTTACAGCTTCCATATTACAAGGTAGCTTCTCTCTAATTATACACAACTGAATTGGTTTCTACCGCTCAGGTCCTTGGTTAACCCTTAATAATAATTAATTTTTTACTGTTACACTGTATATCAACTTAAAACTTTCAAGATACTAAGGTGTCCCAGTAGAGTAGAAAACCTATTAAGATATCAAGACATGCATACATTGCAATTTCTGTTTTCATTAGTGGCAAAAAGCCCCACAGAAAGAAAAAATAAAATAAAAAGGAAGCAACACAAAGTCACTGAAACTGGGACTCAGAGCTTATACAAAAACATTTCCATTCCAAGAGGTCTGTTGTCCTCATTTACTTTCTTTTTCTTTTTTTTCCAAAGAATTAGCCTGTACTCAGGACTTGGTTCCAACATATGAGTGTGTTAATCAGAGCTATGTTAGGCAGCCAGTATGCTACATACAAACCTTGCTCAGTTGATTGAGTTTTCCTCGGTGCTAAGCTTGGAGGGATTTTATTTGCCTTGTCAGTGGGGGCTGCAGTCATTATGTAGGCATTTATATAAGTCTTCATATATAAAGCAACAATGGCCTGCTTTGAACAGAGGAGGTGAAAGAAAGGGAATATCTGCTGCCAGCACAGCACAGTGCTTCACAGTGATGCCCTTTGAACTAGATGATCAGATTACTCTAGGACCTTCTGCCTAACCTGCTCCAACAGAAAAAAAGTAAAGGAAAAGGTGAGAGTGGGAAAAAAGTGGAAAAAAATGCTCTGTCAATCTTTTTCTCCCAAAAAGATTCATTCCCTTTTCTCCCATAGCATCTGATTAAAGTCATAGTCTGGGCTGTACTTTCTTTGTCACAGGTTGCAATCGAGCAAATCAGGGAATATGCATTTCTCCCAGTCCAGGAAACATTCAGGGATACAGAAGAACAGCTGGTGAGAAGTGAATGTGGAGCCATTTGACAGGATGGAAGATCTACCCCTGAGAGCAATTCCAGAGCAAATAAACATCAAAATTAATGACTTACAAGGCACTGTAACCTCATTTGTTGGCAAATTGAATACTCTTACCACACATAAATATTCTTGAGCAGAGATCTGATCTTGTGGGCTCCCAGCTATTAAAACAGCACAGTTTTAGCAGCACACGAGGAGAGGCTGAACAAACACCTTAGCTGTAAAACTCATTACTGAGCCATCATAAAATAGAAAATTTGATAGTATAAATGTAAGAAAGTCAAGTCTCACTGTATTCACACATGGATGAGCAGAGGAAATAGCAGGGAGAAGAGCACCTCAGATGGGGTGAAGTAACTCTGCTGGGTGAGCTGTGAAAGGACAGGATGCTCCTGCCTTTCAGAACCAGCCACAGGTGTTCTTCAGCAGCTGGTGAAGGCACAATGCATGGCTCAAAGCTGAGAGGTTGGTAAGCGACACACAGGAATTTAGGGGTGATCTCTTCTGCAGCTTGGTGTGCTGAGAGTGTGACAGAGGGATAGTGACCTCTATGTCCAAAGCTGGAAGGAAGTAAAAGCAGATGGACTGGTAGATTCATAGTACTACACCCAGAGTGGGGCTGTGGTAGATACTGGAGAGACTGCTAAAACAAGAGGACTCTCAGTTTCTCTTCCATGTGTCTTCAGGCTAAGAGTGACTAAATGTGGTTTTCTGTATCACCTAAAGGGAAAGGAATTAAGGGAAATACAGCCTATTTAAGGTATCTCCAGGAAGACAAATACAGATTATGAGTATAGCTTTACTAGCTCTGGGAGCCATTTCTAGAACTATGTTTTAGCCAGGAAAATTATTACATTATTAAATAAGCCTTAGGGTATTCATTCAAATTTGCTTTTCCTTCTTTACTTTTAAAGCTTCAACAACTGTAGCAAGTGCATGTAGCTGTGTGTGTCAGTCCTGACAATGCAATTTACATGATGCTTTTGTTGCATCCTCTCTCTTTAAACCCAGGAGAGATGGCTGTGATTTCTTTAATGGTGAGGTTTCCTGCATTTATCATAATGACTGAAACAAGGGGAATTTTTTCCTTTGGATGTGAGAACACAGAAAATTTATTGTCACATTTTCAAAATACATACTTTTTAAAGACAATAGACTTTTCAACACAGAGTTTCTGTATTTCTGAGCCTAGATCATACAACATTAATTGTATAGTTGGTCATTTGCCTATGCAAATGTGGCCACTGGGTGTCTACACTTGTGGATGAATGGGAATGTATGCAAAATGAAAACTATTACAAATTTGTCCTGATATGCCTGAAAATACACAAGAAAGAACAGCTTTTATAACAGCTCTTTTCTACAAATATATTCAGTTTTCATTTCTTCCATTTCTTGCTGGGAGATATTGTAAGGTTTATGAGCCTTTCTGAGTTTGCTAATGGACTTACCTACTAAAGCAGGGCCTTGAAATATGCATGTCCTTTCCCCTGAACTAATATTTTTGCCATTTTCTTCTTTGAGAAACTGCATATTGTTTAAATTTATTTAGCTAACATCCAAAATAATTTTGTTTTGTTCTTAATTTTTCATTTGTATAATGTGGGTCAGAGGCAATGAGAAATAATTTCACTGTCCCTGAATATTACCTCACAAAATTTTGTACCAACAGACTGAGTGAAAGGCAGGGTAGAGGGAGGACTGTGACAGAAATAGCAAAAAAGCAGCTCCAGAGTGTCTGGCTTGGATACAGTGAGCAGCATTATAATGTCATCACACCCTCTCAGCATGCTGCTTTATATTAAAGTTGAAGATGGTTTTTCGCCTTGACAAATGCAGCTTACAAAGGGAAAAGAACATGGTAGAGTTCTTCTAGCTAATGCTTAAATTCAAACTTTTTCTATGAAACTTGGTTTTTGGAAATTTTTTTTTTTTTTTTTTTTTTTTTTTGGTAGAATAGCTTCAGATGTTAGGTTTTGTTTGGAATTTTTTGGTGGTTTTTTTTTTTTTTCTCCTTTTTCTGCTTTTTCAATTTTTTAACTATGTCTAGGCAAGCTAGTTTTTAATATTTCCATTTTTATTTTCCACCAGCTTTCCATATTCCATACATTTTCATGCTCAGCAAAGGTTACAGAGTGACAAAAGAATGGAGATGATGCAGTACTTTGTGCTATGCAACTTGAAAACACTACAGAATATTTGAAAACTGGGTAAGCATAAAAGAATGAGAAGACAAAAAGAAAAATTTTAAAAAGTTTTTTTTTCTTTTCTTTTCTTTTCTTTTCTTTTCTTTTCTTTTCTTTTCTTTTCTTTTCTTTTCTTTTCTTTTCTT
>JBBMKD010000115.1:15256587-15295634 GCA_037834095.1 Argya squamiceps
TTCTTTTCTTTTCTTTTCTTTTCTTTTCTTTTCTTTTCTTTTCTTTTCTTTTCTTTTCTTTTCTTTTCTTTTCTTCAGAGCAACAGAGGGGAAAAAATAAAATCAAGGTAAAAATTTACTTTTTTTTTAATAATACAAAAATTATGTTTCTGTTTCCAAATTTTTCTAAAGTTCCTGGGTAAAAGCAGTTATGGCATTTATAAACCAAAGTTTATAAATCCATATCTTTAAAATAAAGTTCTAACATGAAGGGAAGATTTAGTTGAAAAACCTTGATCCTTCCTATAAACCCTCTTATTCTAGTCACTAATACCTAGATTTTCAATCATGCTTCTATTTCTGTGGTCCCACTGTAGTGGCTGATCAGAAGCTCAGTGGTCAGTTTAAACCACAACCTCTTTAGTATGTACTGGTATGATTCATCACTCATAGTATAAGAGAATAAACTACATTACCTCCAGGCAAAAATCAAAGAAAAACTTACTACTGTATAGCCTAATAAAGTGCCAAATCATAAGTCCTTGAATTTTTTAGTGATTTGAAAAATTTATTTAGACAAAAATTTCTATATGCAGTCACACAATAGTTAAATCAGAGTGTTATCAATTAAGAAATTACACTACAGTTTAAGACACGAAGTCAAGATTCAGACAGTTTAATGTGTGTGTATCCCTAAGTTATTTAGAGGGTTCATCACTGCAGTTTGTGAGCTCTGCTGGGTAATCTCTGTGTGGGAAATGTCTGGCCAAAGTAAAACAACACAAAAACCCACCAGACTTGTCTTCAGGAATGTTTGGTAAAATAAAGGTTAAATAAGTCAGAGCTCACTGGGAGACTGTTTCAAGCACAGTACACTCATCCATGCAGGTGGCACAGGTATGGTATTGCTCTACTGTCAGCCTGAGTTAATGGCCAATTTGGCAGCCCTGCTTCTCGTGAACCATGAATGAAATCCTGGCCCAACAAAGGCAATGGTAAAACTCCCACCAGGGTGAGTATGAGGGGAATTATGC
The DNA here is from genome assembly GCA_037834095.1 of Argya squamiceps. Taxonomy (NCBI): domain Eukaryota; kingdom Metazoa; phylum Chordata; class Aves; order Passeriformes; family Leiothrichidae; genus Argya; species Argya squamiceps. Next base: position 15,257,601 of record JBBMKD010000115.1, read on the forward strand.
TACACCTTCCATGATGAAATGCCAAAGTTTATACTCTTATTATACTGCCTGAAGCCGGATGTGAGATATTGTCATTATGTTCTTGACTTGGGTTTCATCTATTGTGTACCAATTATCCATCTGTTTGTAAAATAGGTGTAAAATTTACTATTTCACAAGGAGCCTCATGGCTTCAAATTTATACTTTGTGATGCAAAAGAATAAAAATCATGTGAAAATTTCAGATTCTACCCTCAAAATTCATGTTTATGTAGCAGCAGATTGAAAACATTACAAGATGAACTCCAAATATAGACCTCCAGAAGTCAGTTTAAATCCCCAGCCAATGCACTCCCTAGCAATATTTCACTATTGCTCTGCTGGGTGCTATCAAATGATGTGATAATAAAAGAGACACTGGAAATGAAGCAACAGGTAATAAATGGAAATAAAATAAACAAAAATAATGAAAAATAAATAAATTCAAAACCTCCCACCACAACACCACCAAAAAAATAATGGAAACAAAAGACCTTGAAGCTCTTCATTGCCATATGAAAATCCCCCAGTGTTTCAAATAAATTCTCATCTCCTTGAAGTGATCTTTCCATGAGATATATTAATATATTTCAAAAAAAACCAACAAGCTCTCTGCCACACTGCAAGTTCCTTGTTGACTTATTTGGTGGCCCCTGAGAGAACATCAGGAGAGCTTTATTTGGAAGGACACTGGGGGAGAGCAAATTAAACAGGCTTCTGGCTGCATTCAGTTTTCTCTAGTTTGGGGAGATTTTGCACCTTTCTTGAAGATTGTATCAACTGGGATTAGCACATTCCATTTCCTGCACTCCTTATAAAGCTAAGAACTAAAGAAAATTAAAATAAAGGTCAGTGAACTTGGCTACACTTTTCTTTTGCTAAGAATTTGTCCATATGTTTGCTCCTTTTTGCTTTGATCACATTTTGTTTTGGCAGGCTCTATGTATGCGTGCATATGTAGGGCTTTCATGGTTTTCCATTCCACTATGCAACTGCTGTATGAATTCGTCCCACTTCTGTTCACTTTATGGAAACAATTTGTGTGTAATTTTACTTTCAGTCTTTCATCAAATTTATTCTTATTCAACTATAGAGGGTAGCCCAAGGTACCCCTTTTCCTGGCTTTGAGTTGGCAGTGCTCCTTTCTCCCTCAGCCCCACAGGATCCTACATGTCCTCTCCTGCTTGGCCTGCACAGAGACTCACTGTCCTGCCTGTCCTGCTGGGCAAATCATTTACAGCTGCCCCAGGAGCCTCCTTCCTGCCACCCTGCAGTGTCAGCAACAGGATTTTGGGAACACTTGTCCCTTTTGTTCCAGACCAAGCGCATTAAACCTCTGTCACAGTCCATCAGTCAGTTGCTTGGTAGTTAATTTGGGTCATTTGAACAGACTGGGTTTAAATCAGTAATGCAACTGTCACTACCAACGTCCTGAGCCAACTGCTAATCTTTGTGTATTTATACATCTGTTTCTTCTTATCATAGTTCTGAAAAAATATACAAAGGACTTTTTTTAAATATATAACAACAACTAGCCCTCGGAACAGGTCTGAGATTGGGCCTGACAGCTTTAACCTGTACTTGCTGGCTTACTTGCAGGCTCTGGAGACTGTGTGGCAAATTCATGGATGATTTCTACTGTGAAGGTTTCACAGTTAAGAAGCCCCCAAGCACCAGACAGAGGAGGCAGGCCCTCAGCAGTGCCCACACAAGGCAGGGGGAGTGGGTGGATGTGAGGGCTGCCTTCCACGCTTCTCTGGCCTCAGATGAGACTTCCTGTGCTTGCCCGCAGTGCACCACCCTTGCCATTTTGTTGAGTGTTCGGAGGCTCTTTGCCAGTTCCCCATTAGTCTACCATAATAAGATTCAGCTTCTGTTTTATTTCCGTGATAAGTCTGAGAAGTAGAGCCCAGGAGAAGTCAAATAAGGGCAGGGTACTTTATGCAACCAGAGCTGAAGTGTGGCTGAGCTTGACTAAACCTGCAAGGGACAGCAAAGGGTAAAACAGCTTATGCTAGCCAAGCCTTAGTGCTTTTCTTCTTCCTGCCTCTAATTCCACATTCTAAGCATCTTGGGTCTACAAAGAGCTTTACCACGTATGTCATTAGAGTTTCTTTTAATTTCCTTTTTCTTTCTCACTAATATATTTCAAGTTAATTTCAACTTAAATCTCACTAACTCTGAGGCTGCCAGCACTCTTCTTTGTAGGGAGACTTGCTCAAAAAGCCCACCATACAGTTTCACCTTTCCATTTCACCATCCCATTTCACAGAAAGTCCAGGTGAATGAAGAGTCTCTCCTCTGGGCTGTGCCACAGTATCTGTATCCCATAACATGATAACTCTTTGGGAAGTACAAAACATCTTGACTTCTTGCTTCTTACTTTATGGTGCAGTTCAACTGAGAAAACTAATGCATGAATTTGCCATCTGTAATTCCTGCTTAGCTAAGAGATTAAAAAGGAAGATTAAGATCAGAGCAAGGGAGATTTGTAGGTATTATGGGCAGAGAAAATGTTAAATATTTGAGTAAGTAGAATACGTAAATGAATATATTCAGGGTTTAGGACTTTCCTTAATTCAGTGTATGTCAGGAATGCATTCTTGTGAAAGTTCTGTCACAAGTTCGGGGGTCCAATGACAACTGCTGAAAACATGCTTCAGTACTGCAGAGATTAGAAGCAGTTGGCAGACATTTTGTACTCAAGGCCTACTTAGCCGCTTCCAGTCATGGGAAACCTGGCACCAGCCTGAGCACCATCTGCAAAGCTCTGCTTGACAGAGAGCTCATGAGGTACTTGGGAAGATGTCTATTTCTCATCACATGTGTAATTTTTACTAGAAAACAGGCTGTGGAGAAACCTGCAAATCATCAAAACATATGCTGTCAGTGGAAGGCAGGAATAAACACTGTCCACAACGGCTAGCTGCTCTCCAACTGCAGTATGGAAAGTTGTGACCTACAAGGCGGATGCTACAAGAAGTGACATCTGAAGCACTAAATGCCACAAACATAAAAAAAATAAAGCATGCATAAAATGAAAATAGATTGTTACCAACGCCCTATGCTGGGGCAGGACTTGCTGTCAATATATCAGTGATCAAGAGTAAGCAACAATTACAAGGCATTTTTGTTGCTATGGATGGCACTGTGAGACACTTTAAAGGGCATGACAAAGCTAAGGCAATTAACAAAAGAAATCAGCTGGTGGAAAATATATACTGAGAGGAATATTTGAAGCATTTGTGCTAATTGTTATGTTTTACAATGGTAACACACCATATCAGTCATATTAGCTCATCAAAAACCTCATTTTGGTTATACAGCTGTGGAGAAAAAGTTAGAATGCATTAAAAAATGGAATGGAAACTAATATCTAAAACTTTATCATGTCATTATATACAGCGACACTAAAGCACATTCACTTGGTATTCTGTTCTGCTCATTTTCCTCTGTCAGTTATACTGCAGAAATTAATAAAGATTCAGAGTCTGGATATGAACTAATATGTAACTGTCCCAACACTTCTGAGTTCAAAGGACAGGCTCTCCTTTTGACTTCTTGGTGAACTGATGAATGTAACTATTAATGAAAATAAAATGAATCTGAGCGACAAAAGGAAAATGCCCATCTCTCTCTTCCTGATCTATTGAAGAAATTATGTCTTCAATTATGTAAATTAAACTATGGCTGCTTCTTCTCTCAGGTCAATGAACACCCACGTTACCTTCTTCTCCCCAGTCTTCAAAGTTAAGAAGAAACACAGCACTGAAAAAAATCATGCTTCATATGCTCCTACATGAAAGTCCCACTATAAAAAACTGTGTCAGAAAGCCACTGTTTTCCCTGTGGACTTATGTGATGACCTGCAGCATATTCTTGGAATGGGTGGCAGACAGAGCTTGAGTGATTGGAAACTGTGATGTAGGTGACAGCAGTGGTGCTGCACCACAGCTAAGCTTGTGCCTTTTAGTTTCCACAGCTCTTGAAGGATTCAGCTAGGCAATCATATATATCAGGAGCTTAGTGCAGCCAAGTGACAAATAGGGATAATTGGGTGCAGGTCAAATGGGCTTTCGTTGCATCCATTCACAAGCATGGGCAGACAACGGCTTTCTAAGGAGATGGCAAGGCATGTGTGAAAAATTATCCCTTTGGCAATAATTCTGCTGGTGACAGATAATCAGAAATTTAAATGTTATTCTTGTCTTTGGAGAGCTCCTAAAATAATGGAGGATGCATGAAACCATTTGTACTTGAAGAGAGAAGCTAAATAATTTAGTATTATAGAGCAGGATGCACAGCACTGTACAGAAAAATGATGAAATCCCAGTGCAGTCTATCTTGTGCAGTTGACACACTAATTACAGATCAATTACTTCTCAGTTGTTTGCAACCTTATCAAAGAATAGTAAATTTACTGAAAGCAAAATGTGATAAGATGTCTTTTCATTATTATGGTAGATTTGTTGAAACAGCTCTGATGTTGGGATTAATAACAGCTTTCCCAGAGGTAATATGATCTGTGTATATATAGTCTGAATTTTAAAAGCTGAAAATTTGATCCTAGGCAGTATCATAAAAATTTTTGGTTCTATTAATTGTTATCATGAAAACATCCTTATTATGGAGGTGGTGGAGGAAAGAACAAAATGAGTCTGTTGATATATTGAAAGCTCGTTATTAAAATATAAGTGTACTTTTGCCTTCCACAGATCAGATAATTAATGAGAGTGAAGTACAAAAACTGAGAAAATCTGCTATTCATGTTTTGAGTAGGGTGACAACACAGAGAAGTGCAGAGAAAAAAGGGATGAGTTTTATAGAATATCAGCATGGAGGGAAGAAAGCTGTGAACCTACACAATATTAACAAGAATTAAATACAGTTCTGTAGTTTTAGAAGAGCCACTACCCAGCAAAATGTATTGATTTTCCCCCCCATTTCCCAGGTCTTGACTTCCTCACCAGAATTTCCATTGACTTGCACTATAAATCCTGAGAGCTCTCTCTGCCTGAATTGCATGTCAGCAACACTAACTTGAACTTCCTACACTTGTTCTGAAGACGTGTGCATTTTTATTGATCGCAACTTTTCAAATTCTAGAGAACTATTTTGATTATGGTGTTATTGTCTTTCAGGTCTTTTACTGCATTCTGGATAGGATTTGATTTAGGTTATGGGTTTGGTTTGTTTCCCATTTGCTTATTTGTTGCTTTTTGTTGGGTTTGATTTTTTTTTCTTTGCCAAACTTGGCCAGACTTGAGAAAAAATAGTCTAACTTTTGCATCTGACAGCAATAATTTAATGTTTTTGTTGTTTCAGAAGCTGGATCAGGTCCTCCATTAAGAAGAGTCTTTCCTTTAACCATCCATAGAGATGACTTTGTGTTGGATATATTGAAGCCATCAGTACTGGATGCTGTGGGTCTGAATGTTCAGAAAATAACAATGGAATGATTTTTCTTCCATGGTACTATGCCATTTATGAAAGGACAATAAAAATTAATTTTTTAATGGTGGTAAAGTGTTGTAAAGCAAAAAAAAAAAAATTAAAAAAAAATTGAGAAATGACATATTGAGCAATGAATTTTTCTAAAGAAAATTAATTAGGGAATAAAATTAACTATTATTTAAGTTAGCATATACCCCAGAAAATAACAAAATAATTATATTTAATTCTGCAGATTTTTTTTTAGTAAAAATTGCAAACACAGCTTAATGTGCCATAAATTTATCAAGGAGGAATTTCATCTCTTCAATACATATGGCTTTCCTCAAGTAAGTTAAAGGAATTTAATCCAAAGATTCAGAGTGTCAAATTCACATAGCTTTGCCCATATTTTATCAGAATGTGTGGACCATGCTAGGAGACTTTGAAATAGACCTCAGGATCTATTTATGGATAAAAACAATGGATTCCTGAAACCTTCCTCCTCATTTCCTGTTTCTCTTAAGCGAATCTTTCTCAGAGTTTTAGTCCAAATTCCTAGGTGCCTAATTCTTCTTCGGCATTGAATTCAAGCTTGCAAAATAGGATTTAACCCAAGAAAATGCCTGGGCTAAGGTTCTGAAAGACTGACTGTTGATATGTGCCCCAGTCTCCCCTGTGGATGTATGCCCTAAGGATCTGGTCATGTAACCTGGTCAAGGTAACCCTAACCTGTGATTTCTGGTCATGGGCCTTGGATTGGAAAGACACTTGCTATCTGCACATGTCTGAGATGCCATTGCTAGCACCCTAACAACCACTTGTGTCACTGAAAGAGATGGAAGCTAGTATTATAAACACTACGTCAACATGCAGAAAAGGTCACTTTTCCACCTTTGCCCAGCTGTGGAGGATGTGTTTGCTTCAGGTATTCTCAGAGGGATTAATTGGTTTTTGGAGCTAGAGCTTATGTAAGGTAGTGGGACTGGGAGCTCAGTCCAATTCTGCTTAAGGACTCTGAAGAGTTACACTAATTTCAAGCATTTAAACAAGCTAATGTGCTGTTCCAATTAATTTTTAAAGAGCAAGTGTAGCTATTGACAGTTTTCATGGCTTAGGATCACATTTTGTTGTTTTGGGTTTTTTTTCTTGCTTTAACTCCAGCTTTGGAAGCTGTGAGTTTTTGGAGGAAATGCACAGCTCTGACTCCAGAACTGACACCAGTACTTATGGAACTGGTTAGAGCTGTGTTGCATCTGGCCCACAGATGCTAGTAAAACCTAGTACAGAAGAGAGCAATAGCAGGAATTGTATGAAATCTGAGACAGACAAAAAAAGCCTGTTGGAAGGATGGTAAGACAAGAGAGGAAACTGCATAGAAAAAGATGATTTAACTGTCATGACAAAACACACCAATGAAAAATGTGAAATTTTTCACATAATTGCCAGGCATTTATGGAAGTTATGGAAAAATTTGTCCCACAGCATAATAGATTACAAGGAGGTACAAGTACACTGAACACAAACATGGAAATCATGATTCTCCTGGGGAACAGTCAGCCTATGGAGTTCACTGATATGGCAGGGTTAACTACTTTGGGTATTTCAAAGATACAACCTTTATAAATTTATGACAGCTTACAATATTTACAGGTTTGCAAACTGGAACAGCAATAAACATAGTATAGAATCTCTGTGAGCTAGAAGACACCCTCTGGTGTGTTCATTGCGCTTGGGGTGGCTCCCCTGTTTGCACACTGATGCATTGGGGCTCCTTCTGAAGGCTGTGGTGTGGGTTGTTGAATTAGGAGGGAAACCACTCTCAGCAGAACTCGTGCCATGATCTGGCATAGCAAATCCTGTGCTGTTAAATCAAGGCTTTAAAGCGATTTCTCGGTGTTCAGAGAGGCCTTTCCTTTTTAGGCAACAATGGAAAATAATCTGGATAGACCCTGACCCTTAACCCACAACAGTGAATATCTCAAGCAGGGTACAACGGATCAGAGTTGTTCTTGCTGCCCTCTGCCCTTTAGCATGTCTGAAAGGCAAACTTCTCATAGAATTGGACATAATCACTCCTGAATGCTTAGCATCCCTGGGGTTTCAGCTTTAGGGCATGGGGAGTGGAAAGATGACCTCCTGAGGACCCTCCAGCCTTTTTCCTTATAATTCTGTGATTCAAACTGTCAACTTGAGGTATTGCAAAGAGTTTTGAGCTGAACACAGGATGAAAATTACTTACATAGCAAAAATATTGCCTAAATATTACTCATTATCATGTAATGTCTATTAGTGAGCCAAGTTGCTTTCACTGATTGGTTTTGTCACTCGATATGCTAGAAGCATCTCATGCTGAGCGGATGCTGATTCTGTGCATGGCAGGGTCACTTCATACCTAGGGCACTGAAAATCTAAAGTAGTTCAGAATTCTCTGAAGTGTAAACAAAGTCTTTCATGATAAGCAGATGAATAATGGTACAACAGTCATAGATCTGATTAAACTGTTTCACACATATTACTTGTTACCACATTGCATGCAGTCACCTTGCCCCAGGGTTTGTCCAGCAGTTCTGGATTTTCCCGGGTTATGGGAAAGCCAGATGGAGAACTATTTAATATGGGTGGAGGCCAGTTGACTGACAAAAGCACTAAGATTGGTAAGCCTGTAATTCACTTCTCTCCTGCAGTTTTGGGCTTTAGGGTTTTTTTGTTGTTTTTTTTTTTCCCCACAGTGCTCTAGAAGTCCTCAGCTTGAGGCATATGAGGAACAACATTCTTAACTGAGATGCCCTTTTGTGACAAAGCAAAGCTGCACAGAAACAACACGGAGAAACACATATTTAGGGCCTAATGATCCAAGCCTCCAGAGGGGCTTGTACTAGTCAGCCTTGCTTCCCTGCTGGCTTCCAGCTTATACTAGTGAATATAAAGAGTTTTTCCTTCACTGTCACAAAAATTAAAGGGCCTGAATTTACAGTACTTAATAATGCAATTTGGCATGACTCTTATAGAGGAGGGAGGTTCTTCCCTTCCCTTCTTCCCTGCTTTGTTGTCAGATACACATCATAACTGTGATTACTTGCTCTGAAGTGTGTTGTGGTTGCTTCTGACAAGTCTTGTGTGTATACAAGGAAACTCCTTTGTAGTTCTTCATGCTTTCTTTTCCAGGTGAGCTTACAGACTGAACTATCAAAAAGTGAAGCACAGCTCGTTTCCTTCTATTTTCAAAAACAAGTAGAAAGCTATGTCTGTTTGGGTTTTTTTATCTGCCTGTACAAATATCCTTTCAGATAACGGCTGTACTGGTTTTTGTGCCCTATCTAAAGGAGGGCAGTTATTGAAAAGCAGGTCTCTTCTAAGCCTCTAAATTCTGCCTCGTTCCTTGTGGGGGGCAATGTGAAGTACTAGGACCCTCTGATGGTCTCTAAGGAGTAATTCAGAGGACCTGTGCGAAGCCCTGAGGTTCTCCCTGAGATCGTAGAGAAACAAATGGGATTTGAAATGTCCCAACAGGACACAAAATTTGTAGGGTTTGCTGTGCTGGGGTCTGTTGCTGTGAACTTTTGCTCATCAATTTTTTTGCCAGAATGAAAATCACTATGGAATTAATGTAATGTAATGTAATTACAAAGTTGAATATCCCTCAACTCTCTACATTAGATGTATGTATTAAGTTACCTAAATGGACCAGTGTCCAGTCAGGACAGCATTTTCCGGGCTCTTGACTCACTGGAGGACTGGGGCTGAAGTGAGCTAAGTAATATTGTAATAATTCTTACAAATTATTTAACAAATATTAAATTATTTTCTTGAAAGGCTTCTTCCAGCACTGCTGATTTGTATCATGGTGCCTGAAGTGCTCTGCTTCCATTTAAAGCTTTTTGTGCCTAAGCCTCTGCCTTCTGCTGCCCTACCTGTCTTGATCTTTTAGCAGCTGCCACTTCAGAATTTGAAGATAAGGGGCCAGCTAACATAGCAGCATTTTTTTTTCTCTTTCCATGGCCATTAACGTTTTTTCCTTTTTAGTGCTTTTTTTTTTTTCTTATAAAGGTACCTTTGTCTATAGCTTCCTGCTACAACTTCAAGGAAGAGACATTTATCTATTACCTTACTGCTGCATTGTGAAAGTCATGAATTCTGTTTGTCTACTCAGATAGACTTTCACCCTGCTTTCAGTAGGGCTCCATTAACCCGCATCTGCCAAATTAAACTGACAGGTTTAGAAAAACTTGACACAACAGATTCTAAAATTAGGCCTGCTACAAAAATCAGAGAGATTGAGACCGTGGTTTCCTCCCTCTGTGCAGCTTTAGTTGAATCAGAGTGACATGATAATACAAAGAGGTAAAAGAGAGAAACAATGTTTCAGTCCTCTTTTATAATAGGGTTTTGTTATTCTTGCTTTAAATTTCAGTGACAAAAGTGGTTCTGAAATCACTAACAAGAGTTTTCTGACACAGATGTGCCTTGTGTTCCTTTACTGGGGGCTTTATTCTATTTTTTTTTCCCCTGACTATTCTGAGAACTTCCAAGGACAGTAGATGGAGGGATTGTTAGAAAAGAAGAAAAGATAATTTTAAAAAGAAATTGCCAAGCTTAATTGGTCAAAAAAGGACATGAGCTAAAGCCCCAAAAAATGAAATCCCTGCAGACAGTGTGTGTTCACTGTGAAATGCTGTCAGTGAAATTTGGAATAATATTTTAAAAGGATTTTGGTCAGAGTTCCCAAAAAATCAGCTGTTTTAGCAGTAGTCTTGGCAGTAAATTCACTGACAGGCTTGAAAGCCTTCTCCATAGTGACCACTTTGTGGTGAGCCTCATGCTCTCCTGCTGTATGGGGATCCAGAACTGGAACAGCTCCCTGGGCCAGGTACTCTTTATCAACTAAGAGTTACTGTCTTTAGAAAATAAAGGAAAGACAGGAGATGGCATAGCAAATCCCGGCTATCCCAAGATCACACACCTTCTTCTGTATGCTGAACTTCCTCTCATAAAGCTCCTGAGCTTTGACCTTAGCATCTCTTACTTTTTGTCACAGTGCTCTTTATGGTGCTCCACTGCTGAAGAAGCCTCCAAAATACTCAAGAAAATGCACAATATTAATTATTTTTCTCTTTTTAAAACTTGGCAAACAGTGAAACAGGAAGCACTATCTAAAAATTAATATTTAATGTACAACAGATGACTCTCCATTTTCTTTTCTGAAAGCAAAAATCAAAAGCAAAGGAGAAAAATGGGAAAGTTGCTGTGTCACAAGCCACAGTTTGAAATAGAATCTCTAAACAAAGTTTTTTCATCAGGTAGAAGAATTCACATTATACAGCACCTGTTTAAGCCTGCAGAAGGCTGGGCCTGTTTGTTTTCTTGTTTCAAGAAAAGAACCACCAAGACTAATAAATCCAGGGGACCCGGCCAAAGCTTCCCCTTTCAGCTTGTTTTCTGGTGTGACTGTTTTACATTTTCTAGAGAGGCTGGAGCCTGGGAATCTTGGTACCCCTACTTAGAAAATTTCTTGGTAGGTTGTGTTTATCTGAAAGTAAAATCTGGCCCTTCACAGATGGTGAAATTAAAACTGCATTTTGGAACACAATAAATGCCTTTTTATTCTGTACTACCACTGCCTTCATAGAACGGCAGTGTTGCACTGTTATTCACTTGGGGTGATCTTTAATGCAGTGAATGTCAATATTTTAGCATGTTTATGTTTAGTATTATCTCATTGTCAATATTTAGTTAGTTTTACAGGATTTAACATTTCAAAGCAATGACAAGACCTCATGTTGCCATGTGGTTTCCCTGAAGCTGGCAAAATTGATAAAAATGTCTGCAAATTAACGTAAAACAGGTAATTGTAAGAGCTCTGTCAGAATGTTTTTAGGTACATTTTATCCTAAACAAAATACAAAACTGAACTATCTGTTGGTTTCTTTGCCAGACTTCAAACAAATAACAAATGAGCAAGTGAATTGTATGTTGATAGATTATGTAACACAGTCTCACTGGACTTACTTCTCTGGGGTCACTGAAGATTTTTACTTGTGTATTTCTAAATACCAAAAAATTGTTCAGAGTTCTGCCTCCCACCAAAGAACTATTAGAAATTTATGTTCTGAAGCCTAAACCAAAAAATCTTCACTCAGCAGACTGTGTTTTTTGGGTTGGATTTTTTGGGTTTTTTACCAAAAATGAGAAAAAAACAGTGTTGGAGATTTTGTTTTGGACAGAAATAAGTGCCAAACCCCCAGAAACAAATTATTATAATTTTGTAAACATTTTAAGAGCAAAGAATGTTACTTTTCCAAGGTGCCCATCAAACACCATGCTATATTATAGCACGTGCAAGCTTCAGTATGCGTACAGATGTTCCAGTGAACATGCATACATATAACTTGGTCTGCATAGATGGACGTGATTTATTTATGTCCCAAACAGGGTTGCACAGGACCAAAAGTACATCTTTCACCCAGACAACATTAATAACCTCTAGGACAGTTGTGACTCCAACCTGTTGAAGCCAGAATTCAGAGAGGGATACTTTTTTTTTTTAATAATCTGTACTTCTTTATTATTGTGTGATAGGAATGTCATTCTTAGTCCCTATAATGGTTTTTAAATTCTTTTTACACAATCATATTCCTCTGTGTAAGTGTTATAAAAACGGTACACAACATGTTTATTTTGCTATTCAGTTAATTTAAAACTGTTTGCTAGTCCAATTTAAACAACTGTAGGAGATCAGGCTGAAACACACAAAAAAATTGCTTCCTCCAATGTTGACATTCAAATTGGTTGAAGGACCCCAGAGATTAAACGATGGATGTTTGGTATCTCTCTGTTAGAATCATTTTTTACTTTTAATAGAAAATTTCTGACTGAGACAAAAAGGTCAAGCAAGTTAGTGCCTAGCAAAGTATTTCTTATGTGGATAAAGCAAGGGGGAAATAAAAAATCCCAAGCATCATACAGCACCTCATTCCCCCTACACAAGCCAAGTATTTTGAAGCTAGTAGTAATTCATCCATCTATGGATCTACATCTGTTAGCTTAATAGGTGACACAAGGCTGGATTTTAAATGAGTCTAACCCAATAACCAGACTTATGTAATAGGCTTTTCAGGAAGACAGAGAAGGAAGCCTTAATGTTGAGAAACCCTAGCTCAAAGTATCAGTTCCAGTAGATCCAATGGCTAACATTAAACCTTTCTGTCTGTCTTTCAGTATAACTATCCTTTGTGTTTGCTCTACTCTGGCTATCATATTTGCACTAAGGCTCCTTTTGCCCTCCCGTTAACCTATGTGAATGCACAGGTGTGTGCATAATACATTAACAAAGAAATACTATTGTTTCAAAGAATTTATTTCTCATGGCTGTTGTTGCAAAAACTTACTCAAGAAATGTTACTGATATTATGTGCCATACTCTATCACTTAAGCTACTTTAAACACCATAGTAAGAAATAAGTTTCTCTAACTTGGTTGTTTGTAATAAAGGTTGTATCTTGTTTTCTTTCACAGGTCTGATCAGGCAGAACACGATTTTCTCTTCTGTACACTGGTTTGACTCCGTTGATTCCAGAAGAATTACTCTTGGTTTATTCTGGTGAGAGATGGAGAGATGGAGAGATGTGATTTTCTACCTTAGATGAGTTGCTGACACAGAAGCAGAAATGTTATATGTGTTGGGGAAAAAATATGGTGTGCACTGGCACAGTGTCCCACACAACTCAGTAAGTTTAACTCAAGAAATGTTTTCTCCTAGAAAATGCCAACAAGCTGGACTAAAATTTATTTAATGGTGTGGGAAAATTCCACATTATAGCCATATGAGAAATGCATTTAATTGTCTTTTTTTGAGCCAGTCAGCAAGTAAGGCAAGAATGCATATTGCTAAGTTTGCTAGCATTGCCAGGAAGAGCATATTGGAAGATCCCCTGAAATGTGCAATTGGAAGCAATGCTAGGATGGAGTGCTGTGTGCAGGTGAAGCGTACTTTGACTGACTGGCTGGCTTCAGATGCTGTGAGTCTCCAATCTTGTTACTGGCAGACATTAAAACACCAGTGTAAACCTTTTGTCTCTTATTCTTTCCTGATTATACCGGACGTGTTGCACAAAATAAACATGGAAAGGCATCTTTGTGCTGGAGATGGTTTTAGCAATAAATACAGCCCTGGCATAGGGAGACACAGCTCTTGCTGATTTCACCCAGTGCTGTGCTGGATTACTCTTGGTATGGGCTTGATCCTCAGTCTCTTTCTAGTAGAGTGCTCTGGCAAGAGCATTAAGCACTGTAAGCAGAGAATTAGCAGCTCCAGCATTATCCATGTGGTCAACAGACATGAAGAAAAAGCAGGAGGCAGAAGGGAAATATTGTGCACGCTTTACTGGTTCACAAACGTATACTGATTAAATCACCAGCAACACACTGCAGAATTGGGACTTCTTTTCTGCTCCCTTGTAACTGTACATAAATATTACATGTTTTATACAGTTAAAGGAATTTATTGATACATTCACTGCAAGAAGTAGTTAGATAGCAAGGGCTGTGAGAAGACTAGATGTGATTCTGTCTTTGAGAGGCATTCACAATGCTGCAAAACATTTCATACATAAAAGTTGCAAAGCAATATGTGTCCTACCTTGAAAATTGTCAATACCTTAACATGAATAAGGAAGCTCACATTGGCAGTACAAGAAGTCTGTGGATGTTTATGTATGTTCTTGTTAAAACTGATGTCTTTAATTCCTGTCTGAGCTCCAAGTAAAGCCCTTCTGTTCAATATGATTTAATTTCATGACAGGGCAAGGAGGGCTACACTCTGAGAGAAAATACTAAATTTTCATAACCTCCAAATAGAAAAAAAAAGATATTTAGACAGAAAGAGAAATAGAAAGAAAGGGGGAAAAAAAGAGCCAACAGCCAACATCAAATAGATAGAAAGAAGTTAAAAGAAATTGACAGCCAGAGATAGGTGAGAAAAGAATAGTAACAGGCAGGCATATCAGGTTTACAGAGACAGATCCCCTCTCCCTTTCTCTTCTCTACACTTAGCAACAGGATCACTTGGAGACAGCAGTCCCTTGCTACTGGTGCATCCCTCTGTCCTGGAAGCAGCAGGACTTGCACCAAACTGGGGCCAGACAGAGGCACAGAGGAAGTAGCTGAAAAGGTGGCAAGCAGCTGAGGTTTGCTTGGGGGTCCATGAGAGCCTGTGCCCAGGAAAGTCTGGGTAATCCATAGGTCAGTTTTGTCAGCTGGGAAAGCAGCATTTGTAGAGCCAGGCCTCACCTCCCACCACTGCATCAAGTAAAGCTCAGCCAGAGAGAGATCTCTTTGGATTTTTGTTCCTTTCTCTGTCCTTCTCTGTTTTAGTTGCTCTATCTTTTTCTTTTCCTATGTATGTTCTAGAGCATGAGTCTGATCTTATCACCACATTTCTGGAGCACTAGAAGCATCCTAGGATGCTGGGTAAACAACAGTCTTCTGAAAAGTCCGTATGTGGAATGTGGAGGATGGGTTGGGTTGTCTTTTTGTTGTTTTTGTTTTTGGGGTTTATTTTTCTCTGTGTGTGTGTGTGTTAATCATACATGCTCTTCTAAGCTTTAAGCTTAGATGACTATGAATAAATCCTGAAGACTGCTGTTAAAAGTCTGAAAAGTCTGTGTCCTAGCTAAGCCTGGGTTTCCTGTTGAAGTTCAAGAAAGTCATATACTGAACACAAAAGACAACAACATTTTCAGACAGAGAGAACTGAAGCCCAAATATTGTTGCATTATAGTATCTGAAAAGAAAAGCGTTTCCAGCAAATTAAAGTTTGGTTCTGAGGCTGGATGAAGTTAGGCAAGCTAAAAATGACCAATGAAGTATTTTCAGTATAACTGCTCAGGGTAATTATTCCAGATATGCCTGTGGACTCAGTTTTGTAAGTTTATCTGTATCCATGGTTTATAGAAATGAATGTCACATTCACTGGTAAAGTGAGAGATACATGATGTTTCTATTGTCAATGATACAAGCTTATCAGAGATAAAAAGACTGATGAATTATAGCTGTAGCTTCCATATTTACTACTGCAAGCTCTAATTTTTTATTCTATAAACAAGTAAACTGTGAAGGGATGGATTGATTTCTGATAAAACAAGAGCTGATAAAAGCCCTGGTGCAGAATGGAGAATATTTGAGTTGTTTATAGCATGCAATTAGATTTTCTTCCTAATCTCCTGACCTTTGCTGCTGCTACTGACTCAAGACTATCCTCTCATAGGATGTGACACTGCAAAGCAAAACATGTACTTTTTACAGGCAAAGGGAATACAGGACAAAACAAGATGAAAATAGGTTTTACCCTGAGCTATAGGTCTTCTGTCAAGGCGCAGAAGCATAATTCACTTGCTAGTCTTTCCTTCAAGGCACATGGAGATTTAAAAGGACACTCTGAGAGTAGCATTTGAGCCTCATCTGAACTTGTCCATTTGCTGCAGCGGAAATCAAACCACATACAATGTGAGACAAAAATTATATACTTAACCATGAGGTAGTCATTGATTCAGAGAGTGTTTCTTGGAATTTTCCTCTAGAAGACATCTAGTTCAGCCTCTCCCCTGAAACAAATTCGTCACTAGCTGTAGATGAGTCATGGCATTTCTTTCCCTAATCAAGTTGCACAGTCTCTCACTACTCCTGTGCTGTGCTTACCATCTTTTCTAGGAAGTTTTCCCAAACATGTAATCTGGACATCCCAGCTGCAGTAAAGGGTTCATTGTTCCTCCTGAGGTTTATCTTCTTCTAAGAGAAGAGTTCAGATCAGGAAATCGTAAATTCCTCCCAGCACTGTAAGCTGCAATCAGATCACCTCTGAGTTATGCTGAACAAGCCAATCTTCCTCAACTTCTCTTTGAAGGTGATGTGCTCTGGGATCCTACTGACATTGGTAGCTCCTGGATGATACTCTTTCCTTTACCCCTCTTGATCTGGAATCCCAAACTAGCTACATTATTTTAGGTGCAGCCTCACGAGGGTCAGGAAAGTGTTTATAGTCCCACCCCTTGACCTGCTGGCCAGGTTCCTCCAAATAGACAGTGAGCACTTCCCCTTATTTGTGTCTGCAACGCTGGCTTGTTTTCTGCTTGATATTCACTTGCCACTTCCAGGCACTGACATCAGCCCCAGCCTACCTTTGTGTATGAATTTGTCTTTTATGTCCATGTGCAGAATTTACACTTCTTGAACTGCTCATCAATCTTCATGTTTCATGAGGTCTGTTAAGAATGAGGTTTAACTTTCTGGCTTACTAATCTCTTCCCCTTATTTACTATCATTTACAAATCACTTTCTTAGCATTCAAGTTACTGATTTATTATTGAAGCATATGGGACTCCATGTCTTCCTAGCTGCCATTTAGATACCAAGCTATTTTTTATTACTAATTAGGTTGTCTTTCTCATTCAACAACAGGCCCATGCATCCTCCTACAGACATACTTGTTACATTAATACTTACATTAATACAATTACTTGTTACATACTTGTTGCATTAATAAAATAATTACTTGTTACAGACAGAAATTTGCATTAATCTCTAAGTCTAGGGCTAGATTTAGTTCCATCTGACCTTTGGACTTTTCTCTAAATACTTTAGAAAAAATTTTGTATTTTACCTAATCACTATAGGTGGCTGAAGGCATGTGATACATTTTTTCTAAACTGTTTTCACTGTTATTTCTCCAGGATTCATCAGTCTGGATCCAAAGACCACCAAAAGATTTCACCCCAGTGCTGTTCCATCATGAAGCCTCTTTATACAGGATGAAATCCTCCCTACTCTTCTTGTCTCCCTAAAGAAGCTGTGCTCCCAGTGCACATGCTGTGCCATTCACTCTCTGTGACTGTGCTCACACAGTAGCTGTGAAACCAGATATGACCTTGCAATCCCTCCTTGCTCTTGCTGTTCCTGGATGTGGCTACACATACCTTTTTGCCTCTGAGCACAGACTTGATTCACTGGTCAGCAGATTCTGTCAGAGAAATGCAATGGCTGTGAGAAAACTAATAAAGATGATCAAAGACCATAAACCTAATAGAGAAATGTAGTAAAGAGGAACAATCAGTTTTTAGCAATGTTGATCTTTCAGAAATAGTCATTGTCTCTGGATAATGATCAGTCTTGATCCCACAGAGAAGGCAAGTTTCATGATGTAGACACCACTAGTAGTACAGGTGGCTGAGGCATAGGACACTTTTCCCAAGCTCTTAAGTCTCTTTTTACTGAAACTTCAGAACAGACTGCCTGTCACTTGGATAACCACAGTTATCATCAAGTCACAGCATGAACCAGCACTACTTTGTTTCTGGGTGTCTTTCTGTGACCCCCCTCTGACAATGAATTCTGCAAATAAGAATACATTAAGTGCAAAACAGTTGCTTTCTCTTTTGCTCTGTGTCCCCATATTCATGATATTCAGCTTCCTCATTGCTGTTTCTATTGTTTCCAAAGGCTTTGGAACCGTTGGATGGGTTTTATCTGAGCTGTGTGATTTGCTGCACTTGAACTACAGGATATACTCCATGGGATTCACTGTAGTTACACCTTCATCACTACTATTTCCATACTTGCTTGCCAAAGCCATTACTCCCCTAAAAGCATCAGAATCCCTCTTTTCTCTCCTTAACACTTTTTGCTACCTGTCCCACTGACAGTCGTTCATTCCAGTATGCCACTGTGACAACAGGATTCTTCATAATAACTTTTCTGTGCTACCCTCCACTTTAATCACAACATCTTCTTGGATGGGTGAGGTTTGCTCCAGCCTACACAGTCTCTGACACACTCCCTAACAACCATTTCATAATTATTAGCTCATTCACTTCAGCCCAATACACTAAGCACATTATAAACAGCAACCTCTACAAGCATTCATCCTTCTTCTCGGACAAATTTTTCAGAATATCTGCTTTTTAGCCACACAGTCTCTAAATGTCACTGCTTTCAGGGAATGGTCATTTTCTTGAAAGTTTGCCTCACTAAACTGTTGTTGGCCTGTATTCCAGGGTGAACACCTATTGCAAGATTGGTGAAGATTTAGTAGAAACATGCATGTTTATGCAGGCAAATAAATCTGTGAAGCAGTTTCTTTAACAACTGTTGCCATCACTTATGTAACTTGCCAACTGGTTTAGCTGCTATTGACAGGCTATTGATATTCCTCTCTGAACTGCATGAAAGTGTAAACACAGAAGCTTCCTCACCTTATTTTCATCAGCATTACTTAGATAAATTATTTATTTTTATTGGGAACTCTGAAAAAAGTGCACAAACCTCATCTCCCTCTGGCACCAATTCCTCTGCATTAGATTGAGAAGAGAGCTTCAGCTTCTGTCACTTTCCATGGTGTGTCTCAGAGCACCAAGATGGGAAAAGTGCCTTAAAAACTTACATTATGTTTATAAGTAATTTCCCTTATCATCTGCTCTTTTTCCCTGACACAGACACAGACACAGACAGTGTCCTAGATGTTTTAGTCTGATCCAGTAGGGTTAATTTCATCTTATGTTTCTTCCATCATAACTCAAGTAGAGCTTAAAGGGGTAATGCAAGGGTCCTGTCATACTGTACTCTGTCATACTGTAGAGAGCTGTTTGCAACCTACTGGGGTTGTGCTCTGTTTCCTAGGTAATCAGGTTGCTCTCTGTAGAATTATGGCTCTATGAGGGACAAAAAGTGTGAATGAGAAGCTAAATTTACTCTTGTATTAAATATGACAAAGGCCACAGTCAGACAAAAGCTGCAGAGCAGATGAAAGTGTCCGCAGTGACAGAAAATGGCAACCATTGTTCTTCTATCCATAGATATAGATGGAACAGGGGAAGAGACTAAAAAGCAGCACCTTTTGGTAAAAGGGTGCTGTCACCATGATCAGTAGCTATAGCGACAACCCAGACAACCCAGACTTCTGTGAACTGCTAGGAAAACCCACAGATTTTCTCCTTTCAGGTAAGTAGTCCTGGGAGAGAAGGCCTGTTAGACTTAAAATATGCATCATTGTATTTTTCTGCACTTGTGTTTAAATAGTCAGCAACCCTTCTTATTCTGTGGTAGTAATGCTTTGGAACAAACTGATTAGAGGCACAGTATATTGTGTTCAGATAAATTATTTTCCTTAATATTGAGACATATTGCATTGGAAAAACAGTACAACTTGTAAAATGTAAAAATGCAAGCCCAGCAGTTTCTTCCATCATTAACTTACGAGATGTCTATCAATGCTAAGATTTTCTTATTTACTGTAACACTGATTTATTACTTTATGAAATGTTTATGTTCTGACAATCCTTCTCTTCCTGTCTCTCTAAGGCTTATTGCAAAATCTGACTCGCTTTTGCACTGTGTTCAGGACTGTCTGTAATAGTAAAAATACCAAGCATTTTTTGTGCAATGGAGTAGATCATGTTTTATGATTGTTTAAGGTAATGTGGAGTGAAAGTGGCCCACCTATAAAAACATTTAGTTTATCTGCTACGAGGTAGTCTTTCACACCTTGTGTTACACTGTCAGCAGTGTTTTTGTTTTCTGCACTGAACTGAGTGTGCCTAGACATTCTAGCAAGTGTTTAAATAACTTACATAAAACCTGCTATATTTTTGTATCCTAACAGCCCTCCATACAACTACAAAATCTTATTACTCCTTACTGTGTTTTCTCTTAAAGAACTTACAAAATTCTTACTGGATTTTAAAAAAGATTAAATCAACAACACAATGACCCATGTTTATCCACTGAACTGAGCAGGAACAGCTACTCTACAGAGAGTAAAAAGCTGAGCATGCCTGTAACAGGTCACTTGGAAAGCCTGCACAGGTTGTCAGTGGTCTCCATGCACTTGCCTTTGTCTTGCCTACCTTGAGCATGACCTCTGTGTCTGCAACAGAACATCTGATGTTCTGTGGCTGAAGACTTACTTGCATTTGATTTGAGCTGGTAACTATTGCCCACGAGCATTTCCCTTTCTATTCTCCTGCAAGCTAGAAGTCAAAACTCACCTGAGTTCAGTTTCAGAAAAGAAACATCCCTTTCCCAAATGTGGATGTTCCTGACAGTTCACAGAATCACTTTCTTCTTTCACTGCCTGACTGAAGAATATTAGTACTTTGCTGTAGAGGAAATGTTTCCTACCTTTGTATTCCACTGTAAATACTTAAAGGGATTTCAGTTCCAGCTGCCTCCATCTTTAAACACAAAATCCCCTGGAAAGAAAGTACCGTTTTTTCCCCCCTTTCTAATTTTTTAGCAAAGAAGCAGTGAGCTGACAGCTGATGAACACATGGCTGGCTAACAAGTGTCTCAGTGTATTGAGACTCTTGACATGGTACTAGCATAGGTTTAGAATCTGCAGTGGTATAACAATTCACTGTGGCTGGGAAGAAATGAGTAAAAGCAACAGAAAGACTCATTTTTCTGCCTGGTAGGCTGGTATCTTTTTTGCTGCTGTCTATTATTGACTAGATCACATTGACTATGATGCTTCAAACACTGTAATTCATGAGACAGATGCTGACTAGCTACTTGTTCATTGTTTATTTATGAGCAGGGAAAGATTTCCAAAGGTTTTCAGATAATATAGAATACAGTAATCAATTCATATATATATATATATTTAGGTTACAAAATAATTAGCTAAGTCAAATTATAATTTTTGTAGCGGCTAGTAAAAAAATGAACCCTCAAGGGGCAAACAAACTGTTGTTACTGAAAGAATTACCCATTCAGGATGGACTCAGCTGCCTAACACCTCATTAACTATTTAGCAGTTCCTTAGAAGGAAAAATCTACTATACAGTGAATTTCTATCAATATTTAATATAGCAGTGCCTGGAACACTGGACTGAGTTCCTCACTTGTGCAGATGGCATAAGCAGAGTGTATACTGCCACATCTCTTAATGGGGGAAATCTCAGATAAATCCCAAGGCTTATTCTTTTGTTCCAGTTTACTTTATATTCTTAGAATTGTTAATACCTGTTGCTGAGCATTTCTGCAAGTTCATGGTAGTTTTTTCCTTTCACACACACAACAAGAGCACTTATTGATCACCAAGCAGTTTCATGTGAAAGCCAAAAGTACACCATACTGACTTAATGCTACCATCTTCTGGTTTGGAAAGTGCCTTTGCTAGCCCAAATAGTTGTAGTAAATTTATTTTGGTTTTTAAAATGAGATAAAACTCTCTGAGTTATTTTTGTCTTGACCTAGTTTTGGTACCTGATCACATGCTATAAAAATGATTGGCCTGTCTTCATTATTTTCTTTCAGTTTTAGAACGATCCATTACAGTCAGAAAACTCCACCAAATTCTTGCTAGCTCTTTTTCTATTTCTGAACTGTCTGCCTCCCTATCCAGTTCCTAATTATAGATATTCGGCCATCACAGTTAAATTTACAGCTGCCAGATTACAGCTAAATTGGTTTTCATCACTCTTTTAGCCAAGCCTCTGTTCTCAAGCTCTTCAATTTTTCACTGTCCAGGCCTAGTTCCCGACCTAGTGTGACACTGCTGCAGGGACAAAGGAACCTATTAGTGCTTTACACTTAGAGTGTCATATCTGTCTAACCTGTCCTGAAACAGAAGTGTAGAGATTTGTTTTTCACTGTTCTGTGGCAGAGCATTGTCATGTCATTTGTGAAGTGGGAACTCCACAATGTGAGAAGCTGCAAGCTGAAGCACACTAAATGATCTTGGTCTCAGCACCAAGAGCTATCCCCAAGAAAAATAGTGTGTTTTTTTAACTGCAAAGCTGCAGAGACTGCCATGAATTGGACACAAGTGGAAAAGAAACAGAAAAAATGTGAGAATTCTAAATTACTAAAGAATAACTCAGATTAATACTATTTTTAATGTCATCCAAACCATGTATTGTTATCTTATTTACTCTATCACCCCATTCCCTGTAACCTAGTGACTCTGCTTCCAAATCTCTGCAAAAATACTGTGCTCTGAGATGAACATAGCCAAAATATTTTTCCTCCCAACAGACTTGTACACAGTAGCCTATTCATTCCCACTTGGGCATGAAGTAATCTCCATTACCTAGCTGCCACAACAGGCAATGAGGCAGCAGACATACAGGGGAAAAAGAAAAAAAAGTGATTTGCTTGTTCTCAAAGCTAGTTGTCATACACAATAACCTGCTAAAGCCTTAGCAGCCAGTGGTGGTGTGATATGGATGTGGCACTTTTGATTTGATTTCATCTTTGCCCTCAATTCTTTTTCTCTGGCTGTTCATATAACACCATGATAAACACACATTGTCTCCTTGTTTCATTTTAGAGCCATTTAGGAACACTGTGGCAACATGCCATGAAGATTGGGCTTATTCCACTTCATTCCACTTATGCAACTGTTCCACTTGATTTTTCAGTCTCCTGAAGATTTATTAGAAAGTTTTATCTTTTGTTGTGCCCAGTCCTTCTGCCAGATGTACATGGAAGCTCTTATAACTCAAAATAATCTGTCAGAGGAGTTGCCAACAACCTTTTTACAACAGTGCTGACCTGTTAATCTAGAACTGTCACTCACAATGTAGAACTCATTGTGTTTCTGGAAGCAGGTTACCCAAGAGCACATAGTTTGACAAAACCAGCTAAAATTAACAAAACACACACAAAACTTTTAGGCTACCATTAAAAATACTGGTATCTTACAAAATTTAGCAAAAGTAATTATGGTGTTTACCAATTCCTGTAATAGATTAACTGATGAGGGATCTGTCTCAGGAAGCCAGCAATGCCTATGTTGCTTTTTGTATATATTTTCCCTGGGGACAATAGATTGCATATCCAACAGAAATTACAGAAATTCTGAGTCCAAGAATACAGATTTTTAACATTTACTCACTTAAATGTAGACCACATAAATACATATATTGACATACCTTTTGGTAACAAGTTTATAACCTTGCTGTGATAGCAACTGCTCCAAGCTGTGTTTCTGTATCACTGGTTCACTCAGGCACTGCATGTATGTGGTCTATTCAGGTCTCCAAGTCAAATGTAATAACAGTATTCTGTCAGAGTTCAGGGGAATAATTTATTTAGCCTGTTTATGCACTTGTAAAGCTATTAGAATAATTCAGAGTCAAACATACGCCCCAGAGGAATACTGTGATCTTAGATAAGTATTTATTTTGAGATTTTTGCTTGAAAGGAATTAAAATAAGCCTTAGCTTTGTTTTAAGCATATCAGTCTTGGTTTGTTCATCTCTTCTGTCTAAGGTAATCTAAGAAAATGGCCATTATACATTTAAGGAATGTATTTATTTCAGAATATTTTTGGATTAAAACACTTCTCAAGTTTGACTGATGCTAGTTAGTGACCCTGGCAATGTTCCTATTACATTATGAGTATAAGAACAGCTGCACCAGGTCAGACAGAAGGTTCGTTGTGTCCAGTGTCCTGTCATGACAGTGTTGTCAGAGACACTTAGAAAAAAAAAGGTGTCAGGAAAGGATAAGCATAAAAAGCATCCTGGATGGCAAATGCACTCTGACTTCGCTGCTAGAAGAACTTAGTCTAATGTATAGATCTCAACTGAATTTTTATTATGCTACCTGCTTCTTCAGAATGGTGTGATATGTGTCTAACAGCCAGTGCCATCCCTGCTGCTTTCCTTCCTGATGACCTCACTGGTGCATTAGCTAAAGTGCATCTATCTTAACATAATTTTTTCCCTCTGTCTGTAAAAATAACTGCAAAATCACTAAGGGTCAAGTCACATCAACTGTAACTGATCAATGAACCCCCACAACAGAGGAAGACTCGGAGGAGGTGGGCAAAGATGTGTTCCTGAGGCTCAGGGAAGAGGACACAACTGCAGCTGTTGTAAAGAAAGCAGAACTTACCCCAACACAAAGGGGGCATGAGGTTGCCTTTTAGTTTAATCAATGGCTCTGAAAGTTGAATGGATCAATGAGTTGTGCAAACATTCTTCCATAAGTTAATCAAAAATTTGTGGGTGCCATTCTAAGACAGCCAGAGCATCATGGGAGAATGAAGGGAGTGACTCAGCCCAACATAGGGATATAAAAACTGAGGAACCTACAAAAAACCTTCAAATAGAGCAGCAAGTATGTGCTGGCTTCAACCAACCACCTCAGTGATGATAAGCATAGAAACACCTGGAATGGGAATCAGATTTTTGTTGCTATTCAACTGTGTACTGCAATTGCTTTGTTATCCTTGTGTTGTATTTTCTGCACAATACTGCTGTATTCCCCTGCTGAATAAAAAGCCCTTGTAATGTCAAATATCTTAAGATAAGTAAATTTGGCATTAAAACACAGAAACTGTCCATGTGGAATTTCTGAATGAACCTGGTCTGAGAGTACTCCACCTAGTACGACACAGGCAAAACTAGTTTTGATCATTTTCATTTGAAATGTCTTTGAGTTAATTTCAAACACCTGCATTGCAAGATTATAAATCCCATGAAGGAAGACCAGTTGTTTATAGATACACCTAGAAAGGATGGCATAAGATTGAAGTGTAAGCAAATATAGTTTAAATGTCAGAATAAACATTTTCATATTTAGATCTGCAACATTTTGGCATAGCTTCTGAAGGTAAAGTGAAGATTCATCTCTTGGCAGTTGAAGCTTCACTGGCAAAATCACTGAGGCTGACACCACAGAAAATCTGTCCATTTCTGTTTTCTACAACATGTAATTTATATGTGCTGTATATGCTTATGATATTGCTTCTTTCTAATTGTAATAAGTCTTTGGTTTTCTTGTCACTGATGTCTTTATAATTATCTTAAAAACAAGACAAATTAAGCATATACTTTATTTTATTAAATGGGAGTACACATGTTTTTAGGTGGAAAACAAATCAGGCTACAGTGTTCAAATTAATGCAGAATAAAAAAAAATAATAAAATACATTATTGAGGTAAGATAAAATCTAAGGTACTAGAGGAAGCAAGCAAGAAGACAGTGTTTTTAAATATTGTCCTAGATAGCTGGAAAGAGAAAATGAAACTGAGGTGAGACCTCATTGCAGTCTAAAACATCCCTGTTAGGAGAAGAGGAGGGGCAGACACTGATCTCTTCTCTGTGGTGCCCAGTGACAGGACTGAAGTGAATGGCCTGAAGTTGTGTCAGGGGAGGTCTGGGTTGGATATCAGGAAATTTTTTTTCACCTAGAGGGTATCTGGACACCCAGGGAAGTGGTCACAGCACCAGGCCTGACAGAGTACAAGAAGCATTTGGACAATGCTCTGGCACATGGTGTGACTTGGGCTGTCCTGTGCAGGACCGAGAGTTGGACTCCATGATGCAGACAGGTCCCTTCCAACTCAACATGTTCTACGATTCTGTGCAAGAAAGAAACAAAGCAAAAAATATCAGGACACACAAAAGTTCCTGTGAAAGAAATTCTTGAAAGATGTTGTTGTTGCCTGGTAATCACAGGAGTTCTAAAGCACATGAAACTATAAATGTAGGGCACATAGAAAGGCTACTAACTCGTAACAATAGACTCCCAACAGCTTTACATGTATTCCTGTAACAGGGGAACATACAGATTTTTACATAGTATTCCTCTGAACACAGAATCTGACATTCCTATATATGATGCTTGAGTGGATTAAAATGTAGCAAAATGTTTGTTCATGGTACTTTTATTTAATGTACGAGCAAGGGAATAGAGAAAATTGGTCATTTTGGCTTATCAATAGGTTAAATACCTTGTTAAAACCCACTGCGTTTCACTTTAGGGTGAATAATCAAGTGTTTACAAGCCTATTTATTTGATTCACATTTATTCATAGCTATAGCTAAAAAAGCTCAGAAGTGTAGGTAGAGAAATACTTATCTGTGAGAAGCAAGAACATCCTGTGGCTTACTGAGTCCATTTTCATCCAGTTTTATTATCTACAATAGAAGAATGCTGAAAATTATGAAATTATTCTGCGAAGAATGATAGAAATTAATGGAACACAGAAAAGCAGGCTATTACTGAGTTCCCAGAGTCACCCAGTTGCCAGTTTATCAAAGATTTTTCAGTTAGAGGGAAACACAAGCAACTGAAAGAGAAGACACAGTATAACAGAGCACTTACACATAGCAGACAAACATTAGAGGAATCAAAAAGGGTAAAAGTTGTATGTTGGCAAATTTGATCCAGTTGTGTAAAACCTAGTTTTACAGTATCACCAGGTTACAGATGTCCAGAGATACTAGATTGTCCATCCCTCAAATTTTCTTTAAATTCAAGACTGGATATTATTTGAAGAGAGAGATGCTTCAACAATCACAGAGTCAAAGGAAGTGAATTTACAGGGACTATAACATTTAAGATCAGATTAACTATAATAACAATAATTCTAGCATTTAAAATTCTGAGCCAAATTTTTTTTTAATTTAGTGCCTTTCATTCAAGGCGTTTTAAGTGCTTAACAAACACTAATTAATTAATCCCCTCAACACGTGTGAAAAGTAGGCAATTATTATTAGATCTGCTTTTCAGATATGTAAGCTCTGAATCCGTAAAGTTAAGTGATTTGTCAAAGGTTGTGGAACAAGCAAATATCAGATATGGACTGCCAGAAAACTAGGCTGTGAGAACTCACAACTATGACAACAGTATTATATTCTGGATAGAACAGGTGATCATTTAACTTGATAGAAAAGTTGATCTTTTAACTTCTCAGCAGTCAGGTGGTGTTGACTAAGTATTTGCAACAGCAAAGAAAGAGATCTGAACAGAGGAGGTGAAGGATCAGTGAAGCTGGGAGGTTATTGAAAAAATACCAGGGAGAGGATATAGTTTATTTAACAAAACCAAAACCAGCTGATTATATTAATGAAGTTGGGGATGCAGTGCATCTGCATTTAGACATTTTCTTTGTCTAAAATGATGGTGGAAGATACTTATAAAGGTGTTAAAAAGCGCTGTTCATTGAAATTACTCACCACAGACAACATGCTTTGAGTTCCCACTCCCTATCTGATTACATACAGCTTGGTACTGCCTGCAGCATGCTATCAGCATGCAGAGTGTCCATAATTCCTGGCCTGGATTATGTTACATTAATTTGGCAAAATTCTGATTTGACTGTAAGCAGTAGTAAAATTCTTCCAGACTTCAGTCTAAATCCCAGTGCAGTTCCTAATGAAGAGTATTTTGGGTACTGGTGGAAAAGGCATCATTCCACAGTTCTAGTTTTTCTTAATGGGGTGGCTCCTACAGAAACTACGATGATGTTAGATAAGTCTTGTTGACTATTTGAGAACAGCCAAGGAAAGCATAAAAAAAGGACCCATAGCTTTCAGAATTGCAATATCGTGGAGTTGTTTGTGGACAACGACCTGAGCCAGTAGTGATCTTCAATCCACAGCCAACTATAACTTCAGGGACCTACATAAAAGTCTCACCCACAGATGTGAAGCAGATGCTTCTAGAGAAGCACTGAACTCACATGCCTCAGGCCTTCCAGTAAAAAAGAAGACAAAATTCTTCTCTACCTCTCTTTGTAAAACAAACTGAGATTCTGAGTACCTAAACATGGCCTCAAATTTTTCCCTAGTTTACAAACAACAGTATTTTCTACGTATTCTTCTACAGGCTCCTTGACTGAGCAAGATGTGTCTTGATACTTGCAGAATGTAACAAATCAAAGAATTTTCTTTTATACTTTGGGGTAAAATTTGCAAGCTTCTGAAATACTTTTTTTCTTTTCTGTTAGCTGAAAATAAAAGAAAATTATGCTAGGAGATCTGGCATAGTATTCTGAGATTTACTGCCACTGTGTTGCATATTGCAGATATTCTGTTTGGTGTTATTATGTTTCTTACTCACTATGAGTGAAATGCAGATCTCACTGAAGTCCATGATGAGTTTTGCCTCTATCTTCCTAAGCAGACCACATAAAAAACTTGAAATGTAAAAGGTCTAGGCCCATGCATATGACTGAAGAGTTATTGGCAAGCAAGGCTGAATACTTTCAAACAATTGTTATGCATATGCAGTACAAACAATAGTATATTGTGTGTGTGGAAACTTTGTGCAAGTCTGAGACCTTTACTGCTTCTGTGTCTTTTGATGTTAAACTGCCACTTTTTTTAAAATGCATGCTACCAAATTACAGCCAGCTCTTATAAATCAACAAAAAGTAACAAAAGCAAGCAGCAGCTAGAGAATATCAGAGTAATATGAGTGCAGCTATACCTGACAAATGTAACCTGTCTTGCTTTTTAAATGCAGTTTCTTAAATGAGCATAAGAAAAAAGATAAATACAGTTGATGAGGAAAATGGAAAAGGACGGTAGAAGCGTTTTGGGGAAACAATGCAACAAAACATCTGTTTTCTTCAGTTCTCTAAAGAGCTGACATGCAGGGTACTGTTCTTTTCCAACCTTTTTTCTTTTTAAATGCTTCCACATAGCTTTAATATATTCCATCTACGCTTAGAGAAAATAATGAATTGATGAATAGATGATACTTTGAAGGGATTAACTGATTGCTAGGGCACAAACTAGATCAACTGCAAACTACCCCAAAAACTAGTGAACTTATTATTTATAGCTCCTTTCCAACAAAAAGAGCAATATAGTCAAAATTAAGTAGTCTTTCTTTGAAAATTATAGTTATTTTGATAAAAAGTGCTGTCAAACCAACAAACATTAATGCCATAAACTCTAGATCATTCACTTTCATGTAGGGCTTACAAGGCTCCTTGTGAGAATACTTCATACTTAAAGTATGTCTTCCCTTGGGTAACACATGAGCATTTAATTTTTGTTTTGGCATTAGGCCCATTGTGTTTATGAAGTTCTTTAGAGAAGTGGCATTGATTACCACAAAAGAAGAATTGAGAGGTATTTATTTTAAACCATTATTATAATCTTTCAAGGTTTTCAGCATTTAAAAAAAAAAAAAAGAAGTGTTCTTTTACAGATAGTTGATAGATAGATAGATAGACAGATAGATAGATAGATAGATAGATAAGGACTTTGTTGCAAAAAAAGGTTTAGAGGTCCATATTTAGTCGAACAATATAAACAGTCATGTGAGGCTTTTACTACTGGGCTATTTATTGTGCTGTAGTGATATTCTTCGCTGCTTTGCCAGTTAGACTAAATACCACATACTACACTTTATCTAAGATATTTTTTCTGGCAAGGAGAAGTTTGCAGGTAAAACTTCAACTCAATTGAATATTCTTTGATTTTTCATGTAAGCTTTTCCATTACTAGCAAAAATTTATAATATATTTTAATTATCTTGATTTATTGTCTATCACATATATAAGTTCACACTACAGATATAAGAATCCCTTAAATCTTGAAGCCTATGCAGTGGATCATGATCTCGCAGGAATAAGTCATGCAAAAGAAACTGTGCTGTGTCAGATCTGCATGATTTTGGCAAGATTGTGTCGTCTTGCTACAGCTTTTCTCGTAAATGGCTTGTAAATCACTCTTTATGACAATTCGCATGGATTCTGGGCACAAACATGTTGTATAACAACAAACTAGTTTTCTTTTACTTCAACACATGGAAGATTTAACCAGTCTGGGTCTAATCCTGTTGGATTAATTCCTCTGAAGTTCTAAACATCCTTTACTGCACCAAAGATAAGGAGAAATGAATATGCTCTGTGTGTGTAGTCAGTGTGCACAGTCTCACTTAGCACCTTGCAGGAGCAGGATGTTTTCCTGAGCACTGTGATACAGCAGTTGCAACCATAGTGGTACACTCTGAACCAAGAGCACCCACTCTGCAGCTAACTAGGTCATGTAGACAAACTCAGAATTTATCTCAAGGTTCTGTTAAATAGGAATATGTGGCAATAAAATCAGTTGGCAATTTCCTTCTGATAAATTTCAGATATTCTACTACACATCGAAGGAGGATCAAACCAATCAACTCCTAGGTAACTTAGTAATAAAAAACCCAGTCTAACCATTGACCTCAGACCTCAGAGTGCCACATTCTGATTTGATTTGCCACAGGGTTTTGCCCCTCTTCCCTTTTTTTCCCCTCTGAAGTAAAGTTTAATAGTTACACAAAATAAATCATGACTCCTATTTCTTGGCTCAGAGAAGATGCAGCAACATTTGCACAGCAGAAAACATCAATTGTCATTGAAAATGAAAAACTTTTTTACTGTTTTACATGATAGCAGATCTCTTGATTTCATCGACAGCCTTTAGATAACGTGATTTTCCACTCTGTTTCTACCATATGCCTGTTGACAAAAGGATTTCAGAAGTATAAGACAATTACTGTTTGTTTTCTTTTGTTTATGCTGAAATGCTAAATGATCTAAGAATATACAGGGGATTTTATAAGATATTAATAATCCCTCCTAATTAAGAAATCTGCTTATGAATTCTTTCCAAGACCTTACTTTTACCCTTTTAGCACTTATCACTAGTCCTTCAATTCTTCATTTTGGCATTTTCCTTCAATGCTTGTAAGACAGTCCTACATTTCTGAACTGTTTTGCAGTTATCTGTTAGCTGGATTCCACTATCTCCTGTTTTCTCCCCTTTGAAATGGAAGGTTGAAAAAATTAGTTTTGAGAACACCTTTCAAATGTCAAAGGTAAGATGTATGTCTTTGGAGTACCTATGGCCAAAGTCCAAAATGAAGGACAGTAAAATCAAATAATTGCCAAAAAGGTGTGAAATTAATTTCTTAACTGTACAAGTCTCCTGTAACTTCAATTTAAAAAAGTAATATTTTAATGAATAGTTTTCATTAAGCAGAGAAGTCTGTGCAAAAACTCACTGGAGATGAAACTTATAAAAAAAAATAATGAAGGAAGAGAGATCATGAGTGCCAAAAGACTACTTTCTCTCATCTAAGTTTTTGATATTATGGTCTGAGAAAATAAAATTCTCATATTTTCTCCTCTGACAATACAATTCTCTAGAAGGCTATGGCACAGCTGATGGTAAGGAGAATAATATTCACTTAGAACTGGCACAAAGCAGACAATATAATTAAAACTGGTTTTCATAAATCCACAGCATTATATCCTCCACTATATCCACAGCACCTTCACTGACACAGAGACTGCAACCAAAATCTTGTTAAACAGTTTTAAAATATTTTAACCTTGTTGCTTTTCTGCATCTGGATTTCCATAATGATTATCAGACTGGCATTTGTCAACCTGACTTCTGTTTTGCTGGCATAGATCACACATGGCAGCTAATTCTGCTCTGCTCTTGTTTGGCTCAGCCTAATCTCCTGGAATTCAAGAGTCAGCCAAACTTGGTATACCATGCAGTGGAAAAGGTTGCATATAAAATCTACAACAAATGTGCTACATTAGTGATTTAGGAATAAAGAGGGTTAAAAAAATGTCCTTTCTCTCATGACTCTGTCTTGAAAGTTGTTGTTTGTTGTGCTCATAAATGTCTTCGGTAGCCCTGCTCTTTCTATTTCATGTTGGAATTCACACAAGCACAGGACTACAAATAACAGGTACCTAGGCGTGAATGTGACATCTGCTATTTCAAAAATATTTAGGCCTCACTCTTCAAAATATACTCTGCAAACTGTTCAGAAACATAGTTTTTAAGGAAAGGGTATGTTTTCTCTTAGTTACATGACTCTAAGAACAGGCTCTTTAATTAAAAGCATTGCTGAAGTCCAAACAGTATAGCTAAAACCACTGCAAGGGTCTTGCACCCCACCTACAGTAAACAACTCTTCAGCATTTTATCACTGAAATTTCTGAGATTTCTTTCTTCCAGCTAAAACCTTCCAAAGCGCATAGCTGCACACAGACTTCTCCAGAATTTGCTTGCTAATTAACTGCAATAATATATATCGGTCTTGTTTCTGTTTATTCTTTTAACCAGATTAGATTTTCTCTCCAGCACGAAGGACCTTGTTTCATGGCTGCAGTACCAGTGGAACTGTGCTGTACAAAGCAAAGTGTTGGGCAAGAGGCTGCACCAAACACCCATGGGGGTAAATCTTTGTGCCGTGCTGACAGACACCTTGGAGACCACCATCTTCCCAGGCCATGTGTCACACACAGCACCCAGCAGTGCCCTGCCAGGTCTGCTCCTCTGATCAGGAAAGCATCTCCTCATTTCCAGCGTGACATGTGCTGAGCCTGCCTTAGTGAAGGAGCTCTGAAGTTTCCTGAATGGAGAGACTGTCTCCTGGCATTCAGCTGCCTCTGTATGCAAACTCCTTAGAGCTGTCTTTAAACTATAAAACTCTTACTTGTGCAACGTATCAGAGCAGTGCTAGCTCAGCACGAAATTGTGGCATGATCAGTACACTGCAGCTCTGTTGTCTGGGGTTTTTTAATGTTGATTCATTCTCACTGAGGTGAGTAATGTTAGTTAATGGGTGGTGCTGTCTG
This sequence comes from Argya squamiceps, assembly GCA_037834095.1. Classification (NCBI taxonomy): domain Eukaryota; kingdom Metazoa; phylum Chordata; class Aves; order Passeriformes; family Leiothrichidae; genus Argya; species Argya squamiceps. Next base: position 15,290,432 of record JBBMKD010000115.1, read on the forward strand.
ATGAAGGAACAGTGTCAAAGTCTAAGGCTTTGCTACGCACTGAAAGATATGGACAAGCAAGTACAGGGTTTTGTAACAATAGGGACTGTTTATGATTTTACAGCTTATGAATCATATGTAAAATGAACGGCAATGAATGGTTGCAGTTGCACAAATTTAAATTGAAAATTATCCTGAAAGTTGATTAAATTCCGAAAATTATTAAAGAGTATCATGTGAATTTTTATTCTTGTAAAAAGTGCTATTAATAATAAAAATTAATAATCATGTTTACTACATAGGGTTTTATGGCAATTAAGTACAGGATTTCCATTGTGTTTCCAGGTGATAACCTGTGCCTTGATTTTCTAACTTGTTTTCCTTCGTTTAACTGGACACAGACAAAAAGATACCCTAGCTGTCTATCCCATGAAATAAGTTAAACCAGCAACAAACAAAAGACAGCACGCCTGTAAGTAAGATCAATGATTTCTCCACTAGTCAATGTATCACTACAAAACCAAGAACCACATATATCTGCAAACACCAAATTCTGGTCATATCATTGTAAATTCAGTGTTTGGTTTTATGTTCATGTGTACCTCTTTTAGTCTTCTGAGGGTTTTGTTTGGTTTATCTGTTATATTTTAATTCTCTTTCTATCTGTTTTGAGAAGATTGCTTGAAAAGAGAGTTTCTGAACAAACACTGATGTTCTAGACCACTATCTGCAATTACTCAGTGTGGAGTGAGAATCCTGAAAGTTTAACTTGCATCATGAGGAGCCTGGAAAAACGCAGTCTCAGCATATGCATTTGAACAGCAACACAAAATAAAATTTAAGAGTATCACAAGGTCAAACAGGATTAATATTTACCTTAGCTGGTTTAAGTCCTGCCCTGTCATCATAGGAGATGCATGGATACTGAAATGAGAGCCTGCTCATGTAATATGATCTGTGTAACTTGTATAGTCTATCTGCTTAATACAGAGCTTTTTGCAGAAGTTAACAGAAATCTTTGCAATAACTACATTAATACTCTCCACTGTCTCTGTTTTTAATTTTTTCACATTATACTTTATTTTTACTGTACAATGCTTAATCATTCTTGCACCTACAAGCTTTAAATACTTGTTTCTACAGCAATAATACCAAAATTGGAGGTTTTGCAAGATCCTGGTCTGTAATAAATTAAGATTGAGCAATTGCTTTCAAAAGTCTTAAAAAAAGATCTTTAAATTAATGTCTTTAGGAATTAAAGTGGATGGGAAAAGGAAAGTTCTATATTTATCCTAGGGCCATGGATTCTCTTGCTTTGACTTTATTGATGAGCTATTTCAGTCATTCTTATTGAATCACTATTAATGACAAATCGGTGCAATGAGCTTTACATTTTGTAAAGCCAGAAACTTTACGCAGTGTCTTGAGTGGGTAGTAACAAATGCTTTTATTTGGCCTTTCAAACTGACAGTATTAAAAATACTTTAACTTCACAAAGGCATACATTTTGAGCTCTTTAAAATGTGTTAACAAACAAATTCCTCATAATTAGATATTTAGCAAACATGAGCAAAAGTATTTATGAAGACAAACATATACTTGAATTGCAACACACTATATCTTAGTTATTACCTACATATATGGAGGAGATATAGCATTTAACTTCAACACTTCTGTGTCTAGGTATAGATAAATAACCCACTTCCATTTATGTCTTTGAAAATATTGTGCCTTGTAATTCTTTCCCTTGTAAGCTTTGAGAGGAAAAAAATCATGAAATAACTATATGAAGCTAGGAAATATTTTGGTTCCTTCTCCAAGTTTTCCTCAATGTATTAAACTTTGCAAATTTCCAGACTAATATTCAAATAGTTACATGCTGAAGAGACCTTGTCCAAATTGTGAGCTAAAGATCTTTTGGCTGCTCAGCCAGACACACAGGATTTGAGCTCAAATCCAAACTGAAATGGAAGCAAAGTTGATACCTAGACAATTTTCATTAAAAACAACAGCAAATTTTTAAGAACTGTATGCAAAAAGGAACATGCATGATTCCTGGGCAAAATAACATGCCTGAAAATATCTTGGAAAGATACCTGTCTAAAAGTTGTCTAAAATTCAATTACTGTATTCTCGGCTATGGCATTTTCTTTTTCTTTTTTTATACAAGAGTCTTGAACTTGCTTCTTGGAACATCCAAAACCATGAAGTTACTGAGCCTCTGTACATCACAGTAGAATAAACATATAATATATCTCTGGTTGGCAGACTGGAAAATGAGGGTTAGGGGAGCAAAGGAGTCACCAGACAGTTTAATAAAAATAATATAAAGAATCTTCATTTAATTCCTCTATTCTAGCAAGTGGAAAATACTCTCACACACAAGCAAATACTGGTTCATGTTTGTCAGAAACCATTTCCTTATGTTCTTTTCATAAGATTATTTCTTCTTCCTATGAGGAAGCAAAGGACAAAAGAAATAGGGAGTATATACACACACAGCCTCTCACATGTAAATGTCCTCTGAGAAGAAAAAATATCTTTAAGTTAGAGAAAGAAAGCTCTCATCCTGTTGAGAATATTTGCCACCAAATTAGGAACTCACTTCTCTATAAAGAATTCAGTAATTTTCTCTAACATTATTGTTTTTACCTATGGTACCTACCCCTCTCATATGAAAATTAATCTAAGATTTTGTTCAGAATTATTCTGTCAGTTTACAGTAACAGGGATTAATGTAAAACATGAGAGAATTGGTGATGATTAACCATTTTGTTAAGTTATCATTTTGAAAACTTGAAGCTGAGATTGCTTCTAAATAATTTTCTATCAACATGTTTATGCAATCAGAGAGTGATTAAAAAGATAAGGAAGCATTATGCCTTCAGGTCCTGAAAAATACAGGTCCACAGTTACTGCTGATAAACAAATAAGCTGAAATTTTTGTTCTGTCTTTTAGCAAAATATTGCAGATGATCTAAACAGATCAACCATAGGAATACATATACATATATATATATATATATTTTTTTTTGGCTGGCTATGTTTAATAAAATTTTACTGAAATGTTAACACATGATTTAAAAATGCACATTTCTGTAAAATTTAGGGAAAAAAAGTTTTAAGATGCAGATATATATTTCACTAATTTGCAATATACATCAGTTTTTCCAGAATGTGCTTTTCTTAATTCTCTGGGTTTAAACAAAAGGGAAAAGCCCATGATATTTGCCTGTTGAAAATCTTTAAAGACACTGGAGTTAATGTCAGGAAAAGGGTGGATGGGGTCCTATCAGTTAGTTTTACTTCTGAAGCACTGTGTAAATTATAGAATATAAAAATCATACATACAAGGTATAGGAATATTGCAGAGATACATTTGCTATTCTCTGTTTTATTAGTGACAAAGTACCCCTGAATGCAAAGACAAGTACTTAAATTATATTTTAAAAACCCTACCTACATTGTAACACTATAAATCATTTGTATCTGTTCAAGATACCAAGAATTGCTGGACAATGATACAAATAACATGCATTGTTAATGCCAAGCAGCAAAGAAAGAAAATATTCAGATACATCACTTTTCCCTCAGACAAAATCTTAGCCTGTGCTTAGTTTAATTATTTTGAGCTATGTGATCAATTAAGGTAGTGACTGCAGCAGAGCACATCAACCCTCAGGAATTCTGTGGAGTCACCAGGGAAGTAGAGGCTCTACAGATGATGGTAAAGGTTCCTTTGTGCTGAAAGTCCAGGGGCAGCTTGTCAGAGGCAGTTCCGAACACCCACTGTGCACATATACTAATTTTTCTAAACACCGTATTCAAAATAGTTTCACCGGTGCTGGATCACTTGTTAACAGTCTTTACCCTTCTGCCTAATGAACACTAATGCCAGGGGCCATTGGTACATAGAAGCATTTTACAGCTGTGCCGTCAATAACTGGGTAATCATGTAATTATTAAAATGGAGAGTGGGCTGTAGAAGCTGGCAAGTTTCTGGGTACTGCATATTTGATCAGTTCTCTGAACTGGTTATGATGTAAGAAATATTCTCACCTTCTCTTTATTAAACTGCTATTTTGTTTGTTTTACTCGTGAAATTAATTTACAGCTTCAGTCCAAAGGATTTATGTCTCTGTATTGCTTATAAACTACTAGGATGCAGCCACCTACAGCTTGCTCTCTAAGTAAAGCAGGGAGAAAAGGACACACCTGCTATTGTTAGCATTTTGGGAATTTTTTTTCACAGTTATTAATAGTTTGCCTTCTTTTCACAGGTTTGTATGTGTTAAAAAAAAACAACCCAAAAAACCCTCAAAAAACAAAAACCAAAACAAACCAACCAAGAAAAAAACCCAAAAAACAAAAACCAAACCAAACCAAACCAAAAAAAAAAAAAACACCAAAAAAACCCACCACCAAAAAACCCCCAATCACTGCAATCCTGGAAGAACATTTTATATACTAGATTAAGCTCTGACTCTGCTATTAAAATGTATCTTTAGTTGTACAAACTGACCCCTTGCTCTTTCCCTGTGATACTTCTCACAAGGAGAACAAAGACGAAAAAAATATTGAGCTTTTCTTACAAATGTGGCTGAAGAAATTCTTTGGGGAAAAAGAAAGTGTTGTTTATTCTGCTTCTGACAATGGCAGTGATTTCCACATGTCTTTCCGCGGTGGAGAAAAAAGACTAAGGAAATATTGGATGTGCCTATGCCTATTAAAAGAACTTTGCTTAAAGATGGAAAAAAAATCGGAATTGCTGGGCTTCTTATAACGAAAAGGAATGTAGATAGTTTGGGTTTATGGGGCCTGTTATACTTGGGTCATTTACTTGGCTGATGTACTTTGTGCACTAACACTAATCTACACATGTCGACACACTGTAAACAGCGCTGGAGGAAGACCATGGGGAGACAAGTTTTTAAGCTTTTAATAGTAAAGCTTTAAAACCGTAAAATACTTAGCTAAAAAAAACCAAACAAACGAACAAACAACCCCCTCCAAACTAAAAACATATCCCCAAAAAATCTTAAAAAAAAAACAACCCAAGGGGTTTGATTGTTTCTTTTTAACTTCAGCCCATGTTCCGTCGCTTCAGTAACTTCCAAGCGCAGGGCGAAGAGCAGGGATCGCGGGCAGTTTGGATGATGCGATCGGTGAAGATTAACCCGCAATGTCCTGCTGCACGCTGAGGAAAACCGCAGGGAAACGGGCA
>JBBMKD010000115.1:15298788-15323266 GCA_037834095.1 Argya squamiceps
GACCGCTACGCCGTATACTGGAACAGCTCCAACCCCAGGTATGCGGGGCGGCCCCGGGCGCGCACCGGGCGGGGGTCGGCGGGCGGGCGCGCAGCGGCGCAGCGGCACTGGAGAATAGTGTCGAGAGGACCGGCTGCAAAATAGGAAAAAAGTTTTCTTTTACGGAGGTTCAGGGCTGCAAGCAGCGATGGTGGGGCGGGTGGCGGGGGTGATTTTCTCCTCTCCTCTATCCCTTCCCTCCGAGACTTCCCTGGGATCGGTAGCCGCCGGCTCGCAGGAGCCGGATGGATGCTATCCATGCCCCCGTCACGGGGCAGCCCGTGTCTGCTGCCAGCCCTGCTCGGGGAGCTCGGCGGGGTTGAGGGGCACAGCTAGCGGCCCCCCGTTGGTGCCCCGGATGATTCCTGCTGCGGGTGCGGTGCCCGCCGGTAGCGGGGACTCGGCCCCTGGCCGGGCTCTGCGCCCGCGGCAGGACCTCCGCGGCACCCCGGGTGAGTTGGTTTTCGGGGCGGCTTTGCCCGGCCTTGCCCTGTGCTGCCCACCCGGCGGGGGCCTCTCCCGGGCGGGCTGGAGGTGGGGAGGTGAGATAGGTACACCGTCCCGGGGTGCCGGGGTCTGCCGGTGCCGCCGGACGCAGGACGGCAGTCGCCGGGATCCCCGCAGTCGGAGCCGAGCGGTGCTGGCGCAGTTGCCCCGGTCCCCTGGCGCCGGAGGGTTCACAGTAGCAGGCTCTGAGTGCAGTTCAGCACTGGAAAGAGGGGTTTAATTTAATTTTTTTTTTCTGGAGTTTTCCCTCATGTTTATCGTCAGAAAATTTCAGTACTCCTCCAAATGGTATCCATGTGTTTAAGTAAAAGGTCAGCTGGGTATTAAATATTTTTGCCTTGACAAAGTGCTTACTTTTTTTTTTTTTTTTTTTTTTTTTTTTTTTTGTAAACCTGTCAAGCTAGTCTAAGTAAATTTGGGGACGTTTTATCTTAGGTTAACTCTTTTTTATGCTTCTGATACTGTTGTTTGGCTTGAGATTAGCACATTGATTTTTGTCACAGGTCATGTTTTTTAATACATTTCTGTTGCCTGCAGAAAACTCCACTGCTTGGTATTCCAGAGCAGGTTCAAAATAGGTGATGCAGAAGTTAACCAGCAGAATTTTCAAATGCCCACGGTTTGTCCAACACTTTGATACTGTGCTCCCGGCCCCAACGCCTCAACAATAAATAGTTGGCATAAAAAACTTGAGACAAAGAAATAGAAACAATCATATTTGGGTATGATGAGCATCTGTTATTTGAAATGTCTCCCTCTACATTTTCCTCTTTCTACACATGTTACTTGAAAAAAAATGCTCAGAGTAAATAAGATGAAAAGTTACATCTTACATCACCCATCAAAGAACATAGGTCCCAAAAAATTGCTTGCCTCTGAAAACCAGTTTTATTTCTGTTGTTACGCAAAATGAAATATAACTGCTAGGAAAAAAAAATAGGAAGTAATATTCTCAAATCCCACTGGGAAAAAGGAGGACCATTGAAAGAAATAAGTTTGACTAAATGCACACATTGCTGGCATAACAGTTAAAATACTTAAAATACAGCCTTAGAGTCAAGATTTTTCACTTCTGTTGTCTTATGTGTGGTGATCTTAACTGTATGAAGGTGAAGGCCGTTGAAGGTACAAACAATGCTTACCTAGTCGGTAGGCATTATACACTGAATTATATTTAACAAGGATTCTAGCAAGTTACATCATTTATTACTACTATTATCTCTTATTAATCCAACATCAAACATCAGCAGACTGCAAAGAAAATTTAGTTTTGTTATTCTTCCAAACAGTAGAGGATGAGTTAATTTTTAGATGTTTCTAAACCTTGTGTTTTAAAACCAAACATTTCATGTCTTGAAATACTGCTCTCTCATAATGCATATATCTATTTGGACATGTCATGTGTATTTGCGAGTTAAAAATATGAGAAGGAGCAGGTTGCAGATGCAGCACTCCTTTGTTTTATACAGCACGGCAGTTCATGTGTGCTTTCCAAGTAACACGAGCATTACAGAAAAACATGCAAACACCTGTTTTGGTAGGTGGAAGAGACCCATAGAAAAGAAAGCACTTCTCTTTTGAATTAGTTTCGTCAGAACCTGAGCTGAACACAAAATTGTCTTTGGCTATCAAAATTTTTAGAGCGTTTAACAATATTGCAGGAATCACTTTGCAGTGATTTATCTTCATCTAGAGTCAGACTCAGGAGATGAATGTATGTAGAAGTTGGTAGAGATGCTGACTTGGTGATAACTATTTGAAATTAGAGGACAAAATATATTGTCATTCTATAAGCACAAATAGTACCATTGTGATTTAGCTTACTTCTTTATTGTATTTATTCAGAATTAACAAAGTGCTATAGAACTAATTAATTCCTTTAAAAAATGAAATATTGATCATCTTAATAATGATAAAGGCAATCTAAATTAAGGTTTCATTTAAACTTCGAAGAATTTAATAATGATTGTCCTTCCTTCAGGTTTGATGGTTTAATTTTTATTAGTATTCGCCTCCAGCAACTTACTGAAATACGTGAAGATTTCATTCTCATTGAAAGACACATTAGCAAGTCGAGTGGCCGAGTTGATAAGTGTTCCTGGTGTGAACAATGTTTGGTAAACAAAAAATCATGTGAGTCTATTAGCAAAATTTATATTACATTGCTTGGTTAGTTGCCAAAGTTCTGCTAGAACAATTAGAAAGTATATGGTCATTATTGTCAGCATGTATGAGTAACAAAGTTGTGTATTTTTACAGAGTCAAAATCAGTTCTTGGAAATGTTTAAAGTATTGCTGTGCCTTACTTTTCTTCTATATTTAATTATCAGCATGCACCTTCCATAAATGCTGTAGTCCCAGTTCCAGATGAGAATATGCTTAGGTATTAAAATTTTGAAGTAAAAATAAAATAACTTTTTTAGTACTGTTTTTTTTTTTTTTTTTTTATTGGAAATGAATCCTCAAGTAAGCTCAAAAATGTGATTTCCTTTATTTGTTTATTTATGTAGGCTTAGAATTAAGTGTACACAAATTCTAACTTAAAATTACCTTAAAATGCATTAATCTTTCAGCACTTGCTTGCATATATATTTTCTTACATGGGACTGCAAACTATTACCATCAGGGAATATTATTCTGAATACAATGCACAGTTTTGGAATGGAGCATATTAATTTAATCTTGATTGGTAGTGTCCTTTTAATTATAATTCAGACTGAATATTGTGAACCAGGGCCAAATTTTGGAGTGGTCTACCTGCTTCATGCCTGCTACTGTTTTTAATCTCATCACTGTTCAAGCTGAACTACTTGTAATTATTGCTGTGTTTTTCTGCTTGCCAGGATTATGCTTTAATATTGTGGTTTCTATTTAGATATTTCCCTGTAAGTTGTTTCAGTGTCAGGTTATGTAGCTTCATAAATTAATCAGTTTCAGGGTGGTTAAAAATACTTGAATTGCAAGTCTAGTTTCTGGTCATACATAGAGGCTATAGCTTCTAGTCTCACAGAAGCAATTTTTTTATTAGGAGTATTAATGGGGGTGGCTGCATTTTGTACAAGAAAATGGTATACCGTATCCATAGAAGAATTGTTATAAAGGCATAGGATGCTGATTTGATTTCTCTTTGTGTATTTATGTGGAAAAATCAATAAATCAAATGGTAATTAGAAAATTTAGGTACTGAAAATAATTTCAACTTCACCTGGAGATTTCTCATAATTACACTGGATACCACAATTTGGTCAGTGTTGCTAGAGGCTTTTTTTTTAACATAGATATTTGGGGGCAGCAAACCGAAAAAATGAGTGGATACTTCTGAAAATTCTAGGCATAGACCAGAATTTCACAACCTGGATTTCTCATCCTTTGTGGAGTTTGTAGCTGAGTATTTAGGCACTGTTTCAGAAAAGCATTTAACTTCTTTGAGCTCAATCCTTGCACACCTAAGTTCTGCTGCAGTTGTGTGGGTGGATAGATGTGTGCTTAAGTGCCTCCCTGGGCCAGCCAAATTCACAAATTTGGTTTTGAGAAGCTCTGGATATGGCAGCTCACGCACACCTGGCACTTCTTGGAGCTCACTCATGGGTTGGATGAATGTCTGAGTGTTCTGCCATCTGTTACATGTTTGTGGATTTCACCATAGCATGTTGCTTGAGTGTGCTGAGGTCCTGTGGCTGTTTTTTTGTTTGCTTTGTCTTTTATTTTTTTGTTTTCCATATAGATGTAGTTCTGCCTATGTACAGAGTTGAGGGAAGCCATGCAGAAATGGCTGGAACAGGAAGAAAGCTGTTACACATGTTAAGAAAACAAAGAAGTTGTGGGTCAAGAAGAGTAAAGACGAGGTATTCACTTGAATGTTGGTATTACATATGAGTTTCATATGTCAGGGGAAGCATAGGAGCCTAAGTACTTGGGGCATACATACACATCCTTGTATATATAATATATGTGTATTATATATATAAACCTGTTTTGAAACAGCATAGCTTGCATTTTGAGAGCATTTTATCCAGTAGCTTGTTCTGAGAGCTGAAGAAATTTCTGCCTGGTTCCTTGTAATTAAAAGATAAGTAGTAGACGCATCAATTCTTTATACCTACTTTCTCTGCTTTTAATAGATTCATTAACACCTTGTGTCTCCAAAAGAACACTGGTGTTTATTTAAAAAGTGGGTGTTTGAAACTGTTTGAAACCTTCTATGGAAGAACTGTATAAAGAACAATAGTCTCACTGGCCTCCACCTTTGTATGAAGGCACCTTGTTAAAGAGGTACCTGATCTTCATGAAATCCTTCTTATTAAAATCTTTTCCAAGTGCACATAGTCAGGAAACTTCATTGCATTCGTTGTTCTAGCCCTACATGCATTTTGAGAGGGACAGATAAAGATGAGCCTTCCTTTCTCTCCCCTGTTGCTATGATCCCAGCAATCTACCAGCTTCATGCTGGGCTGAAAAAATGAATGAATGCAATTAGTCCTTCAGGAGTCATGGTCATTGCATTCATATGGACAGGCATGTGTAATGTATATGGCATATGTAATGAGGATATGTATGCATTTCAATATATATATTTACATACATATACATGTATCTGTGTATGTATGCATTGAAGTGTGTCAAAAGGTGGTGATGTGGTGTACAGTGTATCATGAATATTGTGTGAAGGAAAAAAATCTGAAAATGATTTTTATTTTAGTGTTTAGAAAGTGAATGGAATTTCCATCAAATTTCCAGGTCTAATCGTCCAGCTGATGTATTTTGTGTTAAAGTTCAAAGCAGTAGTAAGAGAATTATTCGTAGATTCTGTGTTTTAGTTCTTGGCCATCTTCCCAGTTTGCTGTTTCTTCACACACTGGTAATTCTTGGGTCAGTAGGTGGGCAGGTAGATAAGCTAGCACTCGGGCACACCAATGTAAAATGAAACAGAGGAGAATTACATGAGTGTGCTTGAGAGCTCTCCTAGCTTATTTGAGTGCCTTGTGACTTCTTCCAACACCAGTGTGTTGCTGGGTGGAGGAGTGCAGTAGCATTGTTGAAGTACTAGATTACCAGGAAAACACATAAAGAAGGTTGGTCACAGCAAACAGCTGAGAGAAGATGCTAACGTGGACACAACCTTTCCTAGTGAAGCCATGAGCGGACAGTGGTTTGTCCATGCCTTTGAGATATGCCTCCATTGCTTTGCATTAATTTTTCATTTCTTTTTCAATGCAATTGGAAGTAGTTTAGATCTGAGATTTTCTTCCAGTAAGTACTCTTTGCTCTGCTACCTAGTTGTGAGCATTGTTTTTAAAAAATATCTTTAGTCTCATGATTAATCTGATATTCCAGTGTTTCTGAATGGTCTAATTCACTTTTGAGAATAAAGGGCTCTGTTTTGTTTTTGTTGCACTCGTGCTTAAAATTTAGTCAGTCAGCAGCAGACCAGCATAATGAAATGAAAACATTTGGTTTGAAATAAACAGACAAGTTATTGAAATTGCATTCTGATGGTATTACAGTTGTTATGAGTAAGTCATACTGTAAGGTACTTCAGCACAGCTGAATGGACGAATAGAATCATTCACGCATTAGGAGTCTTCCTTGCATTTTGCACTCTCTCTTTTCATTGTAGTGTCTCTAGCTAGATTATGGTTGAGCTCATTTAAAATGGTGCATATTATTTTACAGTGTGCAAACATGTATAGATATCTGAAATCCCCTTTTTTTGGAAAGTGAGCTTAGGTTGTTTCATTACTAAAGCACAAATTCCCATTGCTATACATTTTACAAAACAATTTGTGTTGAAATGAAGTATGTGAAAATACATGTGTGAGAAATCCCCCACTCTTCTATGAGAATTGAGATTGTATTTCTCCACCATCAAATGCCAGAAAATACAGTAAGAGAAAAATACATCATTATATATATATATATATATATATATATATATGTATATATGTGTATATATTGAATCTGGGGAAACATCCTTCATGTTCTGCGGTTGACAGGTTTATGCAAATACATTGTTAGAGCCTAGTTTTATGAAGAATATGAGTTTATTTTAGACTGCTGCAAAATGTAGAGACATAGTTTGGTGTCCATATTCTGTTAACTGATATACAAAGAGCTTTTTGGCCATTTTTCTGTTTAAATGCATTACATTTTTACAGTAAAAATACTGTAAAAAGAAAAAACCAGGTAACCAGAAGATGCACAAGCATCCTGTTAATTAGCAAGGTCTGCTTGAACTGCTAATACTAATTAAAGCAAATTCTTCAGGTCCTGAAATTTTTACTTGAAAATTACAATTCTTATTGTCGCATGCATTATAATCTAGTGGAAGATTTTTTTTACCCATGCTGACAAATTGCGTGGGAAAAGGACCTTAGACTCACAAGACCTGTAAATAAGTTATTTTTCAGGTTCATTTTCTTTCCCATCATTAGATCAGCATATTAAACTATTCAACAGTAGTATCTCCAGTTAAAAAAATCTTATTTTATGTTTATCATTGAGTAACTTTATTTCATCAGACTTTTGTAGAATCATCTTATTTGATAGGCACCATCTTTAGGTTTTGATTACAGTCATGAAATGGTGCAGAGTGTAGAGAAGAAATTATTTGTTTACATCTGGTGAGGCAAAAAGAAAAGTGTGACATACATTTACTTTGATGCTGGTCACCCTCTGCTAAAACACATTTGTTTCGTTCTGAAAGATAAAATTTGACATTTAAAAGGAGCATGTTTTGACAGAAAATATTTTGTGCCATAATTAATGTTTGCTGTGGAGCATTGACCTTCTTTATTCATTAAAACAATATAATACTTCCGCCCCGAAATTACTTAGTTTTTCTTGCTTGGGGGTGGATGCTGGCAGTAGCAGGCGTGTTCACATGGTGTGAGTTGCTCATCAGTAGTAGTTGAGCACTGCAGCAGTTCCCTGGCGGGTAGCAATGAAGCACTACTTTTTTGGTTTTGTGGACTTCAAAGTTGTATTTTTCATATTCATGTTATAATTCAGGAGAATTTCCTTCTCTTTACAGACATTTAAATCACATTATCTTGTTGCGCAGGGACTTGCTAAGAAATATATTGTTATTATTATGCTATTACTGTACACAGGATTTTTTTGTTTCAATTTTTATTTGAATTTGTTTCAAATTTGTAAATAAATTTGCATATCTTTTCTCAGCCTGTGTCTTTAAACCTGACGCTAAATACGTTCTAGCTCTTTTAATCAAAACTAAACCAAAAAATCCTCCAAGTCTCTTAATGTCTAATATTTTGTTGGTTTTATAGTGCTGTATAAATAAAATACAGATTTTTTTTTCTTTTTTTTTTTTGGTGTGGAGACAAAGAATACAAGTATTTTATTTTACTTGCTGCTAATTTTGATGATGATCTTTGTAGCACAGTTCTCAGTGTTTATTACTAATTCTTCATCATCATTAGGGAAGGATTTCTAGGAGCTTTAATGATGTTGGATCTCTTGCAATTGTTAAAAGTTGTTGCAGGAAAATTTACCAGTTAATACTGTTAATGACCAGGAAAAACAGAGTCATTGGGTTTCTGTTTGTTGGTTGTGGTTCTCACCCCCACAACCTGTCCCACTTTATTTGATGTCTAATCGGATTTTTCAAAAAATAGTTATGTATTCATACAGGCAGGGCATTTGGTGAGCAGAAGTTAACAAAGTAGGAGCTATCAATCCTGCTCTCTTTCCTATTGTTTTCAGAAAAGAAGGAAATACAGAGAGACTCTGGAATTTGAAAGTATTGACCTTCTGACACGCACACACAGCATGGTCATTGCCCTGGCACACAAAGTGCCTTAAGCCACCATAATGGCAAACTGCATTTTTGAAGTCACTGATATGAGAGCCAGCTGGATGGGGGATGGACAGCCACAGTGTTTCTGCAGCTATTTGTAAGTTACCACTTTAAAGCCAGACAGCTTCACTTTTATATTCCCAAACTTACCACTTTGGAATAATGTTGCTTTGTTCGGCTTAGCCAGGGATTTGTGACTGCTACATAGACTTAGAACCATTTGGTCCAGAATTGTGTGGTCATTCTTCATAGAAATCTGCTTCACAGAGTAATTTCATTCATCTGGTCATGGGGGAGGGATGAGAAACAGTGAAGGAAATTGTGCATCCACATTAGCTAGTCTCTTTTTAAAGGTAAAGGCAGAGATTTGGATCAAGCAGTTAAAAGCCAATTCAGACCGATGTCTTAAGATTACATCTGATCTCTTGGATAGATGTATGTTCTGGAAAAGACCAAAATTTTATGTACTGCAACAGCTCTTACCCCTGGCCCATGTATTTATTTGTTTATCATTTGTTTACAGTTACTGCTCCAATACAGTTTTACATAATTTTGCAGTTCTCTTGGGACTTAGTTTATTAAAAATTAGTGATCCATCACTAAGTGGGGTACACTACAAATACTGGTGCTCCCAAAAGACAGTTTTTGTGCCAAACCAAAAGAAATAATAGGGATACAAAAGCTGCCAGAAAGTGTGTCTCCCAATTGCTAATTAATCAGGCGAAAAAGCACTACAGCAACTACAGCTGAATGTGGAACAGTTTATTGTAAATACTGAATAGAGATATGTTAAGAGGACATAGCATCTCTTTGTTTGTAACTATATATAATTTTAAAAAAAAAGTCAACTGTGTGCTGGAGCCAGTGGGGAATTCTTTTATGTTGATGGCATTGTCAGTGCATAGACCTCTTTCAAGAAACTTCATGCTATTAACAAAAAAATTTAAAGATTTTGTTGATTTTTTTCTGTCAGTTTCTGTCTCTTTGTGGTAATTAATAATAATATCTCTAGACAACAACCAAGTCCTTAGAAAAGATGATTTAAAAAACTTCTATCTTCACTAATCTGGATTACAAGGTATGGTAGAAAAAGAACCATTGCTGTGAATATCTGGTATCCAAAGCTGCCAATCACTTTTGGCACAGCTCCCATCATGGTCGCTACGCCCATAATTAAATGCCTGTCATTAGTGTATTTTTCCATAACATTTACAATGGAAAAGGCAAGGGGTCCTTGCAGAGCTACGGCTGTCAAGGGAACAATAAAAACTAATTACACACTCTGCTGTCACCATTGTCAGCTCTGCTCTTGGGGCAAAGAACATGGGGAGTGTGTGCCCAATAATTATATATATATATAAAATTATATATATATACAATGCCCAATTGTGGAAATTCAGTGCTATTGAAGTCATATTTACGTGGAAGATTATTATTCTTTATTCCAAAGATTTTAATTCTAGGGTTATATTTGTCCCTTCACTTATGCTCAAGTTGTGTACGCTTTTCCCTATGCTTTTGAGACACATTTGCCTTTCTCTAGTTCTGTCTTGCACACTTTCTGGTGAACTGAGCTTTCTAATAAAATTGCTGTGATCAAGGCCTGTATTTGTCTGCATTTATTAAATGGGTGGGAATCATCTTTTGTATGCTTTTGCTTGTGCCTTGCATAGTAACCTGGATTAGAAAAAAAACTGAATGAAAGCAGTTAGTTTGGATGTTCATGTTTTTTTCTGTTTCTAGCCCATAGTGTGTGGGTTATCTTAAGTGAAATCAGGCTAAGATTTTGGTGTACTTCAGTAGTGACTTGAGTGAAGTGTGCATTTGTTCCATTTATCCTTGCACACATGTTTCCATATGTCAGCATAAATGCATAATTGAAATGTGAGTTATCTTAAACACTGTTCTTAAAGACATTGGAAGAATGAAGTTGTGCCTTCACACTAATATTTACTAATTTTTTTTGCAGCTGTAAAACGAGCAATTAATTTAAATTTTGGCCACTGATTTAAAAAGAATAGATCCTCAAAACCAGAATTTTAAATATATTTAGGTACGAAGAATTGCAGACAGCAGCCATATGGGATTTTTAGGACTTCTTGGTGCCTGTCCTAGATTTTATTTCAGCTTTTCTGTACGCGTAGTTTCTTAAATATGTTCCAAAAAAATGGTTCCTTAAAATTGATCAAGTAAAATTATTTAAATACATACTCTCATTTTTGAAAGTAGAAGAAGCCAGTAGAAGATGATGGGTAGTAATGAGGAATGGAAGTCTTGTTTTTTTGCACTGTATGTGTTGACAGACACTGCAAGGTGTGATTTTTATTTTTTTTAAATACGCATACTATTGTTGGATTTTTATTACAGTATTTTTGGAGGTATTCTTACCATACTTATTAAGACAATGAGATTCTTGAACTACTTTGGATGGGAGTTGATTTAGGTCCTGTATTGATGATTTTATGGTGTAATTCTCCTGAATATGAGATTCAATAGTTTGGCTTGTCAGTTTTTGTAGGGATGCATGATCCACGTGAATTGGATGTAGTGAGGGAGCACAGCAGCATTGGACTGTAGAACCCTGTGGGTCTTTATCTGGTTGGGTGCATTTAAGTTCTAGACTAAAATTTTTTTGAACAGTTTTTGCAGGGTTGGGATCTCTGCCGTTGGGAATGGAAGAGGGTAAAAGCAAACCTGGTTGAATAAGTAGAATTTTGCTGTCAGCTGTTTCAAAAGTGAGAATTGGCTTACTAAGTGTGATTACATGATAGACATTAATGAAACTCTGAGGTGTGGAATGCCGTATATAGCGTAGTATTGTTTGGTATGTGACCAAAAAAAAAAAAAAGTCATGAAGGTAAAATAAATCAGATATAGTAGTACACCACTGGGATACTTGTGTTTTCGCTTTTCCAAAGCAGTATATGCAATATGTGGTTCTTGGTGAGATACTCCTTAAAAACCGAATGGATCTTGGGAATGCCCAAATAGGATGGCATGATTTCCTCACCGAAATAACTAAACCACTGTATTCAGGAAAGAAGTCTCTGTTTTCTAGAAATTCGAATAATAGCCTTCTTGGAATAAGAGAACTCCCTGGAGAATGCTACTTCTCCTTGTACATATAAAACCTTTAATATATAAAGCATGTAATTTATTACCTGTTTACCAAAATGATGAGCAGTTATTCCTGTTGTGTGGTGTGTCCCTGTAGTCTGCGATTGCTGAGAAAGCAATTACTCTTATGCGTTTTCATTTCATGGGGTATCAAATATTACATTTTTCTTGGTTTCCAGAGGACTTGCTCTTGTCTAGTAGCTGTGAGACAGAGCATAAGACGAAGATCCATCTTGAAGGAAATATTAAATTTGAGAAGATACATATTGATGAAATACAATTGGTAAAATAGAGTCTTGTAAAAAATCCAATTCTAATTTTTAGAATTTTACAGGTTGTTAAACTGTATCCATCATTCATGTGTGAGACTTGATTGTGTTTTTTTGTCTCTGTGTTGGCAGATCCCATTTTAAGACATTGGGCCCAATTTAATACTATATGCGTGTATTTGTAGGGAGTTGCCTGCAAAGTTTCTGGAAATCTTTGAAAATTTTATGTGCTGATTTTTAAATTATGTTTCAAAAGTGTCATGTGAACGTTATATAACTTTTTGTGTTACTTCAAAAATATTGTAAAGGAATGCATGCACAATTTTATCGAAGAACTTCCATGTTAAAAAGGTAGTCTTCAAACTACCTTAAAAAGAAAGTAGTAAAAACAGTTGCTGCAGACCACAATCATTGTAATACACATACTAGCATAATCCTCACTTAAAAACATGACATAAATGAGTCTGTAAAAATTAGTATGGTAGATGGGAAATTCATTAACAGGAGGGTTGAGGGTTTTTGAGAGTATAAAAGAGATTCTTCGTTGAAATAAAACCAAAAAAAAAAAGTTGTTATTTGCAGTATCTTTAATCAAGGTGGTATGAAATTTCTCGTTAAGGTTAAGATTCACATTATCATAACAAGTGACAGTGTGGGTGAAGAAGGAAAATTAATTACAGAGATGGATCATACTTGCATCTCATTATATCATGGCTATTCACTGCATTCAAAGTCCAAGCAAACCTTTTCTCTGCATCTTAATTATATACAACTTACTTGCAGAAAACACTTTATGAGGAGAATCCCCATATTCAGTGCTTCTACTCCAAAGCACGATAGTTAGCTTTAAAAAAAAAAGTTTTTTTAGTGATTTACAGCATTACTTTATTATTACTTTCTCAGATCCTGTGTCTGACTGAACTACATTTTATAGCTTACTGTAAAAAGAAATCTCCGTTTTCCATTTTCCATACTGGCTGTCTTGATTTAGTGCTCATATAATGGCCTTCTTCAGAGCAAAGCATTTGGAAGACTTTCCTAAGCACTTAATTTTAGGTGTGGAGGTAATGTATTGTTACTGATGAAAGCAATTTTGCCTTTGTAATCTGAGTGAGTCAGATGATTGCAGTGCCCAATTAGGATTTCTGTACTTGTTTTTTTAATGGATGACAGAGGAATGATTGCTTCTTTCTGTTTGCATGCTTATTTACTTCATAATGCTAGTATAGTGGATGCATACAAGACTTAATTTTTAGATTAGGCTTAGTATCAGGTGGTTTAATCCAGTCTTCCTGAATTAACAGTTTTCTTTCAGATTCAGTCCTATGCTTAAGACAAAATGTTGTCTGCTTTCCGCTATGTAATGGATATGTCAGAGACAAAATGAGTCTTAGTAGTGTCTTGGGTCCCAAAAGTATGTGATGTATCCAGGTGAAAAGGCTCTATGGTTTTCAGTTAAATGTTCTAGACACTAGTACTGTCACTTGTGATTCCTGTTAGTAGATTTATTACTGGTTTTGGTCTGAGAAACATTCCCATCTTTAAAAAGGAAGAGAAATACTAATTTCTCAAGATAATTTCATAGGTTTTTGGAAGAGCATTTCCTGCGCTCCCAGCTACTGTAGTTGGCATCAGTGCAGTAATGCTTTTATTTAAATAATGTATCAGAGGAAGAAACATTGTTTACACAAATACTACTTGCCAGTTGAGAAACTACCTCCTTAATACAGCACATCGTGATTTATGATAAAATGGGATAACTAACTACATGTTCTGCAGTGTTCCCTTAATAAGTGATTGGGAACTATCTGTAAGTGGTATTCTGCCATATTTATCTAATGAGTGTAGAATAAAAGTCATGGCGTGGTAACATACTCTGACCAGATGCTGTGCTATATTTGCATGAAATTCCCATTGAGTTTACTGAATGTTCTTTTATTTCTTTAAGTTGCAGTAGTAGAAGGGAATGAAGTAAGTATTCACTGTTCAGTTGATAGTACTTCATTATGCCTCATTCTCTTTTTTTGTTCCTCTCTAAGTTTCAGAAACATTACTAGTAATCCTAAGATGTTTTGTAAAATAGAACATGATTAAATAGCTGTAAAATTTTTTACCCTGTGTTTTATCACTTTTGCAAAGCTCATTGAATTTACCTTTTGGTTTGGTTGTTGTTTACTGAATGTTTACTCCTCATTAAAACTACCTTTTTTGAGCATGGTTATATATTTATTTTGTAAAACTTATTTATCCATATATTGATTAAAATTTTCACCCTGCATGTGAGATTAGTAGAAGGTAATTTAAAAGATGGGTAAGAGATGTTTTTTACAAATTGAACACAGTATAAAAGTGCCCCTGCTTATTTGAGACTTGGAAGACTCATAAATTTACTATTTTGAACTCTGTTTCATGAAGAAAGATTTCTTACATTCTCAGGAGTCTTACATGTGTTGTAGGAGTAGTTGTGATTTCCTGTAATTATACTGTGTTTTTATACTTTCATGCTTATAAGCTTTTCTGCATTTCCTTAAAAGTGAGACGACTGGAATTGGAAATTCCATCTGATGTTGGGAAGGTTTTAAAATCAAACAAATGCCACAACGATAGTGCAACATTCTCCAATGAAGCAGCTTGAACGATCAAAACTTCATGCATCTGAAAATTGAACATGCAAGGTGGAAAGATGCATCTGTTCTGCTGTTGATGCCCTTTAACCACAGGGCTGACATAAAATGTTTTTTTTTTTCAAAAGATCCTGACACATCTGAAGCTAAAGCTGTAATTTTTCCTTTAACAGTAGCTTGTCAGATTCTTTGACTCAAAACTTTCAGTGGAATCTAACATGAGAGAACATATTGAGACAGGACTCCAACCACTCTAAACAAAAAAATCATATAGCTGCCTTTCAGTTTGAACAGGTAAATTGTGATTGTCAGTCCAGTTGTATTTTACTGTCAGAAATATGATTTTTGGGAGGAGGTATTTTTGTACTATGTGGATTCTTATGGGGAGTAAGAGGAGAAACTACTGAAGAAGAAGGGGAGATACTCTAAATTGCAACCTCCGTTTTCTGCCATGGCATGTCTTTTGATTTTGTTGTGTTTTTTCTGCAAGCTTCTAGGAACAGGTGAATAGTTCTACAGAAGCGTGAACGCAATACAAAAGGAAAAATAATCCTTTGGTTTAGAAATTTTAGTGAAAAAAGTGTTTGATTAAAAACGTGTAATTGTACTGTCATTACTTATAAGGCATCCTTTTTTTTGGATACAAGTACTTGCATCTTGCATGTAACTTTGGTCCCTAATGTGATAAAAGGCAGTTCTTAACCTTTTTTTCTGTCTTTGTTCACTTGATAAGCTGAAAGTTTGTTTCTTATATATGAATTTTAAACTTCAGGATCTTGTATCTGTGCAAAAGGATGCATTGCTATCATCTATGGTCATGCTGTGGTTTGAGGTCATGCCATGACCTAGGTGTTGCAAAGAGAATGAGTGCTTTAGATAGCTGCTGAGGTGGGCTTTTTTGCAAACTTCATTTACTTGCATCACTTTAAATGGATTTGCATGTAGTACTACCTGATGTGTGATTTTCAAACTTTTCTGATCAGATTTAGGGGAAGAACTACTTTCCTAATTATAAGTGGCTGATTACTCTTCAAACGTAAGTTGTTGTATTGTAGTGTGTCATTTTATTTTCCTTGTTCCCCTTCCCTTCTCCTTTTTTCCTTTTTGTTCTGTGACCATGAGTATTTCCAAGAAAAAATACTTTTGTTTGTGATCTCCTTATCCCTTTACTTTCACCTTTTTAGAATAAACCCAGGGAAGATCTGGGGATTCCCAGCAAGTGTGTTCTGCCTGGAAGGAGCCATGAAACTGTGGCTTGAAACTGCAGTAAATATTGATTGGATCCCTGAGCAGAGCCTTGCTCAAGCTCACTCTGAAGACTTGAAAGGCGCCTATTGTTCCTTCTTAGTCAGTACTCCATAGCCAAGGCTAAAGTATGCAAGTGTTAGGAGAAGAAAGGCAGTGGGGGAAATTAAACAGTGAACACAGCTGAAGGCGTAACTGCTCAATGCTGAGGGAAGGGAAGCTTCCAGCAGAAAAGGGGCAAAGACTTTATGCGGCTTGCATAAAGCTTTGCAGAGGTGGAGCATCCAAAACCGTCCTCTTTCTTGTGAGGTGCTAGATGAACATAGCTTTAGTGTCATTTAGGTGGGATGTGGAGAAGAGGTACAAACTTTTTCCTTTAAGGGATGGTTCCACCCAAAAACTCTGTAATCATGTGTGAACAACTAAGCAATAAGGGTGGATTATTGGGCAGCTCTTGCAGCCTCACAGTTTGAGGCTCTAATCAATGCAGTGATGGATGAAATATTTGGGAGAGTTTAACCACTACTGTTCTATTCCACATAGCCGTTGCTTGGCTTTACAGAAGAAAGGCAAAATGCAGAGGATGTAGTTTCATTAGGCTACCACTTCTTATTAATTTATTTGGAAACACAGCTTGGCAATAAACACAGGCTGCAGATTGTTGTGCTTTCCTTGGCCAGTCCATCCTTATTGGAGAAGCTTCTGCCAGCCAGTGCCAGGTGGGCAATGGACCCTTTCTTTAAGATGCAGTGGGGCGCTGTCTGATCTCTTTGTACTTTCCTGTCCCCTTTCTGTTTTCCTTAGAAGCATTTTTTCCTAAAATACTTTAAAATTCTTGTTTGCCAGGATATTTCACCTCATTATTGGATGAGTACTTATGTTGAGTATGTGGGTAGTACAGCCTACTACATTACATTAACCTGAACTGAATCTCTATGCATATAGATCCCTGACTTGCTGTGATGAAAGTGGAATTCATCTCACCAGGCTTCCCAGCTCCCTCCCTCCCTTCCTGCCCAAGAAGAGCCTTCAAAGAAAAAATAGGATTAGCATTGTACCTGCTGCCAGTCTTAAAAAAATCTTTCCCTGCTGCTTAATTTTTGCTTCTGGATCAGTACTCCTTAAATATGATGAAAGAGATGTCTCACACATTTCACAATGGTCACCTGCCCTCCTCTGTTTCTATTTTGTCTCAGTTATGTTCTCCGTTCCATCTTGTCTTTCAGTCTAGATGATGTAAGGAAACTTCAAAGGACCCATGACCTCCTTTTATTCCAGCTTGCAAGACAAAGCCTTGCCCTCTGCGTTTCAGACTACGGAAATGACAGTGTCTATCTCATTATTGTAAAGCATATTGGGATATTTTGAATATGAAAGGATCTGTGTAAAAGCAAATTCTGTTTACTTCACCTCAGATGGGAATAGGATTGTCTTGTTACTGCATTAGTCCTTTATCTAAGAAGAAGTGCTTGACAGTGTGCTAATAACAAAGAGTCTGCACTGTGTTTTACTTGCATCCTCTAGCAGCACTGTAACAGGAAGAAGCACAGTCTCGATGGGTGGGGTAGAAGAAGTTGAGACAAGGATCAGAATTACCTAAAATACAAAAATACTATTGATGAGAAACTTGAAGTTCAGTGCTTTAAAGCTAGCAAAAGCATATTTTTTCAAGTTGATAGAGAGTAGTATTATTTCAAAGTGAGAAGACTTTTGATCAGTAGATGACACATAATTGTAAACTGCTGTGGAACAATGTTACTGAAATTTTAGTTTACCAGAGTTTTTTTGGAGATTTGCTTATGTGGTGTCTAGAATGCTTGAAGGTATAAAACCTGTCTGCTTGAAGTATTGTATCATCACCCCACCATAAATATTTTTCTGCTTTTTCCCCCTATTAAGAAGCAATACCCTATATAAATATTATATACTGATAGTCATATTTTGTCCAAGGTCCTTTATCTGTTTCAAAGGTAGAAATACATGGTTGAAGGCATCTGTAGTTATATGTAAAAGAGGAAGGTTTGTGATTCTTTCTTTCTGCAGTAAATCTGTGTTCTTTTGAACCATTATTTTAAACACTTAACAAATTTACATCTTCTTTTTCAGTTTTAACCATTTCTTAGGTTTTGTTCTGCCTTGAATTTTAAAGCAACAGCTGGAAAATAGATTTTATTGAAAAACACTGCGTCACAAACACCAACTTGAGAAAGTTAAACATCATTAAAAAGAATTTTTGTGTATGCCTCAAGTGACTTCCAATGCAGCCCATACAAGGAAACAAGTAAGGCCCTTCTCTGGGCCGCTTTTCTTTCCTTTTGTGTTTTCTTAAAATACTGTTCCCACCTGGGTTTAAGCCTCCCTTCCTCAACTACCACAGCAGTTTTATACTATGATTGAGAATTTACAGACAAGAAAATTCGGAGTTGCTTCTTCTTCAGCAATCAGTACAATTCTCTGTTCCATAAGCTGTAAGATCTTTATTTTAACCTTAAAGCATGTGTGTATAACAGAGCGTAAAATACCTGCATTTTGTAATTTTTTTTGTTAAACTTGGAAAACTACATATGGTTTCTTTGTACTTGCTAAATTTACTTATTCTCAGTGATGTTAATTTGTGCATTGTCTGGCATTTACTAAAATAGAATGACCAATCAAATGTTCTCATGTGATGTTTTTTCAGTCTTGTGCTAAAAAGAAAAAATGGTGTTCCCTCACTACTCTAGCTGAAATTTCAACTGTAGCCATGACTTTCCTAGAAAGCTTACAAGTCTTATTTTTTTTGTCTCTGCAATGCTGTATTTGCCTCACAACTCCATAATGCAATTTTATTTTTTACACTACACTTCTAACCAGCTGTTTTCCCATCCTAACAGAAGTCAGTTTAAAAACCAGATAGTCATTGGTGCTTACTATTGCACACTGAGTTGCATTTGTTTTCTTCATAATTTTTTGATTCTATTATTCTGTAAACATTTATCTGAATTTCAAATAAGTAGAATAACAGTACTGTATTAATGTAAAATACTCTCTTTCATATACCAGTCATGCCCACTGTTTCTCTTAGAAGTCCTACATTTACTTTAACTATTTTGTAACAGCACAATTTTATAAAGGACGTATGTTACTACAAAAACGAATGGATTTATTGCAGTCTTTTTATTTAATTATTTAAAAATCTGATTCTGTGAGGATTTTCTTAAAAGAATCTCAGTTAAAATGCTGTGAGGGCTGGGAGGAGTGCTGTTTCTCCAAAAATCTTCTCAAGAGTATTTTATTTTGCAGTAGGAGTTTGCAAAGAGCAGAAATGTGTACAAAGACCTGTTAAAAGTGTCTCCCTCTCCACGAGGACTGAAGCAATGGATGAGTTACATTGCCTTCTGCTCTGCTAATAGTTCACATCTTTCACAGAGAAAAAGATCTTTGTTGAGAACAAAGGAAGAAATCCTCTCATAATCTGTACAGGTTCCGATTTGCAGTTCACCTTCACTGTAAGCAGCTTCCTGTTTTTTTTTGGTGTAGCTTGTTTCCTATGGCAGTTTGGCCTTTCAATGAATTCATTGAAATCACAAAAATTGGTAAATTGCGGTTCTCCTAGGGCACAGGGTTTGTGCCCAGCCAGTTCCTTGCTTTGGTTAGATGAGTCAGTGATGTACAAGACCTCTTAACTGAACACAGTTACTGTCTCTTTGCCTCTGTGTTACAGCTTCAGAAAGGAGTTGAATTTTATGTTTTTCTATATTTGTTAACCAGATTCTGCATTGACTTCTTAATTTGTGACTAATGAGAAAGGTTGATGTTTAGAGCAACTAAGCCTAACTTAGTTTGATTAGTCAGAAACAGTGGTACTATAAGTGAGCAACAGATTTTATTTCTTGACAGTCCACTACTGAGTTTCATTGCTATATTTCAGGACACAAATTCTGGACAACTTACATGTGTATAATCTTACTGTAATGCAGTTCACTTTTTCTTGGGAAGGGTTATTGGAATTGCTCCTTTGCCCACACTGATGATCTGGATATATATACAGAATGTATATTTCATATTTCTGATAATGAAATCAATTAAATAAAAGCAGTTATTGCCAAGCTCATATGTATAAGTAATTTTCCTTTTCTTTTTCCTTATTCTTCAGATTTTTCTGTATCCCCTACTACTCTGTTTCTCATTTAATATAACAGTTTCAATATAATTTGGATTTTACAACCAGAAAAATTTAGGATGCATCAATGAAGGTTCTTTTTGAAGCATTAAAATTTGCTTCTCTAGAGTCCACAACAAGCATGGGTGTTTTCTTTTGCATAATTACTTAACCTTTTGTGAAGTATTAGAACGGTTGTACCAAAAGGGCATAATAAAGTATGAACCTAACAGGGTCCTGAAGGTCTCCGTTGTAATTTATAATCTCTTACCTGAACTAAAAGTTCAAAAGAACCTAGTTCTATGTAATTTTTGTAAACAGAACATGAAAGTGGTTGTTTTATCTCTGTGCATGTTAGGTACAAGTCTAAATCATACTTAAAAAGCAAGTGCTAGAGAGGATACTTGCTGGTTTGACACAAGGATTCTCTCTAAAAGCTGCAGTTACTCTGTCTTATGGAATATCAAAATTGGCACGTTTTTCAATGATCTCTATGATTTTCCGCAGATAAGATCCATTATATCCTGTCTATCACTCTGCCTTAATGGAGAACAAAAAAAGTGATATGGACTCATATATGTATACACTTATGCATGATATTTAGTCTAATTGGTCTCATTTAAAAAAAAAGTCATGAAATTCTGGTCCAGTATCTGTTTAAATAGTTTGAACACGTAATTTAAGTGCCTGTCTGATCAGGCACCTCTCTAAAGTATGGTAACATTGCAGTGTTTTAAAACATGGAATTCTGAAGGGTTGGTTTTAAATGTATTGGTTAAGATATTTTGATTCTTGTGCATAAAATAGTTTAAGGAAACTTAAAATTTATAATGGGCTCTGTAATGAATAATCAGGAAACAACCTGATCTTTTACTTGAGCAGTCAACCTCCGACATTCTTGGAAAAAATACTTATTTTCAGAAATGAATTTTGCAAATATAATGCCTCAAAATGCAAAATTTATAAATTTCTGCAGATGTTTACAGATGTGTCATTTTATCCTTAGGGCTTTAGATTATGAATTACATTAATTCATATGGTTTCAACTTTATTAATGCAGAATTTAAAAATTCTACTAGAATATTTTTAAAACCATATTTAAGTTATAGCAATTTTGAAGATAGGTAAATTGCACATTCACTTTCAGTTTTGAGTTTATTTTCATATTAAAATGTAACAATTGGCTAGCTCATATTCTTTATTTCCCACAGCCTTTGTATTTGACATAGGTGTTCAAGAATGCCTTTTGAACAGCTTGTCTAAATAATTGCTGAAATGAAAGAAAGCTGTCACTTACTTGGTGAATTGTAAAACATATACGCAAAAATCCCTGCTCTTTGGAAGGGTTAAAGCTTTTCCTGAAGGTTAATAGAAAATAAAGAAGTGTAGCAATGTGGTGTTTGTTTGAAGAATTTGAGCCAAGGTGTCTATTTATCTCTAATGGAGGATGACAGTGAAGGATTTAAGAAGTCACCCCACTTATTGTCTGAAACACAAAAACCTTCCGCCTGCATCTTTCAACTTGCTTCACCACTTCTGAAGGAGCAATGGGCAAACTGCTGAATTTTTATTAATCAGCTTAACCTAATGAGATGAAAAGACCTTTTCAGAATTACTGAGGGAGAGATACACACATACGAGAAAACCATTTTTGAATGCTTTCACATGTAGGCATTTTCTCCAAACCAGCTGGTAAAAGGCAGAGACCACGTTCTGCTTCTGGCTCCCTTACCTGCTGCCCTGCCTTCCTTCTTTTTCCTACCTCATTTTAGATCTTCTGTAAGCATACGTTCATGATGTGTTCCCCTCACACCCTGCCAGGAGCAAGTGAAAGGAAGATATAATGTAGGTTTGGATGGAGATACCTTTGGGAACTGAGGCAAGAAAGCCTAAGCTGATAAGATGTCTCTTCTGATGGGGGCCCTATTTGGATAGCTTGCCTCTTGTAAATTCTTCTTTTCCATTCCCTCCCTCCCCTCCCTCTTTCCCTCCCCCCAGCTCCCTCTCCTTTTCTCTCTTGTCAAGCCCACTTCATAAATGGCAGCAGCTGGAGATCTTTTTAGTGGCATTCAGGGATTACTGCCCTTCAGGATTTTAATAAGCCCCACTGCCTGAAATGCCTGTGAGGGTGCTCTCTGAGACAATTAACATTCAGGGCTGGGATTGAGGGCTCTTCATGGCCCAGATGGCCAAGGGGCTGTGTATGCGCAGATAGCCTTCCCCGAACAACAGATCAGTGGAGCAAAGAGAGCATGTGGGCCTTTTTCTTCCCCTTTTTTTTTCCTTTTCTTCCTCCTCCCGCCCCCCCCCTTTCTTTTTTGGCTAAGTTGAGAGGTGGGGAGAAGGAGAAAAGGAAGTGAATAAGGAGGTTCTATCACTTTGCAGCTAATCAAAGCTAAGTTTGCTCATCCTCTTATACATAACTGGATTTAAACTGTGACCTCTTAAGAACTGCAATTTGAGGTTACATATCCCTATTCACTGTAAGGCAGCTGCTCTCTGTAATTTAAAAATACAATACCCCTGATTATGAGGATATTTCTTAGCTGCCCTCATAGGAAGAAATAACCTGGAGAGGACTAGAACAAGATCTTTTCTTATTTGGGTACAGGGAGCAGAGGACAAAAGTTGCAGGCAAAACTAGTTGGTAGATGCGGATGTGTGGGAATGAAAAATACAGCTGGTTAACAGAAGGGAAATATTTAGCTGAAAAGAATTGGTCATTTGGGTTTGCTTTTGCCTGCAGTATGGTCTGGCTTCTAGATGAAGGACAGAAATTAATGGGTGGATTTCTGAAAAAACTGTTTTCTTGGATAAAGTTTTTAGCCACTGAAATAAGGGAAGGACATGCCTTAGGAGAGAAAGGCTGAAATTGTTTTTTTGCAAGAAGAGCCCCTTAGTGATTTAAGAACTTGCAAAGCTAATTTCAGTACAGCCAGAGCTTTTGGGTCTTGCAGTCCTGTGCAAAAAGTGGAAAATGTGGCTTATTTGGGGAACAGCTGTTCCCCGTCTGGATGGACAGACATTAATTTTTTAATCTTTGGACCCCCTGATGTCAGAAAGACCAATTTGTGCCTCTTCACATTAAGATTATTATTTGTGATACAGAGCTCAATTGCTGCCCAGTTGCTTTTGACTCAATGAATACTTCATTCATTTAGATAAGATTTAATAAGAAAATAAAATTTAATAAGAAAATAAAAGCATGCAATAAAAGAGAGAAATTGCCTTAAATGAAAAGCATATAGCTGGACTGTCTTGTGGCTGAATAGTTTGGATGAATGTGACTAATTCTGTAGTTATTGATCTTGAGGATTCTTCTCCCATATCCCAGCAACCTGTAGCAAGTTAATTTGTGGAATGGCTGAAACTGCAAATCAAACTTTAAAAACACTATTTGACTGGTCTCTCAGAAAAAATAATAGATATGAACTGGCAGTAAAATTTTGCTGATAATGTATATACAAACAACTCTGCTTCATTAATTGTTGATTTCAAAGAGTTACATGAAATTAAAGCAGAATGATAATTTCTTGCTTTAGAAAATGTAGCTATGGCTAGGGCACACAGTCAGGTCCTCCTGTTTTGTTTTAACACTTCTGAACTCTTCCTTCTTCCTCTGACTATTCAAGACTTCTCAGGTAGATTAGTTGTGTTGAGGGATATCTCTGCAGTTGAGAAGTAATTTGTAATAGAAATAGTAATGCAGGTTGACATTTCAGCTCATTGAAATAATTGGGATAATCATGGAAGTGGATAAGGTGAGTAAAATTTGTGCAGTTTTAAGAAATAGCTTTTTACATAGTGTCTTTTCAGTCCTCAAGTTCAATTTGCATGAGAGACAGCATTATAAATTAGAAGGATTTGTTTAACATGGACACTTGATTCTTAGGTTCAGCTTGCATTGATAAGACTGGACAATCTCAGCCGAAGATTTCTTGTGTACGTATATAAAAAGTACTTCAAGGAGTTTGGTGTATAAATTCTGACGCTTCTGTGAGACCCAGTAGATGTACTGCTCCATTTCAGCTATGGTTGTGGGATATGTAGTTTCATGCTGGAACATCTAGGCACTTATTTTGATCATAAATACATGTGCAATGATACAGATAGTATAAATTATACTCTTCAAGGACATCAGTGTGATTCACCGGTTGCCATAATATTGGGTGGATAGAAGACTGGACTAAGAATGTCATGCTGAATCAGGCTAAAACTATTTAGATTAATCAGGCTGAAACTATATGCAAAACTATTTACAATAATGGTACAATTACTGTGTTTCTGTATGTAAATGTAATGTTATAGTTGCATAATGGACTTCTAGTTTAATTATCGTTTTGGATAAATTCAAAATTTTGGAGATTTTTAGAATATTTCAGGTTTCTGAAATGTGTGATTTATGTCAGGAATGGTGTATTTTCAGGGGGATGTTTGATCTCTCTTAAGTGCCATATGCATCTCTTCACCTTTGAGCATTGCTGCAACATCCAGATATTGGTCAAAATATTTAAGCTCCTGTGTGAGATTGCCTGTATAAGATATATGGTCGTGTTCTTCATATCATGCTCAGCATCTATGATATTCAACATCTGGGTTACTTCTCAACCTTCAAGGTTTCGCCAGATTTTTTTTTTGGGTTGTTTTTGGGGGGGGGGGGGGGGGGGGGGGGGGGGGGGGGGGGGGGGGGGGGGGGGGGGGGGGGGGGGGGGGGGGGGGG
>JBBMKD010000115.1:15323366-15522994 GCA_037834095.1 Argya squamiceps
TCAACCTTCAAGGTTTTGCTAGATTTTTTTTTTAAGTCACTTTCCCCTCCCCCCCCCCCCCCCCCCGATTCCAATATAAGTCTAATTTTTAATGCCGTTAAGAAGTTAATTTCTCATCTGCTGTCTTCTATTAGGATTCTTAGTTAATAGCAAAGCCTGCTAGAGATACATTCCCAGATAGGACCTGAAAAACAGATACCTTAGAAGAAGGCTTATTTGTAACATATAAAAAGCACATACACTGGAATACTTCTGCTCTCTTTTCTCTGTCTTCCAGCATGATGTGTCTGATTTTAGCCTTTTCACATTTTCTTTATTTTAGTGTCAGCAGACAATGCATGTGCAGTAATTTACCTGACAGTGTCTACTGCTGCCAGGTGTGATGGAGTCACAGAACAGCATTATAGTGCTTTTCTAAATGGCATGAGCATTTTGCTAATGGCTCCTACACTTTGAATGGGTTCTCTTCAGTTTTTGTTTTAAAAAACATGTAACCCTTAATTAGAATTTTTGCGTTTTTCTAGTTAATAATATATACTGTGAAGTAATTCATGGATCCTGGTATTATAAAGGCAGGTGTATAAAGAAAATTGTTTTCTTTTCATTTGTGAACATTTACTGTCTTTCTGTGTGTTTTGTGTTCCTGAATAGCTGCAGAAATAATAGTGAAAATACTTCTAATTATCTTGGATTAGCTGTGTAAAATAAAAGCAGCAAAAAATTGGTTGACAGGATATTCCCATAATTTGTAGGTACTATTTATATACTTAACCAGGGATTTTGAATTTCCTCCTAGTGGAAGCAATAGTTTAACATTCAAATATAAATTATCTTATTAGCACATATTTCCTTCAACTGTTGTTTGATTAACTACAGGATCACATTCTATAAGCAATAAAATACTAAATAATTTCACTTCAGAACTTCTAAAATTTTGGACTTCTGTCTCATATCTTTAATGAAGTTTGTGTTTTTAGGTTTCTGTTAAGGGTGAAGGGTGTTGTGTTCTAAATATCTCTGTAAACGTATCCAGACCATGCTGTTCAAAGTGCTGTCCTGCAACACAATCTGATATACTGTAAATGGACAATATTTTTTTTAGATGTCACTAGGAAATGAGATGATAGTGTTAGTTGCAGTATGTGGAAACATTAAAGCATTCCTAAAAATAGAGTGAAATCAGCAGTTAATAGGAATATTTTTTAAAGCATTCTATAGATATTGTTTCCCATTTGTTTTTGGTGTAGATTTATTAAATTAGCATTTTTTTTTCCATTTTCTCATGTAATAAATGAGGAAAGTTGGTTTTAATGCCACATAAAAAGGTAGAGGGGAAAATGTTTCAAAGCATTACTCCAAGTAAAATATGCTGGTAACAAGTTGGGTCCTTGATATTGGGTCTGGTTTTACACATCAGTGAACAAAATGGACTTAATTGATGTTTATTCACTCCAAGTGTCTCAAACAGTAAACAGGAATAAAATTGTTCAGAAGTGTCTGCACGTCATTTCCTCACAACTTGCCATGACTCCCTGGTGCTTCTGGTTTTGTTGGATTATTAGTCTGTGAAGGAAGAGATAAAGCATTTCCTTGTATTGAATTTGAGCACGCTCTGTGCTTTGGGCAGAATGAAATATTAAAGGCTGTTTGTGATCTCACAGATGAGTAGGGCAGGCAAACTTTTGCCTGCAGACACAAGTGGGAAAAAGTGAGGTAGAGGTATCTCACTTAGTTGACTGAGTTAGAAGTATCTAAACATTCCTGAATTTAGGGGATTTGTTCATGGCTGTATTTTCCTCCCTCATACAGGGACTCTCCACCCACATGGTTTTGAATGGCTGCTTTAATTATTTTTCTAAATGTCTCTGGACCAAATGTCCTTGTTAATCCTTCTGTTGACTGTGGTTTGATAAACACAGTAAACATCACTAATTGTAATGAACTCTCCCAGTCTAACATTCCTGAAACAGTGGAACCTGCAAGACATGCTCCTGCAAATGACAGGGTGTGGATGTACTGCTCTCGTTTTCATCAATAGAAAAGATTAATTACAGTTGGGAAGGACATTGATAAATGATAGAGCCTACTTGGGAAAGTAAAATACTTTGGGGTGCTGGGGTTAAAGTACAAGGGGTTGAGGGTGTCATGAATCTTTATTTCTCTTTTTTTGTAAATACATAAAAGTTACATAATAATATACTGTCATTATATATGTAGTGAGGTGGCCAGAGAAGGATTTCTAAAGTGTTGAGCAATGTTTTTAATACTGTAATACGACACAACTAGTAATTGTCTAATAAAGGGATGTTGTCCATGGCAATCCTTCTTTATTAAAATTATCTCAGCTCACTGCTGAGACCTTCCATCCCATGGATGGCTGGTTTTACAAGTTCGGCCTTATCTGTCAGCCTGCCTGTGTGGAACCAAACTGAAATGTATCTATATTACTTAATGAGAAACTTTGTTTTAAGTGTAGAGAAGTCTCCCACTATGAGGCTGTCAGCTACCTAAGCCCTAAAATCCATGATAATTACCGTTTCTGTAAAATGCCCCTCATTATGGCACATAAAATGCCTGGCTGCAAAAGAACTGCTCTGTGAAGATTGTGTGCTGCAAACCAGTCAGCATAAAATAAAACTCCTGGGTAAACAGTAAATAAATGGACATTATACTTGATACCATTTGCACATTTTTTGATGAAGGAGGTTTTCAAGTTGTCTGGCAGTGAGACAACAACAATTTCATGCATATCGTATTCACCACAGAGGAGCTTAGCGGTTCTTCTGCAGACCAGGGAGCCTTTCCTGTCTGTGACAAATGAATGTGCTGGCTCCTAGAGAAGGTGGTGCACAAGGAGTTAAACAGAGTTATTTGCCATCGATCAATACTGGAAAAAATATGCAGTAAGAACCTAGTAACCTTCCAAAGAACTTCCTTTGAAATATTCATACAACAATAAAGGTGCAAATCCACCTCTTTATTTGAAAGGAACTCAGCAAAGATGCATCCAATAGGAGGAAATATGAAAACACTTTTCCTCAATTACCAGTTGTTAGCTCAAAGCAAGTAATGAAATTGTTTCAGAAAATAGCTGCATGATTATTTATTGACTTTGGCCACATTGATTTGCTAAATCATATGGATGCTATTAAAGTTTGCTGTTTTAAGCAACAACACCCTCTGCCCCCCTTCACCCCTTTCTTTCAATTGTCATGGTCAAATCCCAACACAGCTTTCAAACCACAGTTTGAGAGAGCATGCATTTGAGTTATACATGTAATAGGGTCATATTTCTTAATTTTATCCCCTTGGCTATCCCTACCCCTTGCATTTTGGAGCTTTTCTGTGTAGCGTGGTCTGCAACTCAGATACAAAACTATGAACAGTGCTATTAGATGTGTGCTGTTACTTCAGAACTCATTTAACTGGAGTGTGAACTGTGTTTTTCAAGCTGAAATATTCCATGAATCCTACATTACAGTGTCAAATTGTACTAGTCGTTTTTCAAAGAAAAAAAAGTAATTGAAAACTATGTCTCTCAACTGCAGAGTTTTTTTTAACAGTTCCCTGGTTATTTTAAAATAGCTTATGTTAGAGCTGTCCTGTATCTTATTACTCTGAAGGCTGGTGACAGAAACGCTGAATCATGCAAAGGATATTATAGAAAACTTGGAATATGTTTAAATCCAGATATTGCAAACTTGTTCCTTAGCCATTTTTATCTGAGGAGGTCCCTTTCTTGACCTTTACTTACACATTTTGAAGAAGGTATTGGCTGCTCTGAGATCACTCTGAGATGCATTCTAGGAGCAAAATGAAACTCACAGGAACAGAATTTTTAAAATTTGGTGTCAGTTGTCCAAGTGGCACTACCAGTGCACTGAATTGCTTAGAAGAGGAAATTAACTTTGTATAGTTTATAGTGGAAACTGTTGTGTAAAAAGGGAGGTTTCTCTCTTCGGTAGCCTAAAGCTGTTTGATAACAGCCTCTTAAATCATTAACATTGCATTCTCCATCTCAAACCCCATTTTTTGGCTTTTCCTGTGAACGGGTTAGATTGGCAAACTACAGAGTTTGCCAATTTCTCTGACTGTAGTCTTTGAAACTTGCATCTTCTCATATGTATGCGCTTTTCTTTCTAACTAAAAACCTCTGGTTTATAGCTCTATTGTTAGACCAACAGCAGCACTGCAAATGGCCCTCCCCATCGTGTGAATCAGGGAATTGTCAGTATGTTACAAGTCTGAGCCTTCCCTATGAATGCATTGCATCCACCAGCCACATATCACTTCTAAAAGAAACATGGCACGCAGGTGTTTAAATTATTTACACTCATAATCGGCCTTTATGTTTCATTGCTGAGCCAAGGCTCTGTTATTCTAGTGCATAATTGATGGTGCTCAGTAGTGGAAAAGTTAGAAAAGCAGAAGTAATGTGATGCGAAAGTTGAGTGAGGCAGCTCCAGCTGGCTCAGCTGCCTGTCCCGAGCTGCCCGTGCGGCCACCTGGAGAAGGCAGGGACCAGGCTTGGAGCAGGCATCACATCAGGAGCTTGATCTGGCATTTGAGGGGGAAAGGATTTCTTCAGTCACGCCATGTGACCTGCAAGGGCTCCATGCTTTTGTAGTTTGTCACAAATCACGTCTGCATCTCTTCCGGAGGAATTACAGTTCTGTATGCCCCAAAAGGAGGAGTTTACTGTGAATCTTGTCTGATTTTGGATGCTGCAAGGGCAGGTATCAGTGGATGGCGAAAGGGCTGTATTGCCCTAGTCGTTCTGGTTCAGATTAGAACTAGTTTATTGTAGAACAGACAGTTCCACAGTCAGGTATATTTTATAAAGGCTGCAGATCTCTGGAAATTCCGACCATTTAAGCATACACAGGAATCTCTCACAGACAAAAATGATCCAAAGACTGACCTATTTTGCAATGACTTCAGTAGTATGAAAACCATGATGGATGCCAGTACATTACAGGATATACCCAATTATTTGAAAAAATCAATTACATCATATCCAAAGACTTCAGCTAATTTATAAAGCAACTTATATGTCTTCTTTTTTTTGATAAATATTGAAATACTTTTTAAAGAAAGTATGTGATTTACAAATATGAGCTCATTTTAGAGGTTCTTTTCCGCCCTTCCCTCCCTTAGTTGAGCTTTTCCAATATTAAGTCAGTAGTTTTATTTTTCTGATCCTCCAGCATGGTACATGTATGTAGTGTATGATAATGCACCGTGATGTGACAGAGGAAGAATGATTATAAAAAATAACCTGCATATTAAACAATAATGATTGCTGGTCTGGGCTTTGGTCTGTATCTAATAACATCTGTAAAAGTTCAGATTATTTTGGAAGAGCATCAGTTCTGATGCAAATTTATTTAGATGAATGTTTTAATCACCAAACCCTTCAGCATTTCTTGGTCATTATCCTTAGGATTTAAGAAAGGAGCAAGATGGTTGTAGTAAAAAGTTAGCTGCTTTGTTAGTTGCAAGTTGATTTGGTTTATATTATTAATCTCTAGGTACACTGATTTATGTATATCTGTTTTGGGGGTTTTTTTGTAACGCTATTTGTCTTTGAGACAAGTAGTGCTTAGCCATGTGGTGTAGTTAGTAGACCTCTTGTGTAACTGGCAATGAATAGTGCTAATGAGCAGGACTTTCCCTCTTGTGAAAACAAGGGCTGCAGCCTGTGTAAACACTGCTGGTGTAGCTGAAATGGACATATTGTGACAAGGGATACATGGCTGAAATAATGACACTTTTGTGCACCTTGCTTGTATTTTGACAGAAATAACATTTCTAATAGTTGGAGCCCCTGACATAAACACAGTATTTAGATGCACAAGAATGGATTGTGTATTTTTATACTAAGTAGAGTTTTACACTTTCTTGTGTGTGTGCTGTAAATGACCACTATTTAACCTTGGCGTGTATTACCTTGATACACAGGGGTAGTGCTAATGTTGGTACATTAATGTAATGTTGTCACTCTGTGTCAGTTCTTCAGGTGATGAGTTGTCTAATAATTGACATTATTTCTAAGTAGAGAAAATAAATGTTTCATCCCCACTTGCTGTTAATAATTGTGCAGAGATCCCAAATGTTTTTATCACTAAGCTTTAACAACCTTGTCTCGTTAAAATTTTTTATATTAATTCTGCCGGAAAAGCCCAAACAAACAAACAAACAAACATCAAGAAACAGGGAAAAAAAAAAGAAGGAAATGTTGTAAGGATTGTTTTGATAATAAAAATAACAAAAAATGTACAAAATTATGTTTCATATAGGAAACACTGCCTTGTAACATTTAATGAAGCAACACAAATCCTTGCAGCTTCTCTGATGGTGGTGCTATAAAATACCCTATTATGCTTTAATGAAGGGAACCTGTGTCCTGTTGAAAATAATGACTACAGCAAAGTCTTGTTCCATAACATTAGGGAAGCAAAAGCAGAGCAAAAAATAATTAGACACTGAGGAAGAAAACTTGTCAAACAATGTTTTTATTTGGCACTGTTTTGAACAAGAGCAGTAAAGATACAATAGTGAGATGTACATTTTTTCAGTTAGGAAATATTTTGAAGAATTTTATTTCATTGAAGTTATCTTCCCACTGGCAATTATTTTTGTGACCCAGAATAAAATTAGTTCTTTCAGATCATTACATACCATTTATATATTTCTCTTTCTGTATAGATAAATTATTAAGTGTTTGTACAAAACACTTTTTAAATATTCTTTCTATACCGCAAATATATAAATATTAGTCTCTAACTCAAGACTCCAACCTACCTTTGGCTTTGAAAATGAATGTGGAAGAAGAGACTTTGTGGAAGAAAAGACTCTATGTATGATCGAGATCTGTTTTTCCTTGGCTTCCATTCTTTAATATTTATTCAAAATATCTTCCTGTGTTTTGGTCCTCTAGTTAAGGATTTAGTCAAGGATTTAGCAGTGGCAGAAATTCATACCCCAGATGAAGAAATGTAATGGCAATGGTGACAAACTCAGTATTAAAGGCTTCGTCAGGAATGTTCTCGTGTGCCCGCACTTTAAAATCCAGATTTTAAAATCCAGTCTGTTTTGTTAACTCATAGTGCAGTTACTTTTACCAGTTAGTGAGTCAGCAAGTGTAAGAAGTTTCAGTTTGATAAGCTGGGTATTCAGGTAAAAGTTTTTAAAATGTGATATATCAATCTGTGAACTGTCTTCAGATATATGCTACTGTTATGCGTGGGTTTCTTAATGTATTGTTTATGTCCTAGGATTACAGTGCTTCATTATTATTAGAGTGTTAAAGTTTATTGTCTTGTTTTTGAGGTACTTATTTTATTTCTAAGAAGCTTTTTGTACCATATCTGTATATTATTTTAAAAATAAATTTGTACATATCTAATGTATATTTTTAAGATAGCTATATATTTAGTAGCAATAAATATGTATGGATGGGAAATTAAAGAGTCTCCTTTCTGATTCTCCAGAAGAGAAATGTGCTCTCTATTACCAAATTGGTCCAGTTATGTTCCTTGTTAGACTGTAGGAAGAAGGCTCCAATCCTTTTATACTTCACTGTAATTGTTAATTAGCATTAAGTTATAGAGAATCTGTCTTGTAGAACTACATAACTTACTGATCCAAAATTAAACTGTTAATTATATAGCTATAGGATCTACATGTCTTTTCAATTCCTCTGGGAATGATGACTCAGTTCACTGGACAGCCTGTTCCAATGCTTGACAACCCTTTGATTGAAGAAATTTTTCTTAATACCTAATCTAAACCTACCCTGGTGCAACTTGAAGTCATTTACTATCATCCTGTCACTTTTTTGCAAGAGGGAAGAGCCTTAACGCCTTCTCACTACACCCTCCTTCCAGGCAGTTGTAGATAGCAATGAAGTCACCCCAAGCCCCCTTTTCTCCAGGCTGAACACCCCCAGTTCCCTCAGCTGCTTCTCATCAGACTTGTGCTCCAGACCTTTCCCCAGCCCTGTTTCCTTCTCTGGACACGCTCCTCAATGTTGTTCCTGAACTGAAGGGCCCAGAACTGGACGCAGCACTCGAGGTGTGGCCTCACCAGTGCCCAGCACAGGGGGACGGTCACTGCCCTGCTCCTGCTGCCCCACTATTGCTGACATAGACCAGGTGTCCTTGTCCTTCCTGGACACCTGGGCACAGCTGGCTCATGTTCAGCTGCTGTCTGCCAGAACCCCCAGGTCCTTTTCCTCCAGGCAGCCACTCTGCCCCAGCCTGTAGCACTGCAGGAGTTGTTGTGACCCAAGGGCAAGACCCAGCACTTGGCCTTGTTGAAGCACATTCCGTTCTCCTTTGCCTGCTTCTGTTCCCAGCCCTCTGCAGCACCTTCTTACCTTCTGGCAGATATACACTCCAACTCAATTTGGTGCCATTTGACTGTGGGTGTACTTGAGCCCTTGTCCAGATGGCTGGTAGACAAAGATATATAAAACAGGCCTCAACACTGGGTTCTGGAGAACCCCAGACAGTGCCCAGCTACCAACTGGATATACCTCCATTCACCACCACTCTCTGGGCATGGGCATCCAGACAGTTTTTTACCCAGTGACACTGCACTTGTCCAAGCCATGAACAGCCAGTTTCTCCAGCAGAATGCTGGGGAAAATGGTGTCAAAGGTTTTACTGAAGTTTAGTCAGGCAGCATCGACAGCCATTCTCATCCACTGAGTAGGTCACCTTTCCATAAGAGGGAGACCAGCTTAGCTGAGCAGTACCTATCTTTCCTAAACTT
Source organism: Argya squamiceps (assembly GCA_037834095.1). Taxonomy (NCBI): domain Eukaryota; kingdom Metazoa; phylum Chordata; class Aves; order Passeriformes; family Leiothrichidae; genus Argya; species Argya squamiceps. Next base: position 15,332,145 of record JBBMKD010000115.1, read on the forward strand.
GTGCTGGCTGGGCCTCATGCCCTGGTTGTGCTGTCCATGCTGCGTGGTGACGCTCTGGACAATCTGCTCCATGGCCTTTCCCAGCACCCATCTCAGACTGACAGTTCCCTGGATCCTGACCCTCTTTGGTGGATGCCGTATTTGCTAGCCTTGAGTGAACTGAGACCTACCTACCAGGATTGCTGATAAATGATGCAAAGTGGCTCAGTGATGGCTTCCTGGGACCCGTGGATGGATCCCATCTGGCCACACACCACTGGTGTGTCTAAGTGGCAGGTCACTGACCATGTTTGCTGCTTGGTAAATAGTAGCCAGTATTTACAAGTGGAGTTAATAGTGGGGTATGTTTTGAAATCTGCCATTTTTGGTTTGGTGAGAGCTTTGGAGTGGTTTGTTGGAGTACAGCCTGGGACATGGCTAATGAGCTGTATGTCAAAAGTGTGAGAGTTGACTGCTGGATCTCAGGACAGTCTGCCCAGGAAGGGACTTCAAGAGATGTTTAGTGCAGGTAATTGCTGTAGCCATGATGGTCTCTGTGGCCTCCAGCTCAACTCGCTCCTCTCTATCTGGAGCAATAACACAGAAGAGAATAACACATACCATACATAAACCACGAGACCTTACAGTGCTGTGCCCAGAGGGGTCTGTGCAGGGTGTCCAAACCACTCATCTATCACAGTGAGTCAGGAGGGACTGAGGGTTTTGCTTCTAAGATGGTGTCTCCACCTTCTGACTGCCATTCTGACTGCTGGGGCTCACTGAAGCATCAAATCCTTTCGTGAGCATAGGGCTTGCCCTCTGCACGCTATCACTGCAGAGCAAGGGCCGTGCTGGCACTCAAAAAGGAAATTAAGCCAGAATTGCGATGCCATTCCTGCAGATAGTCAGTTCGCTGTGCAGGAGGTAGAGGCTTCAAAAAAAATACTTTGCTCTCATTAAGTAAATCTAAACATACTTTCTAATTTTAATCCTTAGGATTGTTTCGTTTTTTCAGGTCTCTTTTATGAATTTTTCATATACTATCTCCCATGCTGTTCAGTGTATTCCACTCTCAGGTGTAAATCACAAGACATCTTCATAGCAAAAGTTACTCTTTTTTTTTTTTTAACTTTCTTCTAAAGTAAAAAAAAAAAAGAGAAAGTAATAAATTTGAGACAGTTTTTTCTAGAGAAAGGCTGAATTTCAAAAGCTGACAGTTGCTTTCTTGGCTGCTTTAAAAATTATAGTAGGTAACTCCAAAACTTGTGTCTAAGATGTGCATTTGAATAGTTACCTTCACAGGTAGTTTTCCTCTTTTACTTTCTTGGTAGTTTTATTTTTCTTTCTTGTGTCCTGCAGTGTAGTTCTGTGCTTGATTTTGTGGAACAGAGGTGTCTTTAGGTGGACATGTTTATTAAATTGTGTAGACTGTTTCGAGGGAATTTTGTATCTGGATGGTCCGGATAGTTTCATGGCATTTACCTGAATTCTTAGTGGCATTATTTATGATTTGTGCTCATGGAAAGAACATAAATAGCTGAGGAGAAAAACATGCGGGGAATATTATCCTGCAGATAAAGAGAGGTGGTGGATTTCTGTATTTAGCTTATCTTTTTCCACTGGAGAAGGAAGAATTAGAGCATCCTTCAGGGACATATAAGATTTTTCTGCCAGAGTTGTTTATAGCATGAACTAAGTATTTTTTGTAACTGCCAACTGGTTTTTTAAAATGTCTTTGGAAGTAATAGGGCAGGATTGCAAGTATAAATTGTAGTGGTAGCTGGTTGCAGGCTTGCCCATTATTCATAGTTTTTTATGGAAAGTTATGTTTAATTTCACTTAATGAATACTCACAACTGACTCCACTCAAATGCTTTGATGAGCCATTAAATTTAAAAATGTTGTGCAGTTGTAAATTACCAATAAAGATTAGTAAAAGGGGTACATTGACATACATTTCACATGATTTACTCAATATCGCTCTTTCTCCACCTGCCCCCAAACAGGAGGCACACAAGTGGTGTGACAAGATATGACCTCCATCCATGATTTTTACTTCTGCATTAAGGATAACTGCTTTTTAGTGTTTTGATTTCTTTTTCTCTTCATATTTCTCATAAGAAATGAACATAAAGGTGTGTGTATATTTAATAACTTACAGACATCAAATGAGAATATGGGAATTAAAATATGATGTAATAAATCAGATAAAAATACCTTTTCGCTTACAGAAGGAAGTCAGATAATACTTTAATCTCAAATATTATTGAATATTTGTTCTAAAACAAGAACATAACTAAGCAAGATTAATTAAAGTCTATGAAAATAATTTGTGTAATCAAGTAGCCATTATTCTTTGCCTTTACTGATCCTTTTTTAAGTGAGAAAGGAATGAATATTTTCACATGCATGTGGATTCTGGGGGCCCAAATTGTATATATAACTGAGGGGCAAAAGCAGTTTGTATCTTTTTGAAACAATTTTCTTTTAGTCTGTAAAGGGGACAGCTTGGGCAGCAGATGAAATAACTCCATTTCTTTTTCTTCTGACTATTTTCCAAATTTGTATAAAATAGCTGTCAAGCTCTAGGATGAATTGTTCTTCTTATATTCTTGGATTTCAGTTGAGTTTTAGATAAAGAAATCTGGTTGCTTAGATTACTTTTTATCTTGAACATGTCATGTTGTCCTCCCTTCATCCACTAAAAATAGTCTTTCATTGCACTTGCTTTAATAAATGTAAAAGCTGAGGGTAATAGGTTAGAACTAAATACGGTACTGATGGTGCTGTATATGAACAGCCCACTTAAGGAGTAATAAATTGCTTTCCTACATATATTTTAAATAAGTTAGTTTTTAAAATAATTATTTTGCTTATTAATTTTTCTATGAAAACAAGTGATAGCTATGTAGTTTTTCGTGACAGATGTTGAGGAGGGAGAAAACTGCTGTGGTTAAATGCTTTTGAAAAGAGCCCAGTGTGACTGTGAGGACTTTCAAAAGTATTTCTATCCCTTTTATAGGACAGTAGGAATTTGTGGGAAGATGTTATAGGTCATAAAAATTGAGAGCGGGAGAACTGTTAACATTTTTTTTTAATTGGATGAATATTAAAACTGTGGTACTATTTCTAGATATAAGTTAAATTCATGCTGATGATCCTATCTATACCTCCTGTGAAGACAATAAAAATTGCAAACAGATGGAAAGCTCCTATAAAGAAATCATATGGAGGTAAATGTTTTACTGAACATAGATCATGTGACAGAATTTTTAGTGGAGTCTTATAGCAGAAATTGGATTATTAAAGTATGCTAGTTACCTTTACATATATTATAATTATATTCACGGATCTTCTGACTCTTGTCCTCAGAAACATTTTTAAAGCCATTATAGGTTATATGCTAATCAAGGACATAGACTTTCTTATTATTTTTTGCACAAGAAAGGGGGAGAGCCTAAAAAAAAAGTAATGCAATTTACTTTAAAAAGTAAAAAATCCCAATTAGAAAGACATTCTTTCTTTCTGTTCATCCTCTTTGAGTTGATTGATTGTTTTTTTCAGTGCCATTTCTGATTATTATATTATATAGGTTATATTAGCATATAACCTATAAAGGGAAGTTCTGAAAAGATTATTGTAATTTTTCAGGGCAGTTGTGTGGCATTTTATTTTCACTTTGTAAGGGAAATGCAGCAAAATGCTGCAATTTTTCCTTTTTTTTTTTTTTTTTTACCAGGTGAAGGCTAATCCTTCCTTGTATCCAGTGTTCACCCTAAGTTTTGACACTGAGGTGTGAGATGTATTTTGGATGGATTTCAGTGTTGACAATCTGAGATTTTCTTCTTTGGACTGTCAGTCTGAGATAGTAGGCATGGCTATTGCTGACGCAGAATAGCAGGGGGAGCAGGACTGTATGGCAAGTTTTCTTTGGAAACTGAAAGGGACACTTCACATGCGCCTGAGGAAACCTCAGAAAGGACAATATTTAAAAGTATTTGTGGGTCATTATATTCGAATTGCTGGCAGGTTAGTAACACCTTTGAACTGTGAGCACCTCTAGATGTCTTGATGAATACCTGAGTAAACCATTGTGGGTCACTTGAACTTCTCTCAGGTAGGAATCTCAGCTGTAAAAACTGACATCGAAGCATTGCTCTTCACAATTCTTGAGTACTGCTGCCAAATAATGATTTTTAAATCCACGTTTGTATTCTGGTATCTGTAAAAGAGTGGGAAATAGTTGGTAAAGGAGATGGAGGAAACAAGAGACCTGTTACAGCTGATCCAAATGTGATAAATTTTTCTAACAGTAGGTAATTCTTTGGAGGCTGTTCATACAAACCAGGTGAAGTAATACCAGAATATCTTGCTGATTTGACACTGGAATTCAGCTTTTCATTTAACTGAGTGGAAAGAAAGACCAATTTTTGACCTTTTGTTTTGTAGGGAACCTAAGGAGAAGAATGAACTTCATTTTTTCCTTCTTGGAGGTGCAATTTTCTGAAGTTCTGCTCTGCCATTTTTGACAATTGTATTTTGCAGTGAACAGTCCATTCTGAAAGAAGATAATGGAAGATTGTTGTATTAACATCATTAATACACATTTATTTTATTTTGTGTCATTACTGGTAGACTTTTACTTCAAAACCAAAAATTTTCTGCCTTGTGGATAGTTTCACCTTTAGAAAAGCATCTGAAAGTTTCCCCACACTTTTTGTTTCTGGCCATGGCTACTTCAATAATGTTGTTATAATAGGAGGTATCCAATGAAGGGAAGCCACACAAGTATTAATTGCCTTTAAGGAATTGGGAATTTTAAATCACAGTGCAATGTTTAAGGTCCAAAAATCAGGTCTGCTGAGGGAAGTTTTAGTATCTTCTTTAGAAGTAGGAGTGCAAGGAGAACAATTGCACAGTTTGGCAAGGATCTAATCTTGCTGAATTCATTGCTTGTGAATTATTATTTCTAATCACATGCTTGATTGAACCCACCTAAATAACTTTGACTGAAAAGGCAGGGAGTTAAATCCAAAACTAAATATGTATTTTGACTGAAAATAGGGATCATCATGGAATATGTTCTCAGTCAGCACTTGATATTCATCTGAATATATAGCTTAAAAGGAGGAAAAGAAAAGGGTAAAAAAGGTAAGCACTCTTCTGTCCTTTGGCAGGAGCAGTGTGTGAAAAACTGTGATTGAACTCTGAGGATGAAAATGGAAGCCCTGGATCACACAGAGAAATAATAAAACTGGGCCCTGATGGTGTTATGCTAAGTGCAGTTAATATTGCCAATGTGCTATGAGAGGAAAATCAGGCGACCCTTTGAAATCCTTCCAGAGATTGCCAAGTCATTTTGGAGTTTCAGAAAGCTACCTATAAATGAAAGAAATGATTTATAGAATAAACCAGGACCACATGCAAATGTTATCTATGTTTGGAAGATACACAATGTAGTGTTGCCAGAACATTTCTCAGATGACATCTTAGATGAGTGGTCTTTTTTTCATAATGACAGAAACTCCCAAGGAGGTGCTATTTATTTCTTCCTAAGTTGAAAGGAATTAGAGATTATGACACTGGAATAGTCAAAATGTAAATTATTTTATTTTCAAGAAAAACATGCAAAAGAGGATTTGTGCTGGGTTTGTTTGATTTTGGCTTTTTTTTTAGTGAGGAAAAAGTAATACTACTTGCATATTCTCTCTGTACACGTATTGGAGTTGGGTTTTTTTCCTCTGTCCTTCAGACATTTCACAAGAAGTGTCAAATGTTTTGACTTGGTTAGAACATTTGGTTTCTTACAGGTAGATGATGCTCCAGCAGCATCATCTACCTGTATGAAAAAATTTGCTTTACAATTTTGTAAAACACAATTATTTTACATTTGCAGATGTAAGATTTGCATTTTCTGGATGTCATAAATAAGAGCAAAACGTGGATGCATGTTAGTGCATGTGATAGATGGTCTCGTACTGGGAAGAATACTTTGTGCAGGTTAGTGACCACAGACAGGTGTTTGAGTGGCTGTAGGTTCCCCTGGGATCAGAAGGTTAGACAAACTGCCCCTAGGATTTAAACAGGGCAGTTGTTTTGTGACAGTTTAATTATCCCTATATTTTGTGAGCCAGTCACTTAAGTGGTCTGGAAGTATTAGGAAATTGGAGGCTTTAACAGCTGTGAGGGCAAAGTTCTGATTGGGTTTGTTTGATATTCATTCACTTTGTGATAGTCTTAATGCAAGTGGTAGGCTGTTTAGAACCATGAGGCGTGCTTAGTGCCAGTACAAGATTAAATCGAGACACTATCTTTCAGCAGGAAATGCCTCTGTGTCCAATTTTATTTATATGAATTTACACCACAACTCAGTTATCTCTGCTTGGGGTCATTACTTTGATTTTAACTTAGCAATTTATCTCCTGAAGTGCTTCAAGTAAAAATGTCCTTGAAGGAGTAATAACTTTAAATAGCTCTGAATCAGTTGAAAATAGTTTTTTAATTTAGTTCAGGCTGGGAGCACAAACTGGCAGGAAAACAAATAAATGGATGAGGAAAAAAAGAGATTAAGCATAAATACTCACAGTGTACCATACAGTTAAAGAACTAAGAAATGGGACAGAAAAGTTAAATATATCCTTTTCTAGCATCCTGGTATTATTAAATATCTAGTGACAATAAATAAAAAGCAATCAGCTCAATAATATTTACTTTAATACTTGGGGATTTTGTTTGTTTGGCTTTGATTTTTTGGATGACATTGATGATTTAGGAGATATTAAAATGTAACTACCGCTTCCTAAATTAACAGTTTAGTTACTAAATGAAGAGAAAACATCTTAACATAAATAAAATACAAATCTCTAGTCATTTCAGCCAACACCATTTCTTTTATAAAGCACTTGAGATTTTATTTTCATTAGCAGTGAGAGGCACTTTGAAATGAGTAATTAGCAAATAAGCAAACCGAGATAATTCAAGTTTATATTGTTGAGTTAATAAAACTAATAAAATCTCCGCATTTCCCAAGGTTTTCCATTGTTACTATTTAATTTTTTATACTGCAGAGAAAATTGTTAGGGTTATATAGTCTTAGGCATCATGGAAATTTTCTTGACCAGTTTTATGTTCTTTTATGGCATCTTGAAGAAAATGAGGCTTGTTTTGTAGCTTGTGAACAAGGAAAAGGCATCTTTTTAGTGGTTTAATCTGGATGATTATTTGGTTCTTCATTGTCTTTTGTCTGATGTATGCTTGAAGGTTTATTTCTTCAGCAGCTTTCTCTCTAAAAGGATTCTAGCATCACAGTGTATGTTTTACTGGATAGTAAATAGAAAGTTTGTTAGGAGCTCCTTTCCTTTGGCAGTTACCCCGTTTTATTGATACCATGATGAGTATAAACATCAGGAATTGCAGTTCCATGTAAGGTGCCCCAGTCACTTATGTTCTGCATAAGTGTTGTGCTTTGCTGTACAGTTGGCAGTTTTTATTTTGTGTGGTGGCAGAAAATTTTTAATTTTTATTTTAATCATTACTTCCAAAAATCATCTAGTTTTCCCTAATCTCCTCTCCCTCTCCCTCTCCCTCTCCCTCTCCCTCTCCCTCTCCCTCTCCCTCTCCCTCTCCCTCTCCCTCTCCCTCTCCCTCATTTTATATCCTTATATTTATTTTGTATTTTATTTATATTCTTTATTTTGATTTTCTTCCACTTCTCCTTGTAGCCAAAATGCAGACAGAACACTTTATGCAGAGGAGTTGAGCAGATGTTTTGCGTGGTAGAGCAGATGTTTTGCTTTTTCTTACTTTCTTACTTTGTGGTAGCAATGTGGTGTCCTGAACAAAGGCATGCCTTGGAGTGAGTGACCCCTCAAGAGAAAGTAATTTCAGTGTATAACTGAAAACGAAATTATTTTTCTTCCTATTCCTTTGAAGTTCTGTGAAGTTCAGTTCCAGTGTTTCCATTCCGTAGTGGTCTGATTTACAGCTCACAGCCCATTGTCTGTCCCCTCTTCTTCTCCCATTTTTTTGGCTTTGTGTGAACATCACATGAGTCAGTAAGGAGTTAATTTCCAGTGAATATTGCTAGGAGCTTCTCCGAAGTGTTTCGTGCAAGGTTTTGGTGTTTCGTGCCTGTCACTGCCCCTCTTTCACGCCCCTGTGGGTATGGGAATGTTTGGAGACAGGGTGGTAGTGGTTGTAGGCTGGGTGTGCAGCCCCTGACCGACAGTGCCTTCCTCAGGCTGCCGTGCCCTGCGTGGCATGCAATGCTTGGGGGAGTGCGGCACAGACAGCATGTCCCAAATCCGCCCTGCCAGGGAGGTCTGCTTTCCGCCTACGTTTGCTAGTATGACTTCATTGCAAAGACTGTTTGAATAGTGAAGCCAGTTTGTGTATTTGCTGCAATGCTTAGGTTTTCAAAGCCTGATTTGTTGGCAAATATGGAAATACCAATGATGCGGTGTTTATTAGTCTGTCTGAAATGGGTATTGTAACCTCTGAACCTGAAAGAAAAAATGTGTCATACTTCCTAAGATTATTGTGCTCGGCAGAATTTCTCTGTGCATTATATTTTCTTTGTGTGTTCAGAAACAGAAGAATCTACAGTATTGCAATGAAACAAATAAAATGCTCTGTAAGTCGGCACAGTTGGCAGAAGGTGCTATCACTTTTTTCTCCAAATGAAAATTGTGGAAGCATGTTGTTTCCTTCTATAAAAATATTACAGCTTGGTATGGTGTTTCATACTTTATCAATCTATCTAAGCCTGGAAATAAAAGAGAGAGTATAACTGAAGCCAATGTTTTGGACAGATTTTGTTGTTTTCTTTCATGTTGCCATCATTTTGGGTGTTAGCTGTCCTTTCCTCTCATTAACCTTATTGGAAATGTTGCTTTTTTTGTTATTTTCCCTTTTTTTTTAACTTTATTTTGTCTTTTGTCAAAATAAATTGTATTTTTTTACTGTAATCTTCTGAGTTGTTCACCTTGATCACTTTTAAAATTAGGTAGAGTGGAAATAAGGGAAAAGAAGTATACCGACTAGTTTCATATGAAAATATTTTATTGTATAGCAAGTAGTGTGCAAGAGGAATAAATAACCCCTCCTTTTATTATTCTTTATTTTTTATTAGTCTTTTAAATGCCCCTGCATTATTCTTTACAATGAATATTTCTTGTGATTTTTCTTGTAACTGTGTTTGACTGTATGCTGACAGAAAGCCATTTTGCCAGTGATTCAGCAAGAATCTCAAGCTGAATCTCCCAGCCACCCTTTTCTTTGGGATTATTTGAAGTGGTAACTACAAAAATTGTTATTTGTTATCACTGTTATTTTTTCTTAACCGGTCAGGCTAGCATCTTGGCTGCTTGCCAGTTTCAGTTTCATTCCACTCTGGAATTACTTGCTTCACTCCTACTTGAACCTGCCACTCCTGCAGCTCATGTTTGTGACTGAGATGGACAGATCAAAGGAGTCAGAGCCCCAGGAAGGGGGAAGTAGGGCAGTCCTCATTGGCACAAAAGGCAATTAATTTTAATTGTTAAAATTATTATTTCTTTAAGCTATAAGAGAGCTTCAGTAATGGAAATTGTGTGAATTAAGTAAGTATTTTAAGTGATAAATCCTGAGTGTTTAAAAATAATAATTTTATGTATGGAGACTTGTAGCCCTGTCCCAGTCCTGAAAACAGTCTGAGCAAGGCTGCTGGCATCCCAGGAGGGGAACAGGAGGACTCAGACCAGTAGGTGCCATGCTGAACACGATGAGTTGTTGTCACAGGGCCGAGTCCACAGAAAATACCAAAGAGGCAGGCCTGCCTGTAATGCATGTACCAAGGACTTGAATATTTGCTGTGAAGGAGCAAGGGTTTCAGCTAAAACTGTTTTAATAACTGTTTTAAATTAACACCAAACAAAGAAAGGTACTTGTTTTTGCAGTAATTTGTCCCAGATGCTATTGTGCTTAGGTCTGAAGTTTGCATTTCAGTGGAATGAATATTTTGGTCAGAGCCGAAATCAGAAACAGACGGATGGTAAGGAGGAAGAGCTGCACCCTTTGGAAGAAGATGAGGATCCTTGCCTTTAATTAGCAGGCCTAATCTCTTCTTTCCAGTAAGTGATGTGATCAGTTTTCTTTTTAAATTGTGTCTTTGTTGTTTGGGTAGTAGTAAAAGTAGTCCTTTCCTTGCCCTTCTCCAGTTGTTCTGCATCCCAAGGTGGGCTGCAGTTGTGCTGCTTCTCTTTACTGCCACGCTGTGGAAAAAGAAGCCTGGCTGGGATGCTGTACTGTATTTTCCACAGCATGGCAGTAAAGAAAAACATTGCAGGCTTATTTCACTTACAAGCAGGGTTAGCTCTTACTTCCACCCCCCCTCCCTTCCCTTTTCTGCCCACTCTACTAAGCAGCCAGTTGATGCATCCTTACAGTTTTTGTCTGGTGTAGAGATTGATGTGCTGCTCTCTCCCATACAGTGTCCATTTGTTGACTGAAAAAATCACTATGGAAAGAAATGGATTTTGGTTTAAGCCTGTAGATGTGAATTTAAGCATCAGCACTGTATTCGGAGTCTGTATGGGAAAGAGTGGTGTTAAGAGTCACATTTCAGAGCTTGGGGCTGAAGGGCATCATGTGGCAGGAGGAGCGTGCTCAAGGAGGAGAGCCTGATGCCGTGCAGCACTCGGGCTGGCTTGAAAATACTCCTTGAGAGAAGTCTGTTCTTGGAGGGAGCAAATGTGCTTCAACAGAGTCTGCATGGAGCCAGTAATTTTTGATTCTTGAGATTTGGACTCCTGCCAAATTAGCTTTTGGTTACCAGCTGGACAGATTTACTGAATGACATTTAGGTAATAAAAACCGGAGCATTAGCAGTTAAATTTTAAGTGTCTGGTCCCCTCCCCTAACCCTGTGCTGTAAGTGTAACTTAAAAAAATGTGCCATATTTGCCATCCACATGCCGGTATTTTGTTCAGTGAAGAAAGACAGTGCTGATGTCTGCTTTATCTGCTGTCTCCTGCACTGTTTTTGGAGTTATGTATCTATAGATTTTTGTCTTATTCCTGTCCACTCCCAGTTCCTACATTTCTCTCTTGCCTTCAAAGCAGTTGAAAGAATACAGGAGTAAGCACTGGGGAGACTCACAGCCCTCTCTTTCACTCTGCTTTAGTCCTTTTCAGGAGGAAGAGCATTTCAAAAAATATTAGGAGGTCAAGCCTGCTCTAAGATACTGCCAATTAAAGGCCATTCAAAGACACATGAAAAATATTTGGTTTTCTCACTTGTTGCACCTTAAGTGACACTATGGAATTCTTGTTTCTTTCTGATTAATCTCATGTATACAAGCAATAATCGATGCTTTAATGTAACAACAACTAATGGGCGTAGCTGTCTAGAAATATTTAAATTTGCTTTGCCACAAGACAAAATCTTTTCAAGTTTCAGCCTCTACAGCCTCTGCTCCTGTGAACAGCTGGGAGAATAAATACATGTGACAATAATGCTATGACAACTGTGGGGTGTTTATTATTTTGTTTTTGCTGTGTGAGGGTTTGTTGGGTTTTCTTCCTTTCTGTAACATGTTTGGCTTGGGATTTTTTCCCCTTGAGGGTGATAGGGGTAGCTCAGTGGCTTAGTTTTCATCCTGTTTTTTTGGACTCACTCAAGTCTTAATTAAATTTGTGGCAGAGAGCTTTGTTGAATATTACACCATGTGATGGTGAATGGGTTTGTGTAATACTAGTATTATATGAATAGTATATAGTACTAAAATAGACTAAGAGTGCATGCTGTTTTCCAGCATGAGTATGTAGAAAAGTGCTGCTGTCTCTTCCCAGAGGTTATTAGGTGTCACCTTAGAGTGGTCATACAAAAACCAGATTTAGATGTTTTAGAATTACTCCTGCATTATAAAAATAACAACAGGAATGGAAGTTACTGCTAGAAGAGCCTGTAATTTTCTGGGAAAACCAGTCATTTTTGTAACGTGTGTTCTTAGCAAGGAAAAATACCTTTCTGCGTGAAGTCATTAAGGGTGTTACAGTGAGATTGAGAGTGAGGTAACTTTCTGAAGAAATCAGAAGTTAGGTGCAAAAATTGCAATCTTTAGCTATGGGTATATTTTTTGGTGTTTATTACAAAGAACATAAAAGCAAAACATTAAAAAAATAATTCTAACCTTCCTTTTTCTTAGTTTTTGTCTTCAGGGTTTTTAAACTTTTATATTCTAAGGACTGAACTGAAAGACATGAATTTTTTCTGAAGAGGTGAGATATTTAATCACAGGCAGTAACATACAGGGTAGAGCAGCCTCTGACTGGGGTCCCAAGTATCTTGATGTTGTAGATAATGTTGCGTTTAGAGCTTTTTTCCAGTGACACTGGAGGACAATTTTTTTTTTTTTTGGTGCACATGACTGTGAACGTGCTCGCAGCAAAATGAGAACCTATTTTATGTGACTGTTAGACTGCAGAAAGGCATGTTGTTACAGTATTGTTTTTGCTGGCATCACCTGTTGAGGTGCTTATTGCAATAATTATCCATCAAACTAGGACCAAAGCACATAATTGCACAGAAAAGCTGGGCTGTGAAAAGCACCTGCCTGCTACTAAGCTGTCTCTGATTCATTGTCCCAGCAGGGAAAGTCAAACTGTTTGAATAGTTAAAGGAAAACCACTCTCAATTGCATCTGTCTGCTTTGACCAGGCACTCTTGTTTTGTTTTTCTGTGATTGCACTTAAAACTTTCTATCCTATTCTGTCTCTGGATGTGTTGGTCATCTACAGAGTAAGGTTCACTTTTCTGATGGACTCCTTCTTAGGAGGAATGTTCAGCTCTTGTGTAATTTGGTTTCTAAGCAGTTCTGATTTGTCTGGAAGTTTGAAGTCCAGATATTTGCCTTTTGAATTATGGCTATAATAGATGGAATAAGCATGGAGGGCGAGATGAGGCAGAGAAGAGGTGAATAATAAAATGGGAGGAGGCGGATTTCTCTTTGGGGGAACTGGAGATTTTCAGCTCTTCAGTGGTTTGGAACAGCCTGTGCTGTGTCCCCTGCACTGGTTCCTTCTGCTCCCTCTTCCGTTATCTGTGACTTTGGTTTTCATTCCACCCTAAAATGACCTGAGCTGATTTGACATGAAGGTGAAGATGATGGTAAGAAATAGGAGGCTGTTATGCCCAGGAGTACTAATTTATCTATTTGTTAACAATAGCTGTTGAACTTGTTCTCCATGAGTGCATTATGTGGAGTATTACAGTAATAAGTTGGGAGATAGTCATGAGAAGATGTGAAAGGGAAGAACTCCTCCAGAGCATGAATCTTCTTTTTCTTTTAAATTTTGGATTCTTAGTACCAGGCATGCTTTACTTACTGTATGTTAAATTTAAATCTCGGACTATGGAGGGTTTTGGAGGTTTTTTGTTTGTTTGTTTGTTTGTTGTTTTTTTTCTGGATAGGCAATAGTTCTGTACATGGTGATGTGCCTTGTTAACAGTTGTTGTTTTGACCTTTAGAGGGGATGATGGAATACAAGGAAAGTTTGATCCAGAAACAGAATTACCATCCACAAAATTGTAGGGGAGGCATTTGACCTCCAGTTCCAGTTTGTAGCTCACTTAATAATTAAAACTGGTGTTCTGAAATTGCAGATTTACGGTACGGTATGATACTTGGATAAGGAAAAAAGTTAATTCTTTTCTTGAATAAGTTGCTCTACCAGTTGTACTTATTTCTATAACTGAGTTGCCTCTCTTGTCAGGTTACATTATATTCTTACATGTGCTGTGTGGACAGATCAGTGTACACTTGCTCTTGCTTGTGCATGCACACATACACATACTTACTTTCTCTCATAATTTAGGGGGTTAAGGGAGGGAAAGAGAAGAGTATGAACAGAAAAACCACATCCTGACAGCTGCCTCCAGTTAGTTCTGTTTTTTCCCCAGACTTCTAAATCTTATCATGGATCCTAATTTGTCCCACATGAGTCTTCTCCCAGTGGGGCTGTTTTCCATTTCCTTTTTGCTTTCATTTGATCCAAAGTAAACAGTTAACAAAGAATAAATCAATTCAGACACCTGTCAATGGACCATCAGCTTTCAGGTGTCTCAAACAGGAAGAAGAGGACATGTTATTTTGAAGGTAAGAAAGGAAAATGGCACTGAAACCATATGCCTATGTGGACCGGAAGGTATACTGAGTTCAAATCTCTTTAAGACAATATGGTCATAGTATGTCCAGGAGATAAATTTTGGGATGCCTGTTAGTGTTTTTTAACATGTGTACAAACCTCTTCATGCAAAAGGCTTTTTAGATTAAAAATACATTGGGTGCATGACTGAAGATGAAAAATCACAGCACTTTACTAGTAATTCATGAGATCACAACACACTTTCCAAAGAGGCCGGTTGGAGTATGCTAATATCGCACTGCCAAATATGGTAATGCTGCGTTCTTTTGCTGATTTTGAAGATGCGGTTCCCTTCAAAGTCTGAATGTATCTTCTTTTATGTAAAGGAGTGTATAGGAGCAGGGTAGATAATGCACCTTTCTCTTAGAGATGTATAGAGCATGTCAGAGCAGCTTTCTCCTGCCTGTCCAGTGAGGTTATTCTCTTCTAAGTACGAATTACTTATCTTGCCTGTAAGACTCAACAAAGTAATTTATCATGTCACTTGAAAGCTTCTCTAGTTTGTGTTTAGGAAAGCTCTAAAGGATTCCTGTGGCATTTCCTCCAAAAAAAAAAAAACCAAAAAAACCAAAAAAACCAACTCCAACTCAAACCAAGAAATTATGCCAAAATAATATACTTTGTATTGAGGTCCCCAAAATAAGTGGCTTTGCAGCTAGTTGCCTGCAGGTCAATATTGGCTCTGCCTTCGTGTAGCAGAGCAAAACCTATCTCACTAGCTAGCTATGGCTGTGCAAAAATGTATCACTCTATTACTGAAGCTCTGCTTCCACTGAAATTTGGAGCTCTGTCTACACATACATCCTTCCTGTTATTACCTAGCTTTGGTGACATGTGATATTTTTTCCCCCTCATCTCTTGCGCAGTTTCTATAAGAATGATTTTCACAGAGATGATTCTTGCTACAATGATTTGTGGTACATTTTTGTAATGGAGATCTTGGGACCTAGTGCCATGTTAGGCAGGTTCTCCCATTTCTCAGAGAAAATGATAGATGGGAAGAAAGTGAGCTGTGTGTCTTAATTTTTACTTTCTTCAATTTCTATTATGTGGAAATAACTAATAGTGAAGTAATACTGATACTGAGTAATGCAATTGGCTCTGAACACCTAATTCTTTCTCAAGCAAATAGTCCTGTTGTTTTCATCTGAACTTCAGGGAGAAGTGGGATCCAAGGAAGACTTAGGCTCCTAAAAGGTAAAATAAACTCTAGTCCTCACTGTAGTGCTCTAGAAAAGGAACATACTGAGACATATCTGGGACTTGGAAGTGTTTACCAGGAAAAGCTAGTTCTGCTGAAAATGAGGAGAGCAATGTATGGCAGAAATGGACCCTGAGATCTGCCAGCTCTTGTGAGAGGGAAAAGGCAGGTTAGAGGAAGCTTGGGGTCAGGACACTTCTGGGAAAACTTTTGCACAGAGGGTTGAAAACAAGCAGACTGAGGCAAGCTTAAATAAACACTGAGTTTCAGAGAAAGCAAGCAGTAGAGCCTGTAGGTGGCATGAGGTGCCTCATGTGGTGTTTTTTTTAAATTGCACAACTGCCCAGTGATATGTCAGACAAATGCAGGGATCTGTGCCTGTGATGACTGCTGCAGGAATGCTAGTGGGAAGCTGAGATTAGAGGCAAATACTGGTGTGTTCTGGGATGAGGGCAGCTGAGGTATTGAGCTATAGTTCAGTATAGACACCAGGTGTGTTATCTAGATGCTGTGCACTGTTAGCAGTACCAATTTTTAATTTTATTCTACTTTTAAAGAGGAATTTGTTTATTTTTTCTATTTGGCATGACTGGTAAAGCTAACGTATTTCATAGCAGTTGCTGTGAGTGTTTCTGTTAGCACGACATCTGGCTATGTGAAAATACCCCAAATTTCTCTCTGCCCTCACTGTGTTTTGCAACTGTTTCAGTATTTGTTTTGGTCAAAAAAGTGGGATTTTAGTCAAGTACAGCAACAAACTAGGCACATGGTGTGATTCTTGGGACTGTTCAGTGCAGGGCCAGCAGTTTTCCTCAGTGATCCTTGTGGGTCCCTTCCAGCTCAGGATATTCTGTGATTCTCTAATGTCTGTTGGACATTTGTGTCTAAGTGAACAAGTTATGTTGTGATCTATATGCAATTTTCCCTACTTTTGCTAATGAGCTAAAGGAAGTGTAAATGGGAGGGAAGGGGGCAGAATTGATGAGGGGGCTGGGAAGGAGGAGTCCTTTGCTGGAGTTGGGAGCTGTAGCAATAGGAAGGCACAGAAAAAGTCAAATATGTTGAACCAGAGTGAGAAAACAGCGCACACACCACATGCACACACAATGTGCGTACACAAATGTGTATGTATATGCTACTGTGAAGAGGTGGTTTATATTTATGCTACTATCACAGGGGTGGGTGTTGAAATAAGTATCAACAATGCACAGTTTATGGGATTTGTATCGCTGGCACCACTATTTGTCCAACTGGGTATAGTAACGCATGCCTGGCTCCTTCAAAACATTCCTTTCATCTCCAGCTAATACTACTTAATGGGTCTGGATGAGGACTGAGTAAACAGAAGCACAAGTTGCGTGGTAAGAGAGAGAGTGTGTGTGTGTGTATGTGTGTGTATTTAGCTTCACTGTTTTTATCTCTCCCTGCCAGCTTGGTGGAATAGCAATTAGAAAAATGTTGCCTGGAATGGAGGAAGGGCCTTGAGTGGCTGACATCTCTCACCTGTTTTTACATGCTTTTACTTCAGCTGAGTCATTACTTTCTCTTGAGTTGCCTTAGAAGTGAATTCAGCTCTGCTGGAATAAGAGAAATGCATCAGCTGTATCTATACATATTTACTAATTTCTATGTTAAAGTGTGAGAAAAGAAAAGAGGTACAGATACTGCAGGCTGGTTTTGGAGAAAATGAATGTGAGACACCTAGTTGGGAATGAGATCTTTTGCTCTGTTATTATATCCCCACCTCTGCCCCCCACCTTGGTATTTATCTTAATATTTTTACCTTATCTAAATAGTTTTACAAATGAAACATAGTATGATTTTCATTCTTGACATGACAGAGCTTAACAAGAGAACCGAATATTTGCTGGGATCTTTGCTTCGGATCTCTTATTTACATTTTTCTAAGATGGTATTTATACTCCTCATCTACTTCTTCCCATTCCCAATGCTTTCTTCCAGGAGAAAAAACAAGAATCCTTCTTCTTCCCAAGTTGTTAAAAAGCCTTGTCCTGCCTCCTACTCCGTCTTGTACCATGAGATGTATGAGGGGACATAAAGATGTGTCTACTGCATGGCATTATTTGTAAGAAAAACAGAATAATGCAAGCTCTTCAGGGATTTTCATGAAGTTGAAGTGAAGGTAACTGAAGCAGCTTGAAAGAAATACAATTTTCTGCATGTTTTTTCTGTGTAAGCTAAAGCTGAGAATGCAGTCAGACCACAGCAGTCATGTACAGTGAAAGAAGCTGCCACTGTTCATTGTTAGTTCCTGTTTCTTGTCTATTCAGTGTCTTAAGCTGTAAGTAATAGATCTTGGCCTCCAGTGCAGGTTGTAGCAGTTTCCCAGAGAGTCCCTGGTCTACTTGGTTGTTTCTGCATTTATTAAATGACACAGAGGATCTTGCTTTGCAAAGAGTTGTTGCCTTTCCCATTCCTTATGAAGATGAATTAATAATTTTTCTCTCTTAATTAGGTTCCATCTGCTGTTCCTGTCTTGAATTCTAAAGGTTATAGTTATTACCATATTCATAATATCATCCAGCTGCGTAAGAGAACTCCAACAACAATTTTAAAGCCAAGTTCCTCTATTATGCCTTAGTCAGTGTATGTTTTGCCATCAGTGATCAAGCTGATCATGTGGGGCAAGTCCTGCCAGTGTTTTTCAGTTGTCTTACAGCAAGAAATATACCATCCTGCCAAGAGAAGCATGTCTGTATTTCAATAAAACTCATACAGACTAGAGCTTCCAAACAAAAATGCTCAAATATCCATAGCTTCTGGATGAAAGTCTTTTTAATATTCTGGCTTCTTCTAAATCTGTAGTGCTTAGAATCTTGTTGCTTGGTATTAAAAATTGAATGCCTAAGAATATATAATGGTATTTAGTTGAGAGTGGATTTGGCATGAACAGGCAGCCTTGGCCTTCTGTCTCAAGAAATATGAAAAGAAAGCCTGAACAGACCAAGATGAATACTATGTGAGGATTGAGTGATGATTTATATTCCCAGGAAGGGCAAAGAGCACTGGGGATCTGATTTTATGTGCGTGTGACTTCAGGTACAAGACCTGCAGCTAAAAGGTAATCACATTGCAGTCTTTGGCACAGGGTTAAAATTTCCTTCTCCCTCACCCTACATGCACATACTCTTACCTTTCTCTGCTTTTCTCCCCTGTGTTCTCACTTAGTCCATAGCAACTATCTGAAGGCAAGGCTTACTTTTATCTGCTTGCCAGTCATCCATTTCTTCTGATCTAGGCTTGCATTGGTTGTCTTTTATGTTCTAGAAGAAAGAAAATAAGAACATCTCTAGATAGCTAGCTGGACATAATCCCTTTCTTTTAGGAATACCTGTTTGCTCCATTGATACCTAGATAATATGGTCACTGTCTGAAATTCTATTTTAAAAAACTGGCTGAGTGTCTTGCATTGTGGGTGATTCCCCACATCATCCAGTGGGTGGTTGTCTTTGTTTCTGCCTCAGCTTTTCTTTCCCCTCAGAGCATGCAGTCCTGCATAGTTGGCTTCTAGGTTGATCAGAATGGAAGTGCAGTGTGACAGATGATTTTTGGCATAAGCATCAGGCAATTCCTGCAAATCAGAGATTTGGGGGTCTGAGAGTTGCAGTCAAGCAATTCTTCTCTGGTTGATGTTAATAGCTTATTTCCCCTGGCAACCTGCTTCACCCCTTCACTCAAAATTATTGCCTGTTCAGTGTTGTGTATTCACTTATCCCTGTGCCAGAGGTTACCAACTTTGTACCTAGATGTTAACGGGTAATATGTGCCTCTTCTCCCTTCACAACTCAGTGCATTGGGCTGAGCTGCTGAGGAGAGCAAGTACACTGGAGATTCTGTATGACGATGGCTGAGAGGTTGCTCAGTAATGGAGGAACTGCCTGGCAGCTGGTATTCAGCTGTCCCAGCATGGTTTGCCAGAGACATCTGTCAGTGCCCTCAGTCCTTTGTTATCAAGGTGGTAATTTTTTGCCTGCCTGCAGTGGTGAATTACAGTGCTCAATCCCTGTCTGTGTTCTTGTTTGGATCTATTTCAGAGGTTTTAGCTTCATGTTATTTGATAATGGCCAGGGAGCTCTGGAGCAAAGTGGGTTAAATGCTTTTTAATTACTGTTAATACCCTTTTTGCAGTTGAAAATGATGTACACTTCCTCCTCGCTACCTTACATCTCAGCTGGTTCCCTACCATGGTGCCTTGACAGAGGCAGGCAGCAATATACTCATCACTGCTGTCGGTGACTTAAAACTGGTAAGAAGTGTGTGTTTGTGGAGTGCAGAGTTGATTTGTATACTTGATGTGCCAGTTCATTCAAATATTGAGGTACTGGAGGACTAATCTTAGCTGTGTTGCTATTTAATTAACTCTTGATGTAGCTGAGAAAGTGTGCACAACTGTGTAATTTACATGCTGACATCTGTTTCAGAAAGTAACAATTTATTATGGGAGCTAAAAATGAGACCACATTTAATTTCAGCTTTTAGTAATAGGGGTTTTTTTTGGGTCCACTGTCAATGGTAGAGGAGCCATGAGGCATCTCCTCAGTAGGTTTGTTTGTGGAGCATAAATTGTACACACTTGCAAAGAGAACCCTGGGACATGGATATTTGACACTAAGCAGTACATTTTCTTTATCTAACAGGCCTCAGCGGATAGAGTATATTTGGTTCCCATTTACAGATTAGTCAAAAGTATTTGCTGCTGATCTTTTGCCAAATTGCTGCATTCATCCCTATCTCCATTGTCTTTTGATGTCTTTAATGACCTCTTGGAATTTTGATAATTTTAGGAAATAGCTCTTGGGGGCCACAGTGTAAGTAGAAAGTGCCTCAACCTCTCAATATCATCTTAACTGCATTTATGCTCAGGATTTGGAGTGTCTTCTTCCATCTTTAGTTTGTGGTTGTTATTCTTGAATTTGATAAGAATCTGCTGTGGATTTGCCCATTTTACTGAACTGAGCAAATCTGCCTGGACAGCAGTATGGTGCATGTGCATGTAGGCAACTGATGGTTTTGTTTGTATTTTTGAATTTGAGATACTGCTCTAGCAACTACAGATTTATTTTTTTTTAGCATAGAAATACCAGTTCCGTAGCTCAGAAGCCTGAAAAGCTGTTGAACTAATAAAGGAATAGTTTGGGTTTTTTAATTTTAGGTGCCGCTTACTTGTAATTGAAAATTGCAGCAATTTAGTTCTAATTTGAAATGCAGAATACAAGAAGGCATTGATAATGCTCTCTTATGTGACTCGTGTCTTCCCTTTTCCTGTGTAAAATGAATGGATGGGAAGCAAACCAGTGACACTTATTTCCTGACTTAACTCACAGGTCTAGAAAATTGATAATTAGCAGCTGAGAAAGACGAATATAACTTTTGGCCTACTTGCTGGAGAATGTGTGGTGGGGATGACCCCCAAAAAAGTGACTGGTGGCATTTGGAATTAAATCCTGCTTTCAGGGGGATTAGTAGCAGTTGCTGAAGTGATGAATAAACAAGGACTTAAAGGCTGGTCATTTTAGAGTGTTTTCAATGATAATAAGGAAACAACAGCAAAGCATTTCCTTCCTTGCTCAACAAATGCAAGAAATGCCCCTCCGCTGGAGTTCACTGGAGTTCTTGTAAAGCATGAAGGTGTTATCTAAACCCTAGGAAGAGAAGTGTGTTTTTGTTGCACTGAAGTGTGTTTGCAGTAAAACCATGGGGCAGATAATCTTGAGTGCCATCACATAGCACCTACAGGACACCAGGAAATCAGGCACAGCCAGCACAGGTTTTTGAAAGGCAAATGCTACTTGGCCAACCTGGTTTTCTCCTGTGATATGTGACGAGCTTGGTGGATGAGGGAAAGGCTGTGGTGTTGTCTGTCTGGACTTCAGTAAAGCCCTTGACATCATTTCTCACAGCATTCTCCTGGAGAAACTGGCTGCTCATGAATTGGGCAGGTTCAGTGTTCACTGGGTAACAAACCTGCCTTGGTTTCCAAGCCCAGAGAGTGGTGGTGAATGCAGTTACATCCATCTGGTGGCTGGTTACCACTGGGGTTCCCAGTGTTGGGGCCAACCCTGTATTATATTTTTATGATAATCTGGATGTGCACTCTCAGTCAGTTTGCAAATGACAGCAAGTTGAGTGGGAATGTTAATCTGCTGGAGGACAGGAAGGCTCTGCAGAGGAATGTGGACAGCTTGGATGTGTGGTCCAAGGCCAAAGGACCAAGTGCTGGGTCCTGCCCCTGGGTCACAACAACTCCTGCAGTGCTACAGGCTGGGGCAGAGTGGCTGCCTGGAGGGAGAGGACCTGGGGGTTCTGGCAGACAGCAGCTGAACATGAGCCAGCTGTGCCCAGGTGTCCAGGAAGGACAAGGACACCTGGCCTGTGTCAGCAATGGTGGGGCAGCAGGAGCAGGGCAGTGACCGTCCCCCTGTGCTGGGCACTGGTGAGGCCACACCTCGAGTGCTGTGTCCAGTTCTGGGCCCCTCAATTCAGGAAGGACATTGAGGGGCTGGAGGGTGTCCAGAGAAGGGAACAGAGCTGGGAAAGGGTCTCACAAGTATGAAAAAGAGTGTGTGAGGGAACTGGGGATGTTTAGCCTGGCTAAGGAGGCTCACAGGGGGACCTTATCCCTCTTTACAGCTTCCTCAAAGGAGGTTGTAGAGAGGAGGGAGTTGGACCCTTCTCCCAGATAAGAAGTGACAGGATGAGAATAAATGGCCTCAAATTGCACCAAGAGAGGTTTAGATTTGGTATGAGGGATAATTTCTTCCCTGAGAGGTTTGGCCTGGTGTTTGAACAGGCTGCTGAGGGATGTGGTGGAATTGCTGTCCCTGGAAACGTTCAAAAATCCTGTGGATGTGATTGGCGATATGGTTTGGAGATACGGTTTGAGGGTGAACATGGTAGTGCTGGATTAATAGCCAAATTTGATCTTAGAGGTATTTTCTAATGTTAAAGATTCTATGATCCTTGTTCCCTGCCATGAAATAAGCTAGCAGGTTTAGGTTGTATGATCTTCAGGCCTCCTGTGTTATAATGTTACTTATCATAGGAGAAAACAAAATGTTTTCCTCTTCTCTCCCAAACAAAAGGGAATTCTGAGGCAGAGACAGACAATGAAGCACTGCCTGTGCCATAAAAGCCAGAATGCTGTATGCATTAGTGCTTCACAAGAGTGATCAGTGAAATTACTAGATGTAATTGATGTTTGTGCAAAACAGGGAGCATTTCTTTTTTTTCCTTCTTGTGGTTAATGTTCAGTGTGATAATACAAATGAGTCCTCCACACTGCTCCCTACTCTGCCACGTCACATGTACTTTTTATCTTTTCCCTTTGTCTTGTGGGTACTAGCAGTTGCTAAATGGCTTTTATGGAGGATAATATATTTAGAAAGCAATTTCCATTTGAGATTTTTACTGCTACCTCTCCCTCTCTGTGACCTAGGGTGTGGAAGGCTGATATAATACAGTTATCTTTCCAAGCTGAGTCACTTTAAAGCATGTGCTTGTAATATAAGGTTTTTAATAATCTCTCCTGCCACAGAGCAGGAACTGGTCTCTGGATGAGGACAACCAGATGAAACTTGCTTCCGTGTAAACATGGCTTGGGCAGAATCAGCCAATTTCAAGGCGAATTAGTGTCAATGCAGTGAAAACAGGATATGGAAAGTATGAATATAGGGAGAACTTGAGTGTTTCTTCTGAAAAAAAAGAAAAATCTGGATGGGATTATTTCCCTCCCTCTCTCTCCCCAGGTCTAAAATCTTGTCCTGTCTTTTGAGCCTTTTGTGCTTTTAAGGTAGGGCAACATAACAGGGCAAAAGTGAAGGAAGAGCTGGCCTCCTGTTCAGTTGAGCAGAGCACAGCACTGGCTGTTGACTCCCCATATCTGCAAGACTGCAAGTCCAAATCAAAAGGTTTCTGCTCCTGGTGCTCCTTGCAGGTGCTGCTCTGTTTGCTGTCCTGTTTTGACCAACTTGGGGTTTGTGTTTAAGCGTGGTTGGTGCATGACCAGGCTGAGGACGTATATGAGGGTATATTTCAAAGAAAAAAGTCTTATATGGTAACATATTTTGAGAGATTAGTACCTGTTGCATTATCAGAGAGTTTTTAAGCTCAGGATATCAGTGCTTGTGCAGAGACCTGTTTTTTGTTTAGAGTCTATCTTGTAACCTTTCTGTGAGAATACTGTGTTTTGCCTGCAAGTGCATCTTTTTGTCTCTTAGGAGAGGTCCTAGGAGCTGTGACTCAGCTTGCAGCAGTGAGTTGGATAAAAAATTGTATATATGCCAGATTTGACTGACCAGGCTGTGGCTCATGTCATCTCTGACTTTTGTCTTACCCTTTGCATCTATGTGATGATAGCCCAGAACTTGCATGATTGAATGGGTTTCTGCTGCAGGTTTGATGTGTGAAGCTTTTATTCTGCTAAGTATACAATGTATCTGAATATTCTCCTCCTCCATATGATCTTTATCTATGAAAACGGTAAAAGGTACAATTTGTCTTGGAAATCTTATTTCATGGCATTTACAAACAGCTTACTTATTCTTAGTACTCTCTCAGATGTGATTTTTTTTAAAATGGCCTTCTAAAATTATCTGAGAATGAAGTTTATAAAAAATGGAGGCCTTGCACATTTGAAATTATGAAGAAAAAGAAACCAACAGAAATTTCATTCTTATTTCCATGTTGGGAGTTCTGCTGGGGGTCTGCCTTCAGAAGTAAAAGATTAGCAAGAGGCACAGCTTTCTGTAGGATTTCTGAAGTAATGATGTATTTGTGCCAACTTGCAGCAACTCATTGAAAAGCATAGAATATATTACTGGATCAGCTTGCTCCTTAATTGTGTTGTATAGGATAGGTATAAATGTGTTTCATATTAAGTGGGGTCATTCATTGATTTATTACCTGATTAAAGTCATCTGTCCTATTGAAAGTGATGTGTTTCCAGATTACATTTCCTAGTGATGGTTAGTACAGAAGTTCTCCAGGGCTGTGTGGTGAAGGAAGTTTCTCTTATGAAACATTTCTGGAAGAAGGCTTCTTTTTGCCGAGGAGCTGCATGTTGATTGACAGTGTTTTCTAAGCAGGTTCAGCCAACAGCATTCACGTAATTCACAGAGATTTCTGTGAAAGATCAGGTTTTTTTAACAGTGGCTTTCAGTCCCCTCAGTTTACATTTTGACCATTTTTGCAAAGGTAAATCATCCAAAGAAATTACTCTCCTTTCTCTTGTCCTATAGCAATGGATGCTGACTAAGAAATGGGGCATTTCAGCTGTAATATTTTGGATAAGCTTCTAATTTTACTAACCCTATTTTATTTTAATCTTCTGGCACACACTGTAGATCTTGGCAAGCTGTGGTTCAGCTGTTGTTTCCATTTTATTTTCTAAAGATGTGAATATGTTTACCCAAATAATGAAGAGCTGTGAAAAGAACATGATAATATTTTCTACATCTCCTTTTCTCCACTGAGTTATTTCAGGATTATATTAAATACAAAATAATTACCCTGCATCTCAGGAAGTACCCAATTACTTGCTTATAGTAAGGTAAATATAACCTGGGGACTCCAGTTATTCTTTGAAACTGTAAAGGGAATACTGACTGTAAGTTCCTTACACTGTTTGTCATGAATGCCATAATTCCCTTTTCTAAAAAAATTTCCCTGTTTTCTAAAATCACAGGATGGCTGTTTATGAGCTTTGTTTTGTTTTGTTTCTCTCACACTTTTTTAATACAGCAAACAGTGGCTGTAATGTAATTCTCTGTTGTAATAGGGAAGCAAAGAAGCAACGTTTTTACAGAAGTTACTTTTTCCAGAGCAGAATCTCTCAAGCAGTTAAACTTGCTTTTGTTTTAGAATTGAGTGCATGCACCATAGCAATAAAATTTCCAATTCAATGGCAAACAGTGTCTTTGAATAGGGCTGGGGAGCAAGTTTTCTAATTTAAGTCCTGAGCATGACTGTTGGTAAAGGTAGAAAAACATTGTGCTGGAAGTGTTATTTTCAAATTGCTTGATATCACTGAGGTCTTTGAAAGAAACTCAAAAGAGCCTAGCTCTGTTCTAGCTATTCTAGTGTTATGCAAAATGGGTAACAACAGCTTGCTCTCTTCTGTTGCTAATTTTGGTCTGTACTTATGCACCTGGCGTTACTGCAATTGCTTTGCAAATTTCAGAAACTTGCAAGGCAGAAGTCGTTAAGCATCTGTTTGTAACTATGGAAGAAACACTGTCGATACTTTCACAGAGAATCAATTTTTTATTCTGTTTTGTTTTTACTTTGGGTGTGCACAGATTAGCTTGGATAATAAGAGCAGCAGTATTGGTTCTGTCTTGCACAGAATCAGATCTTTAATTCTGGTAATAACAATATTGAAGGTTTTTAAGAAAGTTCGGGAAAATGTTGCAGATAGAAATCCATGTTATGCCTTGATGTGCTAGCCTGGTTTTTGGCAATTGGCAACTTAGATTAAGAAGAAAGAAAATACTTGAGGTGGAAATTCAGTTAAAATGTTGATTAAGAATAAGATTTGGAAGCATTTTATCTTCCTTTGATTTTTTAACATACACTAAGTTTCTTCTCTACTTTCTCACTTCCCTAAACACTAGTATTTTACAATATCATTCTTTTAAGTGTAAGGAATTAAAACAACAGGAGAAACTTTAAGGGCTCCTGTGAAATGCTTGATTAGTCTTACTATATGTTTGCTGTGTATATGCAAGGTCTTTTATAAATTAATTCACATATTTTCTTTAGGAGGGGGGATATGTTTACCTCACCAAAGTGTGTTCTGAACTCAGAAATACTGCTGCACTATATGAAGACCCCTTTACCCTAAAGCAAATCAGTTCAGAGATACCGATATTTTGATGACAATGGAATTTCTGGAACTAAAGAACTTTACACCACTCAGAATTTAGAGAAGAAAGAAGTAGTAGAAGCAGATTAAGTATTGAACATTATATTTTTATGAATGCAATTTTAAAATCAAAACAGCTGAGTAATAGAACTTCAGTACAAAGTTGACCGAGAAATTAATACACTTAAAAGGTATATGGCTAAACTTCTATTTTTGCTTTTTAAATTCATTGACCTTCAATAGTAAGCATTCCTTCAGCTGCTATGTGTGTTAGAAACTTTTGAGTGTGTTAAATACTTTCTTGCAGCTTCTGAACTGTGATTTGGTCATCTTTATGACAGAACTTAGATATTGCTGAGTGCCTTGCCAGAGCATGTAAGATGTTTTTTATGTTCCATCTAGTCAATGATATGCTTTAAATGCCTCTCTGAACATTTTAAAACTAAAGATTTATTAACAAAGAATATTCTTTTCTCACAAGTTACAGTTGGTATAAGCAGGAAAGAGTGAAACAAACCATCACATAACATTACTGAACAAAGCAACAACAGGGTTATAATTTAATGCAGTCTTACATGTGAAGCAAGAGACCAGAAGCCTGGTCTAAATCTGTTTCCTAAAACAGATAGGTAAGAGTGCAGCTGGTGTTCCTTTAGCCTCCTGGGGTGAGCTGTTACTCCTTTTCAATTTCCCCTCATCCTGAGTTCCCAGTTTTAGTCTGGTGAGGATTTGAAAGATTTTTGCAGCTCACTGCAGGAATCTTTCAAAGATATGCATGGGAGCAGCTGAGCCATTTGAGCACAGAGAAAGCTTGAAAATGAGCTGACCTTGAACAAAACATTTTGCTTTGGTTATCACTGAAGGTAGAAGGGCTGCCTGTTACTTGGTGCCAGACAGCTCACCCATTGAAGTGAGAACCTTAACTTCCCCTCGGATTAGCTGGCTACTAAACACTCTACTCCAGTGCAGGCTTGTGCAAAATCAATTTGTTTGCCTCTTCTAAGTTTGAGGATTGTCTTTTAACTGACTAAAGTTTTACAAAACATTTATTACAGATGTCTGCTAAACAGGATAGAGTAGCGCTGTTCATTTTTTCCCCCTTTAAAAACAGAATGTTTTTGTGTACAGAGTAAAGTGCTTCTCTAATCAAAGGCATATCTAAAATCTCTACTTAAAAGATGGTGTCCCCACCCTCTGCAGCAGCCAAATCCCAAATGAAAGGCATAACCATCAAGTTTGAAATGAGACCCTTGGGTTGTTTTAAATTCCAGCATGTTGAGATTTTTCTCAGCTTTTGGATGATAAACAAGATCTATGATTTCCATTGACGATATAATTTAACTTTTGGCAAGGTATATGGCTTTGTTCAGAAAGGAAGGATGAGCTCTGTCATTGCAGCTACTGAGGGACACCTTTAAACATTTAAACAACTCATGTCTCCTTTTAGGTATCTACAAAAATACCTTTTTGTGTGCTCAGCAATTTAAAATACAATTGTCTTCACCTTTCTAAAACATGGCAGAAGACTGTACTCAGATTTCTTTTAAGGAGGGAGAGGCCAAGCTGATATCACTTTATGTTTTGTAATGATACTCTTTTTTGTTCTGTTGGAGAAGTGTATTTGGATGCAATCCATCTGGAATGTTAGGTGAATGTTTCTACTTTAGTAGAAAAGTCCCACTGTTGTGAAGAGCTGCTCTAATTTCCAAGTGCTACTAAACAAATTGCAGCTCTGGTTCTGTCAACATTGTCTCTTGAGGTTTTAATAGATAGGAGTCACTATCCTTGAGACAAAGACAGATGTGCTTTTTTTTTCCCCTTACTGAAGACACTACTGGTAAATAGCATCTATGTACAAATACATAGATCCTTTGCCAGAATTCCAGGTGAGTACTTACTGTTCATATATTTGTGATTCACTTGTTCAAGAAAACAATAACTAAATATGAATTGCAGCTTCAGATGAACTTTTAAGGAGGCACAAAACAAGAGTGCTCTTTACAGTGTTGAAAGTGAGGATCTTGGCTTCGGTTTTGTGACCTGAAAAGAAGTGCTGGCAAGGAAAGGTGAAAACCTGTTTGGTTGGCCTGTGGTCTTTTTGATCTGTGGACACAATTTAGCATACCATCTGGGGAAAATGTCGTCTGCTGGCATAGAGAAAAAGTAGACAAACCAAGAATGGTGTCCAAATATACTTTCTGTTTTTCTGTTGCTGTTGTAGCTGTTCAGTCTCATTTTGATTAAAGGACGAGAATTCTACATGTGCAAGGTACACCACACAGCTATCTCAGCCACTGGATACAAAACTGCAAGGATATATTTAATGATATTCCTATTACAATGTGTTACCAGGACTTGAAAGATGTTTCCCTTTGCCTCCTCCTCAACTCCCCTGCTCCAAAAAAAACCAACAGAAATATGATTTAGATACTTGTAAACTGGCTTTTATTAAAAGGAGCACCACAAGCTACCAAAGAAAAACTGAGGTTTGTTACTCTTAATATTATTTTTTTTTAGTTAGTTGTTGCTGACAATGTGTGCAATGCTGACTAGATGCATAGGACTTGTGTTTGAATCATGCATGACAGAGTGCACTGGAAGTCACATTGATAAACTGAGTTACCGGGTTTGTTTGTTAGACTATATGTATGACAGCTATACTATGCTATGCTATGCTATGCTATTCTATATTGTACAATACTATACGAGCATGGTTCTTTGTAGGACTTTAATTTGTGGTTTGAGGTTTGTTTGTTTTATCTCTCTTTATTTTTTTGCTTTGTTTTGGGGCTTTTTGTTTATTTATTTGTTTTGTTTTGTTTTTACAAACCAATCTACAGCTCTTCCTGTCAAGATAGAACCTTCTGATTTAATCTTAAAAGAGACTAGCTTTTTACAACTGAAAAGCAAAATATACATAAGGAATTTCCAGCTGTCCCAGTCTAGAATCTAGTACCCCTTCAATAGTAGTCAAATACCAGATCTTTTCTCCCTATAAAATACATAACAGATATGCAGTAGTTCAGACTCCCTGTCTTCCGGTTTTGCTGTTCTCTGCTGAGTATGTCTGGAAAATGTGAAATAAACAGTTATGAATTAGAGAACAGAGTGAAGATGCAGTACAGTGTAACTAAAGAAAAACCAAAACTGTACATATGTAGAAGCTGAGGGATACATGAGAAAGAAAAGGGAAAGAACTTAAGTAAGGCACACTATTTATGGAGAAGGAGCCAAGTCTTCATAAGAATCTGAAGAAATTTGTCTTTTTGAAGAGCATTCAGAAATATTGAGCAGATAATATATTACTGAAAGCAGAAAAAGAAGCTGCTGACATAAGTAAGTTGAACATTAAAAAGCAGTTAGATCTTCATGCTTTCTTCCATCCTCTGCTGTGCTGAATTAACCACCTTCTAAATTTTTCTTGTTTGTTGACCGAATATAATCATCTCTAAGAATCTGAGAAATATCAAGAGCTTCATGATACATATGTTTTTAGCTAAAGCTGATGAAGCTGAAGAGATTACTCTCCCAGTTGCTTTTCAAAAGCAACAAAAAGAGTATTTTGATATTCTTACAGAAGGTTCTACTGCCTTCAGCTACAGGTACAGGTAATGAATTTTTAGAATAAATGATCAAGGTTGTTGACAATCTTTCGTTCCCATAATCTGAGTTTAAAACGAAATACTAAAAGTAAAGGTGTACAAACCTGCCCTGGCTTGCTTGGGTGATGCCAGGCTGCATTGAGGAAGCAGCGGAGGTGTCATGGGTTCAGTGGGAGTAGCAGCGTGGCTGTCATCTGAAGCAGCAGCGTGGACAAAACAAGTTTATTTCTGAATCCTCATGAAACTTGATTTACTCCTGTTACTTGGTACAGAGCAGCTCTCTGCTAGTGAGAATGTGGGGAAAAGTCTTTGGGAGGATTAACTGTCTGCTCCTGCTGCAATGTAGCCTGAGGCGGCCCAAATGTGGGACTGAAAGTAAGTGTTGTTTAGCAGTGTGTCAAACCCCTCATTTATCTAATTTGATAATCACAGAAGATATCTAAGCTGGTGCAAAATGGTAAAATAACTTGCTAAAAAAACCTTTGTTGTCTTTTGTAAGAGAACACTTTTTGACAGATATTTTTACATCCCTGAGCCCTAATATTAATTCCAGTATTTGACCATTCCTCAAAATACTTAACAAACAAAATCTAATCATTTACATGTTCAGAGGAAGTCTGTAAAGTGATTACTGGGTATACTATCCATTTTTTCCTCTAGACCACTGAGGAAAACCTGGTACTATGACATAATATTCTTAGCTCACTTCCTTAAATAACATTCTAAAGTTATATGATTGCTGCACTTTTCTAGTCTGTGAATCTGAATGACACAATTGTAATGTGGAAAGTACTATAAATTTATCTTTACCAATCTAAATGTTTGTAAATGAAAGATGATCATGTGAAAAATTACTTACTAATGGTGGGAGGCAAAAGGGGGTTAGTTAAGGAAACAATGTCTTGGTAATAGCTGCTCTGTTTCTCCACATTTTGGACTGAGCCAAAATGTTGATCACTTTGAAATCTGGTTTGTGTAGAGCACTTGTTAAGCTAGATTTGGAGATGATCCTTTAATGGCTGAGGTTTGGTGTGTGTTCAGCACTTGAATTTACTGTGGGTCTTCAGAGACCGAGTCAATTTATAAGGCACAAAGATATGAGGTCTTGAAGGCATGTGCTGGAGGGGGTGGTGGCCTTTGGGGAATAGTTCTTGCAGGGGAAGGGTTACTATGGTGATGCCAGTAAAGCAAAAAATGAGGTAATATGTTTTGATGGTTGAAGGGAGAAGTGAACAACTCTCACAGATTACTTTTTGGTACCTTGGGCACTGAAGAATATGTTTTGATTATTTTTTTTAATGTTTAACCTAATTGATCGGTTATGAATTTCTGGCTGCAAAAGTTTCATTTCACACAATATATTTTCACCTTATGGACCAGTTTGATTAATCATCCATGTCTTCCCCTGGATGAGAGGCAATGAAAGACTCCAGTTTCCTTCTTTGCTGTATTTCAAGGATTAATGGAAAATAGTGTCATGCTTTGTCAAGGGATGATTTTTCATATTAATGTTTGCAAAGCAGAGACAATGCCCTGTGCTGTGGCTCTTTACCATATTAAACAGGAATGTCCTTCAAAGTCTTTGTCAGTGGTGGTATAAATCAAAGTGAAAAAAATGGTGCATACTGAATTTAACAAAACTGCATTTTTTAATATGTAAGTAGGCTGAACTTTTTTCCCTATTTTAAGTCCATCAAGATCAAACTCAAGTAGGCATTCATGTCCACAATTGAAAATTGCCAGTCTTTTCCTTTAAGTTAATGGTAGTCCAAACTCTCCCCCACTGTTTTTTGTCAATATATCTTTTAAAGGCTAGCATTAAATTTAGGTTTGCCTTAGTCTTTTCTTTTCCTAATTCTTTGTTCTTTTTCTTCTTCATTGCTTCAGACCCAAAGAC
Organism: Argya squamiceps; assembly: GCA_037834095.1. Taxonomy (NCBI): domain Eukaryota; kingdom Metazoa; phylum Chordata; class Aves; order Passeriformes; family Leiothrichidae; genus Argya; species Argya squamiceps. The sequence goes on from JBBMKD010000115.1 coordinate 15,363,889, forward strand.
TTCTTTTAATAGACATTAGTTAAGGCCTGGAATTGAGTAGACATTTGTGAAGGAGACTTGAAATTTGGAACAGAATTGTCCTTTATAGTTTTTCCATGGAGGAAAAAAATCTTCTTATGAGAATAAAGACTTTAGCCTAATCTCTTGCCATCTGGAAAATGTAGAAGCCAGAGGTTGTTGGCACCAGGTCACATCCCTTATGTAAACTGTCAAATTCTTTTCATATTAATGGCATATCAAGTTAAACCCATGAGGTTTGTCATTGGCCAGACTAGTTTATTGATATCTTTCTTCTTTTTTTTCCCCTTTTTTGTCTTTAATTTTGATTCTGCCCTATTAGTACTTGGTAGTGTTGACTGATTTGTGATAAACATTGATCATCTCAATTTAGTGCTGCATTTTTTAAGCTTTCCATGTTGCTCAGTTCTGTAGTAGAGGATGATGTCTTTTAGAGCCCTTAATGTGAAATCCCCATGAAGGGGAGAATTTTCTCAAGTGACTTTTGCAGCTAATTAGTTTGAAGTGAAGCTGGAGACAACTGTTAGGTGTACTGAAATGGCATGACACATGCCACCTTATATAATTTTAGCACTTCAAATTTCTGGATGTATGCCAGGATCCAGTGTGGTGGTTATGTGGATGTCTCCTCCACACCCTTAAGCACAATCAATCAAAGTAAGGTTTCCTTTTTCCCCCTCATCAGAAGGCTTTAGTGTGGTGTTTGCTGTTGCTTTTTGTTTGTTTTATAAGGAGGCAGGCTGGAGGGAGTAGTTTTGCCATCATATCACATTCCCCTTCTTTGTGCTCACAACATGCACACAGAAGTAATAGCTTGACTCTGCTCATTACCACAGCAGAAAGCAGAGTGTGGCGATGGGGCAGAAACAAAGAATGTTTATAATCATTAATTTTTATTCCAGGAAGGTAACTGCTTTGAAAATAGCCCTTAAGCTCTTAGCTATATTGACAGCTTTATTCAAAGAAGGTACACTTGCCAACAGCTGCTGCAACCAAAGTTGATGTGTATTGATTTTTTTTTCAGAATTTTTTTACAGCTTTTCTCCCATCCTCAAAAAGAAAGAGAAATCATGAGCTCTGTTTTAAAACTTTTGATAGTTTAGACCATTTCACCAGTGAAACCATCAAAGACTTCTTATTACAGAAAGCAGATTTCAATGCTGCATGCTGAGAATAATGGCCAAATAGAAGGAAACCATAATGTTTTATTGCCAGGAACTTTGTATCCAGAATATTGTGCCAGAAGGTAAGTGTATGCAGGAGAATAGCATAGCTGCTTTCACTACTACTTTCTTCTTCCCTTTCCCACACCCTACATGATTAATACCTTATCTAAAGCAGAACAATAAACCAAGGGCAGACAAACTAATGGTTGTTATGATTTCTTGTTTGCTTTAGTCATTATGACTCCACTCACTTGTAGATTCCACTTTCTCTTTGCGATGTTTTCTGTGGGGGAGAGCAGAGGCTCCCAGAGCAGCCAGCACCTCCTTACCCTGGGACATGTTCTCCCACAGGGGACAGACAGGAGGCTTTCTTCCTGCCCCCCTATCCAGTATGGGTCATTTGAAGCAGTGTAGTTAAGAGAGGGGAAACTTTAAGGGCTGGCAGTGGCAGCTCTCAGAGTAACTTGCCTGGTGCTTGTTTCTAGCACTAGCATTGCTGTCAGAGTGGGCAGAGCCAAGTGGAACATACTGGTAGATTTTCTTAAGAAAGCGTTTCCAATTGATGATGGTGGGAATGTGCTGGCGGACAAGCTCACTGCCTGTGTTACGTAGGATTTTATGTCAAAACCCTGAGATAGTACAGAGGCATTGATAAAAGGGGCCCCACTCTGGTGCTGCACAAAACTGTTGCTACAAAATACCTTTGTCAAACCCCAGTCACAAAACAATGTGAAAAGAGAGGATTGAATTAAATGTGAAGGTGGAGTGAAGAATAGGAACATGACAGAAGGGACAGTAAGATACTAAATTCTCATGTTCAGAGTTCTTTGTGTTACAGTAACTCCAAATAATGTGGTCTAAAGTTGTCTAGCAGGATGTAAAATTATTTCATGACTGTGCTTCATGTATATATTTGCCTACATAATTTCAGCATTTGCTCATAATTTTCATTTAAGAAAATGTGTATTTCTCTCAGTCCTATGGCTCTGCTCTCCTGTGGGACTGCAGCTACTTGCTGCTGCCAGTTGGGTTGCACTGGCTTTGTAGGGTATTGGGGCTGGAACAGTATTGCAGCTTAAAGTCTGTTATTTTACTGAGTCATTTTCTTTTTGTCTATCTTGTGGTAAGATCTTGTAGTGGTACAGTTGATCCAAATAGAGCCGATCAGGTTAAGGATTTCTTGGCAGAGTGCCAGCGTTGAGGAAGATGGCACACGGTGCCCTGGGCAATTAAAGACAGATGTGGGGAGAGTACCAGATCAGCAAAGAGAGGAGGAGTTCACACAATCCACCTAGATTTCTTTCCTTTTACTAAATAAGTCTGCACTGGTTCTAGATTTTTTTCCCGTATTTGTCACCTGTTCTGCCTCCACTCCTCCCCTCCCCAACCCCAAATCCAGCACCCCCTCTGCTCCTCACCCTCCCCAAAGACACTGCTATGCTCCTGACTGAAGCCAGGGAATTGTATACTTTATTTATACTATTTAGTACTCTATGTCTGTTCAAAAGGCATTTTCTTAGCTAGGTTTTCTATGGTACTGCTCTCACAGAGATTGTGGGCTGTAGGGAAAATGCTGTGCATGAATAATAAATATCATCTTTAGGGAACAACCATTACTTTTCAGAGAGTAATACTCCCAAGTTATGTTATGTAGTTGCTAAAATATATCAAGCCATTCATTTCTTGGGAGTAAAGGAAGCTTGTACCTCTGCTGTGTATTCCTGCACACACAAGGGTGTATGTACACTCCCTTGTCAGTATGCGAATCATTGACTTGCATTTGAAACATGCTAGAAATTCTAGCAGGAGAATCCCACTGTATTTTTTCTTGTAGTGTGGAGGTCAATTGCGGTATGATTTTACTTGGAAAGCAAAGTGCTGACATACATTTGTTTGCTGTTACCTTTTAACTGGCGTTTTGTAAAGTGGGTGGCATAATTTAGCATCATCTCCCCAAAACATTAACAATAAAACAATAAATAAACAAGAAATGGAATGGAATGGAATGGAATGGAATGGAATGGAATGGAATGGAATGGAATAGAATAGAATAGAATAGAATAGAATAGAATAGAATAGAATAGAATAGAATAGATTTTTTTTTTTTAAATATCTCTTTTATTTGGTTTAGGTGTGTTATTCTGTACCCAAACAACAAGCCATCTGCACAGTAAAACATTCACTGATGATGCATTTCAGGCTTGTAACTGCAGTGTGTTGCTTTGTCTGTGAGTGCCTTGGCTTGAATGACTGACCCTGTGGGTTCTTGTGTGCTACCCCCGTGTCAGCATCCCTCACGCTGGAGCACTTCCCATTCTGATTCAGGTGAACCAGAGAAACTGAAGCCACACAGCAGGTTGCACAGCTTTTGATGAAACTTTTTGCACAGACCACTTTAACTGGGAGTGATCCTCAGTAACAGCTGCTACCAGTTCTACCATTAGTTACTCGTTTTCACTTACAAATCTAATCCAAGAAGTTGATGTTAGCAAAATGTACATTCTACTAAAGCAGTTGAAATTACGTGCTTCAGACAATTAACTACTCTTGCAGAGGTTTTTTTTGTAAATTTTTATGTATATCCTTGGAAATTTTTTCTGCTTTAATTGTTTTTCCTTAGAAACAGTCTTGTGAATACTCTTTAGTTTAAGTAAGGCTCACACCTATTGCTTTTTAATGTGCTCACAATTAATGAAAATGTGCATACTGTGTGTAAACTTACCTGTTAAAATTCCCTAATACACAAGGCCTTATTGTTCACAAATTAATGTCATGAATCCATTTGGATGTCAACCAGGAACTTGTAATTGCTTACACATAAGTAAAATCTTTCCTTGTGTTTTAATTAGTTGATGCAAGGGATTAATATGATTACATGGAAGGCAGCACAGTTTCTCTCTTAATAAATCAGGCAGTGTGGGTGCCAAATCAGCCCTCAATCTCATTTGGGCAGAGTGCTTTGATAAAGGCACTGATCATACAACTAAGGCTTCCTGTGGCAGCAGCAGTGTAGTTCATTGAGGTTTGCTGATACTGTTGATGTGCAATGCAGGATATTAATCAGGATTAATTATATGCATTGGCTATGAAAAATATTCAAGGCCACTGCAGGGCATGCTTCTGTATGTAATTGCTGACTTTAAGGTACTGGGTTAATTGATAGAAATTAAGAGGACCTTCCATTTACAGATATTGTATTTTGGAATGCACCAGCTCCCTCTTTGCTATTTGGTCCATTTAGTTTTAAACACATGCTGGTGCATGGTTAAGTAGACATCCATTACTCTGCCTATTTTAAGCTTTCTTGTTTTGTACCTTTCAATTTTCTCTTAAACCTTTCCAGAGAGGCAGCAAACAATTAAATACTTCTAATGATGGTAGGCAGAATGATGTGAGACTGCTGTGTGCAATGTCCTTAGCTAGCTTAAGTTAGAAATTTAGAAGAACTGAAAGATGCTGCTTTATGAACAACACTGAAGGCTGCTTTTTTTGCTGCAGGTTAGAATCTGCGCATTGGTTAACGTACTCCAGGTGTTTTGATAGGTCAGCAAATGTGTATATATAGCAAATAAAATCTCAGTCCAGTGCTCTCTCATATATATGTATCTATGTATGGATTTGAGTCAGTGCTGTCTTTCGGGTGTATGGTACAAGGGAGCTTTTTTGGGAGGGCTGAGAGGTGATCGTCAACACTTGTCTGTACAGAAGGTAAACTGGAGTATAGAAAGTTCAAGTATTTTTTGACAGAGATGAATTGCAAATGCTTGTGAGTTCTTACTATTTTAGTCCATCAAAAGTAAGCCCTGAGATTGATTACAGAACTGCATGGTAACTGTCATTGAGGGCTTTAGCTAGAATAATATACCAAGACAAGAGGATTCAAAAAATATTTCTCTGGCTATTTTACTATGCCCTTCTGCAACTGTAAGTGTAAATGAAAGAGGGAGACCTGAATATCTGGGTTAAACCTATTTTTATTAGGTTTCCTGTCCCTGCTTTCTTAAGGCATAGTGTTTGCTGGATGAACCGAACAAAATCTATGAATCAGGTCTTGCTTTTTTAATGTGTTTTGTTGTCATCTGTACAGGAATGAAAAAAGGTTGTTCTGTGTCTATCAGGTTTGTTCTAATAATAATTGTGCTGTTGGTAATAGAGCTACCTTCTTTGCAGAAATACTTGATTGCATTTCACTCAGCACCATCCATAACAAGCAGGAAACTTTCTACTGTCAAAGCCTTTTTTCTTTAAGTCTGAACTTCTATGGCATAAATTGCTTGTAGATAGGGTGTGAGCCAGTCCATTCCCATTGTCTGTGCAGAACTAGCCACGTGAATGCCACAAATTAATCACATCTAGCGTGAGAATAGAAAGCTCTCACCCACTAACACATTTGTGAAAGCACTTTGAATCCGAGGGAAAGGACCTCTCAAATGAACATGAAAAATGTTGGGCTTTTGAAGGCCGGGAATTGTGCAGCCTGACCGGACCTGTCTGCTGCCATGTGGGGAGAGTGAGGGATGGAAAGACTACCAGCCTGGGAGGTTTTCTGCTAAATGATCTGCTTTGACTGACTGATGCTGGGGTCGTAAATGTGTTGCTGGCTACAGCCGTGCTGGCGCTCAGAGTGCAGTGCCAGCTGTCTGCCTTGCTGGGGAACAATAGCAGTACCCTTTGGTCTGTGAGAAAGGGACATTCAGGCATAATGCTTTATTAGACTTTGGGATAACCTTTTCTTTTGCAAACCTCAGGATTCTTAGATAGGAATTGTACTGTGTCATTTATAATTAACTTTTTTCTCCATACCTATTTGTGCATAAAATTTCTGTAAAAGTTGTCCATGAATTGGTCAACATAATGCTGGTATTTTCTTTCTTTTTTGCAATAATTTTTCCTATCTGAAAACTGATGTAATTTTGAAACATTCTCTTTTTGTAATTTAGGAGGGGGAAAGAAAACCCAAAACACCTCATGACAAAGTTCTGTTGGGAATACTGGCAAGAATAATTACTATATTTCTTTGGGCCATGCTTGTAATGCTGAATCTGAAGAGAAGGGTATTGATGTCCTTTTCCTTGCTTTTCCTCGCTTTTCCTCAAGACTCTTGGACATAAAGGGATGATAGATGGAGAACTTTTGAGCCTCTTTGTTTCTTGGGATTCTTGGAGAACAAATTCTTTGGAGCAGAAACAGTTTCTCTTTAGGTACATGCATAAAAGCAGACACATACTAGCCAGCCAGAACATACACATAATTTTTATATCTATAGTTTCTGATAACAGTGAACATAAACTGAAGTGGTAGCTCAAAGACATTTTAAAGGGTGTGTTAAAAGCATGGCATTTGCCTCTTCAAAAAACTGCAATGGAATGATGTTTTCCCTAATCTTTGTTTAAACATTTACCCTGAGATGCTAAAAAATCTTGTCTAATGGAAAAATTGTACTTTTGACAAACACAGACTTCACTGTGGAAAGCCAGAAATTGTGTTCGCAAAGAAAATTACAGATACCATGACATTTACATAAAGATTATAATAAATACAAAGCATGAAGTGTGCATACTTCTTTCTGGTTTTGTCTGATCACCAGAACATCCTAGCTAAATGAAAAGTAATTTCTAGTGTGCAGCCTGAGTTCTTGAGCTGCAGCCTTTGTATTATTTTCTTTCTTAAATCCATGAAATCTTTGTTTTTTGCAATTTTTTACATGTACTTTTCTTCCTTCTTTCATTTTCTGTGCATAGAAAGCACACAGAGCCTGTGGCATAAAGTGGGGGCTGAGGGGGCCACACGTCTGCCCTGCAGCATCGTGGACTTTTTCGTGGCTTTGCCTTGGAACTCCTCTCACACCACTGCTGCCCTTCAGATCTGCTGCAGCATCTGTACTTTTTCAACCTCAAGTCACTCTGAAGGTCACATTACAGCCAACCCCAGAGAGCAAAAAATGAAGTAAAGGGTATACAGTTTCTCAGAGAGATGACCCTTCTGCACTTAGCCTCTGGAAAGCTCTGGTATAATGCCAGAGCATAACAGCTTGTGCAAGCACTAGTGGCTTGGGGTTAGCCCTGTTAAACAAATGGCTGTCTCACATTACTTGCTGTCCCTATCATATTCATAATTTGATATTCAAGAAGCACCCTTTTGGAAGTCATGAAAAAGGAGGAAGTAGATAAAAGAATTGCAGAGACTTGGTGCTTTGTTACTCACAGATGTAATTTAGAATCTTTTTCTGTGTATCTTTTTTTCATCTCTCTGAAATTAGCTTGTGGATGGTACTGTACATCAAAGTGATGAGTGTCATTGTTTTCTGAATTGCTGAAAATGCTAGAAAATCATGCCTTGTAGTTTCTCCAGAACTAACTGAAAGACAGATATCTGAAACCATGCCCTGAACCATCACCTGTGTAGGTGCGGAATTGTTTTTATCCCAAATTCAAATCTAGTATTGTTGTAGAGAGAAATACAGGAGTTGAAGTAGGGAAAGGCTAGTTTTGTCACTCACTGAGATGTAGTTAGCAGTATGGTAAGTATTAGATATTTCTGTCACCAGAACAATTCTTGACTGCACTCATCCTTAAGGCTGTTGACAGCTGTGTCTTCTTTTCTATCTGTATATTATTTTAGACCACTCATATTATCACAAACTCTTACTAGTCTCCTTATCATTTGCTGATAAACCAGAATTCAGAAAACCATGTGGAAACCTGTTGGTGCACTGAAGGCATAAAATACTCATCTTGATCACTGATGAACTATAAATACTGTTCCCTGGATAGACTAATAAATTAAGGAAAACCAATACCTATTCCAGCTGCAAAAGGCTATCTGCAAAAGGCTATCTGCTCTATCCATTCTTCTTGCTTCTCATTACCTCTTTGGGCCAGCAGAAACATCTGTTTGCAGCAATGTGGATCTATGCCAGTTCAAAGGGATTGTGAACCTATTTCATAAGTCAAGTGTTCCTTGTAGTAAAGGTATAAATAGCTACTGAAATTGTCCAGCATGGTCTCAAGTGCAGGAAAGGAGAATGTTTATTATTTCAAACCCCTTTGTTTAAACATAAGAATTTGGTTCTCTTATTCTGAAAGATTTGTGTCTTAGGTTGCAATGCAAGATGTAACCAAATGTATGTATTCTATTACCATCTGTTAAAGCCAGGTGGGTCAATGTTCTTTATCTCTCCCATGACCCATCCTCCCTCCAGGAGATATCTTCTGTTAATGGGCCATTGAGTCTCACTGCATGACTGATAAAATTACATCATCCCATTGTGAGATGCTCCACCCAGGGGGAGGAGCCAAACATTCCTACCTGGATAAAAATCTGAGAGTCAGAACATCAGGGCAGCCTGTTTCCACTAGATTCCCAGAGCAAGACCAGACCCATCTATATCACCACTGGATCTTCAGAGGAAAACTGCATCCTTCAGCTGACTGCCACAATCTTTATTGGACTGCTACCAACACGGTGACCAACAGGGTGTCAGGTTGTATTCTGACTCTTTTTTGTACTACTGCATTTTTTATTCTAATTTTCCTAGTAAAGAACTGTTATTTGTATTCCCATATCTTTGTCTGAGAGCCTCTTAATCTCAAAATTATAATCATTCGGAGGGAGGGGTTTTACGTTCTCCATTTTAAGGGAGGCACTTGCCTTCCTTAGCAGACACCTGTCTTTCCAGATTAGGATGGTTTGTTTAGTTGTTGTTGTTGTTGTTGTTGCTGTTGCTGTTTCTGTTGTTGCTTTTTGGTGTTTTGTTTCTTTTTTGTTTTGCTTTATTTTTTGAGTATGACTGGAAAAAATGTATCAGATATATAATCACTTGATAGCTATCAGATGACAAATTTTTATAGCTTGAGGCATGACTTACTCTGTGACCCTGTTTTTTATTTTTACTGTACTTAAAACTGAAATGCCCTTTTAGAATGACTTGCATTTGTAGGGTGATATTTATTTGTATATTATGTTTTTGTTACCTGCCAATGATTCTAGTATTTGCAAAAGTATGTTTGCCTCTGCTAGATCCTGAGAAAGTGCAGATATGTACAGGTATGCTCTCAAAGTCAGAGGAATGCTGTTCAGCAGTTAGACTTCTCCATGCTGCTATATGAAGGCTGGCCAGTGTAAAGGGGACTATGATATGAGCTGAGTACCTTATTCTCTCCTGTTGCCCATTATGCAAATATTTCTTATGAATTTATACATTTTTTATGAATAGATAGATTTGTATTGTCATTTGTTTCATGATGTAAGAAAATGTCACTAAAAAGTTAAGGCCAGGGAACTTTAATTGCAGATAGTTGTAGAATTTAAAGTAAATTTTATATAGCACCTTCCAGATTTTTTTTTTTTTTTATATCTAAAAGTACTTCATGGTAATTGGTTAATGACTAGAACCAATGTGAATACATTATATCAAAAGCTGGTCTACTTATCTTGTCAAATTCAAAAGGTATGTTGAGGTAAGCTATATAATTGTGCATTTCAGTTTAAAGCATTCTGGATTTTTCTATTTTGAAGTTCAAAATTTAAATAAGTTTCTTTTCAAAAAGATAATGGGCTTTCCAGATGTATCAGCAACTATCTTTGCTGTTTATGTTTGAGCTAAAATATGACTGACATTCTCTCCTAGAAATACACTCATCATACTGCAGAGATCACTAAAGAAACCTCCTTTTTCAGCAAAGAGTTGTTTAAAAAACACTTTCAATAATTTATTTGCCCTGCTTTGAGAGAAAATATTCTTTGTGTTCTTTAAGTTATTTAATTCAATGAACATGCTGATGAAATCCTTGAGAAACAGTTACTCTGTATTTAGTCACAGAGAGATCAGCAGTACCAAAGATTACTACTAGGTTTTGGACTAATGAGTCTTAAGAATTCATGGTACATGTATTTTCTGAAAAGGACAGGTGAGACTGGGTCCGTGTTTCTACCCTTCTTCTTAAATATGCCTTAGGCCATGGTTGTAAGCACCTAGTCACATTTGGTTTCATAAATCTTTGTAAGCAAGCACATTGATGCTTCTTATTACAACTCCATGGAGCATAACCCCATGCAGCTACATTTGACCTTCTCATATCCTCTTCCCTATTGCAAGCAGTGTTGTCGTATTATGTCAGTTCTTTAATAAAGTACAGGAATTGTTGGAGGGGAGCTATTCACTGGCTAATGTAATTTGAATAGTAATAATTTCAATCCCAAATTCAAAATGACTGTCATACATATTATTTATATGCTATTTTTCTGCATATTTGCTGGACTGCTCCCTTAGCTGGCAAACTCTTTGAGATCTTTGTAGTTAAAAACTACTTGGTATGACATATAGCATGGGTGGATGCCTAGATGGCTATGTTTACTTACTGCATTTGTTGTCTAAAGTGCTTAGTATTAATATTAATGCTGTGCTAATGTTTCTTCAGGAAACATGCAGATATGAAAATCAGAGCTGAGGAAAAGGTAGAAATAAGTGGCAGTTACAACCTGTTTGTTACTCTAGTCCCAGAGTTTTAGGGTTTAATGTTTTTCTTGTCTTCTGCCATCATTCCCCAAAATCTTTTCAAAAGAGACATGTCCAATCCATGCCCTCAGCCCGGATTCCTGTAAGGTTCCTCAGTGCCACAGGCAGAACACTTTTAAAAGAGAGCTGATGGAGATGCTTTCTATTGCCCTTCAGTTATATCCTCTGCCAGAGTAATGTGGACTGAAAGTTCTGCTAAAGAGAATGCCCATCCATTTAGTTTGTGAGGAATTGAGCAGATATCAGGATTTTACCTAGCAACCCAAGCTTGGCCACCACAGAGCAAAAATTACACAGCCATTATTTTCTGTGTCCTGATGGAGGCAGTATTCACATAATCAGCAATAATAAGGATAAAACAGAATAGAGTGCTTTTCCCCCCCTTTTTCTGGGAAAAAGAAAAAAAAAAGAAAATAAAAGAAGGAAAAAAAGGAAGGTGAGAGAATGCCTTAAGTTGATTAGTGTCAAGGGCATGCATGATCTGCAGGTTACAGAGTGAGGACCAGCTTTTCTAACCATTAGTCTTGGCTGGGATCTAGTAACAATTTTTGTGCAATAAAAGACCAAAATATCTTCACTTAAGCTGTCAAGAGAGAAATACATTCATATTTCGTATCCACTCCTCATCTCTGTACACACCATTTCCTCAGCAGGCAAAAACTATAGCTTGATTTTGCTATATTTTAAACAGTACTTTGTACCGCATCCACAGTATCTAGTGAGGACTGAGCCTGGTAATATAATGCATGAAGCCTTAAAGCTATTGATACTTTAAGTACAATGTTGCAATAATGGTCTAAGCGGCACATTTGTTTTTCTGTCAAGGATGTCAACTGGTAAGCCACTGCAGCTCTGCAGGCTAGTGTTCAGTGTGTTGTGGGTGAGAGAAACAAAGAAGTCACAATGAAACCAGCTAGAAAGCTGAAAGAGAATAGACCTCTGCTCCTGGGACCACACGGATCTGCTGGCTGCATGGCCTGCCAGACTTTGCAGGATAGCTGTCTGAAGGTTTTGCAGGTTTTATCAGAGCAGTGTAATGGAATTGACTGTCTCGCAGACAATCTGGTTTGGGAATTACAGCCAGCCACACACCCCTGTGTTGACTAATAAGTCACTGACTCACTAAGCCTTGTCCTCACCTAATAGGTTTTTGTTTAACAACTTGTGGCCTTGCAGGAGAGTCCTGTTTACATTGTAGTCTTTCCCTGCTTTATTATTTTTCCCCTGCCAGAGAGCTCTGCTCGGTTCAGAAGCTGCTGGGCGTAAGGTCTACAGGAGATGTGCCTGCATTTCTTTCGTGCTTGTTCGATGGTGTAACTGGTTAAAGAGGTCTGAACTGCTGACATCCTACAAGTTATTATCACCTGTCTTGAAAGTTGAGGCAGTACTATGACCAATATCACCACTTTGAGTCTTTGTTACCAAGCCAGAGTAATTTCTTGATTTGTGTTGTTGAACAAAATAGCTGTTGGTGTTCACTTCTATTAAGTATTAATTGTTTTAAAATCTTTTAAAAGGATATTTGTTACAGAATTTGAAACTTTGATTTAGGTTTCTTGGTATGATACACTATAAATATACATAGCTAGCCCATATTTTTCCAAATATGCTTTTGTGGCTTAACTTTGGCATTTGCTAGCAAATAAGCAGCTGCACAGTTTTTTGTATTGGTTTTTGTGCTTTGATATACCAGTACTTTGACATCTAAATACTTTTTTTCATGCCTAAACCTGATGGTGTCAGTAATACGTAACACCAATTCTTTACAAAGAGAAAACTCTGAGACCAGATATTTATGCTTGCAAGATTTAAGGCCTGGTCAAGTGCTGAGTGAAGTTCAGCCATTTAGTTGTTTGTGCATTTTCTCTCTTTCTAAATTCATTCTCCATTTCATAGGAGATGATTTTGCATGTACTAGATAAAACCCTAAAATTGTGTTCCTTCCCAGTAAGGCTTTTTTTTCCCCTTTGATGTGAATTTTTTCCTACCAAAAAGCAAGATAGCCAACAGAGGGAGCACACACATCTTGCATGCTGGTAACAGCCTGAATGTTAGGGCAGATAACCAGGAGCCATGCCTCAGATGTGGCACAGAGAGCAGTGTTAAAATACTGCATCAGTGCAATGATATTTGAGCACATGCAGAATGTCATTGTTCTTCATTGGTAAAGTCTATCTTGATTCTTTACTTTTTTTTGAGGGGGGATGAATTGTCCTTCGGACATGAACTATTACTGAGGAAATAACATTTGGAAAGAGTATTTATGGAGGTTAAACCAGCACATATATGTGTTCTGAGTTTTGTTCCTTTTTTAGGTATATCTGAGTGAATACAACACTGCTACTGTAATGAATGCATTATTTATTAGTTATTTGTTTTCAAGATTCATGAGGGCAGGGACAAAAGGGTAGCATCTGTGCATAATTTGAATACATGAGTATAGGCCATAATCTGCTTAGAAAAAATGAGACTGTAACCCTTCCATTAAAAGGACTTAGGAACGAATGCTTACCACACATAGGTGCTGTCTCTGGTCCAATATCATTTATTGTTACTGTGATGCTCTGAAATGAGAATGTACTGTGCTTGTGTAGTTGCTGATGTTATTATTGCTACAGTATTTACTAAATCAATTTTCTTTGAGATTGCAAAGCTTTCCTTTCAGCTTTATGTACAGTTGCATGCAGTATTATGCACTTGAGTTTTAAATTGTTGTTTTGACAGTCTGCTTCACATTTCGTCGCTTTAGCCTAATCGTGCAAATGTTTAGCACATGTATGACTGAACCCATATGAGTGGTTTCTCTGAAGCAAGTCAGTAGGACTGCTTGAACAGGCAGAGGTTTGAATATTAAGCAACAGAAAGAACTACAGTATGTTTTACAGAGACAGGAAAACAGGTTTATTAACTTGAATTTAAAATGTGCATTTCCCCATAGGGGGGTTTTAAAGCTCTGTATTTAGAGGACACTGGGATGAATTTGTAATGCAGAGCTGTAACAGAGGCTTGCCAAACTCATCTCTCACGTATATATAGAGACTACTAAGTATGGAAATGGCTGAATTGGGCTGGTTTCAAACTGGGGAAATCCACAGATGTTAGTCTTTGTAGCTTGCTAGCAATGCTCTGAGATACCCAGCCACCCAGTGAGTACTAGTGTTAAACCTTTGAGAATGGAGTCTGCTTTCTTGGCAGGGAATTTATTAAATCAAACACTGACCTTTTTTAAAGCCAGTAAAGGCAAGTGTTTCCTCTATCAAAGGTATACAAATGAAATCTGCAGCATTACAGTCATCCAAGCACACAGGCACAACCTGCTGCCCTACCCTTTTGTAAAGGAGGCACCACATGGTGATGACATAAATGGTGTTGAAATCCTGTAATGGTCTCCCAAAGGCCTTCCTGTCCCAAGTGTGCTATTAGTTTGTACTGAAGGAGCAACTTTTGGCTCCACAATAAAAAGAGGAAAACATTGCTGGTAACAATAAGGGTTTCTGTGACTTGTAGTGAAAATGGATGGCTGTATTGTCTGCCAGGAACTTGAGGCTCTCCATGGGTGAGCAGCATGGTTTAAGCTGCAGGTTTATAGATTTAATTTGGTGTGTTTATTCTGAAAGGTAATGGGCATGGTTCTTGGTCTTGTCCTTCAGGAAGATGCAGGTCTGTTTTCAGTTCTTCCTGAATGAAATTGATGCAATATATTAGTCTCCCTTATTGTAAAAGAAATGTCATTTCTTACCTCCTGGACAACTGTGAAAATGTTGTCTCTGAAACAGGGGTATTGAACTGCACAGTGTTTTTTACTTTGCCCTGTAGAACAGATTAAAACAGAGCTACTAGGCTACACAGGAGGCAAGAAAACTGTGCTGTAAATGTACAGAATGGAGATGCAAGTATTTTTACTTCAGTGCTTTTACCATTACAGCATTTTCCTTTAGCTTGTTTGTTTGGAAGACAAAGAGGAAGAAGCTCTTTACATGGCTGCAGCATGTAGAAAATAAGCATATTCTGTGCTCATGACTGAATTGGCTTCTTATTGTCAAAGTTTACTGCTTGGACTTGTGTGAGCAATGATGCTAAACTTGGGGAAACCACAGCGCTTAAATTTGACACAATTGTATTTAAATACTTTCTTATATTTATAGGCTTTTAAAAATTACAGAAATAATTAGTAGCAGTTGCTCTGGATGTACAACAGGCTATGGATAATGCAGTCTGCATGGGTAGCTAAGGTTTAGGAACAAGTGACAGCTTTACCTTTAAGTTAAGTTTATAAAGAGAGCATTTTATATTTCATCCTCTTTCAACACTTGGATTATTTATTTCCCCTTGAGCAATATGAGACTGTAATGTGGAAAGGTTCTGGCCCTTCTTCCCCATTCATATTAGAGATTAACAGAGTGAGTAATGACTTCAGGTGCCTTTGTGGCACAGTGATTGCAGGAGTAGAATCCCACCATAGTGAAATGTGGTAACAAATGTAGTGAAGTAGGTGAAAGGCAAAATAAGTCTATTTTTCTTTCTGTTTGTGTTTAAAGCCAAAGCCTAAATAATAACATTGTTCTATTTGTTGCTCTATGCTAAAGGCAGTAGTGTTTCCTTAATTCTGTCAAAAAAAAAAAAAAAAAAAGCCAATAAAACAAACCTTAAACTTCCCTGTCTTAGAAAATAAATAAAACCAGCCTATGTTCTTCCAGGAACTCTTAAACATTTTATTGTTGAATTGTTCAGTAGAAGTCCTATTTTCCATTCACAGTAATTTTTTTAGTTTTGAGAAATTTATTAGTGTGCAAGAAGATCTTAGAGGAAAATCCATATTAACCTTGTGCAAGGGAAAAACCAAAACAACCTTGAAACAATTTTATTTGAGGAATAAGTATAGACAGGACATTGGGGTAGGAAGTAAAGCAGAGTAACAATGCCATCTTAGCATAGCATCATCTGTGTAATGGAAATTTCAGTTGTAATTGTAATGAGGGAGAACTCTGTAACTATGCAGCACTATACACATCTGTTTTAATAACTTTGAATTAACTTCAATAAGTCATGCTCAAGTTGCTATGGAAGAGCACTGAACTATGTGGTTGGCATTAATCAATGCTAAAATATACAGGCAGACTGTGAAGTATTTAATGATTTCCTTGTGTGCTAAACTCTTTTTAAATGCATCTAACTGCTCTGCCATCTAAACGCCAGTTCTGCTAGGATTTTGGAACTCAATTATGTAAAATTGCATGCCTAACTTGCACCTGTGACTTCTGTCACAACAGGAATAACTGGTTAACTATTTGCATGCCTACATATATAGTGTGTACAGCCAAGTTTGTTAAAAGTTAACCAACTGTTGACATGTTTCTAGAAGTACCTCTGAAGTGGGTTGATGGGTTTAGATGAAGCTTCAAGAGATGTTCTTGAATTTTACTTTAGATTCACAGATTACATTTATCCCTGATAAATACTGAAGCAAAAAGTTTGTCTCACTGAACAGCTTTCCTGTCTGGCTTTTAAAGTACTTACTTGGAACAGGGAAGTGGTAGCTAAGTTTATTCATGTCTTGACTTCTTTACAGTCAAGTGGGCAGTACTTAGTACAATAATGAGGAGTACTTAGAATTATTTTAAAAGAAATGGTAGCTTCTGTGAATTGGTAACTGTCTGCATGGGTGAAGAGCACCAACTTAGTTCTTGTATTTACTAAGGGGACCTTACATGTTTTGTCACTGGACTTGAGGAGCTTCTTGATGAAATTTTGTGTTGCTTCTAACCACTTCTGTATCACTTCTGAACTGCTACAGCAGCTAAGGAGTTTGCATTTTCTGTAGTCCCATGTCTCAAGAAATACCAGGGCTCATGGTATTACTGTATAGTCACTTCAGTGAAGACACAAAAAGAACTACAGTTCTTGATACTGGTGACACAAAATTTGCATCTTCTGCTCCTCCATGCTAGGTGTGTATGTTTGAAAGATCATGCCTTGGAAAGCATTTCTGACCACAGCAGAAACTTGCCCATCCAGCGTGAACAAACTGGTGCTTGCAGGATTTTACCCTCTATAAAGCAGAGTCATTGGGTCAAGGTGTCAAGATCATTGCCTGCTAAAGACTCCCTGCTGCTCAACAGCACCACCAGTCTGTTGAACAGTGATCTCTCTGCTCTCAAAGAATCATAGAATGGTTTGGATTGCAAGCAACCTTCAAAGGTCATCTACTCCAAGTGCCCTGCAATGATCAGGCACATTTTCAACTAGAGCAGTTGCTCACACCCCCATCTAACCTGACCTTGAATGTTTCCAGGGATGTGGCATCCACAGCTCCTCTGGGCAATCTCTCTACCAGTGTTTCACCCTCTTCTGTGTAAATAATTTCTTCCTATATCTAGTCTGAATCTGGCTTTTTTTTCATAATTTAAAACCATTTTTCTGTCACTACAGGCTCTACTAAGAAGTCTTTGTCCATCTTATGAACACCCTTTAAATATTGAACTTTTCTATCCACCAGTGTCTCCAAGAACTTCTGTGCAGGGCTGCTCTCAATCTCTTCCTCCCTCAGCTCGTGTTTATACCAGAGGTTGCCCTGACCCATGTGTGGGATCTATCATGCAGTTCACACGGGTCCACTCCCCGAGGTTCTCCAGGTCCATCTTAGTTGAACTCATGTTGAACTCATCTCTAAGCTTGTCTGTCTGAATCCATGTTAGAATGAGAGGGGTGCATACTCTTAGTGGCCTGTGAAATCCGTCATGTGGAAACAGCTAATTGGATCTTATAAATATTCCAGTTAAATTCATGAAAACTTGCATATCTGATAATTAATTTCTATTATCCACGATCTGTGAGTAAACATTATGGTGTGGAAAATGTATGGTATGGGTACTAGATGGCACGATGTAAGTCATCTAGCTACTCCAAGAGAGATAAAATATTGCTTTGCACTTGCAACCCAAAGAATCTGTGTGCACTACAGCATCTTTGTTGACTTCACAAGCATGTCATAACTTGTAAGTCAGGGTTTGAACTGCCTGTGTTAAAGGAGTCCTTTTATTTGTGTGTCAGAGTATGAGGAGTGATTGTGCTATTTTTAATGTGTTAACCATTTTCAGACAAATGCAGTACAATATTTCCCATGCCCTGTGTTTGCAATCAGAGGATAGGACTAGAATAATAATACAGAGATGCTTTTTTCCTCAGTTTGATTAAAACAATCCTCCTTATATCTGTTAGATTTTTCAGCTCAGGCTGTTCTCCAGCTCTTCCTACTTCATTTTTCCATACATCATTCCTGAGAGGACAGAAGGAGGAATAGATATGGTGTTCTGTGCTTGCTTAGGCCATGGCAAATAACAATTCATCAATATCCTAGCTTTAAAAAAGACCATTCTTTGGCTTGGGAAGAGCATTGCAATTTACCTAGTGTCCCTAGTGTCAAGAAAATCACCTGACCAGATCTAAACCAAAGAGAATCCTGCACTATATTCTTGGAGTTATTAATTAAAATAACTGCTGTGTTTAAGTGCATGAATGCCTTTGTTGGGTGACCATGATATTTTGGGGATATTTCTTGGAGAAAAGTGTTCAATACAATAATCACCCTACTCCACAGCAAGAATGTGAAAATTAAGCCCCACAAAATATTGCTGAAGTGTTTTTGTTTCATAGAGGCTCTTTTAATATTGTTATTGTTACAGAACTGTTGTTACACTGGGGAGGAGTAATGTAATCAAACCAATTGGCTGCTGGAGATATTTTTTAATGTACTGCTTTGGACACAGTACATATGCTCTGCAAATAAATACAGAATTAGTTTCCTGTTGGAAGCTCTTAGTGAGAATGAGTGATTTGTCTTTGTTATGAAAGGTGCATATATTTCTTCTGTTAGCTGTTTATCAGACTGCTGTTTTTATGGTTATAGATTCTGAGATGGGATTCATCATTTGTCAGCTTGTGAGCAGATGTTCCAGAGACAACCAAATTGATCACAAGGATGAATTGAACAGCAGTACCAGTGTTGGAGGGCAGCTTTTACAAATGTCCTGGTTTGGAAAGACAGGTGTCTGCTAAGGAAGGCAGGAGCCTCCCTTGAAATGGAGAATGTAAACCCCCCCTCACTCTGAATTAGTATAATTTTGAAATTAAGGGGCACTCAGACAAAGATATGGGAATATGAATAACAGTTCTTTACTAGGAAAATTAAAATAAAAATGTAGTAGTACAAAAAAATCACTGGCAGAGTCAGAATACAACCTGACACCCTGTTGGTCAGCATGTTGGTAGCAGTCCAATAAAGATTGTGGCAGTCAGCTGAAGGATGTAGTTTTCTTCTGAAGATCCAGTGGATCTGGTCTTGCTCTGGAAATCCAGTGGAAACAGGCTGCCCTGATGTTCTGACTCTCAGATTTTTATCCAGGTAGGAATGTTTGGCTCCTCTCACTGGGTGCAGTGTCTCACAATGGGATGATGTAATTTTATCAGCCATGCAGTGAGACACAATGGCCCATTAACAGAAGATATCCCCCTGTGCCACCCCCACCCCCCCAACCTTTCCCCACCTGCCCCCCGGAGTTATGAGGAATGGAAGAGATAAAGAACACGGCCCCACCTGTTTTTAACAGATGGTAATAAAATACATGCTTTTGGTTACATCTTGCATTGCAACCTAAGACAACAAACTATATCCTTCTCCTGTTCTGGACCCTCCAGTTTCCACTAATTTCCAGTGATTAACTGTCCTCCAGAAAGTTACAGGATGAAAGAAAAACCTGGTCCCCACATGTGTGTGTGTCTGTGTGCGTGTGTGTCTGCATGTGTGTGCGTAGGCGAGTTTGTTTTTGTTTGGAGAAACACTATTCAGTACAAGACAAAAAGGCGACAAAGACTGAGTCTGTACTGAAATGCAACCAGTCTATAATGCCATCAGGGAAGGGGCATTTAATATTGTTGGGGTTTTTGGTTTGTTTTTTTTTAAACAAAACGAAATCCCTACCATGCAGAATTATAACTCTTTAGGAAATGTTGCCTGCTGATTTATCAAGCTGATGCTTTGATGATTTACTTTGTTGTTTGTTTTGTGTACATACCAATATTTCAGCAAAGTTAATGGCAGGCTAGAGATAACATGTTACTTGTCAAAATTGACTTTCAAAAGTCTGATTTGTTCTTAGCCCATACGGAAGAGAACTTCTGGAGCTATGTTGATTACACAGCTTTTAAGGCTCTTTCTTGCCAAAAATGTCTCCTTTTGTGCTTGTGGGTTGTTGAAAATTGTGGGCTGCTGCCAGAGGACTGAAGAGTAAAACACATGATCCTGAAAGACGTGGCTTTCAAACCACAGGCTTCTGACCTCAGCCTTAAGTAATTAACAACAGCCTTTGGAATGATGCAGTACTCAGTAAGAATTGCTGCGATAAAATACCTGACCTTCTTCCAAAAAATGGCAGGGTTTTGAAAGCAGACATTCTTTTTTATTGAGAGCTAAGAGCAGAAATTTAGTTCTTTGTAAGCTCTGTAAATGGACTGGGGAGGGAGTAAGAGGGGTTGTTATGAAATGTCCTGGTCAGAATGGCAGATGAGGGAGCACACTGTGTTCAGTGCTCTACAAGAAACACCGGACTAAGAAACATGCTTAGAAAATGTTGTATATTTTTCCTTTAGAAACCAGAAATCCCATGCATAGTTGTTCATTTAATACAGGCCTGAATTTTCTGCTGCATGGAACTTTTATTTCCATAATGGTTTTCTTCTTTATGCCAGAAAGGAAGTTGATCTGCTTAACCTCTTTGATAACAGTTATATTTCATGTTCTGCTGAAGAGACACAAAGATGAAGCTTTTGATATCGTAGCTGATATATTCAGATATTTACAGCAGTAAGTATACATGGCTAGCAGCTGAGATCACAAAAGGCATGCATTGTTTGGCATGCCAAGGCCTGATACCTTGACAGATGGGTAACGTTTTTGGAAGATGTGTTTTTGATGCAGTAAGAAAAGTGACAAGTTCAATACATGGTTCTTATTTCCTCATTTACTGGGAGGTGAAGAAGGTTTTTAGATGACAGGGAAGAACATATGTTCCAAGCCTAGCATTCAGGTTGCTGCACACTGTCGGCTGCCTTTGTTACCCATGTATTGGAGAGGATTCATTACCAATGATAAATATCATAGACAAGCTTGTGTGATGCTGCACAAGCATAAAAAAAATAGGAGAAGATTTTTACTTTCTGGGTGTGACTTTTAGGAATTTGTCTGTCCGTAGGAAAATAGACTCCTTCAAAAAGGTGCTGTCTTCATCTGAAGTCCAATTCTCAGAAGGTTAAAAGAAATAACTCTTAAAATTCACAAATCCCCCAGTCTATTCTCTCTTCCAAACACTTCTTTCACCTGTTTTAAAACATGGAGTTCTGCAAGTAAACACAAGAATCTCTAAGGAGTGGATCTTTTCATGTGTAGAGAGGGCTGGATGTGGTTTGATATCCACACAGGTTACAGAGCTCATCTGTGGTTGACCAACAGTGGGGATTTCAGGAGGCTGCTGTGGATGTCAAGTTCAGGACCTGTGTACTCCTCACTGCTGTGCTCTATAGAGGTATAAAGGCTTCCTGTGTGTACAAGCATTGAGGTTTTCCCCCTTGCCTGTATTTCTAACTCAACAAATACCAGATTCAGTCTGCATTGCAAATGTCCTGTCTGGCCATGACTTAGCCCTCTTCATATCTCCCTCGATTGCCATCTTTGTTCCTTACATTGTTTTATTTGCCTAGCACATGTGCTTCATTCAGAGGTTGTTTCAGTTTAGGCTTAGCTGCCTAAATGAGTGTTTATCAAATTCAATTTTAAATTATTATCTGGCCCAGCTCTGCCTCAAACTTGTGTGTATTAATAGCAATCTTTAAAAAAAAAAGTTTCTATATTCTAATGCTTTTCTGTTTTTGTCACACTGCCAAACTTCAGATATTTTTTTCAGACACCTTCTTTATGACTGTTGCTGGCTTTCTCAGGAGTTGAGGGTCCTCAGAATATCTTGTATCTTCTATTTCAATGTCTCAAGTTGGGCACTCCAGACTGACACACAGAATTAATGGACATTTTGGAAAGCAGCTTTTAATCTCTGTGCCCTAATTTCCTCTTGTAAAATGCAGGTTTATAGTACTTGTCTGCATCAGATGGGAATATGAGGTTGTGAGGATTAATTAGTTAATTTTTAAAAGTAGTTTACACCTGTGAAGTACCATATATATGCTGATAGGAATTCTTACTGTTGCTGGATTTTTCCCTTATGTCTTCTACATTTTGTTAGTTAGTTTGACCTGGTTAAAGAGAAAAGAAATTAGTCATCTAACCAAATTCTCTCTGTGTTCTTTCCCATATGTTTTAGCTATCCCTATATATCTTAGCTGTCATTCGCCTTTTTTACTGTTCTTCTTCACCTTACTATCTAAGGACTTTTCACAAAGATTAATAGTCATAGCCAAGTGCCTGGGGTTATCTGAAGGATTCTTGGGTCCTTCTCTTTAAAAGTAAAAATGCTGCTTTAGTTAGAAATTTTGCTATTAAATGGTTTGTTATTTTAATGATTTCCTTTAGAAAGTAGAATTAGTTGCAGGAGCATCCTCTTGGACAGAAACTGCTACAGTCATAGGGTACATTATCCCCAAAACCCAATTTTCACCAATGCTCAGGATGCAATGAGCATAAGAAGAACATGATTTATTGAGCGAATCAACTTTTTCAAAAGTTTCGGTGGTAGTTTTATGCAACCTAGATGTTGCACAGATAATTGCTGACTGCTTGTTCCTGATTTGCTGGGTGGCTTGAGTTGAAATTACAGGGACTGATCTGCAAAAGTAGTGAATTCTCACTGGTGCAGTTCTAGTCAATGGGAACTATGTCTTGAACATGAGTGACAAAGTGCTAAGCACCCCAAACCATTACAAATCAGGAAGCCCAAATTGTTGGTCACTCTTGCATTAACCTTTTTCTGCTTCAATTCCATTTCTGTACCATACAGTTAATAATACATTTCAGCTGACAGAAGTATTAAATGTAAGGTTTGTCAATATTTGCAACCTAAGTAAATTCTTGAGTAAAAGGCAGTGAGAAGCTTCTGACATTTTTTGTTGCAAGACTTTTTGAATGGGAAAAACACCCTCAGATCTATTAACTGTAATGCTTTCTCCTGAAAAAAAAAAAGTAATTGTTCTTTGAATAGACTCTTCCCTGTCTGAGTTAATGATGCAGGAGTCCCCTCGAACAAGTAGTACCATGCTCACATTGTTATGGACTGTATTGTAGGAGATGCAGATTGAGACCAAGGTAAAATGGCAACTTTTCAGCATTTCATGACTTTGAAAATTTGACTTCTCAACCTGACAAATATTTTTAACACTCCTCTGAAGTGTTCACATGCATTTTCTTTCATAACAAATCAAAGTGTCAGGGATCATTGGAAATGCTGCCATTTGTAGTTCACCGCATAATTCTCTGCTATTTCAGCTAACTGAATAAATGGTAACAGCAGCAGGTTGTCATCTTTTGCATAGTAACACTATGTAGGGATGGATTTGCTGATGGGCTTTGATATCTTCTGACAGCAGGGTAGTGGTGTAGTTGGGTGTCTCCATGCCAGGCTCCGTAGGGAAGCATTTTCTAATGGGCATAGGTTCTGCTATCCTTCCTTCTGCCTTCCCATCTGTACTGTCCTCTGTCAGGACTTTTTGCTATTTAAAACACCCAACAGAAATGTTCCAGTTGTGAGAAGTTAGGAAAGAAAAATGGGAAATGTGGGAAATAAGGAAGATATGAAAAATTGGGTTTTATAGATGGGAAGTACTGGAATATCTTTGTAGATGTTGCCTCCAGTGTTACATTCAATGTAAATGTCTTTGCTGAAAGATCTGACATATTTCTCAGTTGCAGTAATTAGTTCTATACATTATTGTTCAGTCCTGGTGCCAGGATTGTAGTAAAAATGAGGAAAAATGAATAAAGAAATGAATGGTAATCCCCAGATATCATGCTCTTATCTGCAGAATAGTAGCTGACTTCCCACTATGGAAATAGATGAATTATCCATGCTATTTGGCTTGTCGTTTTGTGATTTGAATTACTGAGGAGACGATGCTCAAACACATCTTTGGTCCTAAATTTGAAAAAATACACATAATCCAGAGCAATTAATATGCCTGAAGACCATGTATTATTTTCCTAATAAAATCCATTAAATCGGTGGTTAAAATCTCCTCCTTCCCCCTTCCCACCACCATTTAGATGCACAGATAAAATGGAGAATAGTGCTGTGTGGACACATTAAAATAAATCATAGAGTTGCTGATGCTACTTGCAAGAGATTGGAGATTAGGAGTGATTTTTTTTCCTGTCTTCTATTTTTATATGTGCAAGTTAGTTTTGTACTCAGGAAGGTGAGAGACAGAGAACACCTGTGTTGAAGAGACACCTTTGCAAGTGCATGCTGATTCTGCTCTTCAAAGCCCCAACTATTTTCATCTTGGACCTCTCCTGAGAAGAAACAGCCAGATGTCAGCTTGCTTTAGTTTTATCTTTTTTTCTTTTTTTTCCTTCCTGTTTTTTTTTTATTTTTTAAATTTTTTTTTCTTTTTAATTTGGCATGGGGAACACAAATGAAAAACTGAATTTTCCTTCTGGTATCCCTTCTAATTGTCTTAATGCTTGGTGCCTCTGGAATCTATGCATGAAATTGACTCTCAATGAGTTCCACTGAAGTTTGTTACATGAACAAGCTCACAACACTCACCCTTTTGTTGATGGGGTCTGAGTGAGTGAGACAGAATGAAGGGAGCAGAGAAGAAAATTTGAATTTAAGTCTTCAGTCCCAAATATTGACAGTAAAGAATCCTATCTTACCTCTCCTAGGAGGAAATGATACCTACTTGAAGTACATTAAAAAATACCCATTTATTATATGAATTTGAGGTATCTTATGTATTTTCTAATCTGCTGCACTTTCTGAGTCTTTTACACTAATTTCTGAGGTCTTGCTGTATTAAATCATGCTCTCTGGTTATGAGAACGTTGGCTTGAATTCTTCTGTCCTTGGTCAAAGACACATGAAGGCAGTTTGTTACTAGTAGAGAAGGTGTATCTTTTTCTATTTGCCTGCTTTTGTAAAAAAAAAAGATGTAGGCTTTGATATACATTGAGTTTACTGTTCCTATCTTCACTTGGCCAGGTCCTGTAAAATGCATTTTCCTTTTTTGTTTCCACCCCCTTTGGGCATGAAGACTTATGGATCTCTGCACAACAAGCTCAGGATGTGCTTAAAGAACTACATGAAAAAGAATATTTTATGTTCAGTTTTCTTTGTCAGTACCATGATATTATTTTGCTCAAGAATTTTTTACTTCTGAGAGTTATTGTTTTCGCTTCCTACAGATTTTCCAGTCACAAAACAAAAACATAGACAAAAATGTTCTTTCAGAAGAAAATTATTAAGAAAATGGAAGAATTGAGATATAAAGTACACTCTCTTACCATGTTTCTTCTTTCATCCTTTCTCTCAGTGATGATTTGTAGTATAGGGCCTCTGACTAATACCTTGTTGAGGCATAAGACTTGTGAAGATACTGACAGAAGTGTCTATACAGGGAGGACAAGAAGGATTGTTAATAAAAGTGGAAATATGTTGAAATCACATTAACCTATACTTTAATATCTTTACTGGACATCATTTACACCAGTCTTCACGTGCCCAGTATTGTACTGAGATTTGTATAATGTAGGCCTAAAATAACGGTACTCAGACAGCCTTGAGCTGGGATATAACAACACTGCTTTTTTTGAACTTAAGAATATAATAGTAATAAATAAATGGAGCCTCAAGATGATCCAGAGTCTCTCAAGTAAGTCTTTTTAAAGATTTATTGTGTCCTGAGATGTATTGTCTCAATCTGTTTACAAGACCTCTGAATTCAGGGGTTGTAATTACAAAGAGTAGTTCGTTGATAGTAGTTCTGCTTATACCCACATGCACAGGAATTGTGTTTCACCATAGGCAATCATCTATAGTATAAAATGTGGCTACAATTATATGGTTCTTTGAAATTCCCTTATTTCTGTTGTTTCATCTCAGTCTGTGAGGCCATCTGTCTCAGCACACAGAAATTCCTAGCCTTCCTAAAGTAATTTAGGAATTCATGCTCCTAAGATAGCTAATGAGTCTTTTAGTCTGAAATTCCATGTAATAGCTGTGGCTGCTACCTGCTCCAAGTGTACTGAACAACTAAACAGACCAGTTTCTTTTTTAAGGTTACTTTGAACACAGACGGCATGGAGATGTTCAAATAACAAAACTTCAGTATCACACCAAGAATATACCTGTACATGGTGTGGGCTAGACTGATTATTTAGGGTATAAATGGTCCAACTCTTTTCAAGATACTTATAAACCCCAGGGGGACTTTTAAGAAATATCTTTTGTGTATGGTGTAGTTTCTTTGCAAGACAGTCATTTTGAATTAAGAACACTACCAAGAAACTGAACTGATGTTCACTGCTGCATCTTGCGGCTCTTGAGAGACAGGCATAATCCCTTGTGAGTGCAGTGTAAACTACAGCCCCTTGCATTTTCTCTGCAAAGGCTACAGCTCTCCTAAAAACATAAATTAAATTAGCATGTGTGCACCCTTAAACAGTCCAGACATGTAAAGCATAATTCTCTTGCTGAGGAAATGATCGCCACAACATTGAAAGACCCCAGTGTCTCGCAGCAGTCTCCCAAGGACATCTCAATGTGGCACGACCTTTTCAGGATAAATGGGATTTTAAATTCAGCCTTTTCATTAGTGTCCTCTCTGTGTATTATGTCTTGCAAGTTGGAGAGAGCTTTGAAGCGGTGAGTGTTGTGACAGTAGCTATTGTTTCTGTATGTGCATTGTTAATTGTAATTGCAGGAAATGTGCAAGCCATATCAAAACAAGTGAGAAGAGGGCAGAAAGGGGAGAAGCCTGAAGGGAGGAAACTTCAGAATTAATGTGAACACTAAAGGTGCAAAACCTGCAATTATTGTTACAGAGGAGTAAAACTGACAAACTGAGTAGTGTTCCCCCCATTACAGAGTAATATGGAAGCATTAGCAGCTGAACTATCTTCATTCCTGAAACCCATTTTGCTCTGAAGGGAGTATTTAATTCTCTCAAAAGAGGCAAAGAAGAGCAAGCCATTGATCTCAAAAAGTTGCTGAACAATGGCTGAATGCTGAAAAGAGCTGGTACGCATATATGAAGTATTGTGTTGCTCACAGAGTTTCACTGCATATTTAGTAACAGCCAACATAATAAGAAAAATTAGAATCATGGAGTAAGTAGTTGGAATAGGCCACTAAGACTTTCTGCTTGTGATATTTTGAGAAAAGAGATAGTGATCCAAAAATTACTTCATTGATTCAAATGAAACATACTAGAGGATCAAAACAGACTAGAAAAGCATAGCATGGTGATTCAGGAATTATAACCCCTACACAGAAATATTATGTATCTTTGATTATTTATGTATTATGTATCTATTATTTTATATTTAATATTATGTGTCTATTATTTTGATTAAGACAAAAGGAGGGAAAAGCAGATTTTTTTTAGAAATGGCCTAAAAATACTTGAAAGCATATTAAGTCAACTATACTATGTAGCAAAATTGCCCCTCAAATATTACATGAATTTGTGAATAGTAAGAGTTACAGTTATGTTAAATATTTCTTCATTTTTCATCTGAGTTTCCACTTCTGTGGGCTCAGTGAAAATGCTGATATTGAAAAGGCACAGTGCTTTCTTGAAGGCTAAAAATAAGTAAAGAAGAGATGATTGGTATCTTTAAGCAATGTCATCAGTTTTTAGAAACATCTCATTTAAATTTAAGGCCAGTTATAATGTGCTCCTTTTTCCCCTTTTTTTCCTCCCTTTCTGTTTTCTGGGTGGGTTATGTTCACAAAATCAATTACAGGAAGGTATAATGAGAAGGCTGCAGCAGATGTCCATTTGGGTAGGCTTGGTCAAAAAGAAACTTTAGTTACAGAAAACAGGTACGTTTGGGGGCAGTGGGGAGGGAAGTGTTTTATTTAGATATTTAAGTTGAGGCTTTGCAAGGGTGTGTGTGAAAGGGGAGAAAAAAATGCATATTCTTGCTTTCTAATTCTGATACTGAAACACTATGTTACAGGTGGTCTACATGGTGTCACTTGGAGAATCACTTCACAAGTGATTAATCATTATTAAATTGTTAAATCACCATAAAAGAAATTCAGTATTAAAAAAAGGAAATAATCAGAAAGATCAGAAAATGGGATTCAGGTCTCTCTTCTACTTTATGTTCTGGTAGGTAGTCCACTTTCATATGGAGTTCTCACAGAGATTGGTAGCACCACAAAAATAATGGATGGATGAATTTTGAAGTATTTCTTTTCATATTTGTTTTAGTGTTTACTGAGTACTTTTTCTAGTGACTTACAAATATCTAAATGAATTTTGAGAGAACCTGAGCAGGGAGATGTTCTAAGCAGCACTGTTTTGCATGTTTGTAGGTTTCAGTCTTTCTTTGGCTGAGTTTTTATTTCTTGATGTCCATGATTCATTTAACCAGATTCTCCTTATTAACACTAGTTTCCAGCAGTCAGTTACAGTTTTGCACTATGGGATCCATTAGTTAGATTTTATATCAACCCTCCCATTTTTCTCTCTTCCTGTGTATCTGCCTTTTTCTGCCGAATGAACAAAATTTTATGTGCTTACTAAGAAATTCTTATTCATGATCCCTTTTACAACATCTTGGCTGTATTTCTTAGTTGTTGAGTGTGTAAAAATTTAAAGCTTACAGTCTTATCAGGGGGTTTTGGCAGCAACAATAAGAGATAAATCCTGAAGTAGATTAGGGTATGAGGAATACCAGACAGAAATGCTAGCAGAATTGCATGAATGGAAAGGAGAAGTTGCTCAAATGTAAAGCAAAAGAAGAATACATGCCCTGCAGTTGTATTGGAATATTCAGCCTGGTGGCTGAAGCTGTAAACATCTTCCTAAATTTAAAATGAACCTATGTGTGCTACTGGTATCAGCATTTGCAATCCAGCAGTGTTTACAGAATTATTAATAGCTACTGTGTTTAGTCCTGAGTATGCACTGTTTTCTCTCACTCAAACTTTGCTATTCCATGTGCATGTCTCCTTCCAATGCAGAAGGAGGTTAGATCCTAGGTTGTGTTCTTGATATAGCAGAGAGCACGTTGCATCTTGCCACTTGTGTGTGTTATGTTCTGCTTTGTTCTCTCATAAACTGTGAAAGTTAAGAGTCTTGATATGTTCACTGTTCCCCATTTTAATTGTATTTATCTGCTGCTATTGTAACAGTCTAATCTCTGCAGACAGCTGCATAGATAATATTTGGAGATTAGAATTCAAGCTCAGACACCCAGTGTCATCCAGCAATTAAAGGTTATTTGATAGTCCTGTCTGTGGCTCAGGTGCCACAAACTCTCGTCTCTAGTTGACAGTCTTTCTAGCATCATAAAAATTTTCTCAGGGGAAATCTAGGTATGGAAGGCTTTCTGAATGGAAATGGATTGAAAAGCCTGAGCAAAGTGCAGTTTGAGCCCTACTGGAAGTTCAAGGCATTGACTGTTTGCTAATGACTATGCAGTTCAGGTCTGGAAGATTTTTAATTATTTCTGTTACTGGGCTTGGTGAAGGAATAAAAAAAGCTTCTGTCTCCATGACATGGGTGCTTATGTGTACTATGAAGGAGAACATTAAATGTTTCTTTGTTGCTTTTCTCATGTTGACGCTAATCTTTCATATGAGAACTGTGTAACAAACATACTGTGTGTATTGGAATACTGTGTGATTTAGTCATAACTGCATAAATCAAATTAAAGGAGTTGCATCTCCCCAGGTGATTAACTGGTTTATTAGGTAAGGTAGTCACTTATACTTTGTTGGGGTTTTGGCTTTTTTTGCTCACTGTGTTGAGAGAAACAAAAACATTTCACAAAGGAAGCTATGAAAGGAACATGACATTTTACATAAATAGATTTTGTAGCGACTCTAGCATTGCTTTATCTCCTCTTTCATACCAAGACTGCTTCTCAGTTCTGCTTGCCTGTTGTATGGAAGAGTGAGGTAGATACACCAAAGGTTCTGTGCCTTAGGTGCTTTAATTGCTTTTAATTGCTTATTTTGCCTAATAGTTGGAGTAACTATTCTAAAGCCTGGGTAGTTCCCTTTTTTTTTTTTTTTTTTTTAATCTAGAGTAGACGAGGGCAGAGACAAAAGAATAGCAAACAGGATTGCTAAGTGGAGCACTGATCAATAGAGAGTGCTGTTCATTTTGGTAATGGATATCTCTGTCATATCAGCTGTTAAAGAATTCAGCTGAAATGAGTCCCTGTCTACAAACCATACACCACCCAGTACAAACCACCATTACTCTACATCCCTAATACTTGGTGGTAAATCTCGGTAGCTCTGTCTTTGGGATACTAGCTGCTCTCATTTGATAAATTTCTCCTTTTTGCTTTGAACCACCTTTCTCTTGGATTCAGCACTTTTTTCTTGGAGGAAAAGATACATTCACATACGTGTAACAAGATCCTCGTGCTTGTTTTGTTTAATAGAATTGATAACTCTTTCAGTTCTCTTGTAGCCAAGGGAAGTAACAGTTTTCTTTAAGAAAACTGACAAACAGCTTTATTCTCCCAGAGCAGTTGTGAATAATTAGTATGACAGAGACTAGTGACTGTTCAGGAGTCCACTTGTGTCTAAAGGTGGTGGCTACACCTACCAAATTTTTCCAGCTGGAATTTCAAGTGTCACCTTTGGCGAAGTACATAAGCAAATGGCATAGAGATTGGTGAAATGAATTTTTCCTGGTGTTCATCAGAGAAATCCTTCCCTGCTCATGAATGGTGATATGTTTTGGAGTGGCACTCTCCATGGCCCCTCTGCACTGCACAAAGTCCAGGCAGAAGGCTGAATAACAACATAGTTTTCTCCTGACATTTGCCATCTTGTGTAATTTTCTGTAAGTCCATACTCCAGTATAGTTAGGTCAGCTCATGAAGATCTCACAGGAGAAAAATTTCCTTGGCAGACAACTGAAGACTTCTGAGGTGAGAAAACATCTCTGTATCTCCTCATCCTCTAGGGTAATAGAGATACCCCAGTCTGTGGTATCATTGAACTTAAAGGTTCAGTTTAAATAGTTTGATGTCAGCATAATGCCAAAAAGATGTGGTGTTTTTTCTGTTTTTCTGTTAATTGTAATACATTATTTTCATTTCCCTCATGCTTCTTGATACATTTTGATGTAGAACATTGAATTTTCTGTGTACTCTTATCAATGATATGCTGTAAAGACCTCTGGATTGTTCTTTACAAATTAGCTGGTATGCATCAGTGTATGAAGAGCTGAACATCGTATGTGGTTTTCTCTGTTCTGCACTGAGGAGCTGAGTCTGAAAGAACCTTCATGCACTTTACGCTTGCACTTCTCTTCAAATCCTTCCATCTTCTGTGTTACAAATTTTGGAGTTCCAGAAAATGTAATATTTTCTTCCTTTTGCTTTAATGCTTTCTAGGTGAGATTAGTTAGTCTCATAGTCTACAGTAACAGACACCTGTTAGATCCATTCTCAAATGTAACTATTGTTATGAAGAGTAGATTTTGACTGGGGAGTGAGATGCAGGTCATTAATTTTCAGCACTGCTATTTGACTCTTAATGAGGTTGTTACCCAAATGGCAGGAATGATTTTACCTATCAAATGTCCTACATATCCCAACAGGCTGCTCAGTTTCAGACAGGGAAACTCACCAGTAATTGTCCCATGTAGTGTTCATACATGTTTAGTTTTTAAACACCAGTAAGTTCCTTGTGCTCCTTTCTACAATCATTTGTCTCATCCAGGACCCCTAAAACAAATCTGTCTGCATACTCCATAATCCCATGTCCCCTGAGCCTACCCAATATACTAAGAATGCCTAAGGACTGCCTGTTTGCCATTACTGTATTTCTTAGCTGTCCCTTAGTTTGAGGAGCCTCAATCACCATTGTTACCATTTACAAATGTGGCAACACACTTTAAAAAGAATAAAAACCATGTGAACAAAAACAGTATCCTAGGATAACAGATTTAGGTTATGTGTGGATGTTAGACACCTCACAGAACTCTGGGAGTTCTTTCCTCTGATACACTTTTAAGGTCGAGGGATTGTGTCAAAGCACATTCTGAAAAGACAACCTTCTTGTGATTCTTCTCTTGCTGACTGTATTCTTTGTCTCTTTTGCTGCAGCATGAAGTTTCGCACATTTGATATGCATGATACATATTATACTCGCATTTTTAAAACGGTTTATACTCAAAAGAGAACAGAAAGATGGTGTTGTGGGTCCTTTGGCTAGAATAATGTTGAAAATAATTTTTTTCTGCACTTTGTAGCAGACTTCATGCATAAGTTAGGACAGGTCACTTACTTTTCTGTTTCTCAATTTTCTGTCTGGTAAAATAGAAATTATACTAATTTATTCCTTCCTTTACCTACTGGGTGGGACAGTTCATCAATGCTTGTGGTAATTGAATGCTGAATCTGAGACTGGAACTATCCAAATACCCAGATGATCTTAAATATGAGATACTGAAGAGATAGTCCCAGCAAAAAGGCACCCCTTTCCCACAGCAGTAAGCAGTATTCTACAGTACTGAGACTGTAGAATGCTGAGGCTTTTGAATTTTAAATTATGAAATGTCTTCATTTAAAACAAAACTCCAAACAACAAACAAACATCTCACCATCCCTCTCTGCATCCCCCCCCCGAGACACATCTACCCTCAAACTCCTTAACACCAGATAACTCAGACTTGGCTAGTAAAATCTAAACATTTCCTCTTGTAAAAAAATACAGAGAAAGTAAGGTTTAGGCTAAATTTGTCCTGAATTAGTCCCCTGCAATCATTTTATAATGAAGAGATGAATGGTGCTAAAGCACACTAGAATAATTACACTGAATTTTCTCATGAAAAACATGGTATCCACTAAAAACTGTCTTTCTTTACAGTTTAGCATGTGGATTCAGTGGAATATAAAAAAGGAGTAATAAAAATGAGATATTTGTGTACGTGATTTTGGCCTGTTTTTCAGCTGAACTGGAGTATATTTTTCAGTGCAATGCTGTTGTAATATGCATCTACTTCTGCAGTGCCACTCTAATAAGTAAGTTTAATAAGAGGTTGCACGTAAAAAAAAGGACTTCAGCATTGTAATCTGGAAAATAAAGAAGCATGCAAGTAATAAATCCAGGTATGAAACCAGGATTTTACATGTCAACATTATATCTGTAAGTTTAAATTATTGTAATACTGTCTTGGGTGCTATTTTGAGCATACACAAAGGGTGTTTCTTTTAGAAATAATATGTGTGACAAATATTAAGCTTTTTTTTTTTTTCTACAGTATTATCATGGGAACTATTACTGATCCCTATATACAGAATTTATTTTCAAAAAGAGAATTAACAGGTTTAAATGTAATCCCTCTTCCATTATTAGGACCTGTTTATATTGGCAAAACCAAATTTATGACAGAGGAGCAAATAAACATATGACTATTAAAAGCATAAAATCTCCATATTGGGAATTCAGACTTGAGTTTTCATTGTGAATCTTGAAAGGAATCCTAAGAACAAGTATTTAAAAATTCAATTTAGATTTATATGCCTGCATTCCAGCTTACGTTAGCTCAGCTGCAAAATAAAATCATTATTATAGTTTTATTACAGCTAAGCATTTTGGAGGCATTTGTGTGGTGTTCTTCTGCAAGTGCACTTAAAAGAGGCTGCAGATAAATTCACTTAATGATGACTGCAGTGCAAAAGCAAAAAGTTTTTTGTTTACCTTGCAGAGCACACTTGCTCCATGCAGCATATAGCATGAAAATTATGACATGTCAGTATTCTTTGCTTTGCTGTGCTGTTCAGTACATTCCTATAATTTATGGAATGCTGCGGTTATCTGGTTTTTTTTTTCTGGTTTTTTTTGCTTCTTTGTTTATCAGTAGCTTCCTATACCAAGGAAAGATCTATTTAAAATTCAGGACTTTGTTGTGAGAGTCCTCATGTTATCCTTTTTCAAAGCGGTCTCCCTGTAGATCTGACTTGACATTATATTGGGTGACACAAGCAGATTTGGGTCAACCAGTTTTATTTGCTTATAAGAATATTTTCCAAAATAAAATAAAGTAGCTCTGATTGTGATCCTTGGGAACACACACCTTTCACAGGTTAATAAATACTTCAAGTAATTCTGTTTTGATTCCAGTATTTTTATTCTGTTCATGCTTTCCCTTTTCAGTTCTGTTCTCCTGAGAAATAATGTTCCATTTACCTTATTTGGAATTTCAATTGACATTTTTATTCCTAAAAATTTTTTTAAATGGAAAGGGATATCCATGCTTATTTGTGATATTGTGCTGTTCTCTGGAGTCAAATTTTGATAGAGTAGGAATAAGAAAAAATTGGGAAAAAATTACTCAGGAAATTATTCTGAAGGTGTCATCAGTCTCAGCTTTTGCGTACATTTTAGAGAACTTAATTGCACCAGTGATTGTGAAACCTAGACTGTTCTGATGACAACAGAGGTCACTTGCTGGGGTGTAATATTTTTTGCTGTTTTTGGAAAGATGATACTCTTGTCAGTGGAAGTGAGCAGTTTCCTCCAAAATCTGATAAGTGTTTATTTTATCTGTTGTGTGCAGGACATGCTTAATGATTAATGACACAAGTGTTGTTTTTAGGAGCTCCAGTTCAATGTATGTGACCTACCAGTTGCAGGTGCTAGCGTCAGAGTTTAACTTCTGTGTCAAATGCTTCTGACTCTTCATCTTCTGACTGCATAGGACAATACTGTGGAAGAAATAAAGGCAATGGGAAATCTTTATTATGTTATAGCTGAGAGCTGAGAGTGTTCCACAAAAGGAGATGACAAAAGCACCAATGCTCTGAGAGCACAGCCAGCTACCAAACAGAAAAAATGTCCAGGGAATTTAAGACTTGCTGTGGTAAAGGATGGCAAATTGAGCAAAAATGGATCCAGGAATTTCAGGTGTCTCCAGGTTTGTAGAAACAGAAAACCTGGTTATTGCCCTAGCACCAAGGGCGGAATAAATACTGGTTTTGCCAGTACTTACTGAGCTTGTGACGTTTCTGCCTCTGTGGCTTTTGGTGGTGGGGAGGAATGGGTTGAATTAATTGAGTTTCTTTTTTTAAAATGTCTGCTAGCAATTTTTGTGTAACTTTATGATGTTTATTTTAAACTGGGATAAAGCACAGATATTCTGAGGGTCTCAGCTTCTGGCAGCCTGTATTTATATTTTCCCCTCATGACTGTAGAAGAAGATTTGTCTGAGCATTAATCTCAATGCAGTGGTGTTTAATGAAGTCTGTAGTTGAGTTGTGAAGTGTCCCATTCCTCTCAGTTATGATACAACTAAATTGTAGGATCTGCTGTTTAGAAGAAGAGTGACCACTAGAGAAGCAAGCCTGTCAATTTTGAAGATGTTTTTTCCCAGTCCTCTCAACACACACTATGAACTTTCGCCTTTTAGTATGAGGAAGAGACTCCCAAGCACTGCATTTGCACTTTCAGCAAAGTTAGGATGCTTGTGATATTTCAGGGTGCCAGAAAGTGTTTCTTGATTTACTGTGGAGCAAAATCATTCCTGCACCCTCCCACCATCTCTGCTGGGAGGCTGTAAGTTCAATGTGCACTGGCTTTACAGCTCCACCATTTACAGCTCCACTGGCTTTACATCCTTCCACCCTTCAGAAAGTTTGCTGTACTGAGAAATTTCATCCGAATTCAGATTTAAAATACATGTTACCTATTTGTGTCACTGTTCACAGTCTGTTAATATTCACAGTGAAAATCTATTATATAGCAGCACAGGCTTGATTGCTTTCATGTCTGAGCTCTTAGAAACTAAAATTCTAGGACAGCCCCAAATATCACATTCTAATGTGATGTTTCAAGTCTAGGAATATATAATAGCCTTTTAAAATGCACTCTTTAGTATAAAATAGTATCTGCTACTTTTAAACTAATGGCTATGGGTTCAATTCACCTTCTCTATACAGTCTGAGTTTGATTGAAGACAATGAGTCAAATTTTCACACGTTGCTAAATCTATGCATTAGAATACTGTAATTGGGGTGATTCACACTGTATCTTTCTTTGATACCTCCATACCAATTGAAAATGCTGAAAAAGTAAATAATTTAATTTTAAAAATCATTAAGAAAAAATGCAATGCCTCAATATCTGATTTGAGTAGTGGTAGCAATCCTGAAGCAGATTCTGTGATATTTCACCTGGTATTTGGTTTATTTTAGAGACATAAATTTGACTGGAATAGAACATTACTTTGTTCTGCTGGATATGGCTATGAATATTTTTGCAGTATCAGGCATTACATTCTAGAGAGAATGTTTTTTATGTTTCTTAAAAGTTGAAGAATTTGATGTAGAGAAGGGGGCACCTGTTGGACATTTCCGTGAAAAACTGATGCCAAGGGCAAGTTCATGGTAATTGCATATTCTGTGACTTCTGACATGAACATTATGACAGTCATCTAGTCCCTGTAATTTATTTCTGATAATGATCAGTATGCTAGGGAAAATGTTTGCATTTTTTCAAAGTTTTTCAGCTGTGCTGGCTGTTAGGTAATTATGCATATGAGTATTTTCATCAAGTGATAATATTTGATCACAGAGGGAAGTGATCACCAGTGTATTTCTCTAAATCTTTTCCAGATGGAATGTGCTCAATATTCAAACTGTGTAATGGTATCTGTAAGTGCAGATATTGAAATAGAGAACATAAAATATGATTGACCAGAACTTTTATCAGGAATCACAAGTATATGGAGGGAAGGAAATGCATTAATGCATTAAGCTCTAGATAGCACATATGGAAGGTAGGTTAGATGTGCTGTTCCAATTACACCTGACTGAGGTTAATGGGGTTATTTAATCTAATTGTGGTGCTGGCATTCCTGCATGTGTGGCTACATTCCAACCTGCATCTCTCTGTTTTTTAAAATGCTACTTAGTGCATGAACTAATCCGGGTGATACTGAGAAATCAGTGGCTGCATACTGGTTTAGGCTTGAGGAATTTTCCTCTGGTGGAGACCTGGAAGCAGGGACTGAATGACTGACTCAGCTTCAACATCTCATCATTCACATGGTCTGTCACAACAACAATATTACTGAAACAATTAGTCAGCTCTAGTTTAGTTGTATGAAAGAAGACCATATACAGGCAGGATTAAAGTTCTTGGCTGTCATATTACTTCTTAAAGTCAATCCTTTTAATTATTATTTTCAGGTAAGAAGAAATGTATAGAACTTTCTGATGTTTCAGCAACACAGTTCCTCTGCTTGCTTATCCCTACAGTGTATTTTTTAAAAATTGTGAATTGTGTTCCTAAGATTTTATATGCTGTTTTGACTGAGAGGAGATGTGGCCTGTTTTTGAACCCTGGTCCATTACTGAACCAGTTTGCATCTTTTATGTTTAGACTATGGATGTTAAACTGACAATTGCCAGTTGTTTTGGTTTTTTTTTACGTATCAAATGTCCCTTAGCAAACAAATAATGGTATGGTGTTTTAAGGATTAAATTTATTTTATTCACATGTTGTTTTGGAATACACAAAAGGGCATCTTAAAATTGAATTAAAGTGCTTATTTTTTGGACATAGGTAAATCCTGGTTTCAGAGATACTGGTGTATGTAAGCATTTTCACTTGGAAATAAGTCCTTCATCCTTGTTTCTCCTCTCCATTTTTTTTCTTCAGAAACTGGGCTATTCTTCACTGCAAAGGTATAAGGTGTTTTACATCTGTCTCAGCAATTGCAACTTTTGTTAATCAACTCTCGCAAGTAAATAAAAAAATAAAAGTAAAAATAAAAAACCCTGAAATGACATAGAAAGTGAAGTTTCTTCCAACTGTGACAAGAGAAAAAAAATCTTTAAATATTTTTAGTGCTTATGAACTGCAGAGAGTAAGGTTGATACACAGGCACTGCAGTGAAGGACAGTTTAGGAAGTCTAAGAAAACATGGAGAATAAACTAAAAATCTTACATTTTTATTTCCCATAAATATGATAATAAGTCAGAGTGATGTTGTAGGGAAAGAAAGGAATGGAAAGAAATCCCAAACCACAATTTTGGGCTTATAATCTTCATAAATCTTATATCAATACTTAATAAATACTCAAGAAAAGGAAAGTGACCCCACATTTATCTCTGAAGTCTGTTTATGCTTTTCTTAATTATGATGCTTTTGAAGTTACTTTATTCTGAGCATGCATACACTATGCAAGAGTGGCTTACTAATTTTGAATTGTTGGTATGCACGACATTAGGGCTTTTAAATTGCAGATGAAACTTGTGTAATTTGTTTTAAAGTGGACAATTTACCATTTTGGATCTAAGCCTTTATTATCTTTACACATGTGAATGTCCTCTTTGTCTTCAAGCCCCACACGATAGAAATCACAGATGTAGTCAAGGCCTCTGGGCCCTTGCCAAATGAAATATCAGGCTATTTCTGTAGCTTAAAAATGATTTAAAAAAATATTCCAATACTTTTTTTGCGATTTTGTAATTTCTATGTTCACTGAAAAATTATTTATAAATTGTCATCTAAGGAATATGTAAATGTATTCAGGAAATCCCTTTCTCTATATTAAGCTTTTGCTTCTTCCTTTTCTATCTAATAGCTACAATGAACATCTGTACTCCCCCACAAGGACAATTTTCAAAAGCATTCCTGGGTATCCTGACCTCTGCAAATGTTTTATGCTTTTGACAGCCTATGGCAGGACTGTAGGGATTGGCACTATTTAAATAATCTGAAATCACTCTCCTCATTCCTTGTTTCTGTCCACTCTTAAGTCCAGGAATATGTTCTTGAAAATCAAATTAATGAAAATAAAATTATAGTTACCAAAATTATGTAGAAAGTTGTAACTTTAAGTGACTGTGCATTGGAATTACTCTCTTATAATAAGGGTTAAAGAACTTAGTGGAGGAAAAGGGGAAAAAGGGAGATATATTTAGTTAATTTTGTCTGTAATACCTAAACAGTCCATGCTACCTGTATAGATTGCCATTTGCCAGCCAGATGTAAAAGCAGCTCTGTCCTTCCTCATCTGCATACAGGCTAAGTAGCAAGTCTTATTTGTTATTACAAAGGGATTTATTTCAATAGAGAAATGAAGCAGGGGGTTGGCAGATAAGGGCACTTAAGCCCTTGGAGCATTACAGCAAACTTGTAGAATATGGGCACTGAGCACGATAAGCTTTGCCTTCTTTGTTACTGAGAGAGCCTTGCTGAGAAAATAAAATGTGACCTGGCCTGTGGTCTCCTTCCATGCTTTTCTGGAAGTGTTGATCCTTGGAGAAAGCCTGGTGTGCAGGTGTACTACTGAGATTTCCCTCTGCTTACCTTTGAAAACAAGGATATGCTGCTTCCAGTGACATAATCCATGGCATATGTTTTGCATTCAAGTTTATACATATAAGCACTTGTCTTTTTTTTTTTTTTTTTAATGTTGCATCTTGTTTTGGGACTTGCAGGAGATTTCTTCATTGCAAAGCTCTCTATGGGGTAGGCAAATTTAAGTGACTGATAAAACCATCTTATGAGAACGGGAAATTCATGATACTGCCTTTTGACTTTCCACAGTAGTCTCAGAAACATTGTAGCTGATAAAAGTCACTTCCTCTACCATGTCAGAATCAGACATGCTGCAACTGACCAGTGCAATGAGCCTTTACTGTCACTCACATGGTTGAGATACGATGAGCATGTTTCTAAATTCTAAATTTCAAGCTTCAAGAAAAATTTAAAATACCAAGCTTCTTCTCTTTGCACCTCCCTTATATAGAAGGTAACTTTTTGTTCTTATTGTGGAATGGGAAAAAACCCTCCAGTATTGCATTTGTGTAGGGGCAACTGGATTTAGTGTTTTGTTTTTGAAAAATGGATGAATCTTCTGAGGAGATGTGCTTGGGTAATGGCAATATGGAAGGTAATATTCAGCATGTTGGTACATAAGTTGGCCCAAGCAACTAGGAAAGGAAGTACTGGCACGAGCTTTACAAAATGATGTTCAATAGAAGTGCATTGCGCAAGCTTAGGGTTGTTACAAAGTTAATTTAGACATTTAACACATTCTGTAGAATTATATGTGTATATGTCCTGTTGTGTTAACAGTATTTTTGCAGTTTGAAAATGGTGATGGCTACAGGCCGTTGCTGTTATATTTAGGTTCAGATGAAGATTTGTTAAATGATCTGAGCAAATTTCTGTTACTGACTGTGTGCCTTTGCAGTCTTTCTTTTTCAAAATAGCACTGGTAAGTCATCTTCATAGATGATCTGTTTGTATTCTACTTCAGCTAGCCCACTTGCTTTAAATACCCAACTAAATACATGTGCAAATGTTACTAAGTAGAAATAGGATAAAGCAGTACCTAAAACCACTTCCTACATCAAGCTTGGCAGGAGTAATTCGGTAATGTCAGAAGAATAAGAGAATAAGAGACATTAATATCTAATTCTGTTTGCATAATTTAATGTACCTTTATTTATTTAATTTTAAACAGATATGCTTATGTATATGTATGTTCTGTAAATATTTTTTTCATGTCTGCCAGCCACACTGCTACCAGACTTAAATAATGTGGCTATGGGGAGGCTTCAGATATTGGGAAAAGTCATGTAGTTTTTAGTTACATGAAAGAAGTTTTATGTAATTTTAGAGGTTTTCCTGGTTTCTCATGAGGATTGGATTTGTAATAACTGAAATAAATAATCATAAAAAATATCCCTTATCTTTAAATTAACCAGAGATTAGAAAGTGATGTTTTTGCTGTGCCATGAAAATTTCTAGTTGCAAAGGGTTTCAAGAAATCAATTAAACAATTAAGTCTGTTATTTTTGCAGGATGAAGTTCGGCTGTGTTCACACTAAAGAAATGTGGAATCGATTTTTTTTTTTTTTTACTTGGAAATAAAGACAACTTTCTCTGGTGATTTGAAACTACTCAAAGACTTGAAATGTAGGGAAAGGTACAAGGGCTGGGATTAATAGACAGTCCAGAAATTAAGTGCTCAAAAATGAGTGGTGAATCCAATTAACTGCATCAACATGACCATCATGTATATAAATAAAAAACCAAGACTTGGAGAACAACAGAAGTATAGTGGAAATAAAAAGTTCACTAGAAAATGCAATTTTCAGAAATTGATGAAAGTTTTGTGGGTTTTTTAAAATGACTTTGCCTCATAATAGTTTTGTCATTTCTTGCTGCAATATGGGAAGGATTATGGAAAGAGTTTATTTTTTATCTCAGTTCTTCTTATGTGCTCCCTCAGTAGGTATAGGTAAGTTTTCATTATAAACTATAATCTTTAACCCAGCTTACCAACTAAATATAGTTAAATAATTTGAAGTGTGTGCTACAGTGTAGGCCAGAGACTTGGGAGGAGGGGAAACCAAGGTCTTACCCAGAAACTTAAAGGATTATGATTGCTTGTATAACTAATCTGCTGTAGCTCATGATTACTCACACTATGGAACTAGAGTAAAACTGAATTTTTAGGAGAAGGATCATGAATGCCACTCATTGGTTATCAGTGTCAAACCAGATTGGGTAAAATTAGGTTTAAAAAAATGTGCTTTAATCCTCTTAAAAGTTAACAGAGTCAGGTAAGCTTGGCAAGAATGATCCTGGTAGTGCAGTGTGGCAGGTCCACGGCAGTCAGTGTGGTGTGGAGCACACAGAGGAAACAGGCCTTTGCAGTTCCTTGAGAAAAGGTGGTGTGATCTGAACCATTATCTTGAACCTAGTAATCAGGGCTGGTAGTACCTTGTGGTCTGTGTCTGTGAAAGCTGTTTGTAACAGTGCATATCAAGAGCTGAAGAACAATCTCTTGGTTTATTCCATTTATAGTAGTTAGTGACAAGCCAGCTGTGGAATTTGCAAGCTATATCAACTAGCCCATACAGAGAGGGATAACCTGGAGTATGTTCCAAGAGAACAGTTACTGTTGTAATACAGTGACACTGTGGTTTATGGAATATCTGACAAATGTGCCACTGAAGAAGTCTGTTCTTTGTATCTGTCTTTTGTGCTTACTTGTGTTGTCCTGGTGACATCCTGTCCCTCTACCTCCTGAAATACTTCTGTGCCATGTTGGAAATGAATGGAAGGCACCTCTTTCTTTCCAAGAAGAAAAAAACAAGCTATGAATGAGAAATAGGAAGAGATTGGGTGTCACTGTGCTTTGTCACAGTTGCACTCAATTTATC
Organism: Argya squamiceps; assembly: GCA_037834095.1. NCBI lineage: Eukaryota > Metazoa > Chordata > Aves > Passeriformes > Leiothrichidae > Argya > Argya squamiceps. The sequence goes on from JBBMKD010000115.1 coordinate 15,405,975, forward strand.
ACACCTGACACAAGATGAGCAGTACTTCAGAGTTCAAAGGGGAAAACCAGTCCTTACTCTGGTATCATTTAGTTTCAGTTGCAGAGCTGCTATAATATTAGAATGCTTCTCATGCATGGGCATAGTCTTTTTTTGTTTTTTTTCTTTCAAAGAAAATACCCAAGTGGTTCTGTTTAAGCAAGATGCTGTTTTTCTTTAACCCTAAGCATTTTTAGCAAGTCTGTAAAATAACTGTGGCACTTACTTAAGATCTTAATTTCACTTTTAAGAGGCATACTCCTATTTTATTCATCTTTTTCTTTCCACGTTACATCCTTTTCCAGGAATGCCTGTGTTTTGCCAAAAAATAATTACCTGGCCAAGTTTTCTGACAATATCTTTTTTTTTTTAGTACATTAAAAAAACCCTGACTTCGCTGTCTCTGGCATGAATTTACTCATAGTATCAAACTCATGCTTTCTGTTGTAGAACTTTGTTGCTATGCTAAACTTTCCTCTGCTTTGTTTCTATATCACGTCTGAACTGCACACAAGTCTTTCACAACAGTAGGTGAAATGAAATAGATGAAGCCCTACCCTACAGAGTCCAGTCACAAAACAGCAGTGCTCCCCTTGTCTCCAATACTGAACCAAACCCCAGATAATTTCTGGACTGAAAAGGCCATCTGTTGGTGAATGGGAAAAAGATGAGGTAGTTCTTTGGAAGATAAACATGCCAAGGCTCTGTGATTTTGGTAGTTTGGTTTTTTTACTCAATTTCTCACTTGAAACTTGCATGAAAAAAAAGAAATAAACAGGAGCTCCTTGTGCAGTAATAGCACCCTATATGTAAGTGGTGATGCCACTTCCTTTGTAAAGTGCTCTAGAGTTGTGTTAGTGAAAGTGTTAAGATCAAAGTATTGTTTTTATTACAAGTCTGGTGCCTAAGGTGACTTCAGTTAAATAGAATAACTGATCTTTTTTTCTTGCACCCTACTGTTCTTGAAACTTTAATGACATTTATACTATTACTCCTATAGCGTGTGTAGAGATTCAGTAAGGCTTGAAAAGTATAGTCAATACTATTTGTCAATAGTTCTGTTTGTTGAAGGTATACATTTGAACACTGAATAGGGCTGTTTTTCCTTTGCTAAACAGACACCGCTGTCTTTAAAATGCTAGCTGAATTTAGATGCAACTTGAGGTGTAATGTAATGAGTTACACCATGCCTCCAATACTGCAAGGTGAAGTTAAAACAGCTGCAGGAGTAGACAGGCATATACAGAGGTCAAATCCATGGGATCACATTATTAACCATTGTCACAAGCATGCCCATGGAAGGAGTTTGCTGTCTTTAACCATACACAGAAGAAACTCACAAGGCATGGTTTAGAAAGAGCTAGAAAAAAGGGACAATCATCTGCTTCCCCAGTTGTGTTTCTCCTCTTTCCCACTGCCCTAGTGGGACTAGGGACTGAATGAGGAGCCACTGAGAGCTGCTGGTCTTCCAGTGTTGTGCTGGGCCATGTTTGTGTGAAGCTGCAATGAGTGCACAGGGTGGGATCTGCTTGGAAGGAGCCTTGCCTAGCTTTAGGCTATGGTTTCCTGTCTCTGTCACACCTTATGAAACCCCAGTTTTAGCACTTATGTTATGGAAGGATTTAGAAACTCAAGCCTGTGTACCCTTGCCCAATTTGCTTGTCTCAACAACTTTATTGCTCTGGTAACAGAGGCAATGCTATTCTGGTAATGTGGGAATAGCAAATTCCCACGTGGGAGCCCAAGCATGTGTGTGCAGTAGTAAGGTGCATGCTAAGAACTGGCAACTAAGCTAGCTTTATGAAAGGGCCTTGGAAGTGGAAGGAGATCTTTATTTGCATGATATATCTTACCGTCCTGCTTCCTAATTGGTGCTAATTGATGGAGAATGTAATTTGCAGTCTTTTAGCCGCCCCTAAGTTCATGACAGTTTGCCTGTTACATTGTTCAGCCTGCTGGCTGCCCGTCTCTTATTAGGCACGGTCAGTACTCAGAGCTTGCCTCTCCAGTGATGTGTATGCATTAGCAGCTTTCCTACAGGCACAAAGGCTTGTCAATCACTGTGACCTCCACAGACCTCTAACAAGCCCAGCAAACAAGGCATTGAGGTCTACGCTTGTTTCTTTTTTTTTTTTTTTTTCTTAACTTATTTTTCAGTTAGGCTTTCTAGACTGAGTTTCTCTAATTATTTGAAAGTGTATGCAAACACTGAAGGAGAATTAGAAGCATCAAGTGCTCTACTTTTATTAGAAGAATTGCTTTTCTAAATAGATGTCAAACATATTCTTTACTCTTTAGACAGTTAACCTTTCATCTCTCCCGTAGCAGAAATTCCATTCTGAGATATGCTAATTTGCTATTTGCAACATCCTAAAGTAGAGGGAAAATGTCATTTGCAATGCCCTCATTAAAAATTCCTTTATCCAGATTGTACACTTTTTTTGCATTCTGGTTTGTTACTTTTTTTTTTCTTTCTTATATAAAACCACCCATCTAGACCCCTTCTTCCCCCAAAAAACCCAAACAAAAACCACACACAAAAAAGCCTTTAAGACAGTCTAGCTGTAGATGAGTCTTTCCCAGGCTTAAATTCAGCATGAAGTGTCCCCTGGCTTAATTTACTAAGATGTATGACACAGAAGGTCCCCACCATCTCCTGTCTTCCTTCAATCCTAACTCCACTCTTGAACTTAAAAGGCCTTTTCCCACAGCTCTGTTACTGCTATTAAATAAATGTCTTTTATGCAAGACAGGATGTTGTGAGGGAAGTGGGAGGCACAACAGGGCAAGGCTTGTGTGAAGAAACGTTGCCTCTGTTTCCAAAGTGTCTTTTTCAGTCCAAAGACACCTTCCTCTTTTCCCTCTTTGGTTGGTCTCTGGGATACAGTAACATGTTTGAGCCAGCTCTGGATGCAGAAAAGTCCTTGGATCTGGACAAGATCTTGGATCCTTGTCCACCTGGATTGGTTTGCTCAGACATACTGCAGTTTGAGCAAGTGCAGGCTTCTCTGTATGATACTTTGCTACCAGCAGTAGTGGTGTCATGTTGTCACTGCAGTATGTTACCAGTGCTGGATTTTTTACAGCATGAGGAAATCTGTGCTGCCTTGTTTGCTCTTCAGTTGAATTGAGAAAGGAAAGTGAGAGTGATAATGTACTCTCTGGACAAAACTGGGCAAATATCAAATTAGCTAGTGTGTGGCTACCTCCACCACACATATTTTTGCATGTGTGTGCAAGCTTACAGCTGCTGTAGGAAGAGGGGAGCTGTTTGAAGAACCTGCTGTATGCTTTGAGGTGCTGTAGTTAAAAGCTGTGGTCAGGCTGACAGCTGGGAGGAGACTTGCACCAAGCTGAGGAGATGGATTCTTCAAAGCATGCTATGGTTTGTGGAGGAGATGTGCCTGTAGGATAACACTAGCTCTCTTGCTACTTCTTTGAGTTTATCAATTGAGACATATATGCAGCAGGACTTGTTAATTTTTTATGCTCTTTCCCTGACATTTTCTGTAAAATGACTCATGTTCACAGCAGCTGTAAGCTATTCCAAGTTGTTCAGTGCCCAGGATTTAATCTCAAGGGAGAAAATTATATCAGGTCCCCAGACCACTAGGTAATTTGAATAACTCTTGCGTTTGGTCTCCTCCCACAACATAAATATGTTGTCTCTAGTACTTCCTTCAATTGTTTTCAGTTTGTTTTGTTTTATACAAATTTTTCTACCAGCTTCTGTTGGACAGCTAAACCAGATTTGTGTTTTTAAAAACACTCTTTAAAAACACTCTTCTGTGTCTTTAAAAACACAAAACACTCTTTCATGAGACTCCTTTTGTTTTGTCAGAACACTCTCTTTATGGCTTTTTAAAAATACATAACTTTAATACTTACATGTTAATTTTGTGATTTTTCTAACTGAGGTAATTTTTAAAATTTAAAATGAATAATTAAAAAAACAGTAGCAGCCATATGAGGGTAAAAATATCAAAATTTTGACTAGAAAGTCAAAATTTTATGCCAGGGTACTTAAAAAAAAAGTTCTCAACATTAAAAGGCAGTCTGTCACTTGAGGTACATTATGTTCAATAAATAGGTTTGAGGAATTTTTAGGATATGTAACTTTTTATTTCAGTTCTTTAGAGCAAGGTGTTTGATTTCCTGTCAAGGTAAGAGAACCATTTGTGTTATTTCTCTAAGTGCTGAAGGCACTTGTATTCTTGGGCAAATTATTAGGTCTTCACATGTGAATGGTCATTCCTCAGTACTTTTGCTTTGTACACAGCTAAGTGAAAAATTAAAGCTTTGTAAATTAATTCAGTTTGCACTACTGGTATGTGCTTCCCTCTCCTTAGCCTGAAAATAGCAAGGATATAAGAGGGAGGAGAAATAATTATGGGCAAAACAGTAACCTTTTCTTCTTCTTCCAGACGTTCTCATAGGCAAAAAACCCCCACACAAATTACTCCTTGCCTATCACGTACATGGACATTTTGTTAAGATGATCTTTGTGGATTCCTAGAAGGGGACTCCAGTTTGTATTTAGTCTAAAAAACTCGGTGGCGGCGGGTCTGGGGAGGGGCATGCCAGAAGCCCTGTGCAATGGTTCTCCTTTGTTTAGGTCTGTAATACTGACTGTTAAGGTCTCAACAGGGGAATGTTTTCAAACAGTTTCAGGGAAATCGGAAGGATTATTATTGTTTTCTTTAATGATGCAGCAAAACATACAGCTTAAAGTAGGAAATTAGGAACACAGCATCCAGTGACAGAAAAAAACTTTTTTTTCCTTTTTTTTTCCTTTTTTTTCCCTTGTTTTGTTGTTTGGTTTGATCCTTGCAACGTGAGATGTGTTCTTTCCTCCCTCCTTGGTACTGGCAGTTGTTTTTTATGTTGGCTGCAGATGTTCAGGAAACTAATTCCAAAGCCTGCACCTGTGTGACACTGACCTAGGTGTACCTTGCCATATCCTGCTTGTATTCTGCTGCACAGATCAATTTGTGATTTATAATTCATCCTTCTCTCCTTTGTCCACAAAACCATCCATCAGCCCCCTCCCTGCCTCCCCGCATGTCCCGGGAGGGGGAGGGGCAGCTCCTTTCTGTGTCTCAAGGTTGCCTCGGCAGGGGAACGGAGAGCAAACTTCTGTCACGTCAAGGTGCCCATCTATTAAAACAGTGTTCACATTTTCATTATGAGACCCTATTTGAGGGATTTATAAGTTGACTGCACAGACTTGCTGTAAGCTGAACTTGTCATACTTTGTTTCATCTGGGGTGGTATTTACTGTTCTCTCCCACATTATCAGCCAAAACTCGTGCGTAGGCTCTGCTTCTTCCCCACACGACCCACCACGAGATGGAGACGGTGGCTTTGCTGGAGAGCATTTTTGGTTTTGCTATGGTTTTTTTTTAGGCACACGGGTGGGGGATGGCGGTGGTGGTGAGGGTGGGGAGGGGTCATTGTGTCTCAGTTGTGCTAATGCCTTCAGCTAAGATTGTGCTTTGGCAGGCTCTCACAGGCTTTCTGAAGCCTTGAAGTCAGGCTGCTGCTGCCAGCTTCTTCCTTCTATATTGCTCCTCCTTTATATTGCTTATAACCAAGGCCTAAATAATCTTTATTTTATACTGACGTCAGGATAATAAAGAACAAGAAGTAAAGCGTGTGCTTGCTGCTTGCAGCGCGCAGCTGTCGGTGCAGCGGTCGGAGTGCGGCCCTCACGGAGCCTCTGCAGGAGAAGCGGCCCTCGAGGACACAGCTCCCTCAGTGCGGGGCCCCGAGGGGGACATCTGCCCCTCCCAGGGACAGAAGTGTCCTCCAGACCCCGCAGAGATGCTTGGCAGGCTGCTTTTTGATACGGAGCAGCTTGGGTTTGTGCCACGAAAAGGAACGGGGGCCAACCTTGGGGACAGAGATAGGGAGGGAGAGGGTAGTGGAAGGATCTCCATTCTGCTGCGGCTTTTTTGGGTCCTCTCACCTGTGAGACATTAGAGAATACAAATAGGGAGAGACTGACATCGCCAGAAAATGCTTCCCACAACAACTAAGGAAACAAAAGAAGATTGGTGTCTCATTAGGCAATTCCTTATCTTCCAAAATGCCAACTATCTCACGGTTTAAAGGAGGGACAAAGGGGAACCTTTGCCCCCTTAGCATGGGAATGGCCTTTTGAACTTGGCAGAGGCTGTAATGTGTTGCTGGCAGACCCACCTACCAGGAACTTAATACAAGGCTGGTGATAATTGTTTTACTTCAGATTGGAAGATTTTCTATAACCAGCTGCTCAGTGAAGCATCTCAGGTTAAGTAGTCTCCTTATCCAAGGCCATGAAGCCAAGCCATACTTCTCAGAGAAAGGGCCAGTTTGTTTAATTACTTTTTCAAATAGAAGGCTTTTCAGTAAGTCACTTTGTGCCATTTTTCTGGCTTCTGTATATTGGCACATGCTTTAGTCAAAGAGTAAAAACTATTTTTAATGGTTACATAGGCTTGCTAACCCTTACAGATCTACAAAGTTGAAAGAGGTAAAATTATTCAATGTCAAATTTAGTAAATACCACAAAGCACACTTTAATTTCCTTTTTTGACTCGGGAACAAAAAAATGACACAAGTTACAGAAAAATCCACCTAAGAGTCACTTATGAAATAGCTTTATCATCTAGATTTTGTAATTGGGAGGATGGATGTTAGGTTTTGCATTTACGAATTACACTTCCCCTAGATGGATTTAGTACATGATCTGCAATTCATGCACAATACATCTCAGGCTTGTCTGTGCAGTTGTGAGGTTATTACTTTATTACCTTTTTTCAAATAAGTGGTAAGACTTAGAGCTTGGTCTTTTTACTTTGCTCCATTAAATTTATATGATAATGCTGATGGTACAGACAGATATAAACTTGCAGAGTCTTCTCCAAATGTAGATATTCACCAATTTTGTCCATATAAAATGAATTTTGTTCTAACACCAGAACATTAATGCTAATTAAAAAATACATATGATCACGTAGAAAATCTTATACAGTAACGAATATAGTTCCAAATCTGAAATGTGTATCTTTCAGGAAAGATGTACTTCTCAGCTTTATTTTCTATTATTCTAGAATATATCTGAACTATTTTGAAAAACATTACCATAGCATTCCTGTAATGTGTGTTTCCTGGTTCCTTTTCATTCACTTGGGCAATCTTTGTCACTGGCTGTTAACATCGTGGTAACTCAAGAAATTTTTTGAAATACATAGAAAACTTTTTGCTTTTACACAGAAGGGTGTGTTACCCAAAGCTGCAACTGTATATGACCATGTGCTGTTTGTCATGGACATGCACAGTAACCCATCTTGGCCACCTCTGAGGCTGTGGGGTGAGGGACAATGGCTGTTGCCAGTCCGTGAACTTCTGGAAGCATCTCCTTTTCATTAGCTCACTAGGAGGCATCAGATGTGCCTCTGGTATTCATGAAGGACCACAGCATCTGTGAGGAATTTGGCATGCAACTCTTCTTTTCTCTCACAATACTTAAGCATTTCCCAGACTTAAAACTGATGTACTTTTATTATCAGTGAAATCACAGCACTTACATCTCGACTGCTTTTAAGTATCTGCAGCTACATTTTTTTGAAAAAGAATTTACTAGATAACAAGAAGTCTGGTACTAGGTACCACTTCTGGTTTGATTTCAAGAATATTTCTCACATTGGGAAATGTGAAAAACGAGGTTCACTTTCTATGTAGATTTTAAGAGATAAGTTTAATAGAAAGTAAGACAATTAGGAGACAGAAAAAAGCAAAGTATGGCCTGCAGGGCGACTTGGCATTTAGCCAAGTCCACATCTTGCTGCATCAGAGACATTCTTTAAATACCCTTTCTATTGCATCAGCCTGTTGAATATTCATTTTTTTCTATAAACTATTTTCCATACTCCTGGAACTGTTTTGCATGGTCCCTCCTCGGGTCTGCCTTTTTAGAGCATGCGTGTTTCTTGGCTGTGTCTTCATTATCACCTCCAGCTTGGGCCTTGGTCCATACTTTCTTCAGGTGGTAGATGCTGATAGTTGGTGTATCAATAGCAGGGTTTCTCTACGTGTTCACTGGATGTTATCCCGACCAAACAGACAGTTTAAGCACACTTTATCAACTACTATCACTATACCTAGTTTTCTTTATTAATAGCAGAAATAAAAATCTTATATCCTTAATACAATGTTATTATTCATATTACACACACCTTGCGAAAAGCCAACTTTATAATATATATCTATAACAGGAAATATTTAGGTCAAAGCCAATATTTATTATATAACTAAACTCAAGAAGAACTGTGATCTTGGCAAAGATTAAAAAAAAAACAAACTTGTGTAGGTTGCTTAAAAAAACCTCCCTATTTGTAGTGATTTGCAGTGCAAGTATGTATAGCAACTACATGCAGTAATTGTGCAGGAATTCCTGGCCCATAGAGACAAAAGTTCTGACCTAAGGCTTTACATGCAAAAATGGTAACTGAAAAGGAGCTTTTCATGGCAATCACTCAGTGCTAAAAAAGGAATTAAGCTGGAGGGTGCACAAATGGTGATGTGAACTTCAAGGCTGTGATGTACGACCCAGCCTAGTTCTTCCTTAAACCACAGCTGCATGGTGAGAAGGGTTTTGGCAGATCTTCTGGTTTTAGTCCTAGTTTGTTCCTTCTTGGCTGACTGCTGAGATCTCCCTGTAGTTAGGTATTTGTCATTCTCTACTGTGATGACAGCTTGGATGCTGTGAAATGGATCAAGGGGTTGATCAAGGTCAACACCACCTCTGCTATGGCCACCTGGTGTTTCTTTAACCAAATCACTACATGTGTCAGGATCCATCTTACAGCCCCAAAACAGTTATTTTAGTACAGTTAGGGGCAGTACACTGCTCTGAGTCAGAAGTATAGGGACCCCTTTAGATAAGCAGGTGCTGAAAGCCTTGTGTTGCTGAAGAACAGCCTCTGGAGGTTGTTTTTATTAATTTTATAAATGGCCTAAATTTTACAAGGTAAAAAGAAATACTTTTTTTCAAAGACAGTTGGACTAACTGAGCTTTTATTATGATTTCTCTGTTCAGTTGTATTTTTGCCATCTGAAGGTGGTGGGATAACATAAAATGAAGCAAAGCTTCATCTCATACGTGTAGTTTTTAACCTTGGAACAGTACTGGTATGTCATCTTCAGCAATGACACTCCTAACTTTTATATGCTGAGTTTTTTGTCACCTAGACAAGAAAGTGATCAAATTGATGACCAAGATTGTAGTCAGTTTTGCTAAGCATGAATCTGGCAAACAAATGCACATTAGTTTGCATGCAGTCACCGTATTTAATCTTTCACTGGGGTTAGATTCACTGTTCTACTAGTGCAGCCCACTAGCATGCTAAGTGTTATTTTACGTGTGCATGCCAGTCTGTGGAATATATGTGATTTTTCTCTAGTACAGTTGTATAAATTTTTGTTTAAAAATAGATTGTTTGTTTGCTATACAGTAGCTGTAAATTAAAATACTAAATCTTGATACAGAACTTGCATTTGAAATGAATCTTTTTTTTTCTCCTTTTGCTTCTGCTTGGATTGCTATTAGTAGATTGTAAGATGGCATGATTCCAAACTTAAATGTTGCATAGAACCAAACAACAAATAACTTAGAGGTAACAGTGTTTTCAAGGCATATACACATCCAATTCTATGTTATAGCAGTTTTCTGCTGTGGTAAAGACTCGTTCAATTTTAATAGTGGTTTTTGTTTTCTAAATGGAGTAAAAAGTCGACATATGAAATACTCAGGAGTTGAAGGTGACGAAGGTGTAGATTTTGCATTAAAACATTTTCAGCAGAGTATATCCTGAGGGGAAAAGGAGACTGTAGGAGGTAAATTACACAGTTAGGATGCAGCTAAAAATTCTCTTAAAATAAGCATCTATTGTATAAACTGAGGCACTAAGCAGCATGAGTATAAATATGCAACTTCAGGGCAGAGCTGATTTTCACTGACAACTTTAGATCATTGTTTTGGGATGTACTCACATTAGCACTCTCTGAACCACACAAGTTCCCAAATCATTTCAGATTCCACAAAAGCCTGTAATTCTATTTGTTTAGGGTAAATTTAGCAAGCTGCTCCTGATTACACCTTAGCCTGGGACCATCTGTTGATGGTGAGCCTCTCAATGGAGTCGTTCCTGCAGGCAATGAATGGGAAAAAGAGTGGAGCACCAATGCTGTTACTAAGCAGATGCATGCTTAGTGAACGGTCCTTCCGCCTTTCAAGCTGCCAGCTCTCGGTATTGATGGAGTGTCATATGCCTGCAAGCCATTGGAGCCGAAGGCAAGGAGAAGTGCTCTCTTGGGGCCCATTCATCACATCTTTCTTCTGGGGTCTGATAGAGACAAGAGTTCTGAAGGCACAGTTTTGTATATGAACAGAATAAAAGGCTGATTCCTCTGTGCTGTTACCCAAATTGCATAAGAACCTGTGTGTGTTTGCAGCAGTGAGCTGTCAAAAGTCTCCCATCACAAATAAGAGGATACAGCTGCTATTCATTGTAAGTAAAAAAGTAAACCCCAAAATGTCAAGGTTATGTTCTCTTGGGTCAATTTCTAATACTGAGGTTCCTGGTAGTTAATTTACTTAAAATGCCAGAAAGAAATACGCCATTTTAGGAGATAATGTTTAGGAAATCTGTCCTTGACATGCTGGAGAATTTGTTACTGCTTGTTTTTGATAACACTGCAAAAGGTGCTCCTGTTGCATTGTTTTTTTGGTTTCGTTTTAGAGGTTTCTTCAGACCACTGTGAACAGCAGCCTTCTGTGAGCAGGGAGGTTTGGAAAACAGGTTGTGTAAGATAGGATGACTTGCTTCATCCTGTGTCTTGAAGCAATTGGAGGAGAGAGGTGGACAGGCAGTGCGATGGACTAGATAATGGGTTGTCTGTTAAACGCTAGGAAGCCTGAGCAAGTTCAGTGAAGTGAAATGACTGGTTTACAGTTTGATTGTAAGTGGTGTACAGCTCACTTCAGGCAACCAGCAGTCTGCTGCTGCTCATTAGAGTTAGCAGCTTCATTTAAATCCCCTTCTGAGTCAGCAAGGGTGGAAGGAGAATTTACCAGTTCTGCAGAAACAGAAGTGTGTGCTGTGGCAGCTCCACTTGATCCACAGTTTCTGTAGATGAACCATGTAGTCTGGTCACTTCCATTAGCTCTCAGCTTTTGTGAACCAGGAAAGGCAGGAGAAATAGATAAGGAAGGAATTACATATCCATCAAAACCCTTCTGTACCATGCCCACTGCATACATTTAAGAATCAGGTATCCTTATTTTAGGAAAATGTAAGTGATGAGAGTCACTAATTCTTATGCTGCTACCAGAAGTTCCTGATATCGTAAAATTAATGAATGTGTGTTCAATTTAGGTTTATGACAAAAGTTTTATGACTGCATATTTAATATAAAATGGGTGACTGCAGAGTTAAGTTTGCTGATCTGCATTCAGTATCACCTGTCAGTAGTTCAATATTGAGTATTTTCTCTTCTTGAAGGTAATAAGAAGGGAAAGTACTTGGTGTTTCTGATTAGACTAAGACGGTTCTGTTTCTAATGCTGGAATTTAAAAAATGCAAGATTTAATCTTCAGTGATGATTGCCCTAGTCCAGTGAATGAACACAATTTCTGACACAACAGCACTATGCAAGGTGTAGTCATGCAGAAACTGCTTAAGTGCATCGTGTCCACAGAAGTGAGTTAAATGTGTTGGTTGGAGCTGGTGGGTTTTTTAATATCCTTTTCATTTTTCTTAACAAAATAAAATCTTACATATAGTTATGACAGCCAGTAATTTAAAAAAACCCCAAAACCTATCCTCACAAATTTTAGGAATTACTTGTTTAACAATATTCTTTGTTATCATAAACTGGATTAATTTGTGGCTAGTGTGGAGCACTGAAGTGAAAGCTGGCCAGTGTGCAGGAGAGGCACAAGACATGGGCTAAGGAAAACAGAGCATATCATCCAGGGTCATAGAGCGTGTTGCTGATCAAACTGGGATTTGAAAAGAAATGACTACTGAATCTGGAAGCTGGTCTGCTAGATAATGTGCCTTTGCTATCAGGTTGCACATCAAGCAAATAGAGAAATAATTAAAATCTCTGTAAGAGTTCATCTTACTCCTTTTTGGGACTAGACTTTGGTTGTACTTACTGACTCCAAAACAAGGCATTTGAGAATGTGACTCTTCAGTTTGTATGCCCCCACTAATCCCACTCTTCTTTCATTGATGTCAACATAAAAATTGTCTGATTTTGGAATAGAGCTGATTGAGCTCTTTGTAGATTTAACTGTGGTATTTGAGGTCAGTTCTAGCTAATGATCCTTATGAAACGGTGCTCACTAGCTTCCTATAAGGTCTCTATAGGCAATAACCTAAATCATAAAGACATCTGAATAAATCTGTGTGTCTGGCCAAGCTGGAAATGTCTCTTAGCAAATCAAAAGTAATTTTTTTTCCAGGTCATGGCAGCTTGCTGTTTGAGAGAGATGTTCAGTAGTACTTTGTTCTTCTGGTCTCATTTGGTGATAGAGAGCTACAGTTCAGTCTTCATTTCTGACATAGTAGTGTCAAGGTTGCATGGTGTGCAGCATGGCACCTACTTTGACATTAAAAATCATGGATGTAGCACAGAACTACCGCTCACATTCTTGACTGTTAAGATAGTGTAAAACAGTAAACAAACAATGTATGTGTCATTGACCATAAACAGGGGTAAAGGTCTAGCATATTTGAGTTCAGCTTTTACTCCTGGCAGTATGATATGGAAGAGAAAAGAAAGATACTTTAGAAATATAAGGGGACAACAACAGCATTTTTTAAGATGATCTGTTGAATGAAATGGTAATATACAATAAAACGTAAGGGCATTTGGTGAAATGGGAAAATACAGATTAATGGCGTCCTGATTTCTTCACCATAATGGAAACACATGATAGAAATGTCAACATGGATTCTGTACCAAGTTATAAATCATAGTCTTTCTTTCTTCCCACTATTCCCCTATGTAGCCTTTTTTTTCAAAGAACCCAAATAAACAAAAAAAACACCCCTCAAAAAGCAGACTACTTGTTTATGATAAGCTGTTACAATCAGGAGGAGATAATGTCAACATCTGCTGATGGGACCTTGCAGCCTGGGCCAGGTTGCAAAAGTATGCCATTTGAATTAAGAAAGGAGAAAATGCTCTAGTCAGTAGATTATCACAGAGCAAACTCACAGCTGCCTTGGGGCTATTGATCAGGATGATTTCACCAGGCAAATTATCTTTACCAGAATGGCAATGGAGCAACACGGAACTGACTCACTGACCTGTTTTTGTTTATTTAGCTTTCTCCAGGTATTTTTTGTGGTTTACTCCTTTTGTGATCTGTGTGTCATTCTATGCTTGGAGATTGATCCATCTGTGTTGGTAATACTTGCACCCTTAGGGCGTTCATATCTTTTCTCCTGTGCTGAAATAAAGCATTACAAAAAAAATGGCTTACACTGACAGGGAAAGAGTGAGTGTGGAAGAAACTCCCCGTCAGGAACCTTTAATTAAAAGCAGAAACCCCCCTGTTTTTCCTGGTGTAGTCATTAGTTGATACCTCTCCATTTAGCATACATCTGAGCTAAAGCTTTTGCCAGGCATTTACTTGAAGTGTAAGGGTTTATGAGCTTTTTTGTCATTGCCTACTCCTGTTAGTTTCAAAAGATGATGATCACAGCTTCAGGGTGAAAATATGTCAGGAATTTTACCCCACAATAGACATAAAGTATGGGTGATATGAACATGTGAGGAAAATGCCTCAGAAAAGGGAAGTACAAACAAGTGCTGATAGAAAATAAGCCAAGAGAATCATGTTTTCTTGCTATATATATACTTCTGGTGTCATATATACCACATTATTTTTTAATATGAATTACCTTGGATACTGTTGAGTGCTCCCTAATAACATCCTGCTTGACTGTATAAGTGCATAGTAGATGGCGAGTGAGAAACAGAGTCCTTCAGCACTAACAGCATGTGATTTTTGTCACAGGGTTTAGGGAAGCACTGTATACTGCGTTGGGCCAGCAGGTATTCTGAATTATAAGCTGTACAGTTACTTATTTAAAGTAGATCCAGGCGTTAGACTACTACTAAGGAGCCTGCAGGCTGAAGTTGGAACCTTGAGAAAATGTTGCGAAACTAGAATGGCTGTTATGTTTTTTTGTGGAGCAACTGGAAAGCCTGAGCATTAGGCCCATTATGTATGACTTTTACAGTGCTAACATAGTTCATATATGTCAACAGAAAAAAAGTAAAGGTTTTTCTCCTCCAAACAGAGCACCCTGAAGAATTGAGGGAGCAAAAATATGCTTTTAGAAAAGTGCCATATTCCTATTGTAATTCTAGGTCTGTTCTGTGATGCTGAAGCTGGGAGTATTTTACTCCCCATGCTGTCATTCTGGCATGTATTTGGAAGTGTCTTCCATTGGCTACTTTACCTTGTAACGACTGATTATGGCAGTCTGTATGAGTAGTCCTGAACTTCAGAAAAGGCGCAGTAAAACAACCTTTGAGTCTTCTCACTGTGAGCACTCAGAGAAGGACAAATAATCTCAGAGTTTGAAGTCTGAATGTGGAATGTTCTTAGACTGCAGTAACTGTGTCCATGAGTATAGCTGGTTTGGAACACCTATTGCAGTCCAAATTCATAGCCTGTCATATTTGGAATAATTTTTCCATGTAGACAGGACTCGAGGATAGAAGCAGCTCTTCAGTTTACCCACGCACTTAGGAAGATATTTCTTTGATTTCAGAATTTTTCATGCAGGACAGACACTTTACAAGTATTGATCCAGGTGCAGATTAGAGCAGTCCTTGTAAGCTCCAAACGTAATCATCTGAAACACAGCTTTTTATGAGCCAGTGGGTTCTTCTCTCTCTCCACTGATATGTCCCTCATTTAAAAAACTGGGAGGGGTGATGTGAGAAACGATGCTTACTTTTAAAATTTTAAAGGTTTATTAAACCTTAACTAAGTACAACAAAAAACGGACAAAGGAAAAATTACAGTGCTGGGAGTTTCGTGATCCTCCACCACATGCTCGTCGACAAAATGGATGCTCTGCCTTTTATACCCCTGGCGTCCCCTCAGGTCCTGTCAGTCAACTCCTCCTTCGTTGTTCATTGGTGGAGATCACTCTGTTCTAAGTTGGTTGGAGGCCAGGTGTTGCCATGCCACACCTCCTAGTAACAGGCCTGCCCGCCCCCAAATGCCAGACTGCCTGGGCTGTGCCCTGACAGCAATACAACAGAGGGGAAAGAGGGCTATGGGGAGAACATACCACAGTAACTTAGCTATACATCAATAAAACTCCTCTTAACATACACATAGTATTCATCCCTAAATTATGAGAGCCAACCTATCTGTAACAGGTAAGATATAGATAGCTCTTGAACAGAAAAATTCAGTGAAAATATTAACTAAAGGTTATGGAGTAGCTTTCAGATCTGGTTTGTATGTGTGAAAATGTGGAAACTTGATTATCGTAGTAGTAAAAATAAATATGTATCACATCAGTACTACAGTCTACGAAATTTTAACAATTTTACTGTTGGTCCTCTTTCCATTTTCTGTAGTCTCTTAAACACCTAAAACAAAGTTTTAAAAAAAGAAGTGTTGTGAAGGATTCTGAGTAGTTATGAGATAAACCCCTCTTATTCAGAATGCATAAAAATGTTACATAAATAGGGAAAGATCAATTGACATTGCCAGAGTTTTTTTGTGCAAGGAGTTTTACTGATACAAAATGCACCAAATTTAGGCCATTCAAGAAAATTTAGCAGACTTTACAGGAGGAGAAGTCATGCTTTCCATTCTGTCGGTTCATCTGCGAGAATGTCTACAGGGTTTTGCACATGTACTGATGCACATTTTTACTACAGATTTAAAAAAATAAAACAGATTAATTTAATTTAATTTCCCTGTTCATTGTATAAGTTATATAAGCCACACCAAAAAAACAAATTCCAAAATATTAATGCTGTTCTGAAGCTCTTTGTACCGGAATTTCTTGTGGTATGGCCACAGTTCTTTGGTTATTCTGTTGCAGTGGCATGATTTGATATCCTCATACAGATAAATATGGATGTAGTGTTCTTTCTGGATAAATAAGTCCTTTTATAACAGTAGCTTTCTTGACAGAGAGATGCTTTTTTAAGATGTTGCTTTTATGTACTTACCTCTGAGTTGTCACAAAGTAAATTTGGGCATTGTGGGGAAACTACTATATACCAGAAGGTTTTGATACACCTATGAGGGAATGAAACAGTGAAATGCAAGAAAATTATGCCCTTGCATATATGGTATCCTTATATAGGAAAGAATTTTAGGAAATTTTAGGGGGTTTTTGTAGCAGGTGGCTTAGGGGTTTTTGTTACATTGGGGTTTTGTTGTTGTTCTTTGTTTGGGTGTTTAAAATGTTATTACTATTACTTCTTGTGTCCAGCAGTGATTTCCAGCCTTTGCTGTGATTGATATTCAGAGGGGTTGGTTTAGTTGAGCGACAGAGGAGATTTAGCAAAGAGACAAAGACGTGTGGGAGCTGGGATCCAGTTACTTAACACATGGTGCTGCTGAGCCCTTTAATTTTTCTTTTCGGTTATTCACTTAAGACAAGAATTCTGTAGATAAAGTTGATCTTCAAGGAGAGGAATGAAGGAGGATGAGAGGTTTAATTGGCCTTTGGCAGCCTACTTGAGTGTTTTACTGTCAACCGTCTTTTAAAAAACCCAGAAGTGTTTGTGCTAAATAAATAAAAGCCACAAGTGCGAGCAAATACAGACTTGAAATGTCTGTTCCTTGGTCTCTGGTCCTGTCCATGCTTTGCTCCTGTCACTGGGCTTGTCCTTATTTCTAGCAGCCCAATAAAGAGTTACTTAAGGTTAACTAGTTTTTCCCATTTCAGGGTGAGGCCTTAGTAGCTACCTTGGTCTTGCTCTCGTTTGTATTAACTTCATTTTGTTCCCAACTCTGCTCTCAGATCAGTCTTTGTCCTGGGAGAGCAGCACAGGAGAGCATCATTAAAAAAATCCAAGAGGTTCCTGTTTTGGACCTGCAATTATGACAACACTTAAGTAGTTGTGGAGAAATTGCAATACCACATAAAGATTAATTATGATTCTCTGCACGTTGATGGCTTCAAATAAGAGTACTTACCTGGCGTTTTTTGCCATTGTTGTTGGAAAATAATGATTATAGTGATCATGTAATCTTCCTTTTTCACATGATGAGATGATGCTTGTGATAGTGCAGGGATACTTGGGATGATGAGTGGGGAAGGATGTAATTAACAAGCAGTTAGGTAATTTGTTAATTTACCACATAGAGAACACTGTACCTCTCATGAAGGGTTGAGTTTTTTTTTTCTTTTACAGACCTGTTGGAATAGTTAAATTCTAGAAAGAGTACAGATTCCTAAGTGTAAGCCAGCCAGCTGGCTCTTTTCACCTACTGTTTTGGATGTGATGTCTGCTTCTTTACCTTTTTTTTTGTCTTTCTCGTTGCCTCCTTCTGAAGTTTTAGAAGATGTGCAGTTGCAGTTAGAAAGAAAAGCACATCTTTAGTATTGCATTCAACATAAGTGCATCTGCTCTCCCAACCTTTACTTTTGAAAACACAGTCAGGACCAGGAAAGAACTGAATTATTTTGTGTCACTGATCAAAGGTAACAAGATTTCAAAATTTATTTCACAACTGGTTTTCTGCTGTCACCTGTGCATTGACAGTAATAACACACAAGTGCTTCTATGGTTAAATTTCCATCCACCCTATTGTTTCTAACTACTGACGATAGCTGTGGGATAAGGATCAACTCCCCCTTCCTAAATACAGGGCTGGCTTCTGGAAGAAGTGCCTACTTAGCTTGCATGCTGCTCAGGCTTTCTCTGAAAGACTTTAAAACATATAAAAAGACAAAATAGTGGTTTTTTTAATAGTTATCATAGAGCTGACTCACATACTAGGCCAAATACTTTTCTCTGTCATTCAAATGTCTTTGGAGTGAGATGGTCCAGATAATTCAAGAAGTAACTTGAAAATTAAATTGCCTTGTAAATATTCTAACTTATTCTAAGTGGTATGTGTTTATTTGGTATTTTCAAAAGGCGAAATTCTTTTTCAGCTGTCTATCATGTGCAAGAGATACGATTCAGATTCAATCATATGAAATACCAGGAGACATAATATTGGAGTCAAACTGAATCCTTCTAATTCATCTTGTGATATAAAGAAAGCAAAAGATTAGACTATTTAATTAAATCAAAAGGATCTCTAGTAACTGGGAAACAGCATGTTCATATAACTGATCCTTTTTTTTTCTTCTAAAAATGTTCTCTAGAAGGGGAAAATATGAGAGCAAATCTATAGTTGATACAGTCAATATAATACAAAATAAATTTTCAGAATTGCTACTCCAGAATTTCTGATCAAATATTTATACACTGAAGTAGCAACTCACAGGGTGCCTGCTATCTTAAAACAGATCACAGTAATCTAATTTGACTCACAAAATAGGTTTTACTTTTTTTTAAACAATAAATGGGAGTGTTTATTACAATCAAACACTAAAAGTACATATATATCTAAATATATATTGGGTTATTATGCTATATTTCATTGGTTGTTAGGGTATAAATATTATTTTTGAACATTGCTATCATTGACTAAAGCCACAGGTAAAAGCTAGTAGAAAAACAGTTATTCTTGTGGCTTGCTCACTTCTGCACTAAGGAATTATGTCATGTTTTTACTGCACTGGACTCATTACATTCATGTTATCAAGCATTTCTAGTAAAGAAAATGCCTAATTGTCTGTTTCCATTCTTTCAGTTTTAAAATACTTTTAAAACTATAATTATTTACAATCATACAAAGAAACATAAGGTGTTTGACTCATAAATGCTTAGTGGGTTTGCTTTAGATAAACTTTCTTTATGTCTCAATATTTTTAGCTTATGATCCCTTTATGCCTATGCTTAGTGGGTTTGCTTTAGATAAACTTTCTTTATGTCTCAATATTTTTAGCTTATGATCCCTTTATGCCTGAGACCTGCAATCTCTTTTTAGCTACGGTAATTACTACATGAGCTGGTAAAAGCAGTCAGGTTCATGTGATAAATGCTACACTAGCCACTGCTGATACTATGACCTAACACTTTTTATCAAGGTAGGAAAAATACCATCACTTTTTTGGAAGAGTTTGAAAAAACTCAGAGCATCAGCTCAACCAGAAACACAATTCACAGCAGCAGCTTTAATTTAATTTGTTATCTTTTAGGCTCTCACTTTTGAAAAGGAGTTGTTCAGTTCTGGATAAGTCCTGGTCTTTTTCTCCGTGATAATGGTTTTCAATAGAGGGACTTTATTGAAAAGCAAAGATAATGTATTATTGGTGGATTTAATAATGTTTCTAAAGATCAAAATATAGCTTTGAGAAGCAAAACTTACTGTATAATTGCTGTTAAAAATAAATATTTTTTGGATACAAAGTGCAAAGCTGAGATGAAGCTGTACAGATAGGTAAAGGAAAGAAGTAGATGGGATTTTGTGTGTTCAAATTACATAATTTTTTTAATGCATCTTGCAACCTGTTTTGCTTCCCTGATCCTTTGGGGAAGGTCCATAGTATCCATTTTTTCTTGTAGGTAAAACTACAATAAGCTAAAGATAATTATGAGTCTGAGATTTTTGTTGGTGTTCAACAAGCACCTTTGACTAATAGTTGTGAACCAACCTGATTAGTAATTAACAATCTGATCCTCACAAACACAGAGTGCAAACCCCAGTGGTGTTGTTTTGTGATAAAGCTTCGTCAGGAGAGGGCAAGTGAGAGTTCCTTGCAGTCTTTCTCAATTATTTCTCAAATATGTTTTTTATATCTCTGTTGGTTTCCTTTTTTTAATAATGCACCTGAGGAACTCCATTTAGTTGCCCATGCCCCTAGTGACCAGGGATTTACTCATATGTGCATAGAACTTGAGTTGTGCAGGAAACCATTCAGAGCTGAAATTGGCAGCAGAAGAGTCAGCTGCTGATGATGTGCAGCGTGCAAGAGTCCTGCAGTGCTGGCGGAAAGATCTCCTCCAGTGAAGGACAAGCAGAGCTTGTAGTATTTGCCCTTTCAGGCAGAGATGTGTATGTGTATAAGTGTGAAAAGAAAGTGAGAATTCCTTTGGGAAAAAAGCTATAACACAACATCTGTAATGCAGAGCTGTGTAAAACATTTCTTAGGGAAAAAACTTGTGCTTTTTTTCCAAGTGTAATCCAGGCTGAAATCCTTTCTGTCAGTAAATTGTGCTCTACATCATTCAATTTATGTTGCATTTTCTAACTTGTTGTTGGATCAGAGCAGATACTATAGCTGTGGGTGGATACATCTTTTATAAAAACAGCTCATTTTGGAATACAATTTCTGGGGTTAATCTGCATTTGTAGGTTTTTTAGTAATTACAGTTTTACTGGAATAAGTCTCGAAGCAGGCCACTGTCAGTCAAGTGAAGAGGTGTTAGCAGTGGCTGTTGCTGGCCTGGAGGAGTTCTAAGTCACAGTGCTATTCGCTATGACTTAAACTAGGAGAGCAGGTGCAGTCAGAGCAAGATGTCATCTGATGAAAAACCACCAAAAAAACCCAAACCAAATCAAACAAAAAAGCCCTAACCAACCAATGAAAAACCAAAAAAGAGCCCCAAAAACCAAATCAAACCAAAAAAACCAAAACATAACAAAAACCAACAACAAAAAAGAAACTAAACAAAACAAACCAACAACAACAACAAATAAACCCCAAACCAACAAATCGCCACCGCACTCCTGCCAAAAAACCCAAAAAAACCCCCCAAAACCAAAAAAACTCTCCAAAAAACCAACAAGAAAAAACAAAGCAAAATAATTTAAAGAGGGAAAACCCCTTCAACTTCAAGAAAAGGTTGAAGGAATGAAACAGTGAAATGCCAGAAAATTATGTCCTTGCATATATGGTGTCGGTTATTGTAGCAGGTGGCTTAGGGGTTGACACACAAAGAATCGAGCCAGACTTTGGATAGTAATTAAAAATAAAACAAACAAAAACCCCACCAAAACCCCACAAAAACATGAAGTGAGCCATATGTTAATTAAATGGTCTTTTTGGTTGATCACAAAGCAGACAGGCTTGTATTTAGTAGGAACAGTGTTTGGTAGACTTCTGTCACATGGCTGTATAATAAGAAGTCTCTTCTAGGCTTGAGCTGAAGAGGAGGAAGAGCTCTTCTACATATGCACAGATGTTTTTTAGCCGCAGTAAGTCATGTAGCTATTTACTCTTAATTCATCAACAATGTGATGGGATGAAGATGAGAAATAAAGCATGAAATGCTGTATAAGAATATTTCCCACTTGAATACATTTAATATGATGCCTCAGGCTTTTGTGAATCACCATAATAGGTGCAGAAAAATCAGAAAAAACAATCTAAAGACTCGTGTGATGATGACCCTTTTGACTTTTTTTTGCTACAGATTGTGTTTTCCTGCTGACCAGAAATAAATGGCAAACTGGTTTTTTTTCCAGTGTTAGCTGATGCAGTTAATTTTCTTAAGTAGTATTGCGAACATCAAAATTTTGCCTGTTTCATCAGCTTCCATGAGTCACAAAGACTTTTTTCTAGGAAAAATGCTCTTCTCTGTCCTTGTGAGCTAACACTTAAAACTTTCTAGAGGATGTAGGGATACATGATGAATATGAATATGAGTCATTATGAATAAGAACAGATCTGCTTCATATATTGCTAAGAATTAGATGAAAATTGAAAAAATAAATGTTTTTTGCTTTAAATGAGGGAAAGGAAGTGGGAACAATTAGATGTCTTTCATCCCTCTTCATTCCTCATTAAATTAGTACAAAACTAGATGGTAAAATAAGGATAGAAATTAAGAAGCAAAATCTTCCTGTAAATAAAGGGTTAAAGATTTCTGTGCTTAATGCACCTTTGCAGATTTTCATCTTTCATTACTCCCAGCCACTGTGTATTGATTGGAAAAGTCTGCATATATTTAACATTAGACAGTTCTGGAATTGCACAGGTTTTTAAAAAGAAAGTTTTTAAGCAAAACTTCAACCCATAAAGTTTTAATCCAGTAGTTTAGGATCAAAATTGAAGGTTAATGGAAGTTAATGCAGCATTTGTATTTTTCATGCCTTTCCTTCATTTAGAAAGTTTGTTCCTGGATCATTCAGGCATTCAGAAATAATGCAAGTCTGCAGTCCCTACTAAATCCCTGAGAAGCTGGGAGATTTCAGGTATCTTCAGTTAAGCTGCCAGCTCCCGGAGGAATCACAGGCATTGACCTTGAGGGAGAGGTTCCTTGAGCACAGCAGAGCAGAGCTCTCAATGGTGTTCATGTGCTCATGAAGCTGCACCAATGTCACCTCTCTGTTCTAATTAAGAGTTGCTGGGAATCTGACAACTAAAGATGTCATGAATCAGCTTTAATGTGGATAACCATGGGAGTACAGCAGATAGTTCTAAAGCAAGCAAAAACTAGAAAGGAAAACAATGCTGACCACGTGGACTGCAGCAATTTGCATGAAATAAATGTCCAAGGAGAAGATTTGATCACTCACAAATGACACCTCCTTGTGAGAGAGTAATATCAAAGAGAAGTTTTAGGCACTTACCAGATAAACACAGAAGTATCTGACATAATGCTTGGAGATAAAAGCTTTAAAAGTACGGAAGAATATATTTTCTCCCTCACCTTATGACTGAAGTATTGGTTTCTTGTTTCCAGAATGGCTTGTGCATTTTAAATGCCTTTGTATAAAACCAGAAATAATACCAGAGAAATTATTCCAGTAATATGTATGTTAGTGGTAGAACGTGCCTTTAAACTACAATAAAAGGGAAGTACCCAGCCTCCCTTTTCATATTTTAAAAAGACAGTGGCTATGACTGTTTGTTGCAGAAAGTCCAAGGCTGTCTGTATATGCTGGACATGAAAGCAATCCTCCCATGTCCTTGGTAGAAGTAATTTAAAAAGCTGCTGTCCCCAGCTGTCCATTCATACACTTTAGCATACGCTGTGACTTGAGCATACCTGAAAATATAACTAGCTGTCTAAGAAAATCTGAACTTTCGGTATGGATTTACTTAACTCAGCTTCAATATTAGTTGAAGTTAGCATCACTGTTAGATGCAGATGCAGTTCAGTGTGCATGTGGTTGTTTTTTGCTGATAATGACAAAAGGAATAATCACCAGCTGGGACAGTGATGTCCTGTCCTCCTGCAGGTTTCAAATGCTTCCCAACTGGATCAAACATTCCAAAGGATTTGCTCAAATTTTTGGCCCCAGTGGGAAATAGGGAGAGTGATAGTCCACACTACTGTGTTCTAATTTGGCTTCAGACACACAGTACTGGAGATCAGTAAAGACACGTTTAAGGACTAGGACACAAGACATACTGCCAGGCTCATGAATAGGGGTTATTTATTTAGTTGTATGTTTTCTTCTAATTCAAACCAGTCATGGTTGATTAAAGTAAAAGACAGGGTTTGCTTGGTTTATTTTTAACTAATTATTATCCACCACCTTTTACAGCAAGCTGTACAAAGATTGTAAACTATGGACACTATGATTACTTGGACCCATGTGGGAGAAGAGCAGTCATCTGATTGTCACAGGAAGGGAATCACAGCTGTTTTCTGAGGAATAGCTAAAAATTAGGAATTAAATGAACTGGATAAAATTAAAAAAAACCCCAAACATATAGACAGCATAATCTTGAAGGTTTATGAAAAACAATAGGTGCTGTTTATGTTGTTCTCTCCAAAAAGAAAAGAAAGTAAGGGAGGGTAGGGTAGTTTGAGGTCTAAATGATGTGATCTCTAGGGGGAAAAAAGACCATATTTGTTAAACTATATAAGAAAAAAATCAGATGATAATATGGCTTTGTTCACAGTATTACATAAAGAAGATTAAGGATGGGAAACAAGCTGCTTAAATACTGTAAACTAATTAGTTCAATGAATTGTTTTCCTGAGGTTCATGAGATATGAAACATTGGCATCAATGCGTGAAATACACCCTGCCTCAGTGCTCTTTTCAATTTATTTTTCTGTTAGTGTCATATGTGTATATAAAAAAAGAGCAGCCAAAAAGAAAGAGGTTACAGATAGAGACCAAAGCCTGTCAGATGATTGAAGCTGACATTTTGTCATCTTAAGCCTGATACAGGAGGGGCCCCTTCTAACGCCGTGTATAAATACCAGCTTCATTTACTGCTATCATAGGCTGCCCTGCCGAAATGATGTCGTGATGAGACCCAGAGGGAATCCTGTTGTTGCCTTGTGCTCAGCTCCATGCTAACCTATGCACAAGCAAGCTATTAGTTCAGCCAGCATCAGGGTGACCGGGGGGAGGCAGGCAAACAAGGACACCACATGGGCTGTGACTGTGTGCATGGTGGGAAGCTGGCTGGACAGGGGAATAGCAATGGCAGGTGTTAGGCATGGTAAGTGTTTCAGCAGCTCTGCATTTCTGTTTTTGTCAGTTTACACATGAATGGTGTAGCAGGCCAGACGTGCAAGTGTTCCAGATACTCTTTAGAACACACATTTGTCTATGTGCTGAAGTGGCTTTATACTAGGAAGGTTGTAGTTTTAACGAATGCAATTATTTATCATTATAATTTGATAAATACAACATGAGATTTCATATTTAGTTTGTTAAATCTTTTTTATCACTATACTCAAACACCTAATCAGAGATATCCATTATTGTCATGTTTGAAAGAAGATACTTCTACTTCTTGATACCAAGCACACTACCCAAGATTTTGCCACCCTACAGAAATACAGCAATATAGATTTCTCTTTTTTGAGGAATGTAGGATTATGTGGGATATGACCATATGGAACTCTACATAAACTGTCGTATCAGATGAGAATGTCAGGGAGTAATGCTTGGGGGTGCCTTCACAAGTATAAGAATAGTTTTGCTTAGAGAAAATGAGGAGGGAGAAATCCCATTGTGATTATGTGTTGTATTTTTAATAGTACTGAAATACGGAGGACAATGAACATTTCAATTTAGACAATAGCCCAAGAGTTTTTAAGGAATAACTGGGGCATTGAATATATAGCAGAGATAACATAATAAGGACATAGTGAATACATCATTTAGGTGAGGCTTCATCATCTGGAGATGAAAGGAGGAGGAGATATGACTATTTCCTGTGGGTTTTGTAATGATTTTTGTGTTCCATGGGGCATTCCATGGGACACGTGACATTCTGTTGTAACCAGTGCAGAATTTGGAAGTTGTTCCTGCTTACAACTTATGAAAAGAAGTCTTGTCTAACTAGCTTTTTTTTTTCTTTCCCTGAGATGTTTTCCATGAATAAAAATCTTCTTGCAAATGCTGTGTCTTAGGTGGCAATTGCATGATGTGCGTGAGGTTGAATTTCTTAAATATGCTCTAGTGGAACAAGGGTTTGTTGGAAAAACATAGCAATGGGTTTGGAAGGGAAGAAAAAGGAACCAGGGAAAGGAAGGGAGGAGGGAGAGACTCTTAAAATCAATTACTGTGTCATGTCCTACTTTCTAAAGCTCCCTGGTAATGTTTGGCATCAGAGGTACCTAGTAAGTTCTGTAGCAAAGAAGCATGTCACTTGAATGCAGTTCACTTCTTGGCAAAGTAACAGAGGGCAAGGGTACATTTATGTTTCAAACCTCTTATTCCCACTTGCTCCTTTATTTTTCAGCTGTTGGGGTCAGTACATTAGTTCCCAAGAAGTAAAACAAGCCTGGGAATCTTGGTAGCATGGGTTCTGCTCAATTATGGCTTTTAAATAGGCAAGTCAGATTCTAATTAGCACCACAACAAAGTGCTATTTTTATTACCCACTACATTGCATATCCTTACATATATACTCTGCAGTTACAGATGCGTTATACGTTATTTGTTTTTGTTGGTCACAAAGGTACCTTTTGTAACCTATGATTTTTGAAGTTGCCAGCCTGAGCAATGTTATAAAATCATGGTTTACAAAAACATGAACAAGAAGCACTTGTCAGTTTTATGTTACACCCAATGAACTAAATATATGCCTAGTGAGGAGCATAATTGCCTCCCTGTAAAGGTGACAATATAATCCCATCTTTTCCCTGGAAACATGATAGAAAAGATGTATTTGTAGTTGGTAGTAAAGAAGAAATACAGGAGTGAAAGCTCTTAATCTGACATTTTCTTCAAAATCTGGAGCTACTGTATGGCCCAGTGCCATGAATCATTTTGTTGTGTACTTCTAAGAAACACATTTTGTGTTCCTTCCATTAGGATATAGTGTTTAATATTGCTTAGTAATACTCCCTTGGAAGAACATATGGTACATAGTAGTCTATCATTTCAGTAAGAAACAAACCGTAGCTTCTTAAAAGGAATATATTTCAGTTTAAAATGGTATCTGATGAAGAATGAGCTAATCTACTGAGGAATAGAAGGGAATAAAACCTCAGGCTTTTTTTCAGATATAATTAGATACTTAGGGACCTTTATGGGTTCTAGAAGTAAACCCATGTGACCCTGTCCTATTTATTAAGACTGATGAACCCTTGTTAGTGTGTTTACCATTTCCCTCTTGCATTACCACTGTTTTGCTAGCTGTCTAAAAGTTTACAATTTTTGTGCTATATATTTTTTTACCATCTGACTTCTTTCCATGGAGTGTATTTGTTGTGAGATGCTCAGAAATTTTAAACTACTTGATGATTCTGACTTCATCCATTCATCCATTATTATTTCTGTTATTATTAATAATAATAATCATACTTTTAAATTGTTTTCCATAAATAGTACTGATTTCATCTTTGCAACTCCAGTTTAAACTTGTGTTCTGCATAGAGGTAGTGTCCACAAAACTGTGAGTTTAATTTTGTTCTTTGTTAATTTGAAGTGAGGAAGAAGAAAAGAAGGGGGAGACTGTATTTGGCACTGCAGCGTAACAAAACCAGCTGTGTAATGTGGTGCAAGTGTGTTATTAGATATGACATAATGTGTAGTATTTCTGTCATGGCATTATATATCTGTCAGGCTTTTGGCAGACAATTTTTTCAACATTTGAAGTCCTTGTCATGTATTTTCAGTGGGTATCAGTTAAAATGTCCAGAAATCCCTCTGCAACCAATCACTTTTGCTTCCTCTAAATAGCTGCCTTTAATTGATGGCTTGTTAAACTGAGTTAGGAAGCCATGGGGATCTCAGCCTACTCTGTGCGGACACAGCCATAACTTGAAATGAAGAGAATGGATTTGGAAATGCTTAGGCACCATTGCTACTTCTAGATTTATTTTTTTTTCAATTAGAAATGGGTGTAATTGAACACATGACAAAATTTTAATTTCTCTTTTGGTCAGGAATGCATCCTGTATTGCATGTTTTGAAAATGTGATATATGCCTATATGCCTATTTTCTAATTTTTTTTAAAGAAGAGAGACATAAATAGTAGCTATTTTTTTTTTTGTAATAATTCGACAGACACAGGTTTTGAAAGAAGTTGAAGCATGAAGCAGTCTAAAGTGGTGTGAGAGAAAAGAGATTTTCCTTCCATAGGGAACATGTTTTTTGACAAAGGGAATCTCCCTAGCTGCTCCCCCCAAAAACTGCAAACACAAACAAAAGCACAAAACAACAAACCCCATAAAAATCTGTTGCTGCTTTTCCATATATTTGCATACAGTAGCCTATGTCTCAGCGACTGTCTTGTTTAGATACCTTATTAAGCCACACACACTGACATCCTTGCTGGTTTAAGTCTGTCTACAGTGATATATGATACAGACATTTCAGATCAGAAAAAATGATGTGGAAAAAGAAAGCTTTATGACATTTCAGCGCATACTATTGGATTCCTTCCATGATGTACCTTGCCTGTAATAGGATATAAAATAAACATCCAAATACTAAGGTCCTTTTTAACTGACTTCCTGCCACGGATTTTAGGGCCACAGACTCCCAAGTCTAAATAAACCAGTAAGATTTTACCCATTAGAAACTGCTGATGCCATTTTTTGGATGAAAATGAAACACTGGATGGAAGTGATAATGTTTGCATTCTGTTCAACCACTCTGCAGTTTTTTGTTGCTGCAGGCTGTGCTACACTTGGACTTATCAGTAACCAAAGCAGGTAAACCTTTGCAGTCCTGAGTTCTTAGCTCTCCAGCTTTACCAAGCACTGATATGGCTACTTCCAGCTATTATTTTATGCAGCTCTGTATTAAATGCAGAGAGCCTCTCTTTTACAAACAAGAAAAAAGCTGCTATGTTTACAAGAATATACATGTCAAAATCAGAGAATTAGCTTTTAAAATACCATTACTATAAATTGTTCCTTGGGAATGTGGTAATACAAACCTTCTGAATTTCTTAGTGGTTGAATACAAGAAATTGGGATTGGGAGACAAAATGTACAAATGGATTTAAGAAGAACTGGAACTTAGCTTTGAAGCAGACTCCGCAGTGGGACTGCTGGACACAAGGGAGTGAGGAGGACTACAGTCAGCAAGAAAGCATTTCTCTGGAACTTTGGGGGCTATCATCTTGTCACAAAATTTCTCAGGGAAATCAGTATTTCTAACAAAGTGTTTTCAATAAATGTAGCTTTGAGGATTTGAGGTGTTGCTGTACAGCGCTGGCTGTCACATCTGTCTGCCAGCCCTGGTGCACCAAAGGGTCCCCAGTGCTGACTGCATTAGGCAACGCCTGAGATCTGCCTGATCGATGCCCAAAGTGTGGCGCTTTGGTTCATGGGGAAGTGTTTCCACATGACACCTCTTGCACTGTAGCAGGCAGTTTGTGAGGGTGAGGCATTCTGGGGCTAAAATACCATAAACAACTGCTACTGTTTGCTTAGGGACAATCTGCTGGGGGCCCAAGGCTCAGCACAGTATTGAATTAAAAGTAAGGAGAGCACAGTTGCTTCAGAAGATGCCTTCCAAACACTGTTTCCAGATTTGTATTTCGATCATGTGGTTTGCTTATGCAAATCCTTATGTATATATTGAGGACTCTCCACCCACTTTTTCTTTAATTATGTGTCGTACAGATTAAACAAAATTGATGATTTTGTTTTTGTTTTCCACTTTGTGTTTTCTGACAAGTTTTTATGTGTTCAGGCATGGGAAAAAAAACTCTAGTTGAGGAGGGATCAGTCTAAAGATCTGCAGTGATCCTGTATTAGTTTATTAAAAGCTCTTGATTTCTAATGGGGAAGTAGGAGAATGGAGTTGTAGGAATGCAGAGTTCTCTGCATTCCTACAGAGATGTATTTGCACACATGCACAACTCTGCCAAGTTTCTTCCAGCGGTAAATTTATTTTACCACTTGAATTTCTTGCATTCTGTTTGGTGTATAATATTTATTCATACAGACTCAAATTGTGATACATTATCATAAACTGAAGTATCTGTGCCTGGGGAATGGGAAAACCAAAAAATTGTAGTTTCAACAGAATTTTTCCAAACTACATCTCATTTTGGGAGAAGGGTCATAGCTAAAGGAACTTGCTTGCCATAAAGTGCAACATGAACTCTGATTAAGCAAATTGCTATTTTTAGCTTTTCATAATATCCTTAGCAAAAATATGAGGCGAAGGTAATGTAGTTCATTTTTCCGAGGAATGTGTGGAGCACACACATAATGGCTGAATAGATAAATCGTGCTTTGCATGTCGACGGAGACTTTAGTATAAAGATTCCAGTAAGTCAGTTTGCCAGTGTTGCAGTTAAGGCTTTTTCATAAGTCATGTTATTTGCATTACTTGGGTAGTTTCATTTCAGAGGTGCATATATCTCAGATAACCGATCAGTTTCATGTAACTGATCTGTATCTGTTTGTGATTCCACGTTTTTTAACTCCCACATTTGTTGTACCTTTCTTGTGCAAATAAGCTGCCTCCACTGTCTCTGCTTGATCTCTATACTACAGATGTTTCTAATTAACTCTACTGTGACAGGCCAGGAGGATATAGTTACAGAGGTTGACAGGTCCCAGGGTCCTTGGAGGCAGTGGTGTGTCACCTGATGCATTCCTTGTGCTAACATCTTCTTGGCAACCTTTCCTAATTATTACAGCCAACCAATACCTCTGTGTTTAATATGGAGAGTGTGGAGTGTTAGTCTATAAAAGTCAGCAAAGAATACAGGCTTATGAGGATGGAAAGATTTCAGTATCTGGTGGTTAGAGACATTGATGATGCCATTATACCCAATTTCATTTTTTTTCTGCATTGTTTTGCTTAGCACCAACAATGCTCTTGCGCTTGGTTTTTTTGCTGTTTAAAGTCAGAAATAGGATTATAAGATTTCCTGCAATTTTCTCCCCCCCAGTAATTTATCAAATTTCATTATCCCACAGAAAGGACTGTGAAATTCTTTGTTTCTTGGAAGATTTGGATTGAAAATATCATTGACAATCAAACATTAGCATGCAAGTTAATATGGGCTAGCTTCTTTGTACAGCAGATTTTAAGTGGATGAGTGTGCTATGTCATGCACCTCTTCTCATTTAAGGTTTTTTCTCAGACTGGGTCAGAGAACCATCAGTTGGGGAGTATTTGCATGGACATGGGACATCTCTTGTGCTGTATGAGCATGACTGCTCCTGGTTCTGGGTGAACTTTGCATTTAAAGGAATCTGGAAGATGTGAACAATATTGATTAGAAGGATATTGCACCTGGAGATAGCTGGATATCCTGAAAATGTCTTCAGCTTGCTGCTTGATATTATCAAACAGAAGCGAAGGTGCATGCACACTTCAGTAATGAAAGATCAGACATACTTTTCAATAAAGAAAGGCTGATCCTTTCTTACACTTGGAAATGAGAACTGCCCATCTAATGAATTAAAGAGTGGGATCTCATTCTTTTAGATCTATCACTTGAGAATAAGAGTAATTATTTCTTATTGCTCTTCGTGGAATACAGTTATAATTGCCTTAATGTAACAATGTTCACATTAACACTTAATTGTTAATGTCCTCCTAATTTGAGGAAATCATAATCTCTTCATATTTTATCACTAGATAACATTCTTATGTTAAAATAGCATTTGGAATCACTGTATAAGGGAAGAACTACATATGACATCTTTTGCTGGAAGGGTATAATTTAGATATTTACTTATTTCTCTTCTTGAAGTTTGTTTCTACTGTATTTTAACTTTTTTTAGAGACTAAACTGCACAGAAAATATTGTTTATTGTATGGAAATATATAATGGTGTTCACTGGCAGAGAAGGGATGTGACTTTCCTTGTCTCATTTGTGCATTTCCTCTTGTGCTGGAAGACATATTAGTAAGGATGGAAAAATTACACAGGGGAAAGATCAAGCTGACAGTTTTGGTCTGCAGTGTTCCCATTCCAGGTTACTTGATTGCACCTTGGTCCTTTGTACCAGATTCAAGCTCTTTATGAAAATAAACAACCGTTAATCTGTCTTAGACTGTCCACTATGCACCAACATTTATGCATTCAGATGTGTTGTGTTGTAGGAAGAAGGGACAGTCACAACAATGGTCTTTTCACTTTATCAAAGCAAACAAATACTTGCATTGAAAGTATTAGAGGGTTAGTATCTTCTGTCATTAAAACATTTAAAAGTAGTAAGACCGTCTCATCAACCTTAGCAATGACCATGAGGATGGTTCAAGTGCCATTTTGTCTGGTGAGGCTGTGCAAAACAGGAGAATGTCTGTAAGTCGAAGTAGGGGCACAGCAAAGCAGCACACATTTAACATTACCTAAGTGTTAGAGAGAATGCTCGTGAATATGGCAGTGGAGCACCATATTCCTTATGTTTTTGTGCCAGTCTGTGGAGAGTGCTTTGCTGTTGTTTGCATCAGTTAAGGTGGAAGTTTTGTGGCAAACTAGTACCAAGTACCAATGTGTGACAACTCACTGGTGCTTCCCTCTTTTATTGGCTATTTCAAAAGAAAATTTATCAAAAATAAAATTTGAGTCTTTCTGTCCAGCCTGACTGAGGACCTTAGGGAGGCTGGAAAGGTAAGTGGAAAGAAGGACAGAGGGGATTTCTTGACTGGAAAAACTCTTCCCTTCTGCTTCAAGTTGCTTACCCTATTGGTTCAAGAGGTTTCTTGAACAGAGTGCCATTCTGTTGTGCAGGTTCTTATTTCCTTCACTAGGAGGTTCTCCCATATCTGTCTGAGATGGGGAAACAGCAAAAGGAGCAGAGCTTTCCAGGGCAGGGCAGAACAAGAAAGAAAAAACAGAGAGGAAAACCATTCTTGTCTCACTTGCTTGTATTCACTTCATTCCATTGTCAGCTGGAGATCAGTGGATGTTGTGAGGATATTAACATCATATAAAAGAAAAGTTCTGTCCACTAGCTGTCTACAGCCAATGTTCTGTAATGCAGTGCATATTAATATTTAATTTTATTTCA
This sequence comes from Argya squamiceps, assembly GCA_037834095.1. Lineage (NCBI taxonomy): Eukaryota > Metazoa > Chordata > Aves > Passeriformes > Leiothrichidae > Argya > Argya squamiceps. The sequence goes on from JBBMKD010000115.1 coordinate 15,438,514, forward strand.
AATATATCATTTAGGTCCATTTTCACTCAATCACTCAAGCGCACCACATCTGTGTTCTGTTTTGTTGGAGTACGAACAGTTAATCTTGGCTTTTAACATCTTACTTCACTTCTTAGATCTGTCAAAACTGCTGATTCAGTGTTGGTTTAAAAAAAAAAAAAAACAAACCTGTGTGTGCAAAAAGGAGGAGGTGAAGGAGGGCTCTTATTGTAGGACCCCAGGGAACTCCTTGAAACGTAGGAGTGTTATAGTTGAATGCTGGACTATTTCAAAATCACCTTTGTAACATGAGTCCACTCCTCTAAATAATGTTGATTGGCATGATTATGATTCTGGAATGTCTGTGAAAGGATTGCTTCTAGCATGAGCTGAAATCTTACAAAGTAATTTATTAACAAGCGAGGCACTGTAGAATTCATTTTCCTCTGTTCTCCTTGTAATAAAGCCATTAGTTTGTTTTCTCAAAAACACCTTCTCCCTTCCTTTTCTTAAAAGTTCATGAAGTATATGCTAAAAATACTGTCATTGAAAGCAGCTTTTTCCTTCTCTACCTAAGGAAGATTGTTTAAAATGAAATTTTAGATTTTTTTTTTTCATATATGTCTTGCCTGTTTAAATCTTTGTTATAATCCCATTTTATTTGGTGATTACCTGGTTTTTGTTTTCAGCTTCCAGGCTTTGGGAAAAAGCATTTACAAGAGTTCTCCTACTTAAATAAATAAACATCCATGTTGAAATGTTCCTTTAAATATCATTCAAGACAGATTTTATGTAGATATTTGTTCCTTCTAATTTATGCTAGCTGTGCACCTGACATGCATATTAGTTTTCTATTTCAAGGCAAACACAACTGCAATTCTGCAGAGACCAGAAGAGAAATACTGAAACATATCCTTCTCATCTAAAAGCCAGGCGAGTGAAATAATCCCATATCAACAACCTAGGAAACCTCTTGCTTACAGAATATAGATATGAAAAGCTGAGAAGTAGATGCTAACCATGTGAAAGATGAAATGAGAATTTAAGTAACAAGCACTATAAATTTTTCCAGCTTTAGTAAGTGGTTGTCTGCTCTGCAGTCTGGGAAAAAATTTTGTATCTGTAAAGCAAGCATTCATTTCTTTTTCCTCCTAATTTTTTGGGATTTGTGCTGTACTGTTGCATCTGCAAAATCATTCTCTTCCAACATCCATGCGAATTTTAATTTGTACTCACTTCACGATTGTTCAGGTGATTGTCACAGCAAGTCCTAGAAGAATGTCCTCTCTGTGCCTCTGTGTGTGTGTGAGTGCAACATGTCCTAACAAAAAAGTTACATAATCCTTGCTAAGCAATGTTCAAAAAAATTATCAGTGCAAACACATTTTGGCTTTCCTTATTTGGATTAACACATCTAAGTGGGACCTTTGGTTTTACTTTGACTATGCTTAGGCTTGTTCAAAAGCCCTGACTAGATATTTATGCACCCTTAAACAGCTGTGTGAGTATGAGGTTGCCTACCATGGCATGTACGCTGATGTGTGTGGATGCTCATTCATTCATGTTCAACTTCTCTTTCTGGGCCTCAATTACAATTTTACAGTTTTACAACTGTTATTGTAGTCACAAGATACACTGTATGGTCAATGTGACTTTGTCCTGCAGACCATGTAGGAGGAGTAGGGAGTGTAAAGAGCGTGGCTATTCATTCCATTCCCTGGAATCTGGGAGGACTGTTTTGCCATGACCTTGCTCTGGTTTTTCTCTACATTCTTTGCTGTCCCCAGGCTGTGAGGCTGATGTGTTTGGACAATTTTTTCGTTAAGTGGAATAATTTCGTTATAACAATAACGAATATATATTATTATAACAATAACGAAACAATAACAATTTCGTTATAACAATAACAATAACGTAATAACAATAATTTCTTTAAGTGGAAGTCCCCTTAGAAAAACAGACATAAAAATTGATGGGAACTCTACATGATTAAGTGTTCAGTGAATCTTTTCTGAATCTATGATGAATTTAGTTAGGAGCAAATTGTAGTAAGTATTTTGGTTATCTGCTTCATGTTCTCAACTGGAGAGGTCTGAATTCTCTCTGTTGTTACCATGACATGAGAACAGTCTGGGCTTGGCCAACATGTTAAACCATGTTTGCAAGAAAGAATACGCCAGTGAATTTTCTTTGCCCAAGGTTTTGTTTTCCATTTTAAATAGCTATCGTAAGAGAATCTTAAATCTGTTGCATTTAATTCTGTCTTTTTAAGGACAAAAAAGAAGCTGCAAAAGTTTGCAAGGAGATAGGAAGCAGGATAGAAAGAGGACTACTTCATTTCTGAGTACTCCTTAAGTCAGATTGAGACCATGCTAAACAATAGAAGGAACGAAAACAAAAAAAAGGACTTGTATTTTTAAAGATCAACAGATTCCACGACATTCCTTTGCTTATCACAAGATATATGTAGTCACCTGCTTATCATGCAAAAATACCAGCTGGTGGAAAAGCGAAAACATGCATTACAAAATGGTCACTTAAGAAAACATGGGTTACTTATGTTTGGGTAACAGGTATAAACCTTTTGGTGCAGTTTTGCCCCCAGCTCCATTAACTGACATCAAAGATGAAAAAAAAAGAGTTTTACAAATGCTGTCCCATAGTTATGGGGACACAGGTGGCCATGGAATACCACTCAGCCCTTAAACAAGAGAGCTTGGAATGAGCAGCAGTAAACTGTTCTCCAGATGTTTAGTTCTTTGGTGTACATTTCTTTGTGTTTGAAACAGCTAGCTGCCATGTACAGTATTTGATTTAATCCAATCCCAGGTTCTGTTGAAGGAAGTAATAATTGAGATATTAAAGCAAGTTTATTTCAGCTGAAGTTTGTTTCAGTTTGGTTGAGGAGATGCAACCTGCAGCAGCTTTCTTTCCCAGATTTAGAACAGTTTTGAATAATGGTGGAAACCTGAATTGTATCACCCTATTTTCTCAGTCAAGAAGTGAAATTGCATGCCAGGCTGGGAATGGAAAGCTGCAGCATTTTATTGGCAAAGCCAGGGCCAAAATACTTTGCAGTAACTTGCTTCAGAGCAAGAGTGCCTCTTACTTGTCTCTCAGTGAAATTGCGTGTAATAAATTTCCTCCTGATGCTGTATCAGGAGTAATTGCTTCTACTATATCTTAAAAGCTTTTCATATTTAAAGTTCTTCAGTGCTCTTCAAATTTTATGTATTGCTTTGAGTAACTTTCCTTTACAATTAAATCCCCTCCTGCTTTGAGGCTTTACTGAAAGTGAACCTTCCATAAGAAAATTACTGCTGTGCTTAGAAGAGGTTTGCCAGATAAACACTTTATTTCTGAATATATAGGCTAATAACTGTGTCTTTATACCTTTAAAATAGATCATGAGTCCTGGACAATTGTAGCGTCTTCAGATTAGAGCCTCTCCCTTTTTCTCTCCGTGTTGCTTCCCTCCCCCTTCCTCAAAAGAAAGGAGAAAATGGGATGGGGAGAGGTTTGTGAACGTATATGACACTATGCAAAGCATATATTCAGCTGTTGAGTGGGGAAACCTATCCACCTATATCACTTGTAGATCAGTTCTGGCACAAGTTTTCTCAGTATTCTCTAGATCTAGTAATTCCATTGGTTACAGTTTCCATTTATATCTATATTACTTTCTTACACTGTCTGCAGTATTAAGCCCTAGTGATTTTATTTCTGAATGCTTTTTTAGAAAACATATTTTTAGCTTAATCTATTTCCTTGCCTCGTAGTGATTTAAGAGGTATTCTTTCCATTTATGAAATTTTTGGCTGGGAAGAGGCTTTTGGGATTGTTCAGAGAAAGGTCATACAGTTAAAAGCAACATTAAGTCTCAAACATACTTAGATAGGGGACCACTCCTTAAGGGAAGCAATTCAATGTTAATACTACTTGTATTTGTTTAAGAAAACAGTGGTTTTTTCAGGCACGGTGTTAGTATTCAGCTGTTTCAAATGAACTTCTTAAGTTGTATTGGTTTTCTGTTTTCCTTTTCTTGAAGCTGTCTGTTTCAGAAGTTTTCTGTTGTAACCAGAAGTTTTTCTGCTTTGTTGGGTGACCAGAGACTAACTGAAACCTGAAAAAAAAAGAGAGCTTTTAAAAGCACATATGAGACTCATCAGAAAAATCACAACTGAAAGTCTAGCTGCTTGGGTGCTGATTTATTAAAAAAAAAAATTTCTAAATCTGCAGCCGAGAAGCAAGAGATTTTTGAAATCTAGTTTAAGATAGTGATAGAATTCCCAGTGATATTAATGGAAACAGGTTTCTGTATTAAATTGTTTCTTATGCAGCATTGTGGGTGGCATACTTGGAACAAAGTTTGCAGTTGAATTTACAGTATTAACACCAGCTCGTCAGTGGAGGAGATGTTTTATTTTCTGCTGATTTGGTACATTGTTCAGTGCAAGACTTGATGCTAAAAGCTTCTGAACCTAAAATGCTTCTTTGTCTTGTCAAATAATTGCATGCAGTTAAGATCTTCAGCATGAAGTACAATTACCTTAATTTCATTGATCACCTGATATACCCAAGGTATATTAAGGCAAACCTAAAAAAAAATGTTTTGAAAAGGAAATAATTGCAGGAAATAGTTGATCAAGAAGTTATATCATGTAGAACACACTGGAATATGTGCTGCCTGAAGCAAAAAGTTCTTTCTCAGTTTCTAGGCTTTTTTCAAACTGCTAAGTATTTAGTGAGGAGTTCAGAAATCAGTTTAATTTTCCATTATACAATATTGCAGGAGCCATTGAATTAAGTTAGATGGTTATTTAAAAGTATTGCCTGTATTAGATAATTGACTTTTTTTTACAAATTAGCTTGATTAAAGCAGTTGATCAGCTTATTGCTGTACTTGTTTAATGTCTGTTGTGCTTCAAATTGATTTACTGTTGTCTGCTGCCTAAGAAGGCAGTCTGGATTCTATTGTCACTACGCTTTTCAGCTATATGATGAGCAAGGGGTCAGTGTGGGACTGCCCAGATGCAGGCATAGCCAGAAGCAGCTGGCATGGGCCTGGGGAAGCACCCTCCTTTCTGGGAAGCTCTGAGAGGTGCAGGAGGGGAAGGTGAAAGCAGATATCCTGGTGTTGAAACTGGGGGGTCACAGTCAAGTCAGTGACCTAGTGCCAGACCATAAGCTGCACATGGCAGTGGGAGATCTGTGCTGGGCTGCAGGGCAGGGAGGCTGATAAGGACCATTTTCTTCTGGTGTGGAGAGGGAGAAGGGCTTGGCAGTCCTTAAAACCCATGAACTAAAAGCTGAAGGGCTAAAAGCTAGAAAAAAGTCACTTGTCCTGCCTTCAAGCTTATCTAATATGTCTAAGACCTGAGAGATTGATACAGTGTCTTCTGAGTGCCTGTGGAACCAATGCAGGGCTGAAAAAGCTGTGCTAATACATACCTAGCAGGACTTTATGAACCCAAGTTAATATATTGAAGTAAAATATCTAGTGGTATGTTACCCAGACTTTTCTATTACTCATAGCATTTGCTTGCTTTTTACCCTAGGTAATTCAGGGATGACAGTAGTCACCCAGTTCTACTGAACAGCTTGAATGGCTAGATAGAGGAAAATACTACCCCTGACTATGTATAAGGACTACATGCTTGACTGAGAATAAATTCGTGTCCATTGTGCACAGGCTGTGAATTGTTCAGAATGATACAATTGCAAACCATTTTCATTTTGAGTAATGACTTGTCTGACTTGTCTGAGTTTCAAAAATAGCTATGGAGAATCTAGATAATTGGAAATTCAAAAACTGAAGATACTCGGATATACTGCTTTTTCTGGAGTGTTTTGTACCAACAAACAATCTTTTTTTAGAAGTACTTAGTCTTAGCTGGTAACAAAGATTATGGGAGCAAGATGCTCCCAGTTTTTCATTTGTTGTGATCCGAGTTAGTTGTAAGAGGAATATGATTCAATGTAACTTCAATTACATTGTTTCACCCAGCAAATAATGTCTTAAAAATGCAAAGGAATGTTATCTCAAGCGCAGATGTTCTCTTTTGTATATTTTCTTTGCTGGATTATATCTTATTCCACTTTCCAAAAAATCAGTTACACTGATATGCAATCTGTGTGACAGGTTACAAGAAAAATTATTATTCATACAGCATATCTATGTGATGTTACCAAATCTATTTGTGCTGTATCCATTTTGCACTTAGGGGTAGTTTGCTTACTCTTATGATGAAAAATAGCCAACTTGCAGTAGTAGAAGGCATGTCAAAAAATAGATGGAGTCCACAACTTCTTTCTTTGTGATGGGGGCCTTCTTTGATCCACTTTCAGGTTTTTCCTTGTCTCATCAATATGCACAAAGCAGGTGCTAAGTCAAGAAGCAGATATACACTGAGTTCTTTACAAATCCTTTTGCTTTGTAACAAGCAAAAAGTTAAGTGAGGGTAGGAAAGTCTCTATCTTGATTGGCAGAAAATGACCATGCTTTGCTGTAATTGCTTATTGGATGTAATTGTTCAAAGCCATTGACTTCGCAAGCCAGTCTTGCCAGACCCGTGGCTCAACTGGATTTCTTGTGTTGCTGAGATGCAGTTTATAGCATGAATGAAGGAGCAGTATGTTGTTACAAGCCTAGTGAATATGAAGAAAAAGGAATCTAGAAGGTGTTGCTGATATATATGTTTAGGAATTGGGGAATGCATGCTCTGTGATAACTTCACATTCTTAATTTCCAGCTCTGTTTCCTAAATGGTCTTTGGACCATTTTTTCACAAGCTGGAACTAAGATGGCAACTTGAAAGATCAGGATATGAAACCAATCAGAAAAGCATGTCAGAATAACTTCTTCAATTATGTCAATGCTGTTGGATGTGGGGCAGTTACTGTTCCTCTCTGCTTTGTCCCATTTGCTTGCCTTGTAAGGTACACAGGTGCACTCATTGACCTCTGGCAGCTGATGCTATGAATGTATCCACTGAGGGCAAATTCCAGTGTGTTCCTTTACTGACGGTTGTCTCCCACCTCTGATGCATTTCTTCTCTGGCATGGACTTAGCTGTCCCTTCTTTTTTTTTTTTTCCCTCACAACCTGATGAAACTTGCTCTCTGAAACTTTGATTTTATTTCTAACTCTCCAATGTGCAAAATGCACTGGGAATTAAGTTACAAAGCTGATGTTACTTCATGTACTGCAAACTAGCTCCCTGAGGCATTTCATCACTGTGCACACTTGAGACTTTACAGTGTGGCAGCAGGGCCATAAAGTAGTGCCTAAACAAAACATTATGCTGTTATTAAAAACAAAATAAAGTCATAGTAATAAAATAGGTTAAAGGGGGAAGAAACTCTTCCAGCCAGGTTTCTAGGGAGAGCTGCCAGGTGCTGCATATGCCTGGTGACGTGCATTTGGCAAGTCTGTTCTTGAGACTTGATACAATGTGCAGGGAGGCAGCAAGGATTCCCCTGTCATTCATGCTGCCCACCAAGCAGTGCTGTTCTGCTGGCTGGATCTCAGACATTGAGCTAAAGCCACAGTTGGGGATATGGAGGGAATGGAAGAGAGACATGGGAGAGAGGGCTGCTGCCCTCTGGAGGGGTCCCTAGCCATGAAGCAGGAAGGCAGCTGGGGCAGAGGTAAGCCCCAAGAATCATTTGTGGAGTGAAACAGTGTAAAAGCAGGTGTGGAGAAAGAGGAGGAGGAGGATGCTTTGGATTCCTTTTGACCTCTGAGCCCTTGCCCAGCTGAAACTGATCTCTGTGACAGCAAGTTCTAGTTCTTTGTTAACATAATCTTATGCTCCATCTTCTCATTACTCATTTTATATATTATGTTCACACCCTCATATGCATGCCAAAAATTAGTTTGTTGTTTCTCGTATTCTCATTCATTCACTATTTGTATGTGAATTTGTAATATTCACTATTTTTGTATATTTATTTGTATATTCACTATTTGAGGGCACAACTCAACTGCCGCTTGTGAAAGGACCTGATTTCTGTTTGCTCCTGAAATGTTTTTTTTTTTATTGAGGAAGAAAATCAAATTGTTTCACAGAGTTCTATTTTTCAGCTGTTTTTCTTTGCATGAAAATAATAATTAAAACTTATATTCAGGTGGAGTAAAAATATCCTTGAAGTTGTGTTCAGTTCTTTGAATGCATTTAGAGAAAACAGTTGCAAAAGGTGAAACAGTTATTTCAGCATATAAAAAAGAAATCTAAATGTTATAAAATGCTAATAAGATTATAAGAGTTAAATGCTTCTCTTGTTCAAACCCAGAAGTTACTTGCAAAACAATAATGCTTACACATTTATTCATCCTACATGCTACAGGTGGCTCTTTCCAGCAGATGCCTGTGGTGACTGCTTCAGCAAGGAAATAGTCTTATGTGTGAGCCTCTTTATCTTATGACTGTGTGAAGAGATTTGGGTGAAATTCAGGTGGCAGAAACTACTCCTGATGTTGGCAACTCTCCTGTCTGTGCAGCTGTTCCAATTGCATTGCAGAAAACAAACCTGAATGTTGCAATTGTTAGAATAACAGATAAATCTGAAAGTTGGCTGTACTGCTCCTCTCATCTTTCTAATTAGATATTTATGTGTCCTCATAGTATTCAAATCATCTGTGGTTATTTTCCCACAGCAGTGATATACTTCTGTTTTTGCAGAGAAATACAGAGAAAATGCGAGGTAGGACTGTACACAGGAAGTTTGTTACGTGGTCAACACTGGACCATGTTTGTTCAGGTCCCTTCTCTACCACCTGGTACTTTGTCTTCTCTCATGGAGGCTGTCTACCTGCCTTTTTGTTGTCAGCCATAATGGACAAGGAAATAAGGTGGATAATCAAAGAAGGGTCTAACTTGATGTATTTATTAATGCATTCTTCTTTTCCAGTGTCTCAAAATGCTTTGATGAGCTGCTTCTGCTTTATGCCAGCTTTTTTCATGGGCTACAGGGAGTCCATAGTAGCAATCTCATCCTTGTACTATGACACTTGGTGCTCACTCAGAATACCTAGTCAGGCACTAAGTGGCTGAGAGGTGCAATCCTCTAGGTATTCAGGATCCTGCTGAGAAATCTGTAGGTGTGGCATTCTTTCTGTTCACTTTCTCAGCTGGTGAGTTAGAGGGGTGAAGCCTTAAAAGCTGTTTGCTGTTGCTTACCTTTCCTTCTGTGGGAGCTGTGTTTAAGTAAAAAGAGCCCTGCTCTGGAGAATGACATCTAGTTGGAAAATAACAGCCTTGATTTGTCAGAGCTTTAGACCAAAACAGACAGGAGTGTCGAACTGTTGTGCCTATTGTAAGATTAGGAACATGGCATCTTACAGACCTTCACTGCAAATAGTGAATCAGTAGAACGCAGCACAGTTATTCTGCTGTCAGTGAATATGTCTGATGTTGATCTGCAAAATCCATCAGGGCAGGCTGTAGACAAAGATGTGAGAGTTTTGTAGATTCTGGATGTAACCCAGCCAGCCCAATCCGAATTGTCTCTGCTGAACGTTTATTGGTGATGTAAATCTTAGCCTTGCTGACAAGGGGGATTTAGAGTGCAAAAACCTGGGCTGTAGTAAGTCAGTGAGTAAGGAAACTCTTCTGCACTGACCCTTGTATGAGATTACTTATGGGTCATCAGTGGTTTGGTTAAGCTCATAGGAACATTTGTTTACACTGAGACTTTTACTATTTGTATCAAGAGAATGTTTAAATTTTCTGCAGTCTTAATGGGTACTGAAAGGTCTGGGATGTGTCTTTCAGCTGAAACAGACATTGAGTGCTACAAACCTTGAAAGTAGTGCAGCTTCATGCTCTACTTGTTCAGGCGAACCTTGCTTGGCTGTCTGGCAGTTCTGAGAGCAGCTTGTGTGTCTGCTCTCTGTATTGTTGCTGTGCACTCCTAATACTGCACATTGCCTTTTGTGGGGGCTGGGGAAAGCCTTTAGCCCAGAGACTAATTTTTGGAGTTGAGGAGAGGGCTACAAAGAGTTTTGCATAACAGGTCCGCCGGTACCTCTCTGGAGACTGGAAAGCAGGTGATAAGCAGAGGAGCAGTATCTGGGTCAGTAAGGCTGGCTCAGATTCTGGCAGTGGCTGGGGTTTGTATGAGCACAGAAAATGCCCCTTGACTTCTAGTGTCAGTCACATCAGCATAAACCAGCAGGCATCAACAAGGTTAATAAGTGAAAAAAGTAATGCAGTCAAAAGTTGATTTAATTATCTATTAGTTCTAATTACAGTATTGTTGAGTGGCCTACTACTGGATTTCATATCAGAAGAGCAATTGGAGTAATATATATAAATATATGTTTGTTTACTCCAAACAAAGGAGGTGCGTGTGTGTGTGTATATATGCATTAAAAATGGACTGAAAGTCCTGCTGGCAAAACAAAATCATGCAGGTGAAACCTACACGCTGAAGAGTCAAGACCAGAAGTTCTGCTTCAGTAAGTAGGGGTTGTCATACACTATGGGAGCTGGAATGCCATTGTTAACTGAACCAAAATGTTGGTTTTACAGTTCATTAGAAATCTTGGTGAAATGAGCAGCTCACACTGAGCCATCTGAAAAAGTTTTTGTTTCTAGAATACTTTGAGCTCCAACTAGTGTTGAAGAGAGACAGCTGGAGGGAGTTGGGGTTGGGAAAAAACCTGTTTTCCCTTTTGGTGCTTGTGCAGAATTCTGAGAGCTGGGGACAGTTGCTGTTTCAAGAAAATTTGTATTCGGCAAAGACATATGGTCTCCTGACACATCCAGGATCTATAAACTAGGCCTGCAGTAAGCTCTTTCACACATTTACCCATTCCTTTTTTGGTTAAATAATTTCCGGCGGCACGCTTGACAGCTGTAAATGTAAGGGCTCTGCACATCTCCCCCTGGACCAGACCTGTGAGCTGTGCGAGTGGGTCTGGGCACAGAGACGCACAGCTAGCTGATTCTTGTTTATCCTGACTAGAAGAATGTAAAAAATGTGCTGGCTTTCAAGGGTCAGAGGCTAAAATATGGATGTGTTTATTGCATATTTTGGTTGTCCTTTTAATAGACAGTTTGACACATTCTTTCGGTGAACTTTCCAGAGGACAGATAGCTCAAAATGGGAACAGGAGAAATCGCTCCTGTCAGGATTCCCATACATGTAATTACCTTCAGGTGTCAAATGTGCTTAGTGACTGCTGATTTTAATTTTTTTTTTGCTGTTCAGACATTTATGACTTGTTGTCAATGAGGCATTTAATTTTATTAATGTGGACATTCTTAAAGGGAGGACATGAAAGATCAGTTGTTGCAGACTTTGCTTTCCCTTATAAAATGGCGGGTATCACATTGTAGATAATTGTTTTGCAGACATGCTTTTGGTCCACTTTTTCAGTCAGTTCTGTGGAGGAGCCTAGATCTTGCATAACTGAAGCACTGAAAGCTGCTCTTAAGACTTTCGTTCTGTGTGTGTTATAGCTAGATCATTATGAAAAGCTGTTTTGAGCTCCTTTGTTCCTTTGCTTTTAAGCTCTTTGTGTGTGATATGGTTAACTATTTTAGAGGTTATTAAATCAGCTAATGTACCAGGGTGCAAAAATAGTAGCAAAATGTGCTTCTTAAAATTACTAGCCTGGGAATGTAATTGTCAATACATATTACTTTGCATTCAAATGAATACTCACATTTTCTTTACAGCAGCAACTAATGGAAGGGTAAAATTATTGTAGTCAGAAGCCAGAAGTTCCATAATACAGAAGAGAGCAGTATTGAGAAAACATAGTATGAAATCTGTTTTGAATATATCTGGCTTTAAGTTTTCCCAATGACTGGGAATGTAAATCATGTACTGAAAAAATGATAGAGATGATGTAGTCAATTAGAGAAAGGAAAGTGGGTGCTTTATTATGGATGGACATATTTAGATAAAATCACTCAAAAGTAAAAAAGAATTAAGTAAAAAAGAATTAAAATTATTTTTGTGTCATATGCAGCCAACTCTTAATAATTTAATTAAACCTTAGATAGCCTTTTGCTGGTCCAGGACTGCTGAAATAATACAGCTTTTCTTTTTCAGTCATAAAATGTGACTCCTCCATATCCAAGAAAAACTGGAGGTCGGCATTTTTTCAGCCTGTATGAATTCAGTCTCAACATGACAGAAGGAGAATTTTCAAGCTAATTACAACAGGAATCATTGGTTTTGTTCGTATAGGAACCTCTTTAATATTTGTAAGAGTGGTTTAATGATGTGATCTGGCATTCATTCTGCAGTGCACCATCATCAGACAGGAAAAAAAAAGAAAGACCTCAGTTGGCATTTTTGCCTAAGGGCTGCTGAGAGCTGATTATTCTTCTAATCAGAACCATCACAATCAAGACAGACAATTAGCTAGGTTAGGTCTCTGCTGATTTCTCCTGTGGCCCTTGAGCACTCTGGAATCCTATCAATAAGTATTCGAGTAATATCTGTTTTGCTCCACCTGTTGTCCTTAAGACCCTCTTTTCTTCTATTGAAGTTCTAGGTTGTGTTCATGCTTATTTACACTACTCTGATTCTGGAAGATATGAACTGTTGGTGAAAAGAGAAAGCTTACCAGCCTAAGCAATAAATAGAATTTTAGTTCCTAGTGTGTAGTAATGAAATTGTAGACATTACTTTGGTACACCGTGCATGTGTTGTGAATGTGTACCTAATTCTGTATTTCTATTAGTAACATTTATTTCCATACATAAACACATATATTTAAACAGTAAGCTATATAATCAAATATACAACTTGAGGGTGTCATGGGGTGAGCCTTTGTGTTTGCAAATGGCAATATCCTCCTTCTACCTGCAGCCTGCTTCAGTCATTAATTCTGGTTTTCCTGTATTATTTTTGCACACAGATGATGCTGTTCTGCTTAGCTGGAGTTTGTCTGCCCAAGTGGTCTGTTTGATGTCTAAATTATTACTAATAATGTAAACTTCTTAATATTTCTGTAGCATAAAAAATAGTATGGTGTAGCAAAAAGGGTTTAAGGGGTTTTTTTATTATTTCAGAATACAGATTCTTTCCATTATTAATGAAAATAAGAATTCATTCCTGAGAAAGTCTGGGAGTTTTACACCATATTTAATCTATTTTTAAAGGTAATTAGTCATGTCAAGATGATTCTTTTTCTGTACTTGTTGATGGAAGACCTCAGCTTACTAAGTGGCTGGTTTGTAGCTAAGTGAAATTGCTATTGCTGCAATGTAACAAAATTTTGGAAACAGTGGCCATTCTTATTTAGTGTTAGCAGAAGGAAGCTTCTTGAGTTTTATACATTTTGAAGAATTTAAATAACAATATTCAGCAGATAAAAAGAAATCTAATTTTAAGGCTATAGAAAGAGAAAACAATGTTTAGCCAATCGACCCCAACATATTAAGAAGTCATCTCTGTTGTGCTGCACTGTAAAATGATCTCTATGTTTCAGGTCGAGAAGTTTAAAATAATTGATTTTGAAAGTAAGAATAGGTTTCAACTAGCCTTTACACAAATCTGCTCATTTGTAGTGCATTAACAAGAGAGGATATTCCATACCCTGTGTGTTACCAGCACATTCATTTCTACACAGCACACACATACACAGCTGATGCTAACCAATGAAGCCAGTAGTGTTTTTAGTCCTGTGCTGCCTGAGTATTAATCAAGAGCATCGTTTCAGCATATAAAAGTGAGAAAATTACGCGGCTGAAGTGAATGAAACTATAATGTTTGAACACATGGGAGTAATGTGCTACCACCTACATTCAGATTACTGGTAAGGATCAATGATATTGATAAAGTCTCAGGCCGTTTGTTATCTTGCTTAGTGTTGAGATAGTGGTGGTAATGTCATGACCTTCTAATGGACTGAAGAACCATATTTAAAATGTTAATCCCAGAAAGAATTTTTTTTTTTGTGCTATAAAGTGTGCCCACTCATTAAAGTAAAAGCTTTTTAACCCCTTCCCTCTGTCAATTAAGAGTCAAGTATTGACCACTAAGATATCTGTAGTTCAATTTCCCAGAGATAGAGTAATTAAATGAAAAGAATTACTGTAATATTATTGGTAATAAATGATTCTCAGTATGAAGTTCTTCATTATCATGTTTCATATCATAAAATGCTGTGTTCACACATTCTTTTTTCTCTGGCATAGTTTTCCTCTGACATCAGCACAATAATGAATAATTTTACATTTAGTCCACGCAGATTCACTGTTTAGTTGAGTGCCTTCTGTACAGTTAGACCTCATTTCAGGAAAGTATTTAACCATTTACCTAAATCCTTTGGCTTTGTGTGTGCTTAATTCTAAAGCATCAGCTTAATTGCCGTTTTGAACAGAGCTGCTTGTTAGAATAGAAGGCCTTAATAGTCACGTCTGTAACCTTTTAGGAACTTTGGAGCTACTGTGTCAGGATGTATTTTTTACATCAGTCATAGCCATAATTTAAATGAAGAATAAATTTTAATGTGTTGTTACTCAGACCATTCTGTAACCTAACAAAAGATCTCTTAGCATATATTTAAGGGCATTCAAATGCCAGAGTTAAAAAATGGCAAGATGTGAATAAGAGGGAAAATGCAGTAAAAAGCTCAGAATACTTGTTCATTAACAGAACTAGTTTATAAACAAAGGCAAAATGACTCAAATGAAATGGCAAAAATGCCAGTTAAACAACTTGTTTCAACAACTCATCAAAAACCAAAAGTCATTTCGTAGTCGTTTACCAAAAGAGTAATTTTTTTGTTGGCTTATTTCTTTATGTAGTTCAAGGAACAGTTAACCTTTTTTAGAAGGATTTCAAAGGTTCAGGCTGTTTTGTTTCTTTGATGTAAAAGCTAATGTAGATTGATGCATTATTAGATGCATTATTATACTTAAGTTAGAGTCTTAATAAATTAAAACTTACTTATAATGCATTAAAAATAGTGATGTTTATTTCATTGACATCTTTAATGTACAAAATAATTAAGATTTTTTCCCCATTTCATCTAGGAAGGGAAAAGTTAGAAAACGAAAGTAAATTACCCCCATCTGCAGCATGTTGTTTGCAAGTTAGCTGAATTCCAAAAGTTTCAATTGCTTTTTGCTCCTGGGATCGTGGAAGGAAGGCATAATTTAGAAGATTTTTTTTATTTAAGGAATGAATTGGGGTTCTCTACACATGTTTCTTGCCATGTGGTGGAAAAAGCAGGTGTAAACTAAGTGTGGTTGTGTTTGCTTCACAGTAAACATTCCTGCAAATACATCTTTGGGCATAGATAACCTCTCAGCAACCTTAAAGAGAAAGCTTGAACAAAAGAAGAGTGTTCCCAAAGAAACTGATTATGAAGTGTGCACTCTTAAAAGCACAGGACAAGTTGGACAATATAAAAGTCTAAGATGTCTTTGAAATGTGGTACAGGACTTTGCAGTTGCATTTTTTTTTGTTGTGAGTCAGAATGTGCAAGAAGAAAGGACAAATCTTGAGTCTGAGTTCAGTTTCGGTGAATCCTTAACTACTTATATTGCAGACAGTAGAAAACTACTTCATTTGTCTAGGATTTTTTTTATGTGGAAGACTCCCTGGAGAACTGGTGAGATGCATTTGAACAGAGATTTTAATATATTCTTTTGCATAAACTGTTTATCTTGATTAAAATTGTGATCTGGATGGTTTGGGATAACAGAAAACAAGATTTGCATTTTCTCTAATGAGTAAATTTCTCTTCAAAAGAAACCTTGTCTCTGAGGGGTTCAGGAGGAAAACTCTTTCCTCTGTTGCAGGTAGTGAAGGTGAAAATATTAAAATGTTAATAATTTGAGCAATGATTATCAATTGCTCTTCAGCAGTGCACCATCACACATTATAGATTACTTCCTTTACTATGAAAATTATGGTACAATTAGCATGTCTGGTAGAAATTGTCAGCTCTCAAGCCCAGAATTGCACAGGAGAAGATGCTTTTCTGTTTGGCAATCAAGCTGTACCACTCAAGTATTCACAGACTGTAGTCTACTGATCTTTAAGATAACCACACCAACTGGTGGAAGAAAATCTGTCATTCTTGTTAAGGCATGAAGAGCCCAAACCTCTGACTATGCAGAAGATGACTATTGTGAGATTATGCTAAGGACATATGACTTACTTAATGTAGACTTGATATCTTCTGTTGGCCAGTGTTGAGGGAGTTTTGTTGGTCTTGATGTGAGTTTCTCTGGCCCAGCATGACTGCTCTCTAGCTTTTCACATTGATGTGCTCTAACTGGGATTTTGCCCACACAGGTGGTCTAAATTCTATTGGTGCTATTTAGCACCAGATTATGTCTTTTTCCCCAACTATCAGATTGAGATATGAACAGTTAATTCTTGAGTTTTGGAGTTTGTTTTGTTTCTTTAATGCTGAACTAGTATTTTAGAGTAAGAAAGGAAGAAATAGTTTGTATAGTCAGAAATTAATTTTTAACATCTAAGGAAGAATATAAGTGCTTCTTCCCAGTAGACAGGAATGGGTTTTGCCATACTTGTGCACGCCGCTCTTCACATCTGCTTTCTGGTGCCTTTATAATAAATAGGATGAAGAAGGAGAGTGCAGGAGAAGAAACCTTTAGTTTAATTTTTCTGTGATAGTCTGCTTTTTATCCTAAACCCTGTCTGTGCTGTGAAAAATAGTTACAATATTTCATGCAGACAAGATCATAATTCAGGTGTAAATGAGGCGATTTCACTACAGGTTGAAGATTAGAATTAATTTAAGATTAATTTGGAAACAGTTTTAAGAAAAATGCAACAGGGAAATTAAGCAAATAGTTTCAATTTTACCTCTCTGAAATGTCTGATTGATCTGAGACTGGTGCATTTTTTTTTTCTTTTTTTCTTCTGTGTTAGTAACTTACACATGTATAAAAAAATGTTGTGCACATTTTACCAGTTCAGTCTTTACTTATACATATTGAAAGACTGTTTCTGTGACTCTTGAAGAAGTAAGAATTCCAAAATTCTATACTGGGAACCATGTTATAGGAGCTTCATAATTTGAAAATGGATGGGAGAAATAATATGAAGTCTGCATTGAATTCCATGGTTTGGGAGTCTTATTCAGTTAAAAACAAAATGGTTGCACATCAGATCATAAATGTTGTAATTTCTTGGGTGTTTTTAAAGACTAGGTGACATTGTATAGTGCAAAACTTTTCAGATCATATTTGTAAATGGAAAAACTGATTTAGATCAGGACCTGTCTTGTCCATATGATATACAAAGATAAATATCTCTAGGTGAAAAATTGTTGTAAGTCCTATTGTTCAGAGTCAGTATGTATCAAGAATAAGCCTGATGGAAAATCCTAGTCCATATGCTGTCTTTAGAAGAAATTATAGGAATGAAAAGAAAAAAATTCCACCATTAATAATAGTTGTACTAATCGGTGCTTCTGCAGTCTGTAATTTGAAACTTCAGTTGTTCCTTTGCTTGTTTGTCCAGCATAAGAGAGAGACTAATATGGAAGGATAAAAGGAACAAGGTTAAATTACTGTATTTCTCTGTAGGACTTCCTCTAAAATGCCACTTCCATGTCAGGAAAGGATGTACTTTTCCTATGGGTCTCTTAAATAGACACAAGACAATTATACAGCAAAAAAAGTTCATTGATTGAAGCCCACTTTCTGGATAGTAAATTGTCTGCTAATAAATTTGTGTACTCATTAGCTATTCTAACTTGAGTTTTAGTTAGTAAGTTCAAATTACTTTTGATAATGTATTTGAATGTATAGTTCATTCATGTTAATGGCAAGCTGTGGTTTCATATTGAAATTTCTTATGTTCCTGGGTCTGTTTGTGGAGGTGTGTGATGTTTCAGAGGTTTTTTCTCCTCTATATTTTGTTCACGCTGTTTTCTATTATATCTGGATTCATTCACTTTAGCTGGAGGATGGAGGACTATGACCAGAGTTTGATAAAAGATACACAATTTATTAAACATAAAAGTACTATGAAACATCTCCAGGGTTAGTTTCATTTTACAGTCTTGCATATTGGGAAATTAAATTGTAGATTTTACAAGTTGCAAGTTATTAGGATGCCTGAATCGCCAAATTCTAATTCGATGACAAAATATTTTGAAATTAATTTTTAAAAACCGATTGCAAGATTAATAATAAAAAGCTATAACTTAATGCTGGAGAAAAACATTTTTGTGATATGGCAATCGTAGGTATGTGCAACAGACAAGCAGTTTTATCAAAATATATGTTTCTTCTCAAATGCTGCCCATATATATTGACTGGCGGAAATTGACGCAGCTTTTTTTTCCCCCTGAGAGTATGAAAGAGATGGAGTTTTCAGTTTATACAAGTTAATCATCACTCTGCTTTTTATATATTAGTGAGAAAGAAAAATTGTGAAGCTGACTTGCAGCAGATATACTTCCTTATGGAAGCTGACTGCCGTTTATCTCAATTATGCAGTGTTCAGGTCAACATGCTTGTTGGGCAAATGTTCTTTTCTTTCATTTTGTGAGTGTGAGAAGCAAGACCTTTCTGCAGATAGGGCATTGTTCTCCATATCCATTAACAGATGTCAGCACATGCTTCAGGCAGGGTTAGCAAATACCACTCACAGAATCACATTCCATCAAGCCATGATAGACTCTGTCTTCTGGTCAACACATGTTGCTAGAGTCGAGTTCAGAGACTTCAGTAGTATTCCTACCTGTGGGGTTTATTTTATTAAATTTTTTTTAAAGAATGTAAACTCTTAAAATGTTTTCTTCCAAATGTGACTGATGGTAGAGTATGTGTCAGCACAGCAGAGCTCAGATAAAACTTGTTTGATTTTTTAAGAAAGGTACATAAACAAATGAATCAGCAAACTGCCATTTTTCTGATACAGGCAAGAGGTGGCTGAGATAGGTTTTGTATTTTCAGGCAAAATCATGGAATAAAAGATGAAGCTGACATCTTGTATGTTGTTAGTGCCTAAAGCAGACAAATGTAGACTCATGTGTGCAGGATATTGATGACCACAATTAAAAATATGTGAGCAGTAATTACCAGATCTCCTCATTCCACCTCAGATAAAGCAGGATAAATGTTGCTGGTGAACTCCAGAGCAGTACTAAAGTGACCACAAGTAATGAGCTTGTGTCCATAAATCAATTTAACAAAGATTGGCTTCAAGCCAAATATTTTAGATTCAAAGTGTGGTTAGAGGCTCCAAACATAAATCTCAGGCTGCCCTTAGTCTCTTCTTGGGTGTGGTGGTACCTTTCATCTAATGTTACTAGGCTTCAACACTGAAGTTTGTCCTCTAAATCTGAGTGATGCCTTTGACAGAACAGTAGCTCTTCTTTTACCTTTGCCTCCCTTCTCTCTTCATCCATCTTTGCAAGTTAAACGCCCAGAGCAATGTAAAATAAATAGTCAGGTAGAGACCATAGGCTGGGGGTTTAAAGCTATCAGAGTTGGGACAGCTGGGAAATAAAAGTGTGACCTCCTTGAGAATATGTTGCACCCCATTATGACCCTTACCATCAACAACATGACCGTTGTTGCTCCCCAGATGCAATGAGTTCTTCACAAGTTGCAACAAAAGAGAAATTCTTCGAGATGACATGGAAGTCATGTGTGCCAGCTTTGAAGGAATTTTACAAAAACAGAGTCTGAGGAAACAGTTTTAGTAAACCACATGAAGAATGTCCAGCTCTTTGATTAGGAGATGCAGAATGGTGTGAAGTTAAGTGGGTGGGGCTGCTCCAGTACTTGAGAATCTCTGGAATACTCAGATTTATAGGTGGGAAATAAATGTTGATTTGTTAATTCTCTTCCTCATACCTACTCATGGAAGAGCAATTAGTTTCTACTTTTTAATGTTCATGTTATCACTGAACATCTATCTTTCTGCAGTGATAGCTATAAAAGAGTCAATACAGGACCCAACTCTACAAACATAGTTATGAGTGTAAGGGGAAATTATTAACCATAAGTGGAGTAAACACATTTCTGCAGAATTTATTTCTCAAAGAATGCTTAAATCATGGAAATAAATAGAATATATGTCTCTACTTTAAGTTAATTGTCACTGTTAACTGTATGATACAACCGAAATTTTCATTAACCATTAGAACCAGGAAAAAGGTATTTCAGGTCTCTCAGGTTAATGGAATTAACACAAGATATATCTTTCAAAGAACTTCTACATTTTAAATAGGACATTTCCCTTTCTTATTAAAACCTGCTCCTTTCCTCCTGTGTTTTGCAGTCTTTTTTTGCCATGGTTCTAATAGAAGACTCCTGGATATAGGCTTTCTTTATTTTGCAAACAACATTTCAGCCAAGGCACTTTAGGATATTTTCAACAATCAGACCTTATTAAATAGAAAAAAAAATAGAATTTTTTTTTCCATCCAGAAGCCTAAAGACTTTTGTCATACTGGTTTTGAGGAGGTTTCTTGGTTCTGGAAATTAAGAGAATTAAAAGTGGTCACCTGCAGCATAGCCATAAACTTCAACAGTAAGTGAAAAGCGAAGTTTGAGAAAGTGAAGCTTGATTTTACCAATGTTGTGAACCTTGGCCTGGCTTATTTAAGAAGATTCCAGATCAATTGCTGATGTGGAAGTAGGTGTTTCTGACATTTCAAAAAGGTTTAGTTTTTAATCAGCACAGAATAGAAATAATTTTTGTGAATTTGGTACTTTTTGTAGTATTTCTTTAGTTCTGGCCAAACGTTCTGTGACTCCCCTGAGTTACTCAGTGCTGAACAAGTTCTTTTCTTTAAAAACCTGAATGCTAGGGCAAGCTGATTTGTTTAATGTTTTTTCCCATGTTCTAGTCCCTATAGTAAATCACTTGTTTTTCTCCATTAAATAGGCAGCGTGAAGTGCCAGGTACAATGGTAGCTGATGAGAACCCTGTTCTTTAGCAAGAAAAGCCTTACGTCAGGAAGGAACAATGTCTCTCTTGTACTGTTGGCTGGTAAGAAAGGAGAAAGGCAGGAGATTCTGTAGGGAGACAAGGCACATAAACGTGATGCTTTTTCTCATGAGGTCCATCTTAATGCAGCTCCCTTCTTTCTGATTTTTTGCTTTTGGACCCACCCAAGTAATGTGAAAAAACTCCCAGATGAGAGGGACATAAAAAGATTAAAAGGGGAAGGTGGATCTCCCACAGATGCCTGTGAAGTGAAATGCAGGGAGATCACTTGTCTCTTTCAAGCAATGTGATAGATACTTGCAGCTGGTTGTGAAACAGTAATCTGAGGTCTGATGAACTCTTTCAAGTGCAGGAGCCTGATTCTGCTCGGCTGTGTAATTATGATGGAAGGAAGCCAGACGAAGGCAGGGACCTGGGTTCAACATTTTGGAAGGCTTGTTCTGGCAGAGTGGATGGAAGAAGTAGAAGGAAGGGTGCAAATAATAAGTTTCTCTGCCTGATTGATAATGAACTAGTAATAAGTGGCCTTAATATAGTAATAAGTTTCCCGTGGAAGCCTGCTGATTGCCAAATAGCTTTAGCCGAGTGCATGTGACCACGTGTTATTTTGATCAGCTGTAGCACAGCAAAGCTGTGTAATTATCATAATCTAACAATTAGCCTGGCATCCTTTCCCAGTATTTAATTACTCCAATAAATGCTAATTGAATAGAGAACTTAATGACAAGAGAATAAGTTTCTTTCTGCATTGTGTATTTAGCTTGCAGTCTTTTCTAGGCATAATTTTGAATACTGTTTTATTGAACAACAGACTTGATTTTGCGTCTTACATGGTGTTTTTTCACGGTGTCTTGAACTTGTTCTAACTTGTGAAACTGTAACCCGAGGACTGAAAGGTCATGGACTGCTTCTTTTTATTAGAAGGTTTTTTTGTTTGCTTGCTCAGGGTAGCAATATCCTGCTAGTGATCTAAAACGTCATGGCTTGCTACTGTTAGCAAACACACTTCTCTTAGCATCTGGAAAATGTTGAATTTTCTTTTGGTTTGAATAGGGCCAAAATTAAAATAGCTCTTTGATTGGTTCATTGTTTGTGCATCAGAATCATTGTTGATGTCAGCAGAGCTATGGGAACAGAGTTTATGAAACGTTGTGACAAAAGCCAGTAAAAAGAGCAGAAAAGCATTAAAGAGGTTATTTTTTTCCATAGCACAGAAATAGCATGTTTAAAATTATCTGCAGTAAAATGGTACGCATAATCCCACAATCCCTCAGATAATTAACGACCACAAGATTTTCCCCATCACACTTGAAGCTGTTAAGTTGGTTGAAATGAGGGGGCTTGAAGTGTGTAAAAGAATAACAAGGCCCAAGTTACGCTGCTGTGTTCCAGTCACAGCATGTGAGCAGAGGTTGGAATAGTACTAATGCAGTACACTTGCCATCTAAACACAGACAAAAGCTATGGGCAAACTCAGCTTTGGAGTGGAATGGTGAATAACTACATCATGACATCCTGAGAGCAACTAAAATGTTGTCCTTTTAAATTATTTTAACAGTTTCCAGAAAATGTTTGAGTTTTGTGTATTGTGTGTGCAAATAACTACCAAAACTCATCTCTCTGTTAATAAGAATTCAAGCAAATGGTTTCATAACTTGTACTTCATAACCAGTTGTCCAAAAATTTTCAATCTATTTCTATATTTTTCCAGTTCAAGATTTTTCTGTGCCTAGAGCATTTGTAGGAGGTGTTTCTGTTGTCTAATAACATTTAACCTACTGGAGATTCAGCCTTTGTTTGGATACCTATGGGATCTTCTCACCTGTCCTGCTTTTTTCATGGTATTTGTAGGAATGGACTTTTCTCTGAAACCTCACAGTCTCCATTAAATTTAATTAATAAGTGGGTTAGCCTCCATGAAAGTAAAAAAGGAGGAGTTGAGTGACGAGCATTCATAGAGGTATGCATGTGCTGCTCACAGAAGTCTTTTTTCCTTAGGAAACATGACAAGTAGTGTTTTGTTGTGCTGATCTGAAGATTGTGAGTAACTGTAGTTTGTATTTATCTCAAGAATGAATCAGTTGGGTGAATTTTGTTGATGTTGTTTTACATTTCAGGTTATCATTTAAGAAAAAGGTGATGGGGTGAGGCATTTGGCAGTGGCAGTGTCCACTGCACGTTGGTGTTAACAGGCTGTGCAGGCTCCAGGCATCAGAATTTGCATCTGATCTCTTCCAATACCTGACTGAAGACAAGAATTACATAATTTGTTGTCAGAGCAGTTATTTGGAATCTTTTCTGGTTCACAGTGAAGCCTTGCTTCATGCATTTGACAGAACAGATTCCAAATAAAGAAAGGTTGACACAGTAAAAGGCAAATTTTCCAGTACACTTATCTTGAAGTAGAGCATCTGGTGTGTCGATTTTACAGGAAGGGCAATAGAATATAACTAACAGGATTTTTGTAGGGGAAGTAACAAGCAGAAGCTATTGAAATTTTTTATCTATCTAAATGAACAATTCGTGTTATTTGTGCTGTTCTCATACTGGATTTTTGTAGTGTTTATTCCAAGAAAAAAAAGAAAGATAGAGAAAAACCAAATAAAATTGTTACTGTGTTTTAAATATTGGTTTAAATAAATGGTCACTTTTTTCAGTGACCAAAGAAGTTACTAAGTTCAAGATGAGTCACTTAGGCTTCAGAACTTAAAATTATGAAGAGAAGCATGCATACAGACCAGGTACTTTCCCTTTGTTAATGGATAAACAGGAATACCTTATTTACAAAATGTTTTGCTAGTCTTGTTTTTCTGTGGTTAAAATAACTATGAAGTTCTCTCTCTGCATCCTGAATACCTGGATATTTCATCAGTGGCATTTTAGCACAGAAATATTCCTCTGACAGGCTTTACTGAAAGCAGTGTTCAAGTTTGGTGTAGGAAGCTAGTGTTTGTTGGTTATGGAAATATTTAGGTGTAGAAACTAAAATATCTGTCCTCAAAATGGCTTTTATGATGCTACTGCCTAATAGCTGGCTTTGTAGTATGCAACTTCCCAAGACACTCTTTGAATGTCACCAGACAAAAACCATGGGTTAATTATGTTTGAAGAATAGCAGTGTTTTGCTGTTTGTAAGCTAGAGTGCAAAAAGGCATGTAGATTCTGTCAGATTTTTGGAGAAGCCTTTTTGGTTGGTTTCCACCACAACACTATGTTCTGTTAGGCAAAATCTAGATAGAGCTGGTTTCTTCCTAGATTAAAGATCCTGTTAATCCCATGGTTCCAAAAGGTGTGGGAGTCTGGGTGAGGACCTGTCAGAACAGGATGAAGACCTAATTGGGAACAGAGAAAGTGCAGCAGTAACATACTAGCAAGTTTTTTGTTTGGAATGGGACTGTAAAAAGGGACATCTGCTATTCTTGTTGTATCTGCAAATATGTCTGTTAATGGACTCCATCTTCCCTTTAGATATTTCACTCCTCAGTGTATGTTGATGGCTAAATGTTGATCAGTGCTTTAATTTGGAATAAACCTTTTGTTTCACTCTAATACCTGACATTACCCTACTAAGTAAGAGGTTTTCAGCTTGTAAGTGTTAAGTGTGTAAGTGTTAAGTGTCAAATGTGGTTTTAAATTCTTGGAAGTGAGTTTGTGAAGTGTTTCATTTGATAGCTTTGAGGACTCAGCTGATGAATTTTTTTGTGAGTTACTTGTGGCCAACCCTCCTTTCTGTTCCGATTAGAAGATTTTAACTTTTCTGTTCGAGGACGTAAATACAACATGCTGCTTGTAACTGAAAAAATAGGAACATCTCAGTTCATTCTAACAGAAACATTGGAGATATTGTAGCCTCTTTTGAAAACATAAAATTAGTTCTGCATCTCTTTAGCATACCTGATGACTTCTTCAGGATATTGCAAGACAAGAAATAAATACCTGCTCTAATAATTAGTTATTAGTTAATAACTAATCGTTGTTAGTTATTAACCTGGAGTAAAGAGACTTCACACAGAGCTGCATGGTAAAATACCTTGGTATGCGTTTTCCCTGGAGGAGATTCACTCTTGTGCCAACAATATTGGCTAAAGGCCAGTTTAGATCACTTCAAATATGCACAATCTCCTTTCCTTTTTAGACTCGTGAATGCTTCCTACCTATGGCAGATGACTGATGAATGAAACTGTTGAAAAAACAGGGGAACAGGGAGGAAAAGGCAGTGAGATAAAAAGGACTTGGTTGTGTGCTTCATACTCAACCTGCTTTGCAGGCGGCACTTCAGAGTCTGGGTGGTGTTGGATGAATGAAGACAACTGTTTCAACAGTTAGGGAAGAAGAAATAAGAAGGAATCTGCTAAAATACTAGTGATCAAAGAGGATGGTTACTTTGTAGTTTTGTTTATTTAACAAGAATACAAGAGGGAATCTTTGCCAAAAGGGAGTCAGCTGTGGTTTGATTTTTCTTTTTCTGCACCATCTCACTGGTGCAGATTACAAGTTTGATTTCATTGCTAAATTGGAACTAAGGTGTGATCACACATTTAGCTGTCTGTCTCCCTGTACTTATCATCTCCATTATCATGGGCTGTGCAGTTGGATTCTTCTCTTGAAATTCAGCTATTTACAGTACAGACACTGTCTGGAAAGTGTCTCTCTAGACTCTGGTTTTGGTTAAAGGAGAGAATTAGCTGCTTCTGGAAGTGTGATCCATCTCATTAAAATGTACTAGAGGATGGATGAATTGAACATCAGAAGTTCCTATTGCTCTCCATTGACTTTTAAAATACTGTAGAAAAGCAGTTCACATAAGGTTATTTGTGTTGTAAAAGTCTGGTAGAGAGGTCCAGTCTGATCTTGAATGTACTACATAAGTATAATTCTGGAGGTATATAGTTTGTGTCACAAAACTGTAATTGGGCATTATGGTGAAAGCACAGGCGTAACCTTGAGAATCCCTTGAGAAAACTGAATTGTTTATCACCTAAGTGGTTAAAAAAACCACAAAACTGTCCATACACAAATACACTTATATATATAAGTATGTATCAATTTTTTTACTGTAACTGTACTTGAAAAAAATAAATAGAGACATTATTGCCTGAATGCATCTTTCCTATTTGTATCTTACACTCTTTTTTATTACCTGTAAGAAAAACATACTGTTAACTGATTCAGAGAACAGATGCCAATTTGAAAACAATACATTTTTGCAAATGTGTTAAGACAT
Source organism: Argya squamiceps (assembly GCA_037834095.1). Classification (NCBI taxonomy): domain Eukaryota; kingdom Metazoa; phylum Chordata; class Aves; order Passeriformes; family Leiothrichidae; genus Argya; species Argya squamiceps. The sequence continues at coordinate 15,464,632 of JBBMKD010000115.1, forward strand.
TATCTGTTCAGGTGATAGATTTTGAAAGTACTGCAGTACAAAACTATGTATCCTGACCAACAATTTTGATAAATGTAAATTCTTCTGGAAGAACTGTGGTTCAAAAAGGCTTTTCTACTTTTACAGAGTAGAAGCATGAGGCTGTGCACTGGCTGAAATTATACAGATCTATCATGCTTTGATGGGTATTCAGCTTTTCCCCTTTAAAAAACTATTTTATTGAAGTTAAATTATTGTAGGGATATGAAAAGGTGTAGTTTGCTCTGAATTTATCCTTGGAGGGCGAGCAAATCATTGCTTTTCCTCTGAAATTAGATAGAAGGATCCAGATGGCAGATTTCAAGCCCATCAGGTGTTTAAAATATGCCCCTCAGCTAAAAAGAAGTATTATAGTTAAATCTGTCATGGCCTTTTTATTGCTCTGTGGTACACTTGACAACTGCAGCTGTGAAAGAGAGAAGCTACAAGTAGCCCAGTCACACTGAAGTGGAGTAGGTCAGTGGTTGGTTTCTTTAGCTGCCCCAGGGAGTTTAATGAACGTACAGACCTGTTTTATGGAATCGTTAAATCTATCATGGTATAAACTCCCATGGAGGCAGTGAATTTGTCCCCATAGTTTCTTCCAGACACTATGGCAGGCATTAGAAAAGTAGTGTAAGTGAAACAGGCAGGGGAGAAACAAGAAAATCCTACCCTCCCAACAAACAAGAATCCTACATCTCTAAGGAGTCGTCAGTAATAATAACAGGAATAATAAAATGCATCTGGGCTGGTGCCTTGCACTGCATTTCTCAGCTGGCGCTCATTCAGATCTGTCACATTAGTCTGAGTGCTGATAATTTGTATCCCAAATCCTTTTATCTGAACAGAGCAACATCTTCAGTGTGTACTTTTGGCAAAGAAGTAGCATTGCTTTTCAAATCACTTTAAAAGGCAATACAGACTTTTCTTTGCATTTTGACAAACTGTTGCTTATTATGATGAAAGAGTAACCTTTTTGTATTCTTGTAGTAACTATAAGTACTCACAGTCAAATCAGCTTTCAGCACAGGGGTGATTACTGCATGATTCAGAGAAAACGATATGTTTGGGTTATTTATTTCCATGCATATGCAGATGTTTCTATAGACACTGATTTGGGAAGGCTGATACAGTTTTGGCTTCTTTGCTGCTTTTTGTTTCTTTCTTCAGTTAAGAAAACAACCCAACCATATAAGACAGACAGTTTCTTTGCTTATTATTCAATAAGCCATAGGGAAAGATAGCCTATAACTGGGTGGACGATAGCAACAGACTTATTTTTAAAAAGAATAGAGCAAAACCTTTATCCAAAAGGCTGTATGATCATGTTCGTGCATAGTAAGTCTCTGACAGCTCTGGTGAATTGTAATGGTCATTTCTGAGAGTGAATGTGCATGGCTGGAGTGAAGTGCCATTAAGTGATGCCTTTTCATGTGAGAATGTCATCCTGCAACAAAGTCATCCTGAGACAACTGTGCTTATGTTTGAACTCTTCTGTGATTTCAGATTCCAGCGAGGTGACTACCACATCGATGTCTGCATCAATGACTACCTGGATGTGTTCTGCCCTCACTATGAAGACTCAGTGCCGGAAGATAAGACGGAGCGCTATGTTCTGTACATGGTGAACTTTGATGGCTACAGCTCCTGTGACCACACTTCCAAAGGGTTCAAGAGGTGGGAGTGTAATCGGCCGCATTCCCCAAATGGACCACTGAAGTTCTCGGAAAAATTCCAGCTCTTCACGCCCTTCTCACTGGGATTTGAGTTCAGGCCAGGCCGGGAGTATTTCTACATCTGTGAGTACAGAGAGATTTACTATTGTTGCACAGCAGGTATAAGAAACACAGATAATTTTTCACCTATACTCTGTCAAAATACAGAGGGGCAAATGGTATATAATGCAGATGACTTACAGTGAACACAGGCTTAAATTATCTCCAGATACATTAGGAGTCTAGCTAGTGAAAATGACGTTAAATCACATCTTCTTTTCTCACATGACATAGCATGCCAGCATCACCGAACCACAGCTGACTTTTAAAGCAAAATGCACCATTACATTTATTGCAGCACTCTGAGGTGGGGCAAGAAGGGAAGAATAGAAATTGTTCCCAAATATGAGGAAAAATAATTAATCCTTCGTATGTGAAATACCTTGATTTTCTTACTTGCTTAGATGAAATACAAGAGTCTCTGTATTATTTATTAACCCAAGGAAAGTGAGGTCTGTGTACTGCTTAAGTGATAATATGCTGCTGATGTCAGTAGCCCAGTGGTATTTAAAACTGTAATTTCTCAGGCTAAATAATCGTAGTATTTAGCCAAGTGGCTTCTTTCTTCTACCTTCCTTCCCCCCACAGCATTTTCATGGGTGAGCTGTTTCTGTCAGCATGGCAGTGGGAGTGCTTGGGAGCAGGAAGCAAGCAGGTGACGAGATCTGCTCCAGGCATCCAGACGAGATGCAGGAGACATCATGTGGGTCTAAGGAAGTGAAAACACCAGGAGGTTAAAACCCAGTGGGTTAAGTCACATAATTTCAACCATCTCATGTGTTTAGTACTCTCAACAAAGATCTTATTTCATCAACTTGTTTTGTACCTGTAGCTTTAACTCCTAACAAGTTTTGACTGCTCCAGCTTTTTTTTTTTCCAGTTTTTAGTTTTAGACAACAGAGTTGAAAGCTTTAGATAGACTGCGAATCCCAATAAATATTGCTTTCATATGTGTAGCTGGCCTTTCTACTGTGAAACAGTCATTCCACCTCATTTCACCGGAGAAACTGAGTACATATGATCCCTGTTTTCAGCCTCATTTCTTCAACACTGAGATTTTTGTTTTCCCTTCCATAATCTATAGGGAAATAACAGTCTTAGTGAATAGTTTCCCATTAATTTCTTTTTCTTCCATCAAGCAAAAGCCTCTAGTGAGTTGTGCTTTTTTATCAGAAAAACTGTGCCTTGTTCTTGTGCTGAAACACAATAATAAAAATAATACTAAAAATAATGCTTTAAATAATGTTATTTAAAACAGGGGTTTGATAAGAGAAATAGCATAAAGATATCAGAGTTAAGTAGATAATGTTCAGGGATTAACAAATCTGTGTTGTGTAGGCCCAGTCCTACTTGTGTCACTTTGGCAAGAGTTCTACGTAATTCAAAATTCTGATATCAGGCTCCCTTGGAACAGTGTAATTTTTTTGTGGATTTTTGTTTTGTTTTTTTAGGTTTTTAAAATTCAGTTCCAGAGCATCATCAGTCAAATAAGCAGGAATAGTTAAGCTAAGGAATGCAGTCTATCATCACAAGGTGCAATAAAATGTAGCACTGGAATGGCATAAGTAGCTGCAAGCCTGAAAAAAAATTGGTTTTCTAAATTTTTAAAAAAGAAAAAAAAGATAAGTGTTTAATAAAGATGAAAACCAAAGATGAAAGTGAAGGAAAAAAAGCAGAGAAATCTCAGCTTGGGCTGTCTAATAGCTTCATTGTTAGAACACACAAAATCCATTGAACTCTCAAGCAAGATACTGTAATTTAAATACATCCAGGTTGCTTATGCCTGGTTTTCCTCAATATGCTCAAATTCAATATGTCACTAAAAATCATATAACTTTCATTTAAAATTCTATAACATTCATTTAGCTGTCAAGGGCTCCCTTCAAAATAATTGTTCTGAAGAACTTGAAAATTTGAAGAGCTTTATGATATTCAGTTGCATTCATATGGAATTATTTTTTTAAATGAGAGATAAAATAGCCAAAAAAAAGGCTAAGAGATGTAAAGTATTAGTTTAAGCTAATCTTAGTTGAAATTGAATTTTTAGTCACGTTTTAGTGACACAAAAGCATTTTTCCTTTTTTCCTGTAGTTTAAGTATTTTTTTCCTTCATCCTTTGCTTTGCTGAGGGCATTAACAAGGGCATTGACCCTGCAGAAATTTCGGAGAAGCACTGTACAATAAGTTAACAATAATATGCAGACCTTCTCAGGGCACAGTTGTCCATTCTGGAACGTTTTTCTTTTAGTCTATGCTGAAGAAAGAAGATGGTGAAATGTTGTTCTCTGTTTCCTCATCAAAAAAAAATTGTAAGCAGGTGCTAGTTCAGGCTGTGGAGACCACTTTTGTTACCTTTCTGCATCTGCATGTTAAAGAAATTACTGCTTTGCCATGAAAAGTTTCCTTTGCTCAGCAGATCTGAAACCTTTGCCCTCTCTACAGGAGAGAGGGAAAACTGACTATATAGGATCAGTCTGACATGTTCCATTAAAGGGTTACAAAATATGCTGTATAGTCTAGACCTCTGAAAAGACAAAGATATTAAGTGGCCGGTTAGCTTAATTACTGTCTGGTGCTTTGTCAAGAATCTTCACAGTTTACCTTTTAAGGATGTGGCTTGCTTCTCTTCCTCCCATTATTTTCAGAGAATGATATAATTTGTGAACAATCACTTCTCTTTGGCTGAACTGTTCATTTGGAAAATACCACCATTCTTTGTTATGCCATTGCCTTCACATATTGCTCAGCTGAACCTGGATCTCCATTCTTTGCATGTTCATTCTAGGATAATGCAAGGGAAAAATCTTGTCCATTTAATATCAAATTTACATTGAGCAAGTGAATTCATTCACTTGCTCAATGACTGAATTCAACATTACAGTCATGCAATCAAAAGTACTGATTGAGTTTGCTTTTGAAAGATGAAAAGGTTATTAAATATTTACAGAGAAATTAACGTTTATTTAGTTAGGGTGTGTACAGTGTGGGGCTGGGGAAAGCAAATAATAGATCATGACCTGAAGTCTCAGTTTTTACTTAGTTCTTATCAAGTGCTCATCTCAGGTTAGTGTATGCCAGTCTGAAAACAAACAAAATAGTATTATTACTGACACAGAAGCAAATGAAATATAGAGGAAGCAGAAACAAAATAGTGTCATGACAGTGATTTTAATGTTCTTTGAAAGGGAACATAAGTTTCAGTGTTCAGGTTAAGGTGAGGTACTGTGCAAGGTGAGAAGAACTCAAAAGCTAGGAAGGGAAAAATCCTAAAATGTTACATAATTATATATTTCAAAATGATCAGATAATTTCCATTATTTTAACTTAATTACAGATAATTTATTAATATGTTAAGTAAAAGTATAAGTGGCAATTTGGCAAGTATACATCAGGGCTGTTGAAATAAAAAGGAGGAGGATGTGTCTAGAAGCAGGCTGGTACAGATTTCTGCAGAATCCTGACCTCAGTTGCCAAATGAAGCTGTTTTGTTGATTTAAGCTAGAGCTTAAAAGCTGTTCTTTTCTTGAAAGCACCAGTGTAGTGTTGAAAGTTATACTAATATTAGGGTGTGATACATGCTTTTCTCTGAGTCATCAGTCCAGTTATTTCAGAGAAGAACTCAGTAATTTGTCCTTATCTACGGATAAAATATCTATGGTATTTCTTATCACATCCTCCAAGATTTTATGTATATTGTTTATTTAGTCATTTGATCACTGTGAATCTTTTCATTTATATATGCCTATACCTTTTTCCTAGAACAAAAAATTAGGTTCTCTTTGCTTCTCTTCTGTTCTCCACAAAATTATGATGATTTTTGCTAACAGTAAGCAGACTTTACTTTTTATATATCTAGATATAACTTGTGGGGGTTTTTCTCCATTATTCTTGAGAAAAGAGCCCCTTTCATCTTTTAAAAATCCTTTTGAAAAGTTAAAACCCTGTGATTTATTTGTATAACCTTTTTTTGCTGCTGTTTCTTTCTAGTTTTATCTCTTGTGTGTGTCTTTTCTTAGTTTATTTCGAAATGCTTATGCTGTTTTTTTGTCTCACCTTTAATGTGTCACTATCACTGTGCCTTTGTTACCACCATTTATTTGCATGAAACTTTTGATTGTCAATTGAGAAGGTTTTGATCAGATTGTGTTACCTGTGACCAAATCAGGATAGTGTGCTGTTACGATTTTAATTTAATTTTAATTTTAATTTAATTATAGTTATAAATAATATTTTTAAATAGTTCATGTGTTTATGGCTAAATTAAGAAGCAGTTTAAAAAAAAATTGTTTCAGTTGTACATATGCTTCTTAAGAACATATAATCATCCTATTCTCCTTTTTCTAATATAAAATGTATTTTCTAATACAAAATATATTCCCAAAAAACCTGGTGCTACCCGTTCCCTTGATATTTTTTGTGTTTGTGTTTGTGTTTTTTCCCCATTACCCTCGTTTCTCTGACCTAATTCCTTCTTGTCCTGAAATTTCTGATTCTGAGAGGTTTTTTATTCAAATGATATTCCATCCTGACAGTCTTTAGCTTTTGCTTCTATAGGAAAACATGTGATTTGCATTATTCCTAATACAAAAATTGTGTCTTCTGTAAACTGGTTCCACCTCTGTTTCTGGAAGTTATCCTCATCACATTCCAAATACTGTGGAACTATTTGAATCCTGCGGTCATTTTTCTCTAATAGCTGCCAGGTAGTTGAACAATCATTCTGTACATATCTGGAGGCTTCTCTGATTCTAAGGATTTTAAGGAAAATACAGTAAAAAGTGTCTTAATAACTACACTTCTTACTTTTGCCTATTAATTAGGTAGTTAGCTTGTTGTATTAATAAGGTCTCTAGCTGAGCTCTTGTTCAGCCAGTAGCAGTCCCTTACGACAGTTAAGCTAAACTTGCTCTCTTTACCCCCTTCTACCATGTTTTATGAGTGGTTAAGAGTTGAGTGTTTGTTTGTGCTGGTTTTTTCTTCAATCTCTGCTGCAATTCTCTATCAATTTTTCTGTCCTGTGTAATTCCATGTTTTGTGATCAGGTTGGTTTTTGGTAGGGTTACTGTCTTTTTATCTCAATATGTAAGCATAATTCATGTTGTTATCATTGACTTGCCCTGTGCCTCTTCACTGCTTTCCACCTGAAATGTTTGTGGTAGAACCTGCACTGAAATGCTCTTTCCAAGTGTCTTAGCCACTGAATTGCTGGGGATGGGACAGGACTTGAAACTACAACAGTGCTTGTTGCTGCTGCCGGTCCTTTATGAAATTTTGATTTTTAATGAAGAATTACTGGCATAATTTAGAAGCCTTAACACAAAAGGAAGTACTGTACATATCCCTCTATAAATCAGCAGTTAGCATAGGAAGTGCAGTGTTCACTTGTCATGGAGATTAATGCAGACCCAACAATGCGACTAAGACCCTGGAAGCTTCCAGATTGCCAGCTTGGCTATTATTTTTTTAGGATTGGGTTCAGTATAGCAAAAATTAAGAAAGGTGACTTTGCAGAGGCAAGGTTGAATAGCCTGTGTAGGAGAAAACTACTGAGAAATCCTCACTGTAATTGATCGTAACAGTTGCTATAACAGATATTTTTCATGTCCTCAAAAAAGAATGATATTAAACAGCTGCATAGATCTCCTTGCTCTTGCTTGAGCAGCAGCTTAATATTAGTGGATATCAATGTTTTGCATGAACAGGCACGACTTGCTGTAAGATGGTTATTTGATTTAGGGATCTCCATGTTTGCAAGAGGTTTAGTTTGATGTAGTGGGAGCAAGAACTGAAAGACTATGAACTGTAATTTTGTCATATCAGAAAATGTAAATGTGAATATCCCCAAAAAAATACACTTCTCATTCTTTTAATCATCCTGCTATAAGCCTGGAAATCTTGCTTTATCATAACCAGTTGATGTTGTCAGCACAGCAGTTTATGCTGCTGACTGTAGGTCTGTTGGTAGGAGGTGCTGTCGGAGGGCATACATACACTCTCAGATTTTGAGCCTGACTTAGCAGAGGAAACTCCTGGTGGAAAAGGAGATTATGTAAAGAAATAGTAGGACTTTTCATGTGCAACCTAAGGAGTACGAGAATCAATCAAAGGTTACTCTAGGCAGTTTGGCTAACAGTTTGGTTAGATTACTTAAAATACTTACTTTTTTAGAGGAAGTCAGTTAGTGCTTTTGTTGTCATGTCCCAGCTGGAATAGTTTAGTAATATTTAACTGGCATTACTCTAGAAATTACTTCTTTTTTCCTTTCTTTTCTCTTTTTTTTTTTTTTTTTTAATTTTTTTTTTATTTAAATCATCCAGCACTTAGAATATATGGTTTCTTAATAAGCAGTCATCTTTCCACTGAGTAGTTGTATGAAAAAATCTTTCAGAAAACCTCTCTTTGGGTGTTTTTGTCTGCTCAGATCAATGACTTACATGCTCTAAAAAGCCTGCTTTGGATATTTTTCTGTCTTGAATCTGTAAATACTGGGACTCAAAATCAAAGATTTGACTTGGGACAAAGTTTAGTTTTAGAGAGCTGTGTGAGCTTTAGAGGAATGAGTAAGGCAGATTGATGGTAAATCTTGTCATACCATACTTATACCGGGACAGGGTATTTTATTTACTCATAGGCTAAACTTCTGTTAAAAATTGTTTCTAGTTGTCGAATCGTTGACCTAAATAGCATATCATTTGCTTTGAAAGTGAAGCTGGGATTTGTCTTTCAGCAAGTGAAAAAATGCAGCCTGTCTTCACTTCAACAGGTGTTAGTTAATTCAGGTACTGCTGGTGCTTATATTTCCTCATTGTTTTTTGAGAATATGCAGATCACTTTTGGAACTCTCTCTTTGGATATCCTGGTTTTCACCAAAAACTGAAAAATGAAGGTTAACTAAAGAACATTATTAAGAGATGCTGAGGGAATCACAAACATTTTTAGCATGTTAATTGCACTTCCCTTTTAGGTAAACATTGTTTATTGCCAGGTTCCCTATTAACCTTTCAATCTAGACCCAATCAACATAAACAGTGATTCTGCTTTGACAGCAGTGGGATCAGACATGCCACTCTACTACAACTCCTGCTTTGATAGCTGGTTTACTAGAATCACTTGAGATATTCTGAATGAAATCAAAGCAATTGAACGGGTTTGATAAATGTGTACTTTAAAAAATATTTTTTGTGATAACATTAGACAGACGAGGAAGGTGACCCTTAAAGGGGATTCATGCTTAGCCTAGTCTGTAGATTAAAAGACTGGTTTCTGTTAGAAAGCATCAGAAAAAGATTAAGTACTAGTCTAGCTTAAATAAAGGCTGGAATAATCACCAGTGTTTAATAGATTTTGACGTTGGTTGTGTTCTTAGAATCCTCACAGGGAACATTAAAAGCTGTTGAATAATTTGGGACTTGGGAGAAATCCATATCAGAAAACAAAGGGAGAACCTATGGAAGCACTGGTCTCTATTGCCTGAGTTTTTCAAAGAGAATGAATATCTTTGAGAAAGCAAGTTTCAAAAAGAAGGTTTGGATTCACATTCTTCAATAAATGAAGTGCCATTAAGGTCCTCACAGCAAAAGGAAAATACAAGAGTGGAGGTTATACCCCCTTACACCTCTGAACATTGTCTACAGCATATTTTATAAGGTCTTCATCGTCCTGTGAACATCAGTGACGTGTTACTTTATACTGAAGTACTGATTTTGGTCATTAGAAAGGGTGAAGGAGTGACCACAGAAAAGTGAACAACAGGTCTTTCTTTTCTCTTTTCTTTTTGCTTTCTCATCTAAGGTGCTTGACAAAGGCCAGTTCATTTTGTAGAAAAATAAAGCATGTATTGAATGTTATCTGATAATCCAATCACAAGCATTAAAAAGATAAATTGGGTAGACCTTGGGTAAAAGATTTCAGGGAGCATTAGGAACGTGATGAATCTGTATGTGAGGCACCTGTCTTAAGACAAATGGTGACTAAATGTTCCCTACTGGTGACCGTACTTTTCTATATTTGTGATTCTTGTAAAAATCCCATTGCAAGTTTCTTAAAAGTGAATGTTTAAATTTTAGTGTTCTGCTGGAAGTACAATTGAATGCATTGCTCACAGCTCTTTAAATCCTTCATCATTCCTTACTTTAAATCAGTTTTGATGTTCAACAGCTACAACTTAACATCTCTGAGGTTGCTGCACTTACTTGGTGGATGAGACTCATTGCAGTGATACTTCACTGGGATGTTTATGAGATTAATAAGCTGAAGCCTGTGGATTCTGTGGATGAAAGGATGCACAGGCAGAGAGTAATATTAATAATTATCTGAGGACTTGTGGCTCTGTAACAGTGTTCCAATTTGATTTCTGAGCAAACTGAAACCTGTTTAATGACCTGTTGTATTGGAAGTATGCATTTCATAACATGGAGCAGATGCCAACAGAAATGAAAACAACATAGCATGACATTTGGAATAACAGTGTTGTACTTCATTGCCTCCATGTCATCAGCATGTTAAGCCTCTCTGTTCCCCAGACTAAATCACCAAGGCAGCACTTTCTTGGCTGATACTGTATGTGTCATGATACAAACGTGATTATATATGCATTCCTGCAATCACTAGACCAAAACTAAACTTGCTCAATGCAAAAATACTTCCACATGCTGAGCAATTGGCCAATGATCTTCATAAGTTAATATTCAACATTCAACTCCATATCCTTTTAAATACTTGAATTTAAAAAAAGCAAATTCGTTTCTAATCTACCTAACCGTCTGGTATTAGAGGAGGCTCTGAAAAAGGAAAACATTACAGAATTCTCAATAACTTCCTTACTTCCAGGTAATGTGCACTCTTCAGACAGGATGACCAGGACTCTGGGCTCAAAATGACGCATGCAGTTAATACTTCTAACTTCGAGATTCTTGGCAAGTCAGTATAAATCATGTAGAATAAGATTTTTTTCACAAGAGTACTCAGAAATACATAGAAATCCTTTTTTCTGAAAAACTACAGAAAAATCTTTTTAGCATTTCAAATGTTTTCACTTTCCCTCAGAAAAGCAGTAGGTCATCCACATTATTGACCAAATGAGATTTTTACTGTCTCTAAAATCTCCCTGGCCTTCCTTACATTGGATATTTAGCAAGTAAACTATCAAGCCAGCTAGATACAGCACTACTTTAGGGAATTAAGAATGGCTTGAAGGTGTGTCAAAATCTCACTCGTACCATACCTTATGCACAGATGTAACCAGGCTCCTTTTGATGGTTATAACATTGCTGTTGCTGGTCTTCTGGGGGTGAAATGATTTTAATTATTTGAATCAGAATGGAGATACATTAATCAATTTCAAGAGCCCTGACAATTCAGTCAAAGTGGTATTGAAAATGTGTTCAGGCAAAAATAAACCAGAACAGCTTAACTCACATACATTATGTCCTAAGAGTTGTAAGTGAGGATCTTGTGAAGATACAATCTTGAGTTTCTTTTTAAGTTTTTTTTTTTAACACACCTGCTTTTGGTAATATTGGGTCATATTGGGTCATCTCATCTTCTTCTATCTCAATACCTGTAATTGCATGTGGACTGCTCTCTAATATTTTCAGATTTTGCAGAAGATGTTCAGGTGCAAGGCACTGTATCCTACAGCACAGAGCCCCGTGCTGAGACTGAAGCCAGGAGCTGTAACAGCAGCTGCAATAGGACTTGCTGTCTACCTTAAATGTAGTGCATTTCTTCAGGATCTTCAAGACTATGAAAGAATGCAGCCTGTCCTCTTGAAGAGGGCTTTGTAACAACACCTCTTTGCTTCTGGCTAGTGATGCACAGATAAGCCATGAATTTGTTTTTCTTCATGGGCATGAAGTTATTCATGCAGTTCCCGTTGGTGCTTCGTTGAGCTGGAATCTGACTTCCTTAGGAACTATCTGTAAACAGCATCAAAAAACAGAAGGGAAGAATGGCATAGTCAGAAGTCCACAGGCACATCAGTGAGGCACAAAATACCTTTCTCAAAGAGAGGTTCAGAAGCAAAATATGTTTTTTCAGAAATAAAGGTATGTTCCAGTGAGGGTGATGGCAGTAACAGTGTTGTGTAGTTCATACACGAGCAATTGATATAGGTAGGTTTCTGTTTAGCAGTCTCTTTTATTAAATTTTCTTGTATTTCACATGACTTCTAAAGTTATTTTATTAGCAGTTCAATATAAGCAGGTAAATTATAATGCTACTGGAATTACAGATTAATAACAGTGTAAGAATACATTTTAAACACATTTATCACAAGACAAAAATAGTTATTGTCAAACCAGTTGTTTAAAGCCTTAAAATATGGATATTATTTATTTTTCACAAGTGGTAGTTTGAAACATCTCTTACATGATTCTCACTTTAACGATGTGTGCAAGGCTGCCTCTGAGGAAGGAAGCATCTCCTTGACAACTGTTTGGAGGTGTTCTGCAAAGTACCCATGTTCCAGCTTACACACTTTGTTGCAGTGAGGAGTCTCAAAATTAAATTAGGAGTAGTCTAGCAGTCTCTCGTTGCACCACTGAAAAGTGCTGCTAACAAAGTCGCAAAACCAGCAGCTCACTCGTTTGTTTTAACAGACTTCTATGCCCGTACAAAATGTGCCACTTCCAGTTTATAATAGGGGAGTGTTGGGTAGGTTTCACTGCTGACTCTTTCCCTCAGTCCTGAGCAGAACAATCAACCAGTGTGGTTGGAAGTTATCCTTATCTGCAGTGGTCGCACCTGTGTTAGCTTTGCTTAGAAACATACACCAGTGCAACAGCATTTTTTTTGTTCGCAGTCCCACTTGAAATACTCAGTGGCAGTTCAAGCAAAACTGTGTAAATTAGTCACTGTCACGTTTAGGCATTAAAGGAGGAATTAGTAATTTATATTAATCACAAATGTTTCTCCAGGTTTTATTAACAAGCAGCTTGGCTGCCAGAATGATTTTTGGAAGACATTTTTTTTCTCCCAACTGTCACAGAGAACAAAACAGTTATTATGGGCGTTTAGATAAAGATTAACGGTTTGGGCTATTCATTTGAGGAAAATTGTATTTTACAATGCTTTCCACTTCAATATGGACCATCACTGCCATGATTTGTCACCTCCTAGATAAAATTATACAGTGGAGACACAAGATGGTGTAATTTGTTTTAAGATCCAGAAACTGGTTAATCAACAAAGCAAAATGAGGTTAAAAACAAACCAGACCCACGTTTCTTAATTGTTTGGAAAGTCCAGATTTCCAGTAGGAGAAGTGAGAAGTCTGTCTGCCTGTGCTTTTAGCACATTTTGGTTCATTTTGTCTTCATTCTTTATTTTTTCTTTACCTTTTTCCCTTAAGATGGCTTCACAAGTCCTGTATGGAAATCCAGGAAAAAGTACCACCAGTAACCTCTTCATATTCCACAAGTAATTCTGTGGAACACTGTCGGAGGAGCCCATGAACTTGGCGCAGGGTATGAAGAAATTACTAGAATTATAAGAAAGAGGTCAAAAGAGGTCATTGCAGGGTTTAACAGCAGTGCAGGACAGACTGCCAATATGGCCTTCAGATTTCATGTGTTTCAGGCAGACAAAATCAATTGCCTAGCATACTACTTTTTGTGGTTATCATGTTCCAAAGCATTAAAAGACAGACATACTATATTTTATTCTGTTATGGTATCTCCATTTTTGCTTCTACTTTTTGCATTTTAGCGTGGTGTAAAATTGAGAAAATCAAAACATAAGTGAAAAATCTTCTGTTTGCTACAAAGGAGACAAACAAGGGTTGAAGGAGAAAAAAACTCATTACAAAGAGATTAGAAAATTAATTGGTTGGTGGCTCTGACAGCTCCCATTGGATGTGTAAGGATCTGGTGAAAAGAAAGTACAGTCTCAAAAATAACATTTCTTCCTATTATTTCTTTCTTTCATGTAGAGACTCCTCTGAAGCATCATTAGGTTCCAATTATTTTCAGTGAAATATTTCACAAGAAAAGGGCATGATAAAATCAGTAGATGTAGTGTTATTCCCCTGAGAAACTTCCTGTGGCTAATACTCAAATGTAATAGGGAAGGCTTCTGTTCAACCTCAAACATAAAGAGATTTCTGCAAGTGTGATTCTGATCTGTGGAGGTTTTGAAATCTTGTGTCATGACATTAATGTGTCCTCTCTTTTCCCAAAGTCAGTATGGGGCACCTGATGAATACAGTAGGTCTGAACACTTGATTATCTTCCTGGCTTAATATAAGCATAAAATCTATTACTTGATTTTTTTTTTTCCTAAGGATGAGTGTTGCTTTAGAGATACTGTTCTTCCAAAAAGATGAAATATTTGTAACAAATGTTTTCTTCTCAACTGACTGACCTTTTTTCCTCTATTTACCATGAATTTAGCATGTTGCTACATATGTGCGTATGGTTATACATGCATATGTGTGTATATATACATGTATATTTATAAAATAATGATATGAATGACTCTTATAGAGCCACAGAATCACAGAAAGGATAAGGTTGTAAGAAACCACAGTGGTTCATGTGGTCCAGCCTCCCTCCTCTACATCCCAGAGCACTCAGCAGAAGTTGGAGTCCAGCTGGTTCTTGAATATGTCTGGCGAAGGACACTCCACAACTTGTCTGGGCGATATTGGTTAGATCTTAGGCAAAAATAAGTTTTATGTATGAAAGGTTTTAGCTGTTGTGATTATAAAAATGCTAATTTTCACAAACTAAGATGTTTTAACAAGGGCAAGATATTTGTAATATTAAGTGCCAGTGAAGATTATTATAGATTATCATTCTCCTCTGTGGGCTGATCTGGATAGCTGTTGCTTCTAGTCCTTGATGTGGCATAACCATAATCACTACACATTTTCACAAAATGAAAATGAGATTAACAATACATGTAGCCCTAGTTTAGGTAGGAAACTGTTTGTGACACTTCTTGGGGTAGAGGTGTGTCTGTCTTTGCTTTACCTTAACTTCCTCTCTGTGCTTAGTTCCCTTTCCGTTCTTGGTAACAAATGTGATGATCAATGTGCCTTAGAAAGAGATATTCCCTCTAAAATCTGTCCTGTTGAAGAAAATGGCAGAAGTAATTATTTTGAGCAAAGTGTGATCCAGCTTCCTTAAGGAAACACAACTTCTAGAAAAGTTTGCCACCCAAATCTTTGGGGTGCAAAATATAAAATGTTCGTTTTCCCAACTACCTATCATGCCATGCTATTTCTGCCTTCTTAATTGAAGGACACAGTGAAGTCTCTAGTGGCTTTGCAGTTACCTGGTATTGCCAGTGTCTGCTGTGATTTCAGGGTCCCAGACCTGTGAGCCAGTCCCTGCCTGAAAATGCCAGCTGCTTGTTCTTATCAGAGACAATAACATTGCTTCTGACCAAATTATGGATTAATTTGAAAAGATGTATGTTAAGAGTTAGCTTGGGGAAAACCCTTATAAAAAACTGCCTTGGGAGAATATTTCTTAATATGCTAATCTAGCTGAGAAGAGATATTTCTGCTTAGGACATTTCCATTTTATACTATAGAATATTTTGAATGAAATATAATCTAAATCCAAAAATAAATCTTTTGGGAAGCCTGCTGCCTCATTAAAGTTGTGGGAAGAAAAGGAAGGGAAATTTTTGGAACTGTGTTGACTAGGAGAATGAGAAACATGCTTTAGAAATGTAAATTAAAGTTACATTCTTAGTATTTGTGTGAATACAGCTGGATTTTCACAAAAATGTATGCCGTTCCTCAAAGTGCTTATGAACAGCATATGATATTCTAATATCATATGTGTATTAGTATATACATGAAAATTTGCACTCCACTCTTATAAATATGAGGTGAAATTATAAGCACATTCTTAAAAAAAACAAACAAACCAACAAAACCAACCAAAAAACAACCAGCAATGAAAGACACACACATAAAACAGCAACAGAAAGTCCCATGAAATTGCCTTAGCTCTTAATCACATGTATTATAGGCCAAATAAAGCAGACTCTGAAATGATAACATCCTGTGGGGGAAGGGGGGGACAAAGGACTAAAAAGTGGAAATTTTTTTTCTGTGCCCTTTCATGAAGAAATAGCTTTTTGAATTTCTACGCATAAATTCCTGATAGTTTTACACCAGATTTGAAAAGAAAGTATATGGATGTAAAAAAAAAATTCTCTTTAACTGGACTTCTGAAAATATTCTAACAACTGTGCTTACAGATGTTTTGATATTCATGGTCTATTTTGACTTGAACCTCAGAAAATGACATTGGTTTTAGTGCATCTGTATTTAAGTGGGCTCTGTCTAGGCTTTAGGACACTGATCAGAAACATACCTGAATGCACAATTAAAAGAAAACAACAGCAACAAAAAAACCCAAAGCAAAACAAACAAAAAAAATCCCAACCTAACAAAACCCACCACCTAATGCCAGGGTAAATGTAGTTTGGGTAACTTCTTTTTTTTTGGTATAAACTGCACATATGTGTCCTCTACTCTATTTTTCCTTGATCCCAGTCCAAAGTAGGTAAAATAAATAGTATTCATTACAGGCCATGTGTCAGAACTGTTTAGCATTGCCAATTCGAGTAATAATTTTAGGAGTACTTAGCTGTCACTTAGGTATCTAAATAGTTGGCCTGATTTCTAAAATGCTTTGCACATGAAGCACAGAGTTCTTCTGAAAATGTGATATCTGTTGTAGATTGTAAACATCCTGAAAGCATGCCAGTAGGTTCTTTTGAATTATATGTTTGTATTTTTATCAGTTTTTTGTGTTGTTTGTGTGTTTTAAGTGTAAATACAATACTAGCGTCAACTTGAGCCCCATTTCTGATCTGCTGTATTCAAGGACTAAGACTGTCTTGTATTAGCTGTTCCTTCATTTCAACACAAAGTGCTTCTCTTACCTTAGAAACACATGAGTCATTATAGTGTTGATGGAAACTGACTTGAAAGTTTCTTTTAAGGAGAAAAAAGTCTCAAAAGTAGATTTTAAATATCTGTCTTTCAAGAGTAAGCATCTCTAGACAGGTAATACATTAATCAGATGGAAATATTTAGATGGAGGGACCAGTAATAGTGGGAGCTGGAATACCTCCCCGTTCTTGAACTTTTGCTCATGGGCCACCTCCACAGAGGTAGTGGTGGCAAGGCTCATGCCCTCTCCTGGTGTGGAGGTACCCCACTGCTTTAACAACAGGATTTTCTGCAGGTCTTCTGTCACAAATTGTTCAGAAGAACCCTGAATTGACATAATTTGATGGGATCATCATCAATTGATGGGAAATTTTTTGTGAGCCTGTAGATGAGTATATTGTCAGCTCATGTGTCTTAGGTGCAAAAATTTTTAAGAAAAGTAATTCAAAACCCCTGCATTTTTTGTGAGCCACTAATGACCATGACCTGTGGCCCAGCCATATGAAACATTCTCCCCCAAGCAAGTGCACACAGTTTCTATAATTGGACCTGAAACTTCTCTTTACAGGCGCCATCACCTTTGGATGGCCTATGTGTCACTGCTCAGGCTTGGCCTGAAAAGCAGAGCTAATGAAGGAGTTTTCCAGCCCTTGGTGCATCTGTGGCACTTGCTCTCCCTGCTGTGCTATGTAGTGCACTGGCCGCTTGTTGGCAACTTCATATTTCACGCGGCAGGGAATTGAAATGACTGAACAGACAGGAGAAGAGTTTTATTTGCAGTGGCCTGTGTATCCCTAGACTGTGATTTGGCATAAAACATCTGCTTCATGATCTGTTTCAAGGCCAGTTCCCTTCTGCCAACAAAGGTTATGACTTCAGGCAAGCTGTGCCTTTGCTGGCAGGGGGGACATTTGCCTGAAGACTTGATTTAGTCAGAATCAAAGCATTCTGACACAGAAATCCTTATTGCAATTATTCTGAAAAAGCAGCCAAATGTTAAATATATCAGCATATTAACCTTTGAGTAAAGGAGGCCTCTGACTTTTGTTGTGTTTTTATAAGAAGTTGATGTAAACAATATCTAAGTGTATGCGTGGCTAGGAATAAACTTTCATTATTGTTCTGATGGTGAGAGAAGTGACAGATCCTCTACATGTACTTGCTTAATGAGCAGAGTCAGTAAGTAAATCTAACAGTTTCAGCTACTGTTTGTGCATATTTTCAGTTTGCAAAGTTAATTGTAATATTGATACAGTTTCTGTTAAAGTCTTAGGAAATAGGTCCTATGTGATGCAATATTTGGAGATAAATTGATGTATTAAATATTTCCTTGTATTCACAGGAACCTGATTTCAGGGACTTTTGTCTCCTGTCAAAAAAGGTCAATTTTTCAAAGATTGATGAAGATTTCTTTGCAGAACTGTCATCTTGATCCACAGTTACATATCTACAAAAAGAGTCCATGTTATTTCTTGCAATAGCATAGATAGATTCAATCTTTATTACAGTAAGTAGCTTATTACTGTCTATGTACTTCACTGCCATTGATGCACAATCTTTGCAATGTATGGCTGGCTTTCCTCCTCAGAAAAAATCCTTTTTGTAGCTTTAAAAAAATAGTAATTGAATATTTGCATATCTCCAAGGAGCCATGCGGGTTAAACACAGCATTCGTCTTCTACTGTTCTTAGGCTGCTTTTGGTTTAGGACTAAGAACTATTGCTTTTATGAAGTGCCTTTTTCTATAAAGTCAAAACCTCACAGCAGTGCACAGAAAGCCAGTGCTATAAAGGAGCTAAGTAGAGTCTTTAATAGAGAGAGCTAGGTTGTAAGTGTTTTTGTTCCTATGGAGCAGATAGATTTGGTTCCATCTGTTCCATATTCAGAACAAAGGAGCTTACTTGCAGGAGGACTGACTTCCCAGGACTAGCATGGTAATGATCTTTTCACCACAGACTGAAAGGATCTGAAAATGGTCACTTCAGCTCAGCAGAAAGCAGCTAGCACTGATAGCACTTCAGACCTGCTATTTAACTCTGTTTCAAGGGTTCTGATGTCCAGGTGGAGACCAGGGGCAAGAAGCATTCCTTGGGGCTCAGTGTTGGGACTGGGACTGTTTAACACCTTTGTCAGCAACATGGAGAGTGGGATCAGAGCACCCTCAGCAAGTTTGCAGATGACGCCTGCAGTTGATGGTCTTGAGGGAAGGGATGCCATCCAGAGGGACTTCGACAGGCTTAAAGTGGGCCTGTGCCAACATCATGGGGTTCAACAAGGCCAAGTGCATGGTCCTGTACCTGCGTCAGAGCAATTTCATGCACAAATACAGGCGTGGATTGGAGACCATCCCTGAGTAGAAGGACTTGGGTGTGTTGGTTGATGAGAAGCTTAATATTACCCAGCAATGTATGCTTGCAGCCTGGAAAGCCAGTTGTTTCCTAGGTTCACCACAAGAGGCATGGCCAGCACTTTTAGGAAAGTGATTCTCCTCCTCTGTGCTAGTAAGATCCCATGTGTATACTGTATCAGCTCTGAGGCCTGCACCTGAAGGCTGTATTGGAGTAATTCCACAAGAGGTCACCAAGATGATCAAGGGGACTGGAGCATCCCACCTTGACAGAGAGCTGGGGTTGTTCAGCCTGGAGAAAGCTCAGGGGAGCACTTACTCCTTTCCAGTACCTAATGAGAGCCTATACCAAAGGTGAGTGGGATTTTTTACAAGTGCTTATAGTGATACCACAAGAGGGAACTGTTTTAAATTATAAAGAGTAAGTTTAGATTAAATATTAGGAGAAAACTCTTTACTCAGAGAGAGTGATGAGGCACTGAAGAAAGTTGGCCAGAGAAGTTGTGGATGCCCCATTGCTGGAGGTGATCCAGGCCAGGTTGGAGGGGGCTTTGAGCAGCCGGGTCAGGTGAAAGATATCCCTGCCCATGGAGGGGTGGTGGTGAGAGTGGAACCAGATTATCTTTAAAGGGCCCTTCCAACCTAGAGCATTCTATGGTTTTACGAAGATGCATGTATTTTCTGAATAAAACAAAACAAAAACATAATCCCTCCTCCTTTTGATGTTCATTGTCCCCCACCCCATCAGTCAGTTCTACATCTGAGGAGTTTATGATGTTTTCTGAAGAAAACATGTTACAAATACAGGATTAATTTTTCTAAATTTATGATGGTACTAAAGGCAGAAGTGAAAAATTATTTACTGCCAGTCTGGCTTCTGATTCCTGAATTTTTCTCATGATCTTTCTCAGCAAGAATATTCTGTGAAGAAATATGAAGTCCACAAAATGTGTGTGAAGGTTCCTTGCTGGGTTTCATAATTAGGATGCTCCAGTGCCAGCTTTGATTACACACCTCTTGGGCTTTCAGGAAAAAATAAATTCCATTTTGATCCAAGAAAAAAATATTCCTGTCTCTGCAGGATATTTCACAAGGGCAGAAGAGAAAAATACAGGAGTGTACCACAAGCACTTTCATGTGGCTAAAGAACAAGATATTCAATGACCCCTAAGAGGTGAACTGGAAGTTTACAGAGATCTTAAAAATTAGCTAGGAACACAGAACAAGAACAATCATTCTGTGTCATTGGTTCTGGGTATGCAGTCTCTGGGAAAAGGCTTGAGGGCCCTAGGTTTACAGTTGTCCTCCATTGATGTGGTGCTGGGATGTGCTGGCTCCACACCTCTCTGTGCTCCAGGACGCCTGGTGTCTGAGACAGCTGTCAGAGTGGGATGGGCAAGCAGCAGGCGTGCCTGGCATGGTAGCTGGTACTGCAGCATCTGTGTAGGCATACTCTGGGGTGTGTTTGGCCTTCCAGCCAACAGTACCATATTGTATAATTCATAGATATATATGAAAGCATCTGCTACCCTTGCTGCTGAAGACTCCATATCAGATGGTATGTATTTCCAGATATGATGCTTCCTCACACCCCAAAGTGAGAGATGTGATCTCAGATATGGATTTTTTTGTCTGGTTGGTTGTCAGTTTCTGAGTTCTGAAAGTTTTGCTGCAGCAACTCAAGGAGAAAATCCATGAATCTCAATGACTCTTTTCATAACTAAGGTAAATGGCAGTGTATCCAGATTTCTTTGAAGAAATTGAGGGCATGGAACGCTCTTTTAAATGTGAGAGGAAAGAAGCACCTGGTGCACACTCATGGAACTCTTCCAAGCTGCCAGAACTATACCAAAGAACTATATCCAGTGCAAATGTTTGTTGATGTAGATTAGCCTGAAGCTGAGACACAGATGTAAGTGGATCTTCATGATCACAGAAAGTGGGATAGGGATGGGGAGGGCTACTCTAATAGGATGCGGCCTGCACTCTAAGGAGTGAAGATACCACCCACACTAGATTAGAAGCTCTTAAATTGAACAGTGGTAGACACTTGTGTGGTTGAGAGAAGTTAATTTGGCAGAATTTTTGTCCATCTCTTTTGAAGTTAGTGTCAGCAAGGTTTTCCAGTAAGTTGTTTTGTGTTGTCCTATATTGTTTTCCATATGTATGGTCTCACATATGCAAAACACCATTAGAAACTGCTCACAGCATGGCTATACTATTTCCTTAAATGGTTAACATGTAAAGAGTAGAGAAATAAGCTTCCTGTGCAGTGGTGTTGGCTTAGATAGGAAGTAGCAGATAGAAAATAGAGATAAGAATTTCCCAATCTGATTAGTCAGGTCATTAGTGTGAAAAGCAGTCTTTTCTGGTAGAGAGGTAGAGTTCTCTCTTCAGTTCTGAGAACAGTTGTTAGAGCATTCAGGAGGAGAAAACCTCATGAGGTACCTGTGTGTTTCAAGTCTGATGCAGTATTCATTGCTTTTAAAATCTTTTCCAAACCACCAGGGCTTTTAAGTCCCCATTATGGAAAAGTGTACACATATATGTCTAATTTTGAGTTCAGCTGGGAATGATCACTGGGAATAAGGCTAAACATCCTGTGGTATACATTATTCTTAAAAAAAAAAAGGCTCAGAAGGAAATAATTTGTGGCAGAATAAAATGAAAGGTTAGCTCTCCCATGAGTGTCTTAGACTTTCCCACAGTCACAGTTACAACAGACTACAGTCCTTTTCTGGCATAGATGAGACATGTCAAATTCCTGACAAGTTCTCCTTGATGAGCCTATGGTTATTCTCACATAGTTTGGCTTTTTAAAATATGGATTTCAAAACATGAGTAAGACCTGTGGCATTGAACACAGGCTAGATAAGTGAAAGACAGAAGTAAGGATGTAGAAGTTTAAATAAAAGTGCTATTACCTTGTACACTGGACAAATTTTGACTAAAGAGAAAACTTCAGCTTGATGTGTTCCTGAATTTTTCATGGTAAAACTCACAAATTGAAGGATTATATCCATTCTAAGGACTGGTTATAAATTTCTGGCTTGTTTGATGTAATGATTCAGTAGCTGTGCCGTCTGCAGGACTTGAACAAAAAGTGGGAATTCACATGATAAAGGTGTACTGTTGTTAATACAGTGCTGGCATCTGTTGTGTCTGTACTCAATCTGGCCTAGGACTGTAGCAGATATAATGAAATAAAAGGTCTCTGCCCTGAGAATCCTGATGTGCCATAAAACAGCTTCAATTACAATCAACTAGTATGTGTTTCCCAAACTTTAGCTTTCCTAATTCATACCTGGTTTCCATCCTGCAAAATTATGTGCTTATTTGTGTAGAGGTGGTGCCAAGGTGCTATTAGAACTTTTCCAAGAGATATACCTTCTGAAATCTTTTGAGCAAAGGTATTATCTGTAAACAGCATGTTTGCAAACTCTAATGCCTGCACATACACTCAAACATTCAAAATTCTCACTTATTTTGACTTAAATTTAGAACCTCTCCACAACGCCCATTTTGTGCTTTTTCCCTAAATTTCCCCCGAAACTTCTTGAAGATCTATTTGTATCTTTACATCTTCTCTCTCCTCCACAAGACATAAACAAACTTAATTGCCTTGCATAAGTGAATAGCAAAAAGTAACATTTCGTGTCTATGTATGTGTTCACAACCCTAGAAAAATACAACATGTAAAATCAATTCTTTTGTTTATGTAAACAGACAGATTTTACAAGTATAGAATGGAAAGATAGAACACTTCCTAAATATTTTTATGATAGTGGGAAGCCCATGAAGATGGACTAGAATAGAATCCTTCCCTCCTCTTTAATTACAGTGTCAGCAGTGGTAAAGCTAGTAATGGATAATATGAAGTCCATTAAAGTATATGAGTTTAGTAACATGATACAATACCCACAAATTCCATGTGGGTGAACATGTTGCTTTAAAGATCAAAAAGATCTTTGCTTTACTAACAAGACTGTAATGTCTCCAAAGGATTTACTTGTGTCTGGTTCTTAGAGATGGAAATTAGCAAACTGGATAGCCTGCTTGAAGAAAACCATTTTATTTTTAGTAATACCAAGGGAAAATCAAAGTACAAAAGAGCTTACGGAAAGTAAGAGGATATATTTTTCTCTAAGTGCTTTATTTGATAGTATTAACTTGTTTTATTAGCAATTTGCTCTAATACAGTCTTAATGTAGTACAATAACTGTGTTTGGTTTTGTTAATGCCACTAAAATCAGTAATGAGATCTGAGGGGTTTACTTCATTCTAGTTAATAAGTGTTGGTTTGTTTCAATAGAAAATATTACATCAGTCATTTGTATTGGGGTAGTGCAGAAATGTTAGCACTTATTTTAAGTTATATAATACAGTTTGCATTTATGAAAGAGGAACCTTTTTATATGAGAGAAACGCCTGCAAATATTTCGTGTGGAAGCAACTATATGGTCTGTTTTTCATTCCTACCTCCTTATATTTCACCGGAACTTGCATGCAACTACAAGTCCATTCAAAGTAAGATATGCTTTTCATTTATTTCCAGCAGAGCTTTGTTTGTTTTTTAATGAGAAGAAGCACCACAGAAGCAAAACTGATTCAGTTGAGCCCAAGCTGCAGTTAGATGACAGCTTCACTCTAAATGTAAAGGTTCTTGCTTTTATGAAAAAAACCAAAACTCTTTGCAAAGAACTTTGAGCTTTGGTTTCTTACTGGTCCAAGGATCAGTTCAGAGGAACAGTGCAGGCAGGGTTGAATTTTCCAGGATCAGAAACATCTGGTCTGTCGGACTCTTGAAGGTGTAAAGGGTACAGGCTGCCCTGCGCTGAGGTTTTGCTAAGCTCAACTGGACTCAGTGACGTGGGACCACAGATGATAAAAGTATAAGTGCAAAAAGCCTTTGGACTGTATTCAAAGTGTTGACTCATGTGAGCCCTGAGCTGCTGTGCACCTCTGGCAGTGTCCAGCACTGATGAACAGTGCTTTGGGTTGCTTTGATGTTTTTCACTAAAGGTCTGACTCCACTCCACCAGCCAGACCAGAAACAAGGCTTGTCATTAAATTTCCCCTTAGAGGAGAAAAGAGACCTTCCTGAGAGAGACATAGGGCTAGACCATGCTAAGAGGAAATACTAAACAAGCAGCTTAATAAAACTTGAAGTCCATGGTTTATGTCTCCTAACACACATGGCTGGATTTTTTTTATATGATTTTGATATGAAACATATTTTCAGTCTCTACAGCCTTCAACCAGATATATAAGCTGCAATGGTTTAGAAAATGCAAGAAAAATTATATTCTTCCTGGCCAAGCAGTTGCAGTGGGACAGTTAATTCAGCATTAAGTGCAGAAACAGTAACACTGTATTGCATTCTTCCAAGAACTCTCACTAAAATAGCATTTGTCTGGCAACTCATTTCCATTCACTAGGCTATTTTTAGTAGGTCCGAGAAATATAGTCACTTGTGAGACAGGCCATAATAATCCAGTGGGTTTACACATTGCAATGCCAGTGCAAATTATGTAAAAGACATTAAGCAATAAATGTAGCATTTCACAATCTGTTTGTTGTGGACATGGCTTTTATCAAGACTTTGCCCCCATGCTGTGCACTTTGTCATTTATATTTTGAATGAAATGCAGAGTATAAGTCTGTGTATGTGTGTGGACATATATCTATACACATACAGAGATCAGTGCAAAAATGAAATACTGATGTAGCTGAGCATGCAAGAGTAGTGTAAAATATGCATTTATATTAGGTGTCCTATTAATAGCATGGAATATAAAATATGCAATTGGAAATGTTAGTATCCACACTACTTTTGCTTGTATTAAGTCATAAGCAGTATTAGCTGTCATCTTTCTTGTTTGTTTGTTCACTTATTTATTTATTTTGTTTACATTTTAAGTAATTCTTAAATTTTAGTTTATGAATGTTGTTGGCAGTCCTGGGTCAAGGGGTTTTTCAGTTTAGGTTATCTCTCTGTAGGCTTGAGATTCCTGAATCTTTAAGTTGCTCAGTAATTTTTTTTTTTGTGTTCTCATCTTGGTTATTACTAAACACAGAAATTATAGAATTGGCTAGAACAAAGATACCAATAAGTTTAATCATAATTTATTGAGGAATTGTGCTTAATCATTAGGTCTGAAGAATGACTAAGTCATAGTCATTCAATATTTTAATTTTCTCAGAATGGAGTCATGTGTGTGCTACTGGAACAAAGCTTTTGCTGATGAATTGGAATGAAAGAACAGGCATGCAAGGACTTCTAATTTAAACTCAAATATTGGTGAAAGAAGTGGTTTCTGTAGGAACAGTATTTACCTATTTTATTTTTTTTTTGTTTTGAAGTGTACAGAAGAAAATTATCTGTAAATCCTTACAAGTAGCTTACTTTTTGATAAATAACTTTGAAAAATCCTTTATTGTCCTTAGATATGGGTCTTACTTCATGTATGCACACAGAGGAATGCTTTACTGATTGATTTAATTCTAGCTGACTTTTTCAGTTTTCTAGCTGACTTTTTCAGTTGTACCATTTATGCAAATTTTTAACTTTTTTTCAGTCTAAACTGTGAGAAGAATATTAATAACTAATTCTGCATTTACCTGGCTAATTTGCATATATTTGTGTTGTATGGTAAATCACATGAAAACCTACTGGGGAAAGGCTGAGCTCTTCTAACAACTAATAGGCTACTTTTTTCTTCTGACTTGCACAAATTGAGAAATATTGCCTGTGGCAAACATAATGGAAAACTGCATTTTTAATGCTTTCACACATACTCATTTCTGTTCAAAGAAAGAAGCAGATGACTCTTCTTAAAAATAAAACTTTCTAAAGCTCTGTAGCTGACACAGGATATTGGATGTTAAAATACTTCAGGTTGGTGGAGTTATGATTTGCAGGTTGTATAAGGTTACCTGGGTATTGGATTTGACTAATGGGAGTGCTGTTGTGCCTGAAAGGGCTAGAGGCAAATCACAGCTATAAATATTTTCTCCTGAAGAGATTGTCTGTAAATTACAGGTCTAAGAGAGTGCAAGGACTGTGTAAACGGGGTTTCTGATCTACAACATCCAGCATCCTGTATACTGGGGTGCTGCAGATTCTCTTTTTGTGGTGTTTCTCCAGAAACACCTTCTACAGAAGTCATATGTACAGCCCTTTTGACTGGGCAGTAAGTGTTAGATATTTACTTAAGCTTTATGCATGTGGCATCTTGATTTATTGTGCTGCAAAGTTCAGAATTGATCCTCTATTGACTTCCCAGTCTGAAACAATACATCTGCTCAGTGATTGTGGTTGGGAAGCACTTATCAGTGCCAGAGTTTGTGTAACAGAGGGTGCTGATAGTAGTATGTCTGCAATGAGCTGAGGTGAGATCTTGGCATGATTTCCCACTTCTTGCTTACAAGGAGACCCTGTGTGCTGGATTTCCTAGCAGACAGCAGAAGAAAACATGCATCACATTTTTCAAAAATGCAATGAGAGCATTGCCTTGTCTCCTGTGTTTCACAAACAGTGCTTTACAATCCCTTCAGAGAATACTCCAAGTGAACTGGTAATAGAAATTGAAATACAAAATAGTAAGAGAATTGCCATCTGCAGAGTATCTGCAGAGGCACAGCATCTGCAGACAGTGTTGTTTTTCTTCTGCATAGGGAAGGGATGCTGTTTACCAGTGTCCCCCTATTCTAAACAAAGGTGCTGTTGGAGTGCCTTAGATAAATGGAGTGCTGTTTCCAACTGAACCAGTTTCGCTTTCTAATAAGGCCCACAGTGGCTTGTGCCATGAATGTTAAATGTCTTTGTAGTGCTAAAGGAGGATTTGAACTGCATTTGTGATTCCTTTATTTTTCTCTGTGTCTGGATTTGCATTTTAGGGAAAAGTGCAATCCTGTAATTAGAAAGTTAAGAATGAGTGAGGAGGCAAGCAGAGGTAATGACTGATTACAAGTGAATATCAATAAATAGGATGCTTGAGACATTTTAAATGTGGCAGCCTGATAACCTGCTTCTATGTTAGAAACTTAGCCTCAGGTATTTGCCAGCCAAACTGTTGCCTCTCTTAGGAATGGAAATAATTACTGCTTTTGTCACATCAATGACAGGCCCTGATAACGAAGTTACTTTTGAAATTTTTATTTATTTATTTATTTACATTTACTTTTTAATTAGCTTATTTTGTATGCTGATTGGTCCATATTGTGATGACTCCTTTAATGAGTTTTTGGGATTCATCGTAGTAAATTGAACTGCATAACTGTTTTCTGTATATGTTACATTTTTGTTCTCTATCTGCAGATTTTTGCAGTCATTGAATAACTCTGCTAATTGTTACCAGGCTGAGGAAGGACCTAACCTGTTATTTATATCTAATATATTAATAATGTACCATGTATTTTCTAGGCGAGAACTACTTAGGAATGAGATGAGGGAGTTGTATAATTTTTTATATATATTTAAATATAGCTAGCAAATACAGAAATATTTATGGTTTGGCTGTAGATGAGGAGAGAATAATTTTCATCACTCCCTTTCCTTACCAGGGTATAAAAGTGGTAACCAGAAGCGATTCAGAGATGAGAAATTTTCCCATCTAATTTGTCTTTATAGGCTGTTTTAGGATGCAGCTTGGATGTAGTCCTGTGTGCAGTAGTTCACTGTATGTTTTCTTTCCTAGTTCAACTAATGTATATGGAATTCTCATCTGAACAATACAGAGCTCATGACTTAAATTTTTTCTCAGTTGTGGAATTTTCCTATTTTAAAAAAGTAATGAAGAAACCAAAGCAGTTATTTTTGTAATCATTGAGATGTTTTCATGTATCTTGTGATTTCAGAGGGATTTTAGAGTTCACATTCTTCTCACCCCAAGTCTTTGTGTAACCATGAGGTCTAAAACATTTTCGTTAAGAGAGGAACCCAGGAGATTTTCTTGAAGTTGCTGGTAAAGGTGAGGTAGGGCAGGGGAGGTGGGAAGTATCACAGGAATTGTAATAACATGTAGGTGCTAGCAAAAATTCAGAGTTCCTCTTCTGTTTTCCGTTGTGATTCTTCCTGATGCAAACTGAACCAGTCAGATCTTTTCTAGTTTAATATCATTAACCTAGAAAGAAGTGCATATGACCTATTTTGTTCCTTATAAGGGAGGTTTTTTGAAGGTTTTTTTTGTTTTGCAGCAAGGATTCAATTGCTTTTTTTTTTTTTTCGCTTGGGAATTCTGATTTTTGAAATGGAAAGTGTTACTTGGGACAGGTTCCATCAGCATCAGAGGCTTCCTGCTCTCAGAACTGGGCTGTGTTTTATAGTTTATCTGACCTTTAAAATGGGCAAATATAAAAGCCTTGTAGCAAAGCCTTAGGATCTAAACTGATTTCGTTCAGAAAGGAGAATGAAATTTCTCATTGTATCACGTAGAAATGACATATTTTCTTATGCTGGAGCTAATTTCAGTGGAATGTAGCAACAGCAACAATGGTTTACCTGAGAAGCAGCTTTAAGGGATCCCAGCTGAAAAGGAGCAGTTCTCTTTCTCCATTCCTGACTCTTTCCAATGGGTTAAACATCTGGTCATTTAAAACAAAAACTAACATTGGTGAATGTTTTTTTTCCTTTTAAGATGAAAGGGAGAAAGGAAGAGGAGGGAGGGTAGAAGAAAAGAAAGGAAGAAAGAAAATTGATTGCAGTCATGCATCTTGGCAAACAGCATTTAATTTCTCAGAAAGGCCAAAGAGGTTGCAATGTATCCCTTCATCACCTTGGTCTTGGTTGTTAAGGCAGATGGAAGTACTGAAAAATGATACTTGATTTTTTTGGTAGTCATTATTATTCCTTCTGAAGGTGTAAAACCCTGATTAAAGAGGCATCTTTCTGTGTTTACGGCAAATATTGACAATACATAATTTGACGAAGAAAAGGACTGTTTCATATTTCTCACTAAGACTGTGCCAGTTTCTGGAATAATGATTTAAGTGCAACTGCTATAGTTGTTATAGGGTAGTTCTTTATGATGTACTCTACAGTTACAAGAAAGTGTAAAGACTGGTGGAAAATATTTCAATAGTGAATGGATTTCAATATCGTTTTTCTCAAGAATATGTCAAATTGCTAGTTGTTATTTGCTACTATGTGTGTGCAAATATTATTTGAACACATGAATATCAGCGTACAAAGCATTAATTTTCTGGTTTTCCAGAAAGAATAGATTTTATTTCCAGATGGGATATTATTAGCTCCTAGCTATTCTAGCTAGTCAGTGGTATTCTAGTTAGTCACTGACTAGCAGACTATTCTGATAAATAGGAGTTTAAATGAGCAAAACATTATTTTATGGACATAAGCAAGAGCACGTAAGCATCAAAGCAAAAACTTGCCTTTAAGTTGTGTGCTGTAATGCACTTCGGAAATAATTTCCAGGCAGAAAAAAATTGTCAGTGATAAATTTACTGTAGGGATTCAGTTTTGTCTTATGTTGCACATGTGATTTTCACCTTTATCCTAGTAATTTAGTAATGACTATAGGATTCTTATCTTTTGAGAAATCTACAACTGCCTGTTTAGTCATAACAAAGTAATTAGCCAGTTGCGTATATTCCATGAGGGCCACTGAAATGACACTATTTCCTGAAGGTAGCCATAGAGTGCAAATATTGTGCCCTAAATAACACAAAAATTACTGTAAACTCAGTGGAGTTTCTGACTTGGTAAGATGCTAGTCAAAGGCAGCTGTTAACTCTTAACTGCTTGGCATTGTGGGGGAGAGCATCACTCCTACATGCTTTTGTGTTTTAACTACAAGAGGAGGACAATTCTTCAAGAACTTTCAAGATGCAGAATCACAACATGAGCTGTATGAGATTCTTTACTTTGCTCCTTTTGTTGTGTTTGTCCTAAATTTGCTAGTTCTTGGTAAGTTCTAGGAAAAATCTGATGACTGCCCTGCAAGAACATCATTGAACAATTAGGAAATTTATTTCAAATTAGTTGAGGAGCTGTTCAGTTGTGAGCTTTGCATGAAGACAAAGAGTTCATGTGTCTATGTATAAATAATTTTAATTGTTTGTCACACACAAGGACAGAATTTATAAAAGTGGATGAAATAAGAGTAAACAGAGGAAATTAACTCTTGACAGCCTAACCATCTTTTCTGGTAGTGATAATTTAATGCAAAATGCAACTCATTCTGCCCTAATACATAGATTTTGAATTAAATGAAATAAAAGCTACTCGGCAGTGCTTCAAGTAATATTTTTAGCAATGGCTCTTGAGAAGTTTTCAAGAAAAAACATGTGAATGGTCTTTCACAAGTGTAAATATCACGCCCATGTCAAATTGCTTGGTTGTGTATTGTGGGCCAATGTGCAATATCAGAATTGCAGATATTGAGGAAATTTCCCAGTGTGTAAATATTGGCCTACAGTGCTCTATGGCCTAATGTTTCAAGATTAGCTTTTCTCTGACTATTCTATATTCTGAAGTATTTTTTCAGTGTGTACACATGCATTATAGCAAAAACGATACTAAACAAGCATTCAAGAAAAAGGTGTGGAAAAGTGAAAGGAGATAATGAAACATTGAAAACAGCATGTGCTCCATGTAAAATAATAAAGAAATTGATTTGAATAAAACTGCAGTTACTATATGCTTTTGGATAATCAAGCTACTTT
Organism: Argya squamiceps; assembly: GCA_037834095.1. Classification (NCBI taxonomy): domain Eukaryota; kingdom Metazoa; phylum Chordata; class Aves; order Passeriformes; family Leiothrichidae; genus Argya; species Argya squamiceps. The sequence continues at coordinate 15,495,374 of JBBMKD010000115.1, forward strand.
GTGCACTTGAAGTCCTTATGTTCAGGGATTGACGTGTGTCCAGTCCTTCAGATAAAGGGAAGAGAAATAATATTTTATTTCAGCACAAAAGATATTTTGGGTTTTCGCTATCTTACTCTTCCACTTATTTTTCCTTTTTCTTCATTTTACAGCTTCTGCGATCCCAGATAATGGAAGGAGATCTTGCTTAAAGCTTAAGGTGTTTGTGCGACCAGCAAGTAAGTTCTTCAGCTTAAACTTTTGAGGGTGACCTTCTAGCATCTGCTTTATTGTGTTGTCTAGTAAACAACAAATATATATATTTTTTTTACTGTTAATTCTTGTATCTGTTCTGTACATACAGCAATGTTTGTGTTACAAATTTCTGTGTATTTTCTTATAATTTTTCATAAAGCTTTGTTTGAATTATTTGACAGTTGCTAACTTGTTGTTTCTTGAACTTTGTACAAATGGAAAACATATACTGGCATTTCGACAAGTGCAACAGACTTTAAAATATGAATATGCTTAATTATGTATGGTAAATAGCAAGAAAAAAAGAGAAGAAAAAGGAAAGTGGGAAGTCTAAGGGTGTTTCACTAACATATTTGGCTGTTATCTCTATTTTTGTTATAGACAGCTGTATGAAAACTATAGGTGTTCATGATCGTGTTTTCGATGTTAACGACAAAGTAGAAAATTCATTAGAACCAGCAGGTTAGTATGCTTAGAGAATCTCTTTTAACAAGTGCGTGTATCCCTCTGGTGCTTCAGTACTTTTTTTTTCTTCTCTGCATGCTTTGCATGGTACGTCTGCCCTGCTTTTGCAAACTTCCAACAGTGCTAATACAGCATATGGTATATTTCCTGTATCCTTGTTTAATGCAGGGAAGTAAAAACATCACTTTATTTGTTTTTTCGGGGTGACATGGTTTAGTGAAATGTGGTGTGTGCCAGTGTAAAATAACCACTACTGTCCTGGCCCCTGGGCCATCCAAGCCAAACACTCAGCATATTGGCAATACACTCTATTTACTAATTGGACCCAAAGTTTTAGAAACAAAGTCAATGGGCACACTTCATTTGTTATGTGGTTATTGCCCTTTCAGAAAAACAGGACCACTGCTTGTTGAATGCCAATGCATGACACAGGTATGCAACTGAGTTTTTGTTTAAAAAGAAACCAGTCCTTTAAAATTATATATAGTTGGGTGTATACTTGGTTAGGCAAAGTATCATTTTACATATGTGCATGTACACACACTCACACACACTGGTACATAGATAAATATATAAATACAAATTCCTCTCCTGCTTTTATTGAAGCAAACTGAAGTTTTGAGGGCTTTTCTTGCAAAATACTGCCTTAGGAATAAGAATGCTCCTCATCTGCCCAGGACAAAGTTACATTAACCTCCACCATCAATCAAGCTAATGTGTCTCCATGTGGAAAGTGCATGTGTATTGTTTGTGTGGCTTGTGACAGACAGAAGTGTATATAAGTCCAGGAGTATGAGTAACCTGAATGACTTAAAAGGAGTTAAAATTGGGCAGATATGTAGGAAAAGTATTTGCAGTAGTGGTCGACGTGTTCATTTTATACATATGTACACACTGCTCACTTATTGTATTAAAGCCTCAATAATTGAAATAAACAGTCAAATACACAAATCATATCAGAAAATATTACACACATATTGTTTAGTACATACCCTAAAGAACAGATTACTGAGATTTTTGTTCTCTTATGCTCTTTGAATGTGAAGCAACATTCTCTTTACATATAGAACAAGATATTAATTTTTTGCTCTTTTTTATATGCAGATCCTTTAATTAAAAATCATTAATTATACATAAGTATAATAAGGTTTTACAGTTTAGCTGGTTTAAAATATTTTTCTGTGGATAAAAACCAGAATTTATTATTTTTCTTTAAAATAATTTTCAGATCTTTCTTAAAAATTTGGCGTTTGTGAATCAAAGATGTTGTCTAAGTAAGTCTAAATGCAAGGATAGGGCACTTACATTGGCTATATTTGTACATTTATTAGCAGCATTCTTCTGCAGAAGACACTAGGATGTTCTGTCACTGTCTCTACCTATGAATTTGAAACTCAGTGCACCTTTTTACATTTTGTGACTTGGTGAACATGGTCTAATTAATGTGTCTGGTACTGCTTGCAAAAGAGATCATCTGAGTAACACATGCTGATTTGAGTAAACTTGCTAAATTTTTGTTTCAGCAGTGCTTCTCACTATCTGCTGATTGGCTATAACTAGCTAACATTGTCACAAAAGCACATCATTAGAAAGCAGCAGGCAAACCAGGCAAGCAAAATCAAACAAAAAGCATCCTGCTATCTGAGATGAAATACTGTTTGTGTTATCAGGGGGAAATAATACCTTTAATGAGAAGGTTTGGTATCACAAAATTCCCACTCCTGATATCCAAGTATATTTGTATTATTAATTGGGCCAATCACCATTAGATAATAGGTCACTCTGAGATGGGCCAACTGCTGTCACATTTCTCTCTTGTTGGCCTCTTAGAGTTACTGCTGCCTTGCCTCATTGCATGTGTTCTGGTGTCTTGTACTAATTTACATGTCTCTGATGAGCATCTTCTGCTTCTGTGCTCTCCCCTAGCCTGCCATGGTCTTCTTCCACAGTAGACAGAAGAATTGGAAGGCAGGAGGGTCATGTTCAGCAGATTACTCACTGTCGTCTTTCTTGTAAAAATCACCATTTGTGTGATTTTTGAACCGTTGTAATTTCACTGGTTTTGTTTAGAAATTTATAGGAATCTACAGTGATTGCACTTTTGCAAGTGGTGGAAGTAATTGGCTCTATTCCTATTCCTCCTCCTCTCTTTCTCCTTAATAATAAAAGAGAAAAAGTCCTTTTAACAAAAATTGCAGCTGTGCATATCTGAAAATTATACCTGAAGCATGTGATGTAAGGCTCTGTTATCTGAAAAATTCATGGCTGTCAAAATAATTTTTTCAATATTGCTGGTATTCCCAGTGTTTAGTAGTGACCTTTTGGATTTTACTCAGGAGTCTTTTTCTCTTCATCAGCTGTCTTCAGTGTTTCAAATGAAGCAAACCCTTTTCCCCAAGCCTTAAAGGCTATGCAGTTATGACTCTGCACCTCCAAGGAAAATCATATTTGTAAAGTGATTTTCATAACTGCAGATGAATCATGTTCTAATATATGAGTGCAGTAACCTTGCAACAGCAAACCTTGCAAACCTTGAGAGAAAACCCAGATGATTTCTTGAAAGGAATCCCTTAATATTACATGGAAATTAATTCTTCTCTGAAGAATGGCTTTATAAAAATGGCATCATAGAATGTCTCTGTATTTTTCATTTAAGAGAAGTAATCTTTTTAGCTTAGTGCTTTTTCATTGAGTTTTCCAGCAGTAGCGAGTTTTCCAGTTGTGGCAGTATCTGATAGTCAGAGAGAATGAGGATTTATTACTGCTGTACACTAGTTCTGCCCTATTGTGTTTTAGTGCTGACTCACTGATGTAATTAGGCCAAAATTGTTGACATTCAGTGTTGCAAATTCAGACTTATTTGCAATTCTAGACGTAGAAGGTAATGCACATTATTCTCTTGTGTAGTTCTTGTTCATCAGCTGTGAGTAAATGTTTCTAAATTGGGAAGAGCTAACTTTAAATATATGGAGGAGGTAGAACTGACAACACAGGGGTATTTTTTCTCTGTAACTTCTTAAATATGTTTTAATTGAGAAGCAAGCTTTTGTGAAGTACAGTATTGCCATTGCAGTGTCACCATAGTGCAAGATTGTAAATCAGAAGTGAAGTATGAAACAGCTTTTGGTATTGATGACCACTGAAAGTAGCATTTTCAGGAGCCGGCATTCACTAATATTTTTAGATTCCTTTGGAATAATTCTGGAGGAAAAACACTAGGGCCTTGTTTGGGCACACTATTCCCGGGAGAGTCTCCTTGCCATACAGGATGGGGAGCTGCAACTTAAGCCATTCCAGCCAGACTTTCCCACTGGTGCCACAGAATGGGTAAGGTTGGAAGGGACCACTGGAGGTCATCTAATCCAACCTCCATACACAAGCAGGTCCCCTAGACCATGTTACTAAGGATTATGTCCAGATGGCTCTTGACTATCTCCAGTGAGGAAGACTCCACACCCTCTTGAGAGACTCTGTTCCACCCACACAGTAAAGGAGTTCCTCCTGTTCAGGTGTAACTTTCTGTGCATGATTTTCTGCCCTATCCTCTTTTGCTATTGCTTGGCACGTCCATGAAGAGATATCTCTTTCTTACAAACATGAACATATTTACAACTAATCAGTGCTTGCTTTTCATACTTTTGCCTTGAGCTGCACTGAAACCTGTTGATAAGCCTGATGTGATTATAGCATCAATTAATGCTGGAGAAAGTACATGTGATAAATTGCTAATTCAGTTTACTGTGCATCTTGCTGTGTAACTGAGCTGGGGCTGAAGAGCCTATTAACCTAAATTATGCTAAGTGCTCTCCTGATTTTGTGCTAGGTGTCAAGGGTATGAAAGGGTGGGAGCTAGCTTATAGCTAAAGCCAAGTAACATGAAAGGCTCCATGACAAAGCAGCACGGCAATCCCAGCGTCCTGACTCCTGCTTCCCTTAGTGCCTCTAGCTGGAACTGCACCCAGTGTAATCCTGGCAGTATTTTGAGATGAGTGCTATGATACAGACACATCATAGACACATTTTATCTCTTACAAAATAAAGAGTTTGTTGCATTAAGTAGGCGAGATGCTATTAATTTTGCTGGAAACTTTGGTGTTCTAAAATAAACCTACAAATATATTTTGAGGCCGCTTCACACTTCCTAAAAAGGTTTGGCCTTTTCCTTTCATTCAAAAAAGAGCTGATTTTTATGGCAAGCCTCAGATTGATTGCTTTTTAAATAGCTAAATTAGGTAGCTTTGGATATGGAGGATATGGAGGCCTTTGCAGGGAAAAATACTACTGCTGTAACAACACCAAAGTTGATTCTGACTTTGCCTACCTTTTCCATTTTAGAAGCTGTGGCTTTTAGGCTGATTTTAAACTTACAAAAACTAAACAGGGCTTTATTATGTATCATATATTTAATACTTGCTACTTTTTTTTCTTCTGCCACTGATGCATAAGCATGTTTTCCTAACTCATCTGGTTCTTTTTTCATTAGTTCTAGCAGCATATATGTAAATCCCTATGTTGTGTACCATGAAAGGTAGTGAGATTTTCCAGATTGAGTATATAGTCTATGAAATTGGTGACTGTCATGTGTTACCCTTTAAAATTTTGTTTCAAAAAAGAAGGAATGATGTTACATCTCTTGCTCATCCCCAGATGCAACATATTTCAGTGGAAATTTTGTGCATGGAAGGGCTTGGGCTTACAGGCTGTCATTTCAAATTCAGGAGCCAAAATCTGTAATTGTATAAGGGGGCTAACTACAGAATTAATTCTGGGCATGTGCAACACTTTTGAAAATCAGGTGTTTTTATTTAGCTGCCTCCCAGCTGATGTTGCTGTTTAATGAGACTTCCAAAGCTAGAGCCACAGTGTTTTACTGAAGAGGAATCTTTCATTCCTCAATCTGCTGAAATCAGACTTACTTTCTGCTCCTCTGGCCTTCAGTGGGAGTTTTGCCAGTAAGGACTTGGCCTCAAGTTGGTTACATAATGAGGTATTACACGCTTGTGGAAGTCAATGACAAGACAAGGTTCATTGCCCTATTTCATAAAGGCACTGAAATCTACTTAGAGTTGTCAGCTCAGTGAGAGTTTATTAAGGATGCAAAATCTCATTGGAATGTATGCTTTCTGTTTGAACAGATGATACCGTACATGAGTCAGCCGAGCCATCCCGTGGTGAGAACGCGGCACAGACACCAAGGATACCCAGCCGGCTTTTGGCAACTCTGTTGTTCCTCCTGGCAATGCTTTTGATATTATAGCACAGTGTGCTCCGGCAACCTGTCACAGAAAATATCAGGGTCTTGGAACATCAAAGATCCACCTAACTGCTCATCCCAGGAAAGGGACTTTATTGTTTTTGCAGATGTCAAATTGTTATTTTTCCCTTTTCTTCTCCCTTTTAGCCTGAACTCAGCAAAAATTTGAAGGGGATAACTAGCTTCAGCGCCCACCCCTACCTACCCTGTGACTTTCTTAACCCCTCCATATAAATAAAAGGACTCCAAATGAAAATGCCAAACTATAATAGTGACACTAGTGATTCTTATTTTCCTCTGCATTCTCCTTTAAGAAGTCACCTCTGTTAGCTCACTGTGTCATCTGTATGTGGACGAGGAAGTGTAGTGGCAGACGCAGTCAGTGAGGGAAAAGGAAAGCGAGTGAAAACCTGGGAGAGTCTTTCTCTGTGATACAACATTTATGCCTTCTCATTCAGCACTGTAAGATGGTCATGAAAAGCATTGTGTCACCGTGTCAGGACTGGAGGGGAGATATTAAGAATAGACATATTATAACACCATTTCCTCCAGAAGTTTCTAAATGAACAGGCTTCTGAAAGGGGAAGATGATGTTTCTTACAGGACTGTCTTGAAACATCTTTGAGAGTAAAATTTTTTCTCACAAGCAGACATGCTGTCTTTGGTGAGACGAAAACGTTAGTATTTAGGAATGTTAGCACACAGCAGGCAGGGTCAGATTTAGGAAACTTCACTGGGGGTGAGAGTGCCTCTGTTATTTCGTTTTAAGGGGATAATGCACACCGGCTTATTTTATTTTAAAACAAATCACCGTGGTGCTAAAATTTTTTTCTTGAAATGCAGAGGCACTTTTGAGAATAAAGTGACCTTCCCCAGCGCTGACTTAGTAGCTGATAGCCTTGGATGCTGCTCTGGGTGTTAATACATGCTGAAAGAGGACATCGGTGGCCAGAGGAAACATGATTGGGACACAGGATCTCCAGTGTTCTCTTGATTTGTCTCTCCTGTAAGTTCCTCAGTCATGGGAATAAATCACATGTAGAAGAAGCCAGGGCGCAGTCTAATAGCATTGTTTGGTGGGGGGAAAGAAAAGAAGTGTGGAATAGGAGTTCAATGTTGATTTTTTATCTTTTCCCCTTCCAGCACAGTTTGAAGAGTAGAAGAAACGTGTTTATCAGCCAGAGATAAACTAGATGGGCTCCCAAAGACTTAACAAAATATTTTTTTAAAAATCCACTAGAATAGAAAATACATTATTTAGATATACTTTATGCTGAGAGTGAGTATATAAGCTTGTCCTATTTAAACATGTGAGAGAAGAGGTAACCCTTGATGCATTTAGGAAATGGGACTGTCTTTTTTGATGGAATTAGGAGTGACCCTGTTTAAGGAATCTGAGCCTTGGCTAACAAAACTTTTAAAAGTAATTTGCCAGGAAGTGCAAGCCTTGGGGTACTTTTTGGCTAGGCTGCCATGAAATTTGGACTGCTAAGCATAATCAGTGAAAATTCAGACCCAGACTGAAACAGAGCTTTTCTGACAAAAACTGTGGTAATTAAGTTAAATGCAAAACAAAACATGGAGCATATTAAAGAAAAACAAGATTTTTCTATGTTAATTATCAAGAAAAAATCTGCCATAACAAAATTGAGTGATGCCATTAGTGGACACCACTTCATAGGCTTTTTATTTTTAAATGAGGAAAAGCCTTCCAGAATTTGAAGCAGGAGAGGGGAAAATAAATTTGATACATAAAGGGAGGTTTTATGCATGCTGAGCTATGACCTGGGCTTGCCTGATATCATACATGTTCATAAATACAGGGCCTGTACTTACAGGAGGAATGCAGGAAATTTGCTCTAGTGTGAAGTGCACAGAATAAAGGTACACGGTCCAAACAGTGAGGGAAATCATCATCTCATTACGGGCTGTCTGGTACTTCGCTCTCTTTAAGGTGTATATACTTGATACACACACTAGTACTTTCTATAGGTAGGAATTAAAAAGCTTTGGATGAGGTGAGCTTAATCAGAATGCACCTTATCAAATGGATTATTAACAAGAGTACAGATAATATTGCATGATGTGTAACCATATTAAAATGATTTATAGTAATTGCAGGCAATCACACAAGTAGTGCAAATTTGATGTAGAAATGGTGACTTCATTTGTCATCTTTTGTCTCTGAACAATGTTGAAGACGTACGTTTACCCACAGCGAAGGATTGTCACTAGTGTTACTCCTGACGGAACTCAGCCTTCCTGCTGTCCCAGGTGCACAGGTGAGGGACACCACAAGCGACGATCCCTGGGCTGCCAGCGTGGTTGGGAGCAGCATTCCAGGCACTGCCACTTCCATATTTGATGGCATTAGGCAACCCCAGTCATACCAAGTACATAAATGTTGGTGAGTTTTTTGTTGTGTTGCAAACCTCTGGATGCTTTAAATGCAGATGTTGCTGAAAATTAAGGGGTTTGTTGCTCCCTTACTCTTCATCTGCCCCTTCTCAAGTCTGAAGTACTGATTCTCCCCAGCCTAAGTGGGTCACTTACACCCATGACCTGCACTCCTGGCTGCCAAGGGCATTGCAATGTGAAGCAGGCAAAATAGGGATCAGTCAGTTTAGTGGATACTGTGTATCCTTCAGTAGACAAGGTAACATTTCGTGTTAGTTTAGAATATTGTTTTGTACTGTACTTACCTGGATGGCGAAGGAAAAACAAGTAAAACTTAAAGCTATGTTCTTTAAATTCTGTATTATTAGCAACCTCTGTTGTATATAGTGTTTGATAATAAAGTATTAATTTGATTCTTATGTCTTTTGTAAGTGAGAACAATAGACTTTCAGGATATTAAAATCACGTGTTGATTACAAGACGGAGCTTTGAAACATCAAGTGTGATCATGGCTGAGAACTGAGAGACAAGTGGCCATGACACTGCAGCATACAGGACTCATCTTTGAAAATCGTTCATCTGTTGCAAGACTTCACAATGTCAAGACCTGGAACAACATGACTTTTAATGATCAATGTTTTGTCTTCGGTGTTTAAAGGTCTTACCTTAGAACCCTGTGGTTTCTGTGTTAGTTTTGTTCTTTTGTATCATATTTGTTTCTAAAAAGGCTTTGGGGATATAACAACTTTTCTGTTCTTTTGTTTGTTTGTTTCTTTTTAATTTGTATTTTTTGTCCCTCCTGTTTTCCTTCTGGATTTGTTCCCATGACTAGTTTTTTCCAGAAGGGATCTTGCCAGTGTGATGTGCGATATATGTATGTACTTGGTTCCAAAAGAACTAGAGACAAATTTGGGAAGTACTGAGATCACTTGAGTAGATGGTTTCCTTTCCTCTATAATTGTGGAAGGAAAATGGTTGTATTTTTACCTGTTGATTCCCACCCCTAACCCTCAAAACTGAGTTTAATCCATTGCCTTATGAACGCAATGGTTCAGTCACTTTCAGAGGTTTAGAGTGTTAACTCTTCCCCATCTTTTCACTTGGATTTTGTAATCACCAGTTTTAATGTACAACCCTCCACACTTCTCTTCCCTCTTCCTGCCCTGCCTCCTCTGCTACCCTCCTCCTTTTTTAATTTGGAGCTGTGAATGGGCAGATCTGTTTCTGGTCTGGCATCTCTGAGTTTTTCCCATGCATTCGCCCTTGAGCTTCTCAGATGTGAGACAAATCTCCGTACAATAGGCTTGCTGCCATTGTCTGTACAGTTTAATAGATGCTGGCATGTTGGAGGTTACCCATGAGTCTGCGAAATCCACTTACCATGCTTACTCTTGACACCCCATTGGAGACACTCATTGTGTATGCATCTGGGTATGAAAGTCCAGCTCAGTGTGGTCCTGTGCTTGTACTGCCCTGCTTTGCAGTTTCTTTGCACTTATTCATTGAGTGCTGTTTTTGAAATGCTTACATTATATAAACGTAAAAGAAAATGTTAAAAAAACCCCACACAAACCCCCTGCCCCGTAAGATCTGTATTTGTATATACACGTGTCCGTACAATTATACTTAAATAAAATCAAAAATTTTCATCATTTTAATTGGTTATTTTAGACTACATTTTTGTTTAATTATCTGCATTTTCATTTTGTGGACTGTTTGTACCTACCTTACCCATAATCATAAAATAGTTGGGGTTGGAAGGGACATTTAAAAGTCTTCTAGTCCAATGCCCCCACAATAAGCAGGGATATCTTCCACTAGATCAGGCTCCTCAGAGCCCCATCTAAATCAATCTTGAATGTTTCCAGGGACAGAACAGGCAATGAGAGGTATCTGAGTGGGAATGGCTGAAAAATGCACATTATGGGCACAAAACCTGAGTACCTAGAGCTGTAACTACCAATGTCCTGGCTGATCTGTGCTCTTCACCCTTTTTAATGTGTTTAAAGCTCTTCCAAATGCTTAGGAGGGTAAGGAGCTCTATCAGCCAAGTGTGGTGCATTGCATGGTTTCCATCATCACTTTGCCCTGCTCTGGGCCTCTCAAGCAGTCTTCCTCTCCTGGGTAACAAGTGGTTGTAAGGTGCAACTCGTACTTCTTGAAGACTAAAGCCAGTGCTGGAGTTGTGCAAACAGGGCAGCTGCAGTCCTCCTCTCCCCAGGATGTCTCTCAGACTGGCAAAGAGATGAGGTTGGAAGTGGCTTTGAAGTTTCAGCCATATCTTTCTTTACCAAAAAGACTCAGAGCAGCTGAGCCTAATGAATTGAGAGAAATTTGATCAAGGGTTCTTCCTGAAGCAAGAAATTAGATGGCTTTCTCCACCTCCTTCCTTCCACCCTGCCCCAAGAGGCTGATGTAATAGTGCCTCTCAAAAAGTACGGGACTGCCTTGGTGTTGACTTGGGTTTTGGTCTGAAATAGTTGTCTTTGGCAATGTCTACTCACTACCCATATGACAGGTTGAACCTGAGAATTTAGGTCGTAGAAGGTGGGGAACAAATACCAAAACCTGTAGTACATGCACTGTGCATTCAAAACTGCTGTAATTACAGTGTTAGCATTAAACTCACAGAAAGCTTTTTATTATATTCAATTAGTTGACAGGGAAGAAAATACTAATTATAACTTACTCTAACCTTCTTTAAAAATGAGAAGTGACAGCTTGGTGAGAAGAAAAGTGTGTCTGAGTATTTGATATGAAGAATTGGTGCACAATTTTTTTTTCCTCTGGAGCTATGATGTTACAACCAGGACAGGGTTATAAGTGATACATGTTCAGTATGTGTTAACATAATAGCCACGTCCAGAAAATATCCTGCAGTCTGACACACTTAATAACCTTTGCTCAGAAGACACTCTCATTTTGCTGAGAATGGTATTTGATTTCATTTTTCTGCATTAGTGTGCACAATGGGCCTTTGTACTCCCTCATCTTCCCTTCTGCAGAATATTTCTGCTCACAGAGTTGCTCTGAGGGCGTTCTTAGGAATATTCAGGCATGCATCATACTGCTATAATATGGTTATGTGCCAAAGTGGTTTTATTCATTTAAAACAAAGCTTTGATTTATACAGGTTAGAGATGTGGTAACCAGCTGGAATGGTTAAGTTTTTTACAGGCTTTAACAGCACAGGAATGAAAAGTGCCTCCTTCCTGATAACTCTTATTTTTGTTAGCATTTGCCCTTACTGGGAGGTTTAGTTTAAAACCTGATTCAGCTTTATATTACAGGTGTATGCATAAGAGCCCAAACTGAGTCTTCACTGTAAAGGCTGCAGTGTGGACTATACGAGGTTGTATGTGTTTGCTTTCAGCACATTTGATTTGCATCTGCTAATCAAACAACCTAAAATATCAGCAATTTCAATTTTTGTTTAAATTTTCCCTTAGACCACATGAAAGCTTTTCAAGCAAAGTCTTTGTTGGATGAAAAAATAAAATCTAAGGAAAATTAAAAAAAAAAGATACTACAAACATTGTTGTGCTAATTAGGTTTTCTGTTGGTTTCCTCACACCAGATAGAACTGTTAGCTGACTAATACTGTCAGTCATATTTCATTTAGAAGAATTCAGACCACAATATGACTCTTGCAGCCACCAGCACATCTTGAAACACTCTTTTTTCCTATGATGGTCCTTCAAGCAAGTTCTTAGGTCTTTTGATTACACAAGGAGGAGTATAAATACGAGAAATTGCAGGGTGGTAAGCTAGATGTGTGTTTGGAGGGAAAGAAGAAGAATTTTCTGTTTTCCTAGTACTTTGTGAATGCATACAGTGAATTCAAGAACAAGAGTGTAGAGTGGTTTCTAGATGTCTCTCCACCTTGTAATGCATCTCTGAAGGATGGAAGGTACCTCCTGCTGTGTATACAATATCAAGTGTCACAGTTCTTGGACACAGCCAGTCTCTCAGTTCTTACGTTCAAATCCTGCTCTCCTAAGTGCTATTTTGTGGGACTTGCCAATATATACTTTCCAGTATTAATTTTAGCATTTAAACACATTTATCTGTCCACAGTCAAAGCACTGTTGACAATACTGAAGTTTTTGTCTGGGTGGTATTTGTAAAAGGAAAGGTTGAGTAAATCAATAGGATACATAAAGTTTACGTATCCCTCTGATCCTTGTTCTGCTGAGAACCAATTGTGCCTTTTGTTCTCATGTACTGTAAATTAGGGTGTCTCAACTAATTGCTTGAGTAATCACTGAGTAATCACTGACCACTAGTACAAGAAGTTTATGAGTCTTTGTTTTTTCTCTCCTCACTGCCACTTTACCTATAGCTGAACAAAACAATAAGAAGTCTAGAAACAGCAGAAGCAAACATCTCAAGGCCTAACATGGCAACCCTGATGTGATCATGAAGTCCCAACCTATTTACACTTGAATATTGGAAATAAATGAAGTGTTACATATTACAGATGACAAGCTGTGATCCTACAGCAACTATGCTTGTCTGAGGAGAATCAAAAGAATCAAGCCCTTGGCTGGGTGTGAATGCTTCAGTGGAAACTTGATATGCTGTGCATTACATAGCACTGCATGTATCCCAATACTTCTGTTCACTACAGTGAGGGTGGAGAAGGGGTGGGAATTCAGTCACAGATGGCTGAGCAGCAGTGGGAAGTATACAGCAGACTTTAGGCCCAGAAAGTAGTTTCTGGTGTAAACTGCCTGAGAGTAGACTTGTTTGTAGAAATTGTAAAAACATGAAATAGAAAACCTGGAATGTGTTCTCTGGTCTGTGCTTGCAGAAATCAAGGAAAGATTTCCCACTGAATCAGGCCAAAGTTTCTCAGTTTTGGAAACTCATTAGCATTTATAAATACACACCTCACCTTGCTATTCTAAAACATGAATAACTTGGAAGTCTTGCACTCTTCAAGGCTTTTTTCTGGAGCTTCTGCACATGGAGCTGGCAGCTCAGGATTTTGATGAACCAGGTCCTCATGAGAGGTGTTCTCCAGCTGCTGAGTACTCTGTGTAGCAGATATTCTAATGTTAGTTTTTAGAATTTGTTTGGGGACTAAATTTTTGTTTTTATCTCTGCCATCAAAAAGATCTTGAAGCTGGAGCACGAGTGAAGAATGTAGATATAGTGATTTTCAGAGGGTGGAACACAGCTACGTTTTGATTTAGCACAGCTGCAGAGACAAGAATGGCAGTTCTACCTTAAGAAAGAATTGAAGAAGAGTGTGGACCATGCACAGTGGTAATGATTAGACTTCAAATGTGAGGGGAAGCTGGATAAACCCATGCAGCGATGCTTATCATGCTTTCTACTGTAGTTTTACATTATCCTGGTTCTTGTACATAATCACATTACAAAAGGCCTTGCATTCCCCTTGGCAAAGAAGCCAAAGCAAGTGTGCATATCATGCATCCAAATTCCTGGTGAATTCATGTCCCTTTTGTGATTGTTTATTTCATTAGTTATTCTGCATTTATTTGCAGGTAAAGGGGAAGGAAAACTCATGCATACTTCCTGTGCTCTGGTCTCATTAGCCAGATTTCCTCAAAACTCTTGTACTCCGGAGAAGTTTTGCCAGGCAGCTCAATGAAATGCACATGGTATGAATATTTATGCCACTTTAATGATCAGATTTTTGCATCCATGAATAATAAAGGTTTTAACAAGAACAGATAACAAAATTGGCACAAAACATTGAAGTGGTTAATATAGCAACCTCTTTGTTGCAGGATTCCCCTGAGAGCAGCAGACTGAGCAATCTTCCTCCCCTTCCTCTTCCTCTAGTACCAAAATTAGTCTGATGGGACATGCAGATCCTCCAGATAGCTTTGCAGAAAGCAGGTGTTTTATCTACAACTGGTTCTATAGCCCCTCTTGCATGCTTGTTTTGAGGAAGCTCAAGGTTTTTGACTAAAAAAGGACCTTCAACTTTTGAACACGATTTTTATTTCAGATCCTCTCAAGCAGTATTTGCATTTGAATGTGAAGCTGCCACTTTGCTTGGTCTTCTCAGTGGCAACTGCTGACAAATGTTTGCATGATTCAGAAATTTGGGGGGCTGCAAGTCAAAGCAGCGCGGTTTTCATGAGCTGAGGTAGGAAAGGGTAATCCTCTCAATTCCCTGTGCCAGCTGAGTGATGCTGAAGGGCGATGTTTAAGGTCTGTCTTTTGTGAGAATCAGGGAAGCTGCAAGCTCCTGAAAACCGCAGACCTCATTTTACTTGCCTATATCTGCAGCTGCTAAAAGCCTGATCTCTTCAGTGTTCAAGTGATATAGTCTTATGTTCATGATAGCATTGTGCTTGGGGGGCACATTAAGCATTTTACCCTCGGATGCATTTTAGGGCAAGGTTTTATTACATGTTTACTATACCCTGGTGTGCTGGACGTGTAGGAGCAGCTGCCAGGTGATGCACGTGTAGATAAGCAACGTCAAACCAGCAAACTCCCACTTGGAGGATATGCTCAACCTTTCTCTCTCAGATCCTCCCTGCGCTGTGCTGTTGACAGTCTGCCTTGCTGCCCTTCCAGCTCTGTGCAGGTGTTGGTGGGGATCCAGGGTAAATACTCTGCATTCCATATATTTGGCACTTGAAGATACCAAAAACCATTTGCCTGAACTTTGATCTTTGGCCAAACGTGTCCTTCAAGGCTGATATTCAGGGCTGATAGTCAAGGTTGCCTGCCACTACACCTCTTGTGAAGGTCGGGCCTCAAACTGGGACACTAATGGCAGCCTTGCCCTCAGAGTAGGAGCTAAAAGATTCTTCTGGTAAGAGCTAGCCTGGAAAAGCTGCCTGGGGCTAGGTACTGCAGCCTAGATGAGTCAGGCAGATGATATCACAAATATTTGGAGGAAAAAAAAAGAATTAAATAAATCTGGTTTTCTTAAAAGAAGAAAAAAGGAAATAAAATTTAAAGCAAAACAGCAATTTGAAGTCACAGATGAGTGCTTTTAAAAAGTTTTACTTAATTTTATTGATTTATTGATTTAATCAGGGAAATAAAAGAAGATTTTAATCTTAAATGCAGATTAAAATAAATAACAATATTGTCATCTTCTGCATGTACAAGTTTATTTGGTATTACATCCAGCATGTTGAGAAGAAAAAAAGTCCTTCAGATTTTAAGCAACTAAAGAGTTTTAAAAGTATTTTTAAGACTCCCATCAAGGAGCAATAGGCTTGCTATGAAACAAGCAGATCCTTTTTTCTGTGTGTTTGTACATGACACACAACCAGTATAATGAAGCAAGTTATCACTGACAGTATTATCTGGATGTCTTGTCACTGCTCTTGTCGACTGTTTGCTGTTTTTGCATCCTTTCAGTGAAAACTTGTCCCAGAAATCATCATGGAAGCTATTTACTTTATTTCAAACATAATTAAAACAAGAAAATTGCAAAGGACTAAATTAAAATCTCAGGCACTACCCTAGTTCCAGCTCTCTTAGGCAACAGATAACTGTCTAAAAGTGGGGTTTAATACACTAAAGAATAATAAACCTCTTCTGTTTTGAGATGTAGGGCAGTTTGCTACCTGTTTCTTCTTCAGAATGCTGAGTACTTTACCAAGTCTCTGTATTTCTCCTCTTCTCCTGAATAAAACGTGAAGTCTGAAGAAGTTGCTGTGGGCAAGACTACAATGAAAACACACATCTCTGCCATGTGAAGCACCTGTTGTATTTGCAGGAGCAGGGACACATATAACCTAGGACAAGTCCTCATAATATATATCCCAGCACTCAGTCTGTGGTTGATGAATTGGAAAATTATGGTTTTGTTAATGGAAAAAGAAAATACAGGCTTGCAATGAAATTGGAAGGGGTAGGGGTGGGGGAGATGGGAAGGGAAAGAATGTCCTAATTGGACGTCCTACAGAGAATCATTCTTGTAGTGGAGCATGAGGGTGTGGAGGTTCCCAAGAAGAATCATCCAAAGGAGGAAGAAAACACACAGTGACTCATTGGGCAAGTAGTTTCCATTTGGAAAAATTAGGCAAGAAACATTAGCATGCCAGATTTGGGAGCTGTTTATATCAACACAATACACTACTTATTGCATATACAGAATGAGTGATACCAAGTCTGGAAACTATCATTCCACATCTAACCTCAGAGTATTTACTGCTTGACGAAAAGGGCAAGAAGTAACCAATGCAAGTGTTTGAAATCTAGCAGTAAACAGAGAGGAACTTTCTGAACTGATTACCTGCTGCTGTGCTATGATCCCTGGCTTTTAACTTCTCCTGTGTCTTCAGCTAAATTAGGAGAGAAGGTAGTGTATCCAGTAGAAATTCTGTCTAGAGGGCATGCTGGAAAGAATCAAATTTAAGCACTGTATCATCAAAAAAAATGTGTCTTGTAAACAGTCCTAGTCCAGCTACTAACAAATAGACTCACACACCACTGTGCTGTACATACCCAGCTGTGTAATTTGCCTATCTGCTTATTTTCAGGGAATTGTTAATTCTGCCAGTAAGATGTAAAACAAAAACCTAGGAGCAGAATTTAAATATTTTGAAACACAGTTGTTGAACGGACTGGGAGCAAGAATAGGTAGGAAACCACAGCAGAATAAAGGAAGTACATTGGTCATTCCTCATGAGCCAGTGTAGTCTCTCCCTTTTGCCAGCTCCAGCAACCAGTCACTTCTTAGGAAACAAGCTTCAGAGAATTCCTGTCAGTAACACTATGCTGCAGGAGAGGTGGCCAGAAGAGACAAACTGTGACAAACTTGTTTGGGTAGGGCATGAGGTCTGGATACAAACGTGGTTGAAAAGCCTTTGCACAAGAAAAGCTCATATGATAGACTGTAATACAGGAAGGTGACCATGGCTGTGGCAAAGTACATATTTATCAGTAAGAGTGCTCCAGGCTCTAAGGAACTCTGTAAACACTCTGTGCCAAGCCTGGCTATTGAACATAGGAAAGAGAGTCCATTTTGCCCAGAAAAGTTGACTGCAATGGGATGAGGGCACACTGGGAAATGCAGGGGAAGACAGAGGCAATAGCCATTCCATGGACTGCCAACTTTCCAGTTCATTCCAAACTGAGGTTTTCCCATATGAAGTCAGCCTGGCACTCCACACCGAAACAGGGAGACAGGAAAACCCCCTAGGACAAACATATTTTAGCGTTATGATCAGAGGTTGGAATTGCTTTCTGGCTGGTTCCCAAAAAGATTTTAACATACTATATTTCTGCTCCCTCCTCTCTCCCCACCCAGCCTGTTTCTTTGAAATTCTTGAGACATTGTAATTAGCTTTGCTTTGGCCACGTTTTTGTGATGGTGAAGGGAAGGATGGAGCATTTTGTCTAACAGGTAGATATTCCCCAAATCACAAAACTCTCTTTGTAAGACGTAACTCTCCTTGTACGATGTATGTTCTGTGAGTAGAAGACAGTCACAGCCAGAAAAGGGCAGTGACAAATAGTGTGGTCTCTTTAAATGTCTCCTAGGCACTGTCTCTTGCTGATCCAAAGATCTAGTGGTTTGGTTTTTTTTCTTAACCAGAATTCATTGACCTCTCACTGAATGTGTTTACTCAGTGTGATTTCCATCAGATGGGCAGTGACCTTGTTTTCTTCTTCAAGCCTTTTCTTTAAGTATTGTTTCAGACTTAATTCTGTGCTGTCACATCACATGCAGCTTTTGCCAGCCCCATATGCTAAGAAACACAGCTGGGAGGCCAAAACCACTTGTGATGCCTCACACTCAAAAAACACTCATAACAAATCTCTCTAAAATATCCTGCCAAATGGCATCTTTGTAAATCTCACTGTCTAACATCACAGAAGGGAGCAGACACCAGAAGCTCAGTGTGCAGAAGAAGGAGCAATCATCAGTTACCCACCTGAAGCAAACAAGTAACTCAGAGTGCTCTGCAGATCTGCCCACTTCTTTTTTTACATGACAATAAAAATCCTTTTCAATGGCTGTTAGAACTTAAGACTTGGAATAATAGAAATTGCTGGAAGGCGTAAAAAATTAACTAAGATTTTGAACAACATGATATAATTCTACACTCTGTAGGCAGTCAGATTGGGCTATTTTAAAATTCGCTGCAATTTGCATAACATATTTTAGTGTTATAATTCAATGTCTGTATTTACAGCCATGTCATAACAATGTAGGGTTTTCTTTTTATTTTTCCATTTGGCTGGAGTTTATGATGTGTATGAAAACTGAGTGTAAGTCATGCACTATTTGTTCCAAAAACATGAACCAGATGAAGAGACACTGAGATGTCTCAAGTTTAGAACACTGATATGGTAATTCCAGCCCCCAAGAATTAGTGTCACCAACTCTTCTTTTCTTCCTCTTAACTAAACAAAGCAAACCTTTTGGAGTAGACTGATAGTTTGCAATAGCCAACTATGTGCACACACTCCAGTTCTAAATTAAGGCTGGCCAGAAATCTGCTTAAACAACATGACACTTTTGTTTTTTACATATTCATGCAGAAACAAAGACGACAGTGAATGCCAATGTCCTGCAGAAATAGTCAGCTACAAGCCCTGTAAATCACTACATGAACACACTGCTGCAACAGAACAAACAGAAGAAAAGGTCATTTGACTGCATTTTTATTTTGGGAGGATTTAAGCTCTCCCAGCACAGATACATCTTTGCTTTCCAGTCGAATTGCCACTTAGCAACACTTCTGAACCTCACATCAGCAGAGCTGGCTGGACAGAAATTGCCAGAACAAAATTCTCAGAGGCTGTGTGTGGAGGCTTCAAACTCCAGTGTACTGGGGAGACATCTCAGCCTGTCAGTATTTGATGCATAAGCATATTATGGTGAGACAGATGAAAATAATTTCTGATTGATTTGTGTGAAACTTTTACCTTGTCCAGCAAACACCCAGCTATAAATATATATTTCAAACAAATGTATTTGTTAGCAACTCCATAGCTTGTTATTCTTCAGCACCCTTCTGTCTGACTCCAAAAAAAAAAAAAAGAAAAAAAAAAGAAAAATACCCCAAACAAACAAATAAACAAAAAACCAAAACAAACCCAAAACCAACCAAACAAAAAAGTTATGAAAATATTTCTAAGAAATTTTTGAGGTGTCTCTTCTACATTTTTCTGAGAAGTAAAGTTGAGAAAACGTTAGTGACACAAATCTGAAGCTGGCAGGTTGATCTGCCCAATGGCAAGAGTAGACGTCAGGGTTGCTTCCTATAAGAGCAGCAAGTCTTTTGGGCTGTGTCTGATAAACACAGACCTTGGGTCTCTCATCCTTCTTTGTTTGCTGTCATCTTGATCATCTGCGGGACAGAGAGACAGTACAGAATGAAAGCAGACAGAACAGCAGAGAGAAACAGGGAGGATTGTACATGTTTTGTCAGGCTGAATTTCAGCATCTGACCAATTAACACTAATTCTTTGGATATATTCATGTGATATAGCACTGGGCTCTGTGTCATCTGGCTGAATGGGCTCATGGTAGCATTGTTGTGCTAGGACAGCAAAAAAAAAATGACCTGAACAAATCATTCCAAGGGAGCCCCTTACATTAGGCCCACTGTGTCCACGCAGACGTACCAGGGCCTAAAACCTTCCTGTTCATAGCTGTATCCCTATCCTCTGTTTCTATGAAGAGATGCTCTTTATTTTCTACTGTCTTTTGTGATTGGAGTAAGCCAGTTTTGTTCTGGCAGAGAAAAACCTTTGGAAACAAGATGAACAAGGCTGCCTGTGTTATTATCCTGCTGTGTTAGATGATCATTTACGTGTACTGAGGTGTATACATTTTTGTGGAAGTATCAAGGAGAGGAGGCAATAGCCACCTCTACTTCCTGTTTCAGTGCTATTTTCTTAGCTAATGAGGTATGTGGGGAGAAAAATGTGCAATTAAAATATTTGGCCAAAGTCCATCCTTCCTTCCGTCCATCCGTCCATCTATCCATCTGTCCATCCATCTGTCCTTCCTTCCTTCCTCACAAACAAATAAAAGAAACAAGCAAAAAAAAAATAGCTCCAGACCCTTGCATACCAAGGATAATCAGGCAAAATGAAAGAAACAGCGATGCAGCCTGCCGATTTCAAACAAGCCCAGATGGATGTTAGCCAATGGAATAGAGTGCAGGAGGCACCAGATTTTTCTAAGAACCTGACGTCTCCTGTGATCTCATTAACATGCTCTAAACTTCCTTGGGATGGCATGACCAGCTGTGGTGGTTTGACACTATCTGGACACCAAGTGCTCACCAAAGCCACTCAATGCCCTCCTCAACAGAGGGGAGAAAAATACAACAAAAGACTCATGGGTCTAAGTCAGGGCAGGGAAGGAGATCAGTCAAAACAGACTCAAAACTGAATTCATTGCCAAAAAAATCAGAGTAAAGTAGTAAGAAATAAGCCCAAATCTTAAAATACATTCCCACACCCCTCCCTTCTTCCTGGGTTTGTAGCTCTCAAGTATCTCCTGCCCGCCAATGGCACAGGGAGATGGAAATTAGGGCTACAGTCCATTTTCCACACACTGATGCTCCTTTCCTCTGACACTATTCCTCTGCTCCAGCATGGGGTCCCTTTCATGGGAGACGATTCTTCATGAATTTCAACATGAACCCATCCCATGGGCTATGGTTCTTCAAGAACTACTGCAATGTGGCTCCCTTTCCACAGTGTGCAGTCCTTCAGGAACAGCCTGCTCCAACTTAGGACCCCGCAGGGTCACACAAGTGAAACCTGCTCCAGTGTGGGGTGTCCACAGGCTGCAGGTGGCTCAGCTCCTTGTTTATCTCCCATGGCTGCAGGGGCACAGAGGCTTCACTACAGGCTGCCCCATGGAACTGCAGGGGAATCTCAGCTCCGGCACCTGGAGCACCTCCTGCCCCTTCTTCTTCCCTGACCTTGGGGTCTGCTGGGCTGTTTCTCTCACATATTCTCACTTGGCTCTCCCAGCTGCTTCTACACAGTGAAGTTTCCGCCTTCTTAAATTTGTTATCCCAGAGACACAGCTACCTACCATCACTGATGGCCTCAGCCATGGCCATCAGTGGTTCCACCCTGGTGCCAGGTGGGATTGGCAGGAGAATGGACAGGAGAAACTTGTGACAGCTTCTCACAAAAGCCATCGCTGTAGGCCCCTTCTCCCCTGCTTTGACAACCTTGCCACACAAACCCAAACTGTCATCTGCCCCTGCAAGGGATATTTCGAGGCATATTCTGACAGGGTACTGAGAGTGCTGTCCACAGATTCCAACTAAAGTTCCTAACAGATGCTCCTGTCTGACCCTTGCTAATGTGGCATTGCTTATGATAAAAATTACAATTTGAATGTTTAAGGAACTTGTTACACTAAACTGCTGAATACCATCTGGTTCCTCTTCCTTACCTTCCTCTCACATAGGATTATGTGACTTTTTGTTGTGTGCATGCTGAACGCTGAATGTATTCTCAGTATTTTCTAAAACCACCACTATGGCACCAACTGAAATGTCTACTGTTTGCCTTGAAACTGTTTCAGGTGAGGAATAGAAGCAAGGGAAGGAAAAGTACTTTTTTACTCAGCTCATGTTTGAAAAAGTTGTCCTATAATATATGTACCTGTCCAGTAGTGTAAAAATCCAAATATGAATGGTAATCTAAGAGCTGCAGCTTGGTGTAAATCTATGTGCCAATGGTGTTCTGTCAATTTGCCTTGATAAATATAGGCAATTCTTCTACCTTTGTGTCTTCTGTTAGCACTATAACTCTTAGATAGTCTGAATGACCTTGGTGTCGTGAGAGACCTAGAGAGAGCAGTTGAGGATAAAATTCCTCAGATGTACCAGAAAAATCTAAGAATTTTTGTGTTGTCTCTGAGAGACAATCATACTCGGGTTGACTTCCAGCCACCAGTGTATCTGATGAAACCCTCCCTCTGCAACTACATTCATGGACTTGTGAAATTCAGTTGTTTTAGGGGACGGAACCCTCTGTGAAATATAGTGTCAAGGGCACTAAACTGGTAACACAGATCAATCTTGTGGATATGAATTTTGATTTCATCTCATGACTCCTGGGGTAAATAAAAAGCCAATAGGTAACAAGCCATTGTTAATGCCACAACAGGTGACATTAAGCCAAACATAAACACTTCTTCACAGTTTTGGATAGCACCAGTACTAACTGTGTAAGATATTCAGAAATGGGGAGCGGTTGGGAGTAGAAACTTGAATACAATGTGTCAATTCTGCATTGTTATGTGGGACACACTAAAAGATCTAAGGAGGTCATATTTAAAAATAGACTAATAAAATTAGTACAGTGCTGTCTACCCTGCAGGGCTGACACGACCTGACTTGATGAAGCTGCACATACAGAATGGCTTTTATTTTTAGGGCACTCTATCTGGGATAACAATGACTCTGCTGATAGTGAAGCAGTGGATATAGTTTGTCTTGATGGCTGGCACTTATTCTTGAAAAGAACAGAAGAGCGTATTTAAGCTGTCAGGCCTTAATTGTTTCATTAGGTAGTGGTACCTTTTGTACAAAAGAAGCAAGGAAGCTGCTGAAAGAAAGAATGATGAGCAGCAATTCTAGAAGGGCACAAAGGTGCTGCAGGAGTTACTTCTCTTCCTTTGTTTCTTCCCAGCTCATCTCTGACAAAAGGAGAAGGTTCATTTTTTAAGATAATGACTATTATTAAAACCAGCTTGAACAATTTCATGAGCACTGTGGTGTATATCTCCCATATTTTTAAATATAAATGAAATGAAATAATTTTCATGCCTCTGAATCTAGCTTTTGTGTTTCAACATCTAATTTATTGATGACAAAGATGACTTGCATTTCTAAATATGTCGTTTGTCCTGTAGGATGCCAAAGTCTTTTTAGAGACAAAACACACATGTATGAATCACTTCATTCACCCTGTGAAGTTTAACCACCACTGGGGCGTAAACTGTTTGACACTGCAAAGCAACACAAGAAATCATCTTGAACTAGAAAGTAAAGAACATTAATCATATTAAAATGAAATTATTACAGAGCACCCACACATCTGAGAGCCCTAATAACACAGCCTCTAATTGGGTAGTGGCACCAGTGTTGACCATCAAAGGTCTGAATTTACATGCTGTCTGAAAGGACAGCTTTGGAGTATACTTATGCTGCAAGAAGTGCATGTTTCCCCTTCCTTGCTGGAAGGCATCCCAAGACAGAGAGATTTGATGGAAATCTTTCCTGTTGTAAAATAGAGAAACACAGCTAACTTCCCACTTACACAGATGCAGGAATTCATAACCTCTCCAACAAAGAGCTGTTTATATTTCATTACAAAATCTGATCTCAAAGGTGGGTGTTTTTTCTGTCATATTATTCCCCCCCACCCTCATTTTTTTCCTCATATATGAAGGGTAGAATGTGATTAGTGTCTACCCAACTCTTGCACTTGCTACTCTGGAGAAACTGAAGGGGGGACTTTTCACAGTTGTCCTCCTTTATCCTCTGGAGAGCGGGTGTCAGTAGCTTGGCTCTTTCTCCTGTGTGGGCTGTGCTTCTCTGCCTTTTAAGATGAGTTAGCTGATTTGTTTTGCATTCCATTTTTTAATTAGTTCTTTTTAAGTAGGCAGGCATTTTCTTAGTCCACATGCATTCTTTTCTTCATGCACGCAGGCATACCCACAGCTGAGTTATACAAGACTGAGAGACTCTGGGTCTGATTCTCATCTATAATGAAGATGTGAACACATTGTTTTGACAGTGTAAATTCGTTAAAACCATCCCTATTCCTTATCCTGCACACTCTAGAGTACTAGAAAAGGCCTGATTGTAGACAAGAGTTTAGCTTTCTGGTACTTGAAGTGTAGCTTTAAAATCAGTTGTTTCTTCTGTATGGTGTGGTGTGTCTCCAGGCTGCTTTCAGCAATGGGTCTCCAAGTAGACACAGGGGAAGAAAAGTTTGTTCTTCGTCTGCTTTGGAGAGCAACTAGAAGAGCAGAGTGCAAGAGAGAAGGAGGAACCCTTCAGCTTTACACCAAATGTCCACTTCTCTCAGAGTCAAACTCAGGGCATCTATTGATTTCAGTTCAGTCCTCACAATTTAATATCATGACAGGTCTGAACAGAGCAAGGAGAAGAGGGATATCCT
This sequence comes from Argya squamiceps, assembly GCA_037834095.1. Taxonomy (NCBI): domain Eukaryota; kingdom Metazoa; phylum Chordata; class Aves; order Passeriformes; family Leiothrichidae; genus Argya; species Argya squamiceps. Next base: position 15,519,846 of record JBBMKD010000115.1, read on the forward strand.
AGAGGAGATTGGTCAAATGACATGAGAATTCTTTTGAAACGCTCCTCTGGGAGTGCTGTGCCTGAAAACAGGAATGTTTAGAAAGCTGCTGCAGACAGCAAAGTAATTAAAAAGGGGAAAGACTATTGCAGAGAAAGAAAATGTGTTCATATACTACAGTGGCATTACCTGTTGCATTTGCATTTACAGTGAAAGAGCACAGGAAAAGAAGGTGAGTTGGAAGAAGAGTCCCTAAATTAGTAATACAAGCTACTGGGCAGGGTTAGTTTTCTCTAATGAGCTTGCTACATACAAAAGCTGATGTTAGTGTTTTATAGCTCCCTCCACCCAGAGTTCCAAGCCACTAATTTTTGCTTTGAAGTTAAATTGCAGTTTCTGCCAGGTGATTCACAATGATTCATTGTGTTGCCTAGACCAGTGTGATGCTTACTCGGTAATTTAAAATCTTCACAGTTCTTTATATCTACATTTTAAATGCTTGAAGTGTTGCAGCTTATTAAGGTCTTAGGTTTCTGTCTATTTAGACAGGTGTGAGAACAATTTGGTAGTCAGATTACTCTTAGTTTTCAAAATGGTTCATGTTGTGCCACGATTAGGAAATGCTGTTGCTACATGTCCTACATAGTTAGTGTGTGAATCAATGCATAGGTAGTCCTAAGAAGCTGATAAATATGTAAATCCATTGATGTTCAAGTACTGGAGAATGTGGAGAGAGTGGTGAGAATCTGATACTGATATGTATCAGATTAAGCATTTTTGTTCTTGTGTTCTCTCATTTTCCAGAACAGATGAGAACGCATTCTGTTCTGTTTACTTTAATTGTGAACACTTACAATTTTTGGGTTGAAAACTATTCATTTGGTTTTGGACTCATTCTACTTCTGTTTTGTTCTCTGAATTCTTAAGAGTTCATTTCAGAGATTTCTGATTATATTCCTGTGCATTAGGTCCTATTGTCCTTCTATCCTTTTTTTAGGATACACAGCATGGGATTGATGTCCAGATTAAAATATCTGAGTTTAGCTGTCAGCAACAGCTTTTCAACAGTAGACCTAATGTAGGTGCCTACTCTAAAATCCATGGAGCCTTCCAGATTCTGTTGAGCAGATTCTCATTGACTGTAATGCAATTTTGTACGGCAAGACTTCTGCATAGCTGTGACTCACAGTATTTGTCACTTAATGCTTTGTGGTTTTGAGCCAAATTGCATTCTTTGGTGAACAAAGTCAAAGGTTTGGGGGTTGATCTTTTGTTGAATTACATAAATATTTAGATGCCCTGAAGTACCTAAGACATCTGCCTGAAGTGGTGGATGCAGCACATGAGGAGGCCCGCAGCCTTCTGGAGAGACAGATGGAGGCCAAGTGGGATACGGCATCACATCTGACGTGGCACCAGATGTCTAAGGGATGGGAACTGAGTCAGGGCCTTGGAGCTCATTCAAATAGCATCACTCAGCTGGCACTCCTCCTAGAACTAAATACCCTTGGTCTTCACATTTATGCCCATTTTCAAAAATTAATCCAATGGTTGCTATAATGACTTCATTATGATTTTAAAAATCTTCATTCTAAGACTAAAGCTGGTTGGGATGGTGAAACACTTTGCTGAGAACATTGCACAGACCATACTTCTTGAACTGAAAGTACTTCACTTGGATGTTGGCAGTTCCTGAGCAGAGCATAACTCACAGCTGAATTGCCTGATGGAACCTGTCAAAATTTGATGGCAAAAGACTGTAAACAGATAGCTAATGAGCAATCAACCTTGAGCCTTATCTAGAGACAAACCATAGAAAGGATTTATTATTGGGCAAAGTGAAATCACAGAAACATGTGAACTACTCCAGGTAAGGTTTTTTCCCTTAATAATAATAATAATAATAATAATAATAATAGTAATGTCTTTCTTGGTGTACTCTTCCTCATACACGTGTGAAATATTTGTGCACAGGAGCAAATGGGTTTTGGTTACTCTACCCAAGTCACTTGACAAGCCACATTACATCGTTCCACCATGATGCAATGGGCCCTTCTTTCTTTTACATCTGGGTTGCAACAGCCTCTCTGTAAACCCTGCCAGACTGATCCCAGACAGTTTAAACAAAGTTGTTAGTTTTATGACCAAGATGCCTAACAAGATTAGTCTGTTGTGAGAGACAGAGAATACTCTCTCCAAAAAGGGTTAAAGCTTTCAGATAGTTTGGGTTTGTTCAGATGTCCTGGGAGCTACTCCACTGGGACTTCTCCTCTCATGAAACTATTCTGTAGTCAATTTTCTCTTCTCTCGTTAAGTGAATTTCTCCTAATTTATAGCTCCTTACGTGTTGCTCTTAAGCAGCCGTCATCTTCATTCACTTCCTCACTTTCAATTTATCGTAACTTCACTTTTCTGTGTAGTCCATTAGTCTTTTTCTCACTCTTAACTTCTTCAACATAGACATAATGCAGCAGAAAAAAAGTACTGCAGCAATGCTGCATATTCCAAAGCCTCAAGATGTTAATTTTCCTATTTGCTCTTGGTTCTTTACATCTGATCTCTACCTCACCTATTTTTAAAGCATCATCTTTTGGGCTTCATAACAACTAAATTTAACTCAGATGATTTTCATAACCTTGACACAGACGCATTTTTAAATGTGTACTTAGCATTGTCTTTCCTTTGACAGCTTCATTCTACTTTAAAATCAATTTCAAAACAACAGGAGGACATAAAAATTCAAAATTAATCATGAAGACCAATAAGAACTCAGTATTTTAAATATATGAAGACATGTCCATGAAGCTGGAAAGTAAATAATGGCAAATATGAAGGAAAACATTTTGAGTGACTGATACAGGGACATTGTGATTTTTAGAAACAGCAAATAACTGTGGAATTTAAATGTGATAAAGTTAATTACACTATGGAGATGATCTGATACCTCAACAACTGTTTATATATGCAGAAGAGAATTGCTGTACATCTTTCCTTTCCTTCTTTGAAGTCAGCAGAAGATAACAGTTGAAAGCAAAGGAAGGAAGAAAAACAGATGGAAAGCACAGGAAGAAAGGAAGAGAATGAAAGGGAAAGAAAAGAAAGAAAAGAAAGAAAGAAAGAAAGAAAGAAAGAAAGAAAGAAAGAAAGAAAGAAAGAAAGAAAGAAAGAAA
>JBBMKD010000115.1:15523094-15582909 GCA_037834095.1 Argya squamiceps
AAAGAAAGAAAGAAAGAAAGAAAGAAAGAAAGAAAGAAAGAAAGAAAGAAAGAAAAAGAAAGAAAGAAAGAAAGAAAAAGAAAATTAACAAGAACTGCTTTGAGCTTAAAAGTTTGGAGGAGATATGTTGCAATAAAATTTTTCTTGTGGTTGCTTAATATGAGTCTGTACATGCATAATCTATACATACTTTTCTAATCACACAGTGTGCTGCAGTCATACACTATTTAATTGCAAATGGTTAGAGTTGAACAAAACAAAGACTGTTGCTTAACTATACATATAAATTACTGTGTTCAATGCAGTTTTAGAGTCATCAAAGTCATCTCACACAATTACTGATTTGATAAATTTTATGAAGCATGGTTTGGACTAGGGAGTTTAAATTCCAAGGGGATTTAGAAGTAAACAACCATACAACTTAGTATAGGATTCTGCAGGTGATAGAAATAGATGATTTTTTTGTCAATTGATTTATTGATCCTCTAAATTCTTGCCCTTTTTCTGCTTCTATGAGGTATCTGCTGATTAGTAGAGGCATGCTTTCTCATTTTGTAGAAGAAATTTGAAGGAAAATGTCATTTTTCCACTAGATCTGGGCTACTGAGAAATGAGAGGCAGGGGACACACTTTATGGCATACAGAAAAATGCAAGACAGATAGAAAATGGATTCTGGAATCATTTACATGCTCCATCTCTGCCTTACAGGGCAGTGAGTGCTTGCCTTTTTCCCACCATTATGGTATCACTAACTGCCTTGAAACATCCAGCAGGGTTCCAAGACTGAATAACTGAAGTTAATGGCTATGTTTTTTCATATTATCTTAAGATGGACTTGCCAAAACCAGATACTTTTTTTTTTTTCTCTATTTGGTTATAGCTTTCTTTAGCTGTTCATTTAATTTTTTCTGTGGGCAAGCTACTCATGGTTTAGTGGACACTTCCACTCCAGAAGATTAAAATTTAAAATAGCTTAATGCTGCAAAGAGACTTCTCAGCCAGTATATGTTGTGCATTTCTCTTTTGTTTTAGTCCAGATTTCATACCATCTCTCTTGTCAGATCAAACTAGTTTGAAAATAACTGGATGATATCAAGATTCTTTGCCTTTTCAGTCTGTAAGGGTTTGGCTGAAGGACTGAAACCACGACATACCAAATTGAAACCCTTCCCTAGGTCTTGAGCAAATAAAATTCCTAGTTACCTGAGTGGATTTTTGTCTTAATGAGAATCACATCAAGATCTTGAGATTTGGCTCTGCATCAATTCAGAGAATTACAGGTACCATTAATGAAGTTCCTGGCTGTATGAGTTTAATTATTTTGTGACATCCAGTTGCCTCTGTCTCCCAGTGACTCAAAAGGGGAAAGAATAACTTGCTGTCTCAACACTAAAATACTGCAAATATAAGTTAATTTCCTGTAAGGTCTATTTTCAATTGTGAAGAGAAACGATAACCTGAGAATTTAAATGTTACAGCAGAGCTATTGAAACACACCTACAAAATAAAGGCTAAGGAAGTAAACTGCAATAACAAAAGCAATACTACTGAAGAAACATTTATATTAATTCCAATAATAGTTCTTCCTCAAGAAGAGGATTGAGCAAACTCAATGGGAAAATTTTGTTTTCTTCTGTGTTCATAAATGTTTTTTTAATGTTATCTTTCTAGCAGTAAATGAAAATTGAAAAACGTGCTTGAAAGCTCTCCTGTCTGTGTAAGTAACTCTGTAAGCTTCCAACCAGCCCATGGAAATGTTCAGCTGCAGGATACCCCCTCAGGAACCTGTCACGTGGATGTAATTTACATCTCCAAAACAGCTGAGATGAGCTTGAGATTTTTTTCCTTGATTCTTAAAATTAAACAAATTAGGCTGAAATAATGCAAAACACACCAAAACCTAACAAGAAACAGTCCAAGATAAAAGATCTGACTATCCCATGCTAGATATTTTATCAACTTTTATTCTTTGTGTTCATGCAAGTACTTCTCAAAAGTATTGACCAAGGAAGATTCAGTGTTATTTCTTCATAAGGAAAGGTAAGCAAATAGATACAAAAGGTGGTGTTTGATTGGCCTCTTCCATACTGTATTACTGAGGTGTACTTTTAGTGTGCTGTTGCTAAACTTAAAACTGTCTTAGAATTGTAAATAAGGAAAAAAAAAAAGAAAAAAGAAAAAAAGAAAAAGAATAAAAAAGGTGTGTAGACCACAAGCAGAATTCCACACCAAAAAAGCTGCCAAAGTAATATTTGCCCCAGATCTCAAACATGGCTCTGGGGCAAGCATGTAGTTGATGGTATGATCCTGTTTTCTGGAGCAGTCTAATGTCTAGCCTCAGGTAGACCCTGTTTTTCTTCCCTGAAAATAAACTCTCTTTTTCTTCCCTTCCTATCCACTCATGCACCCTGAAATTCTTTAGTATTCTGGTATCATCACTCCTTTTGAAAGCTTCTTGTGGTTGAGTGTTTAAGTGCACTAAGAGCTGAATGGTATTTAAATGTTATAATGATTCCTTAGAATTAGATTTACTCTTTTTAATCAAGGATGCAAAACAGTATTTCTAGCTCTCAATGAAACTTCTCCTGAGAAAAAAACAGTACAAAACCAGCTGAATCTGCTTTTACACATCAGATAGTTCTTATAATTTCCTAATGTCCTTCTTGGTGAACAATTATTTTTAGAAATGGGTATATACCTACATACATATGTATACAAGCTTTTCCTAACAGGATTTTCAGCTAAGAAGGATGTCAGCCTAGCAGCAATGCTGCTGTGCACCATGAAGAGAATGATCTTTGTGCAGGCAAAGGCAGTGAGAATACAGGCAAGGAGAATAGGAGAAAGTTGGAAATTCTGGGAAACTTGGAGCTGCTTCCAGCCACTGCATTTGCAAGACTCAGCACATGTCACAGAGAAGCCAACTAAAGCAGGATATTGGAACACAGAATTCTTGTTTCTTTTAGAGCTGCTATGGACTCAGTAAAAATCTTTTCCCTAAAAAATTCACTTATCTAAAATGAATTTGTCAGTTTCAGAAACCAGTTTCCAGCTAGCTCCAGATGAAAAATAATCTTGTTTTGATTTATGTATTTAATATTTCACACTGAAAATGTAAAACTGCAGCAGTTATTTTATAGTGACTGAGATCAGAAAATATAAGGGTAATTTATTATATTTATTGTTTTGCTTTATAAAACAATAAATCAACATCACTGAAAATTAAATATACGTTAGACTGTGAGGAACTTTTGATGTATAATAATGTTTTACATATGACCTTTGAAGATATGATGTTAATCTGAATTATTCATGGAAACCTTGGATTTTCCTTTGACTTAATCAAATTAATAAAAGAATTTCATTTCTAAAACCTATTAATGCTCTACAGAAGGAAAGCAACAGTAATGAATTTATCTTCAGTGGGGTTTTTTGGGTTTTGCTTTGTATAGGACTCTAAGCAAACAAAGGAAAATGCAGTAACCTTAGGGCTTCTATACTTCTCTTTGTAGTAGTACCTGATCATAGTTTAGGAACTGAGACTGGTCTTGTCTCTACAGTTCAGGAACTATTTCAGTTGTAAAAATTGATCTGGACGGAAACTGCAACAAAGGTGTCAGACCAAGAGCAATTTTTAAAATCAACTATTAAGAACCCACATTAATTTACAAATGGCAATATCTATTTATTAGAGTAGCTTGGCTGTTTCAAGGGTTCCATTGCTCTTTTTTTCCTCCTTTTTAAATATATTTTAAATTTTTTTTAAATTGTGAGAATGTTTTACTGTCTTAGTGAAGAAGTGATGCGAGCTACAAAACCAGCTCACCCTGTGCAGCCCAGACTTAAGTACAATATTGCAGAAATGTTTTCAGATCTTTCCTGCAGCACTCGTGCTGTTCCAGTGATAAGTTTTGTATACTTGTCCTGTTATTTTTCTTACCTTTACACCCTACATTGAAGCCAGATAAAATTTGCAACTCCAGAAAATGAAAATTTATAAGATTCTGCAGATACAATCTTGCTGTAGAACATTCTTATCTGCATCATATGTTATCCTGAAAAACAAAGAAGAAAAATACATGTCCAGGAGTACAACACATGACATTTTAACCCCATTTTAATGTTCAAAAAATGGTCTATATTTGGGTATTCTCTACTTTTAAAATGACTAAAATAATGAAAATTGTCACATGTATTTTTACAGGCAATATTTCTAAAAATATGGGTCCCCTGTTAAATTTCAACATTTACATGAGGATCCATACTTACAGAAATATGAGAGCTATTAGGGATTCAAATGTTTATTAAAACAGACTATTTTTGCTTGAATATAGATTGAAGAAGATATCTTGGGATTGTGGAAATCAATGAGAATTTGTTGTAGTGTTAAGCAGATTTGGGATTTTAGTCTTGGTCCTTAAGAGCCAGAATTTAAAAGTACTTAACACCTAAGAACACAGACAGACAGTAAGATTTTCTGTTGCTTATATCTGTGTAGTATCAAGGGGAAATAAATTCCCATGTGCATTTGAAAATCTCACCCCACCTCTATATACAATATCAAAACCCTCAATATTGTGAATATGTCTGTGCAGCTAATTGTCTTATTGATAGCATGATTATGGAAATTTAAGAAATAATCACTTCTTTAAAAAAACCCTAAAACCTGTTCATGTAGAATATGAAATATGTCATCATAAGAAGGGTTTCTCTTATTACCCATGTACCCTTCCTGATGAGAAGATGAGCAGAGGCTGGCTAGGCTCACTAAGAGAGAACCCTGTGTGCTGTACAGGAGGGATGCTGCCACAGGATGGATGGATGTATGCCTAGAAGGGACTTACATCCCTCCCTCACAGTGGCAGGAATTGCCTGTGAGGGATGCCTGCCCTGATGTTTGTACACCAGGTTTTTCACTGATCAGGGGTTTGTGCAGCCTGGTGAGGCAGAGGCTCCAGGTCAAACTGATGTATCTGCTCTGGCCTGGTGCTGCAGCCACAGCTGGGGAGCACCTCTGGCTGCGTGAGTGGGCTTGGCCAGCAGCTCCAAAATCCACTGGCATGGGGAGTTTGCACTAAATGATGTGCTGGAAGCTCTGCCTTTGCTCTCACATATTTGGAACTTGAGCTGTTTTCCATTAGAGACAGGGGAAACCCCTTCTGGATCTTGGCTAGGGTGCAGTTTGATACAGTTTTGTTGTGACTTGATCTTTCTACTTAAGTCAGGTTTGGGCACATTTGTTTTGTTACTGGGATTTTACGAACAAATGCTCTTTAATAGTCTCTCGTCCTGAGCTCTGTTTTTTCTTCCCTTTAGGAGGCAGTAGCACGCATCTGTGTGGGGCAATTAAGCCCCAAACCATTCCTGGTACTCCCAGAAGTGATGTACCAGAATCCAAAAGCGACCAATATTCCCTACCCTTAGAGCCTGGTCTGCAGTTTTTGGGTTTCTAAACTACAATGTGAACTTTTGTGGCTCCATACAGAAAACTGGACCGAGCAAGGAATAGATTCTCCAAATGCTTTCCTATGCCCTAACTGGCTTCAGTGGAAGAGAAATATTCCTCAGAAGTGATTTGTCAGCTGTTCTTCATCACATCATCAGTTGCTATCAAATGGAAGGTTCCTTTTGGCAAAAACTACTTAGTGCAATCTCTTAGCTGATAATTAAAATTGCATTTCAGAAAAGTTTCCATTAGTTGCAATATGCTCTGTAGTTTTAAGTGACTGATTTAAACTTCTGATTTTGGAATGGCTGCTGGAAAACATAAGCAAATGGATGATTCTCTACAGTCTTCCCAGTAATTTAGAATCATCGTTGAACACTAGCTCAGATTATAGGAAGTACTGGCAGAAGGGTAATATATTCAATATATTTAATATATTCAATATATTTAATATATTCAATATATCATGCTTTCAATACAAATTAGAAAAATAATATATTTTTTAGGCTGACCACTAAATTTATTTTTATGTAAATCATATTTCTAATACTTGGAAGAGTTTTTTTATAGGAAAAGGTTGCGTGGAGACCTCATAGCAACCTCCCAGCATCCAAAAGGGGACCTATTGGGAAACTGGGAGAGAGAAACCAGGAAACAGGGAGAGGAAAAGGAGGAAACAAGGAAGAGGACCCATCACTGGGACCTGTAGTGATAGAACAAAGAGTAATGGGTACAAATTGAAAGAGCATTAGAAAGAATTTTTTTACTTTGAGGATGGTAAGACAGGAACAGGTTGCCCAGAGAGGCTGGGGATGTCCCATCCCTGGCAGTGTTCAAAGCCAGGTTGGATAAAGCCTTGAGCAACTTGGTCTAGTAGGAGATGTCCCTGCACATGGCAGGGGATGTTAAGACTAGATGATATTTAAAGTCCATTCCAACCCCTTAACATTCTATGATTTCAGTGTGAAAAAAAAAAAATCATTCATATTACTATATTTAGACCAGCCTTTGTCATCCATCTCTTCAACTGTAATATAAAGTCTTGAAATGGGAACACTGATGAGCAGAATTTCATCTAGGATTGCTGGGAAATGGGCAAAACTGAGTGCTGAAAAGGTATGATGTTGTAAGTGTCAGTCTCTGCTAGAAGGACACATAGTTCTAGGGTCAAAACCTCTGGCTTTATCCCTTCTGACGTTCTCCTTCCAGCAATAGATGGTGCCCTGCGTGCTGACTCAATTGAGTTTTCTCTGAAAGACAACACTTCCATTTCCTCTCATTCCTACCTCCCTTGTTGGCACAAGTGGGGCAGGAAAGAATCCATGCTAAAGCAGGGTTATCTCCCCTTTCCTGGCAACATGCTTCTTAAACAACTTGTTTTTCCTGCACTTTTGCATGTTTCATCCTTCACTATTTAGTGTCATCTTAGTTGTAATGTCTTTCAACTACTTCTGATGCAGTAAATAACAAGTTACTCCTGTTTTCCTTTGTCTTTCTTGCAACTCACTAGGCTCCAGAGCACTAACTGTGTTGCTAAGCCTGTCATTTGGTTCAAACTCTGAAATACTTCAGCAAAATGACTGGGGAAATAGCCAAATCCAAAAGGGCCAGAAAAAATTATAAGACTAAGACATTCAATTTCCCCAAAAGATGACAAGAAATACTTCCCCTGTCTTGCAGTTAGCCCTCATTAGCACAGGCTATTGTTGGCACCTAGAAATCAGAGACAATTTGGGATTAAATAACTAAATTGATATGGATAGGAAACAAAATTCAAAACCTGGGAACTTTTAAATTAACAGAAAGTCTTATACTTCAGTGTTTGTCTTTGGCTATTAAGGGTAGAATAAAGCCTTAATTACTGGAGAGGGTGGAGTAGATATTGTGTCATGGGCAGAGATATTCTAACCTCAGAAACCTCTGATGGTGGCCACTGGAGACAAAATACTGGAGTAGATGGACCACATTTCTGTGTTTTGTATAAAAGTTCCAAGGTTGTTTTGATATGAGAGATGAAAATTTGATTAAAGGCTGTATCTAAATAATTAAATCTTCAATATAAAATAAACATTCAGCTTCATGCAGTTCTTTGAACAGTATTTTTCTCCTTTTTCTTCCTCCAAACACAATAAGAAAAGTAAAACCTTTTGGTTCACCATGACAAGTAGTTGCTGTTACACTTGAAAGAATTATATGTTAGTGCTGTAGCCTGAAGTAAGATCATGGGTGGAGTCTCCCCTGTTTACTGTAATAATGGTATTATCATAGAATTAATGTCATAGAACATGATCCTATCAAAGAGCTGTAGATGAATTTTCTACGTGTTCCAAAGCTGATTCTTTGCTCTTTTCCCCCCTCAAAACCAGGTGAATGGATGGTGTTTGGGAATGGCTACTGGAATTAAGTCAGCATTTTTTTAAGTGAGAGCATTTCACACTTTCATTCTGCAAGGAAAAAAAAAAGCCCTAAATTCCTTTAAAATGCTTGATGAAGCAGGAAGTGAGGAAACTCCTAATTGCCTCTCAGCTAGTCCAAGCATGCTTTGGTATTTCAGCATGCAGATTGCATTAAGCACAGTTCCAGGATTTCAGATTACATGGTGGGATTTTCAGACTCTTTGTGTGTACACATGCTTCACAAGCAAATACGGGGTACCTTTGTTGTGGTTTCATGCTCTCATGCAGCAAGGAAAATATTTTCAAGTACACATTGAAATTGAGTGACTGGTTGTAAAAACTACCAGTGGCCCATTTTTATCATTTTGTCCCCCTGTCTTTGCCTGGCTCCTGTGTTTTTCATGTACGTGAAGGAGAAATAAAATTTGCATGACTGTGCTGCATTAAGGCTCACAGAAGAAATTCCAAGCTGGTTAGGGAGCCTGAGATTGTGCTGTAGGTCGTGTTCACTGAGGCTTCTGAAATACTGCTTCTGGGGAGAGTACTGGTGACTTTGTCCTGCAATCACATGGCTGGTCTTCTGACAAGTTTTCCCTGCTGACCTGTGCCAGCTACCCAAATATGCAATGCAAATGAATGGAGAATGTCATTCCTGATCTCAGGCTTTACCCCAGGTTATGGAGTTCAGATGAGACAGAGAACTTCCTACTAACATTCTACACCAGCTAATTTTAGCTCATTAAGTGTCTGAAGAGGAAAATTCACACATGTTTCTCAAGAAACAGGCTGTGCATTTTGACTGAAACTCCAGAGTAAACTAATAATAAAAAATGCCACTCAGAGAGCAATATGAGCCAGGCAAATCTGTCTCAGCCTAGGTAGGTATGTAGGGACTGAAGACATCCTAGCCAATAACCTCATGCTTGTACTATCAATTGCTCCATTTATTTTTTCTTTATTTATATTATATTCCACAGTCCCATTGCAGTGCGATAATGAAATCCTTATTTTTGATTGACTGGTGCAAGGGAAACATGAAAGAGCATCTAAAAATGCTCTTCACCAGAGTCTCATGACAGAAAACAGAGGCTCCTACTACTCCCCTGCAGGCTCCCTGTTGGCAGAGCATTCGGAGGAAATTTATTCACTGGAATATATCTGGTGCAGAACAGTGCCTCTTACCATAAATTAGGTGGATTTTGCTGAATTTGGCCTGCTGCATCAATATAATTATCTTTTAGTCTTCATATGAACCAGATAGATATAGGTTAGCAAGTCTGGAGCACCTCTCTTTCCCTCAGAGATGTGTATTTTTTTAAGGAAAATGCTAAAGCATGGATAATTTTATCTTGAACTGTTATGATCAGTGTTCTACCACAAACCAACACCAAGAAGAAAAATATGGTAGATCTGCTATCATGTGAAATACTGGACAATGACTTTTCAAGTTAATTTGACTCATGTGCTGAACTTTTGGGACTGATCTTCAGTTGTCAGGGTGGTGAGGCACTGGCACAAGCTGCCTAGAGAAATGGATGGCCCATCTCTGGACGTGGGGTTGCATGGAGTTTGAAGCAACTGCTCTAGTAGAAGATGTCCCCGTCCATAGCAGGGGTTTGGAACTAGATAATTTTTCAGGTCCCTTTCAACACAAACCATCCTATGATTCTATGATTCAATTGCCTGTGATCAGAGTCAGCCCATGATGATTTAACTCACAGCATGAGGTCATGGTTTGTATCATTTAGCCAGTAAATACGTGATATTTAGCCATCTTTCCTAAGAAATCAATGGATTTAGAAAAGAGCAGAGTGGACTGGCAGCTCTTAGAGAAGTGTTTCTAAGACAGACAGGGATGGTTTGCTAACATAGAGCTTCAGTAAAGAAATATGCAGTGTTATGGATTGAAATCCAAGTATAATATACTTGACTAGAGCTTTTGTAAATTTCACTACTCCTTTGTTTCACTATAACCTTAGGAGGCTGTACACAAAATGCTATTTTTAAGGACACTGCTTGTTCCTTAAGGGAGAAAAGAGAAAGTTTTCTATTGATGCTCTGTTTCCAGAGGAGTATGGTGTCATCTGAGCTGCCAGATTAAATTACTGATAATCCATTAATATTATTAAGTAAGTAAACAAATAGCTCATGTAAAAATCCTGATTGTGTTTACTGCCTCCAGGGCTCAGGAAACCAAGTTTGTTTACATCATGTACAAAAATATTTGGTCAATAAGGAAACTCTGCTAAATAATTACTTAGGAACTAGTAACACATCAAGTTGTTTGTTATTCAAAGCCTTGCTCTTTTACTTACTTACAGAATTAGTACCAAGAAAGACAGACTGATCAGGAGAATGGGTTCCTGTCACTAGCTGTAGCAAAGATGCTGGTAGAAAATATTCATATTTGTGAAACTTGTTCATGTAGGACAAAGTGCTAGTTTTCTCTCTGATAATGCATATTCTTCCTTTTCCTTTGTACTCTTGAAATTGATCTTTTGTCTTTTTTCTTATTTATTTATTTACAAATTTGAGCCTTATGGATGGCTGCAGTGAGCTGGTAAAGGCAGATACCATCATGCAGCCTGTACGACTCAGTGTTGTTGGAGAAGAAGGAGTAAGGAGGAGTCATTCTTTTTTTCTTCCATTTAGATGCGTTGCATGTTTGCCAAGGTGAAAGGATTAGTGCCTTGGAGATCATTTGCTTTCATAAGCTTTAAACTAGAGTAGAAAAAGTTTCATGTCTTGATTCTTTTCCAACAGCTCTCTCTCTTCTCAGCAAGGCACATAGGAGCAAGCTGAGACATATTGATTGCCAGCAGACTCTTCCAACAAAATTGCCCTGTCTGAATCAGTTAAACTGGGTGGGAAGAGATAACTTCTGCCAGTTTTCTACTATCATCTCTCCTAGCATGTGATGAAACACCCAGGGCATTTCTCAGGGTTTTATAATCAAGACAAAATGCTCCAGATTTCTTTATTCAAATAATGTCAAATCTCTAGTCCAAATGTAGCCATACTTCATGTAGCTTGTAGTCTTTTTGTCTTTTATACAGACTTGCTGTGAAATATTGATTCTCTTCATGCTTCATGGATGGAAAAAAGGGTTTTAAAACAGCTGGGAAATAGGAGCTTTCGGAATCATATTGTCCTTATTTAAATCTAATATGAAGGGTAAGTAATGATGTCTAAATATTTCCACTCCTGAAAATTTACTTCTGGAGGGATGTGTGTCTGATAGCAATGAAGAAAACCCCAATGAACACAAATAATTAAAAAAAATCAGATCCACACAAAGCTAATTCCATTTAGAACACACTAAATCTCAGAGCAGCAAACTTGAAACTAACTAAATTTAACGAGATTTCTCTTGCTAACCAACAGTGTCAGAAAACTACCAGAATGATTTTTATGATGATTGCTTTAAAGTAACAGTCAGTAATGAAGATTTATTTATTGTTTTGGAAAAAAAGAATTGTGGAGGTACTTAAAGAACAATATGAGGAATCCTTCTGGTTTGGTAAAAATAATTCAATTTCCAATTAGCAGATGGATTAACAGCCAGTCTGAAGGTCAGATATTTGCCTTAGCAAGGTTAGCTGATCACCCCTGAGGAAATTAGTGCTTTTGGCACTGTGTAATAGGTCAAGTTCTTCTTATTGAAAGTAAAATTAAGATTTCTCTCAACCACTTTGTCCACTGCATTTTAAAAGTGGACAATGACAAAGCTAATTTGTTTTTTGCTCTACTGTGGCAGAGAGAAAACTTGAAAATGAAGGATCTGGAGCAAGGAGCAAACTTATAAGAGCAAACCAGTGCAGAGTGCTCTTCATTAGGCTGTTTGATCTCGGCAGCAGATGCATAGGAATTTCCAAGGCCTGATTACAATTTCACTGCTGGGTGCTCTGGGCAAATCCTTCCTGTCTCCTGCTCCTTGTGTCTCTCTAGAACAGCAGTAACAATATCTAACTGTCCCTTAGTAATGTTAAGCAGATTAATTAAATGCCTTGTTAATCTGTTGCCATAACTCAATCCAAACAGTTCTTTCCTGTATCAACATTCTCTATTGTTACAGATGGAGAATGTGATGGTTGGCTCTTGCAATTAAGGGAAGAATATTAAGTGTATGCTAAGAGAAGTTTTATTGATGTATAATTATGTTATTGTGATTTGTTGTTTGGACATTCGCTATTCTCCCCATAGTCCCCTTTCCCCTGCATGGCTGCCAAGGGACGGCCGTGGTAGCCCGGACGTGTGGAGGGAGGGCTGTACCTGTGCCCCTTGCAGGGGGCATTTAGGGGAGGGCAGGCTTGTTACTAGGAGGCGTGGCATGGCAACACCTGGCCTCCAGTCAAGCTGCAAGAGAGCAGTCTCCACCAATGGACGGTGAAGAAGAGTTGATTGGCAGAATTTGGGAGGGGCCAGGATTGGCAGATGCAACTCCAGGGTATAAAAGGTGGAGCAGCCATTTTGTAAACAAGCTCGCTGCTGCCAGGCACCTACTCCCAGCGTGCTGTCCTTTTTCCTTATTCAATCCTTTGTTGTGTTTAGTTAAGGTTTTTATTAAACCTTTGAAATGTTTAAAAGTGAGCATGGTTTCTCACACTATTCACTACCTGATTGAATCCTGGAGCAGTGCACTGAAAAAAAATCATTGATCTCTATGATCTATTATAAACCATCTGGTGGCTTCTCATGGGGATGTAGGATGTCTGCCTCCTACTTTCTAGAGGCAAAAAAAGGAAAACAGTGTTGAAGAAATAAAGAAGTATTTTTTTTCCTGCTTCTATAGTAATGATAAAGCATCTTTTCCTATGAGGAAATTAATAAGCCACACATAGCTCAAAGCAAGAATTTGAATGGTGTGATATTTCCGTTTTGTTCCTTATTTGCTTTTTAGTGCATTCTGGTTTAAATGTGATCATGGGAGAACTTCCACAGCTTACCAGGTCAAAGAGTGTTGACTTTTTTTTGTCTGGTATGTAGTTTAGCTTCGTTACTGCAGAAAACCCAAAACAAGCCTAGTATGAAAAGACTGTTCCAACAGCCCATGTAAATTACATTTCTGCTGAGTAATATAGCTGAGCAAGGACAATTGCTGTAGACACAATATGGTTTTATTTACAATTACTCATTGTGACGAACACTCCCCACCCACACATGCACTTAATTCTAACTATATTTTGTGTATCAGTGCTGCATTCTGAGAAGAGAAATACAATAGGGATTACATTATTGTTTTATGTATAAGAATAAATACCAGAGTCAGCAGATATTGGAACCCAGGGAGATGTTTTCCTTATTGTAATAGATATGATGGTAAATTCGTGTAATAAAATATGGGAAATATAGTAAATGTAGTAAATGATAGAATGTATTAGAAATGTTATACTTTGTAACCTTGTGAATATAAAAGTTCTAGTTCTCAAAATGGAGAAGGCGTTTTCCAAATACTAGGACATACTTTGTGAACTATAAAGTGACAAATTAACACTTCGATTTGCACGAGAAAAGGAAGTAGCTCGCCAAAATGTTGCTCTTTGAGTTAATCAAACTTTGTGCACCTAGACCATCAAGACATTGATGATAATCTCGAGGATGGACCCCAAGTTTGAAGAAATCAACATCCCAAAAAAAGATTCCAAGAAAATCCTTTTAGACATGTCCTAGTGCCAAGAAATTTGTTTAGAATTCATCACTGAGTGAAAAGACTATGTTTGAATATGAAGACACAATACCCCCGCTGCCAGGCACAAAATACAGTATAAAAATTTGAACTCAAAAAACTGAACCCAGCAAATCGTGGAACAGGGCGAGACTGCATCCTTGCTTGTTGATCGTCTGTTTCACCCAACATTCGAATGTTGTTTCGTGGCTGTTCCAAATAGATTTTTGAAAATGAAAAAATAAAATTTATTCTCTTTATTCAGTTGGCTAATATTAATTTATAACACTTACAAAGGACTTTGATGCTTCACATAGTTATTTATTTTCTGTAAGAGGATGTTAAATGGAAACTTCATGATCACAATTATTTGCATCATAGTGCAAACTCAGCTAGACTCATTAGTGGTTTAAATGTCATTACCCCATTACTAAGGTGAAAATGTCTCTCCAGGTGTTGAAATTTCAGGATAGTTGATTATCCAGAGTTATTCAGCAAATAGTGAAGCATAGTCTTGTATTTAATTCTCCATATTTTTTCCTTCAATGAGAAGGTAGTCTTTATTCTGCAAATCAATGTGCTAAGGTTTTGTGAGTTCCACAGTCTGAGACTCAAACAAAAGGTGTGAAGTTCATCTTAATGGGTTGTTAATGACTTCAAAGGGTGGCTGTGACCATCTAAATGTGAATGCCATTAGTCAGAGGCAGAAGGGGGCCGTGCAGAAAGCACAAACACCCATCTTGAGTTGTAGAAGTGTAATTGCGTAAGGCATATGGGTCCGATTTTGGTTTCTGAATGAAGATGCATGTTTAGAAACAGAAAAAAGGGGCTGAAAATCCCTAATTCTGTGCTTTGACGAAATTAAGGAAAAAAACGCCTAGCTAATCCTTCACTACAGTTCTAGAAATATATTGCTACCACAATCACAAATTAGAGAGTCTGCAGCAAATAAGTAACTCTCAGCAGTGCTGTCATTTTGATTATTGCTACAAGACAGCAACTTACAAAATTAAATTTCCTTCCAAACAGTTCTCCTGTGTACTTTGATTGCAAAGTTCAATTTAATAGCTGACTCCTCCAAAGTCCTTCTTTTGGGATTGGTGGGGAAGATTTTATTAGCCATTTTTTTGTGTGGTAATTTTTTGTGCTACACAGGTTCAGTCACTCCAACCTGTCCGTCATTTGCATCGTATGATTTGGGGAGGGTAGATGGATGATGCTGACACTGTGTCTTTTTGGTTTTGGATAACCAGGGTGTACCAGAGATTGCATATAAAGAGCAACAGCTTTTGAAAGGTTTTGAGGAAGGCAGTAGGCCTGCTTATTGTTCAGTGCATTTATTGTGACTATTCCAGTCTATTTTCACAGAATCGCAGAATAATTAGGTTTGTAAGGGATCTCTGGAGGTTGTCTAATTCAACCCCATCAATTTTGTTCTTCTCTAACCTGATACTGTTTCTTGGGCTTTCTATGCTGGAAATGGGTCCATTCCTCTGTGGTTTGCTGGCACAGGGAGGAGAGAATTGACAGGTCACTATGAACTCCACAGTTGTGCCACTAATAGAAACAACTTACATATTCCATCCTTTTTTCTCCCTCCTCTTCTTCTATGTAATCTTGATTGAATCATTAACTTCAGTGGGTGCCCTCTTAGTCCCACTCTGTCCCCTGTCCTGGTTTTTCCCCAATCTCTGGGTGAAGTATCCAGCATCAGAACTTCTGTTCTGACATTCTTCTTGTTTCTCTTGTTGATGTACCTACCATTCCTGAATAAACACTTGGGTACTATCTTTGGGCGGGAGGCAGGTGTATAGCATAAAGGATTTGCCTGAGGATTCTGATGTCACCTCCCTCTTGTCAGGTTTCCATCACTATCAATATTTCTCTCCAACAATATGGAGTTCTACAATCTATTCAAATGCTTTTTTCTTTCCTGCAAACTAAATCTCATTTTCAATCTCATAAAATATTATACTCATCTGTCCATTTTCCTTCAATGCTTCCTACATTGTTTTATTGATCTGCATTAAATTGGCAGGGAGCCCTCCCTTTAAATGATCTGCTGAGTCCATTAGGTGTTTCTGTGGGGTGTATTGGACATAAGCAGCATGGATGTCAATCCATGACAGAGTAACTGGAGGACAGATACTGTAAATTCAAATTCAGGGGTTATATGTAAGCAATTTCTTGACTTATATATAACTTCAGTGACTGACCTTAGGAAGTAGGAGAGGTTATAGGAAAATGATCTCTTTTGCAAAACAACAACAGCAATTGAAAAATGGTTGCATGAACTCAAAAGTAATCTATGTAAATGAACCCCTGGAATGCTTTAATGGAAGGCAAAATAATCCACAGTTGAGCTCCAGAATTCATCTAGATTCTGAATTGCTGGTTTTGGGGTATTCACCAGAGCAACTTTCTTAGGCTCCTCTTTGGCTTTGCCTCTCACTAGGCTCTGCCAGCCTTAAATGGTGGTGCTCCACTGCAGACAAGTCTTAAAAGAAGAGTAATATGGCACTAAGTGCATTCATGTTAGATCTTATCTGGTAAAGTTAAAATTTTGTACCTTCATGAGGCTCTGCTGTCCTTCCAGCCTAGCACCACACATTCTCTCATCGTCCACATGCTCCCATCAGTCTCCTTTGCCTCCCCCTCTCAGATCCCCACAATGTTTCTGGAAGGGTGGAGTAAAAATATGGTTGCCTGTTCTACTTGAGCTTGGGCTGTGGAGCAAGAGGCTGCCCTGGCATTCCAGGGAGATTAATCAGCCCAGCCTCAAAGTCTTTGAACTAAAGCTCCTCTACATGTTATTTCTGAATTTGGTGTTATGGTGTTGTCAGGTAGCCTTAAGGTAAAGGACAGTCAAGCTGGTACAAGCTCTTGTTGAAACATAATCAGATGGAATTTATTATTACTGTGTTTTTGGCATTGCTGATACATTGGCTTTGCACAACTCAAAAACATCAAAGCTGACAAATGGGCAAGAAACAGCAATGCCGACAGCACCACAGAAAGGAACAGGAAAAGGCCAAATTGGAGAAATCATGAAGGAACTGGTACCAGCAAGCGAGTCAGCAAAACCCATTGTATAGGACAAGTTTTCTGCTTCAGCATTGTCCTGGAGAGCTTCCTGCTTCTTGCCAGGCAGGGAATAGGGCAATTCAATGATACTACATACTCCTGTCTCTCCCATCTCTCTCGTGGTTTCTTGTGACCACCTTGCAGCTGGGCAGCATATAGCTGTCAGTGAAAGCAATGTATTTTCAAGGGGAAACATGGAAAGAATTAAAAAATATTTTTATCTATTGTTTTGAAATGATGTGTTAGGAGTTCGGGTGGAAGGTGAGCACATGGAAAAGCAGCTCAGCAGTTCTGTTGTGGGCCCAAATGACAGGAAAAAAATAATGTGTAGTAAGTAGAATGATAAAATAAATAAGGAAGGCATAAAATTTCCCCCAGAGGAACTGTTTATTTGTTTTTACAAGGAAATTCTAGAACAACAGTTTTTTATTTCCAGGTCAGTCAGATGTTGAAAAATGGTGGCAGAGGCTGAACAACGAGTCACTTTAGGGACCAGTCTTGTGAGAATTGCCATAAATAGAGCTAAGACCATCAGTGAGTATTATAAAATACCATCTAAAATGTGATGTGCATTTACTGGAGCGGATAAATGAAACAGGACATTGAAGCTACAGATGCTCACCAAAGTTCATAGGCATAAATGTCAGACCCTGGCCTGCTTGGCAGAAGGAATGAGAACTCACAATCTGGACTGATTCATCATGTGAGATAAGAATGCTTCTAATATTCAAGTTTTTTAACATCAGTATTTTAAGATGGATGTTAGCAATATTTTAAGTAATGAAAATGTTAACATTTGTTGGAGGCTAGGGAGTTGTATGTAGCTGGTTTACAAAATGTCCTGTATGACAGAGAAAGAAGACAAACTATGTAGAAATTATCAGCCATCTCTGAGGTAAAAGTTGACCTTCTTTAAACACACCCACTCTCACACTTTAAATGTTTAGAGTCCTGCTTTTATATGCAGTGAGTTCATTTTGCCTCCCTATGTCTGACTCAGTGGGTTGGCAGCAGGACTGGATCTGTGTCCAGTGCCTCAGCTGGCACCTCCTGGAGTCTGGTGTGTAAGCCTGAACCACCTGCACCTTCAGTCTAAGTTGATATACTGAGCTATAAGCCACAGCTGCTGAGAGTTTGGCTTATACCTGCTTCTCGTAATTTCAGCAGAGGAGCAGGACAAGCAGCTGGAGTAGAGTACTACATAAATCCAGTTTCTGTGGAAGGGTTTGCCAGTCAGTTCCTTTGGATGTGAAAAAGGGGAAAAATATAAAGAAAGAATAAAAACGGGCTTAGTTTTTTCCTCTTAGTTGGTATAAAAATAACAAATTAACTTTGAAAAAGTCGTGCGTGGACTGAAAAGAAGGCCAATACTAAATTACAAAGGTCCAGTGAGAGTCGAACATACTCAGTGGCAGTCACTAGGTTTCTTCTTCTTCTTTCTCAGTTCTATAACCCTATTTTCACATTATAGCTGAAAGTACAAAATTTATGAACTAATGTATTTAATAAATTTATTATGAAATCATAAGTATATTGGATCAAACTCAAGGTCCCATGGTTAATCTTCAAGACCAGTGATGAACATGACTCAGAACTTCCCTGAGAGGACCTCTGCCTTGCTAACATCCTTTAGCAACCACGTTCCTTCAGAAACTATGAGCTTGTCAGCCTCAAGGGTGAAACTTGTGGAGGCTGGAGACAGGGCTTTGTTGGCATCAAGGCAAGTGGTTTGGATCTCATTATCAGAGGAAATAGGAAAGACGACAAATTTCATTGCCTTCAGAACAATGTCTACAGCTCACTTGTTCAACTTTGATTTTCCAAAGCTGCTGCTAAAAATATCCAGGAAAAAAAGGACAAAGGCAAAAGAAGAAAGAAAAAAGAAGATATGTAAAGGGAGAGAAGAGAAAACAACATGATTTTGTCCTCAGCTGCTTGCAGAAAGTAAAAAGGGAATTACATGCCTGTTGTTTTTTACTGTGAATTTAGTGATAATATGTTATGAGCTGTTTTAACAGTTGGCATGGATAATTTTATAAGGCTCTAAATAGGAAATTGTATATAAAACCATTGTGATTTTTCTCTTGCTTTCAGTTCCAGTGTTAAATACCCTAATCTCCCAGGTAATCAGAAGAGTGATTGGCAGATTAAATAATCTGTGCAACTAGAATTTATATATTTATCAATGGAGACTGATCAATGGCACCTTTCATTGCTGGATACTTCATAATTTTTCAATGCACTGACACATTTGTATAATGCTGCTACAGGGGCATAGGAGTGATAAACCATGAGATGAGTTCCTGAGCACTGTTAGTACTACCATTATATCTGTAGTCTTTTTATAAATATTCCAAAGAATTGGTTTTGGTTGCTGATTTAGAGATATAATTCAGCTTTCATCTCTCAGATGAAGAAGTTAATTGAGAGTTAGTTGAGTCCTGATTATACCTGACTCAATATCCACTGGGCTTAGTTACAAAGCATCTGTAGTTGCTTGGAATATATTTGTATTTCACAGCAGAGCCTGGTCAGTCACACCCAAGAAAATATGATTAAACTAGGACTGCATTCAAAAGCAGTGCAGACCCCCATCAGGATGGGATGGCACTAATGATAATTAAATCCCCTCTGCAGCAGAACTGATGGGTTTGCACATGATTCCACTTAGTTTGTACAGATTCACACCCTCAATGGCTGTCTCTATTAGGCCACGTACCCTGCCTCTGCAGGTGTCTGCTGACATCTCCAAATATATGGGCATCCTCCCATCCAACCCAACAGGTTCCTGAACTCCTTTACACATAACTTTCTACCTGTCAGCATGTGAGCATGAGAAACACCCACGTCTCAGGCCTTTATCTTTGCTTGCTCAGTCATCACTTCTCCTCATGGCATTTCCTTCTGTTCAGGAAGAGATGATTCAGCTTTCAGACATCTGTGAACCCCATTCACCCGGGTTAGACTCAAAGACTAAAGATTCCCATGGCAAGAAGATAGTTAGAAAAGTGATGGCACCATTTTTAGATTGATCTAATCCATCATGGGGATAAGTTTTCTTTCTTTTTGCACATCATAGACTTTTTCTGGAACAAATACGTGTCTACACGTAGCTGGGCCAGATTTAATTTTACACACATATGAATGTTCCCTTGAGTTCATAAAATTTGAATATAGCTCTTAGGCTGTGTTTTGTATGAATACAGATTAATGTTTACGGTTAATAGCTATTGGCTTCTATATTACTCCTCTCCCATAAGGGAAGACTGATAGAATTAAGGACATTCATCCTGGAAAAGAGAAGGCTCAGGGGACTCTCATGAGTGTATGTAAACACATGAAGTGAGGGTGAGAAGAGCAGGAGTCCAGGACCAGAGGTGATGGGCACATGCTGAAACACAAGAGGTTCCCTCTGAATATCAGTAAACACTTTCTCTGTGAGAACGACTGAGCACAGGTTACGCAGGAAGGTGGAGGATTCTCCATCCTTGGAGATGTTGGAGAGCTGTCTGGATGCGATCCTGGATAACTGACTCTGGTTCATTCTGCTTGAGCTGGGTGACCTCAAGAGGACTCGTCCAATCTCAAACACTCTGTGCACATGTGTTATGTGAATCTCACATTAAAATCAGTCAATGAATTTCCCAAGGGCTTATAGGGAAATGAACTAAGGAAAACGTCTCTTGGAGTATCAGAGTGGCAAAAAGTGGAGTGATTTGCCTTGGAAGAGTAAGGTGTTTGTCAAGCTTTTGGCACCTTTTACTGTCTTTAATCTACTTTCTCTAAACATAACTGACTAGTATTTCTGCATTTGTAACACAATTTCTCTAAATGGATAGTTGTCTGCCAAGAATCAAGGGTTTGATGTAAAAATTTGTAGCCTTTAGAAATATGGCATTGGTTCTGATATAAATTGCAACTGTAAGATGCAAGTAAAGATGTGATGAAACCAAGGTGTCTTGCCATAACCTGATTTTGTTTGATAGTGCTGTAAGCTATCTCTTATTTGCAACCAAGCTTAGGAAAGATGTATTATTTGTACTGTGGTGAGTCTCAGGAAGTTTATCTAGATGTTTTTAAGAGCTTCAGTCCTAGAATTGTTTACCTGATGTTTAAAAAAGACATAGTTTCATGTCTTCTTGTATTTGTCTTCACCTTAAACAGAAATCTTTGGCTCCTTGTGAACAGATGCATTGTATTTCCTCTTGAGAAGAGGCCATTAGCAGAGCAGAGAGATATTGTTGGATGTCTATCATTAAATCTGACTCAGAAAAATGGATGGGTCTGACATAGATGGGATGGATACATGCACAATTCCTTTTGGGAAATGCTACCTGCACAAGCTGGCTGGGGATCGGTGAGTTCTTTTCTCTAAACACAGAATTTAGCTGCCACCTCGTGCTGAGCTGGTTTCTCTTAATAGATAAACTAAGTTTTAGAAACAAGATGTTGTAGTCCAAATTGTCTGCAAATTTTAAATTTACTAGAAACAGAGCATTGACAGTAAACTTGATATTAATATTTATCTGATTCAACACAAAGAAACGTCTTTCTGTCTTTAAATAAAAATGTGTTTTGACATAACAAATATTTCTCTTATTTTAACATGGACCAGTAACTAAATTTGTTCTTCATTTTTGGGTACTATGTATGTAAAAATTCTCTTCTGAGGTGATAACAACACTAGTACTGCATTAATAAAGACATAAAACACAATGCAACACTAAATATGTCATACTAGATGCAGGGACACTAGCTGAAAATTGTCTCAAAACGCCTAAATTCTTTCTGTTACTACAACTGCAGAAATGGTAAAAACACATTTCTAAAGGTATCTCTATTAATGAGGTTTATAACACTAACTTTAAATTTAAATTTAAATTTAAAGTTAGTGTAAATTTAAATTTAAATGTAAATTTAAAGCTATCAATGACAATACAAATTAATACAACTCTAACCCATCCCAATTCAGGAGTTATTAGAGTATTAGTTATTAGAGTATTAACAAATGCCCCGTGTTCTCATAGACATAAGTATTTCTGAGCATATTTATATATTCATAGCTTCTATCCCTTTGGAAAGATAAAATAAATCAAAATACACATCTGTCCCTTACCATTTAAGGAGACCTTACATCAGTTTAGTGTACAGAGATAAGGTCATATCATTTAAGTTATTGATAAACTTTCAACTTTATATATATATAAGTAAAATATACTTATACCCCAACATTGTATTTATGTTGTTAAAACCTTAATTCATTTGCTGTACACAGCATTGTGATCTTTCTTGCCTGCTTTTCTTTTTTCCTGTACTTAAAGATAGAAGAAAAAAAAAGGTTGTTAATGTTAAAGGCCTTGGAAATTGAAACAGTATTAGAAACACAAAATATTTAATGGTTTCATGTGGTTATAATATGGTAGATTAATGTAAATTGTATGATGATATTATCAATTCATATATATTGTGTTCATAACATGTTGTAGTGCTATACAAATTGAAAGCAATCTTGTTTACAAATATCAACTGAATATCTGCGGTATTAAAATCAGCATAATTGATCTATATTTAAACTTACTGTCTCAAACTAAAATGAGTGCTCTCTTAATAGCTATTTCAGACCACTAGATCTGATGACTTGGGTTTTTTTTAAACAGCACTAGGTGAAGGACTAGTTAGCTAGTTTTAATCGTGTTTTCTCTTTGTGTAAGAACTTATGTATCAGGAGAAGAGAGAACTTCTATTTTCAAAAGAGTGTAGTCTCAGTCTATTTCTGGTCTCACTCAAGTCATTAATAACTTCTCTTCCAAAGGTATTTTGGTATTTTTCTTCTTTTAACAATTTCAGACTTTCTCAAAATTCTGTCCTTATTTTGAAGTAGACATCTGGCTGATAATGTCACTGCAAATGACTTTTTATTTCTCTTTCAATACTCTTTTCAACAAAACCCTAATTTTTCATCTGCCATTTACTCTTCTACTTTGTGCACTCTTGAGTTTCCATGCATTTGTCAAGGTCAGCACCCAAAATATCTTCTCTCTGAACTCCTAATTCTCCTAAACATTGCAAAAGATGATTGTTTGGCTCTCAGGATCAGCAGCTTTGCCCTGAGAATGCTGAGCAAGATGATGCAGTAGGACATACATGATTACTTCTTGATAATTTTATTGAAGTGAGAGAAAGCAATATATTCTACTGCAAAATGACAAGGTTATTATGGATACTTTTTTTTCCTGAGCTTTTTAGACCATAAATAGTTTGAAATTACATCTTCTCCTAACCTCTGCAGAAAAACTTGTTGCCTAGATGGAGACTGAAAGATATTGTGAGAACTGTCAGCCAATGTGTGATTGCCTCAGACCGCCACCCACGTACATCATCCATCTGCAAAAAGAAAGCTCAAAAGCACACAGATGTACACAGAAACTATTTCAGTTATTTTCTTTGACCGTCTTTATTTCTGCTGGGGCTGTTTAAGCTGCACACCAGCAGCACTGAATCAGGAAAGAGCAAAGGAGAAACCAGTAATGAGATACAGCAAGAAAACCCACAATCAGCACCAGCTGTTGCCCAATTAAACCCAACAGTTCACAGGTGTTCACAAGAGGATACACAGTTTTGCGTATGCCAAGGTACCTTTCCAAATAACCTCTATGAGAACAATACAAAATGAATTTTATTTCATTGGCCAATTTACATATTTTTAAAAGTTTATTTTTTTGTGTGTCAATAGTAACTATTTTGTAAATGAAACATTTCTCTCTCTCTGTTTTTGGCATCTTAATCAAAAGCAAAAAGTGTCAGAGCTAATAGTTGAAGTGTCTTGGCTCTTGTCACCTATATTCTCATTTCTCTTTGCATTCTGAGTGAAAACCTTTCTAGGCAGGTTTTATGACGATTGCCTTGTACTTACAAGCCTAAGCCCTAAAAGCTGAAAATCTACATGGACATAAGGACAGTGAATGAATGTGACTTAAATTTATATGATTACCTATGTCCAGATACAGCTTGATTTTTGAAACAGGAGACTTGTGAACAGTACAATCCTGTCAGACCTATAGATGTAGGCACTACTGATGATTTAGCAAATATGCATTGATGCTGCCTTGTGATATACTTATTTTGTGATTACACAAGGTCTCCAGGGCTGGCACTTTAATAGTCTTAATTAGGTTCTTAAAGCATTAAAACCAACAGCAAGAATTAGAAAGAAATCTCATAGTTACGCTGTATTCTATTAATTCCTTTTCAGTGAATCTTTCAAAGTATTTTAATTTGTTTCTGAGTAGACACTGATTTGAGGGTCATAATATAAAGTTATGGGCTTTAAAATAATGAGGTTTACATTTGATCCATATAGTTCTGTATTCACTATTGTGCATTTTTAAAGCAAAACTAATTTAAACATGAAATGATGATTTGTTTCCTTTTGTAGTCCAAAATTACCTTACAAAGTTCTTTTGTCAATTACAGTATTTTGGTTGTCAGCTGGGTGTTTAGGCCATGGCTGGATGTTGGAAGGCCCAGGGGAGCCTTATCTCTGCTGTGTAAATGAGATGCATATGATGTCGGTGCTCTAAAGGTTAAACCTGAGCTACAATGCAACAGAGACCAGTTCTCAGATTTAACCTACTGGGAAACATTTATGATGTTCTCTGCCTCCAATTTATTTTAATAACACTTAATAATACTAGTTTGCTCTTAAACAAAGTAACGCCTTTCATGCAAAGATCTCAAAGAACTTTCTGCACAGGAATTATTTTTCACTGCACCTAAATGAGAAAGACAAGCAGTAATTTACCTGTGTGGAATTTCTCTTCATTAAACTTACATTTAATCTAATATTAAGAGCTTTAAAAGAGGATGACAGTTTTTATTTTTGCATTCTAAGTTTCGCTAGCTCTGAACTGGGTGTAGTCCTGATGTGCCTTTGCATCTGGTAATTAAGATGAGTCTTTTCTAGGAATAACCAGAAAAAAAACTTCAAGGCAACACTGACAGAAAGAAAGAAAGAAAGCAGTAATGAAATACATGATAAAATGGAACAGAAGCATTCAGGGCTTAGATGCTTGTAGGCTTTTTTTCTACTTTTTTTTTTATTTTCAGAATAAATGCTTTTTGAATTCTTTCCATGCTGAGCTTCAGAAGTAGCTCAGTTTTCAGATATGCTTTTCAGTAAAAATATTAATGTAATTCAAAACATTTCAGAAATAAAGTACTGGATATTTAAAACCCTGGTGTGATACATGCAGAGCACAGACTAGTAACAGTAGGCTAGCAAAAGTGCAACCTATTTGCAAAGGTGAAAGAATAACCTTCACAGTTTAGGGGAAAATTATTGTGGCTTCTTGTCACTTTTTCTTTTTTTTTCTCTCTCTCTCATTTTTTCCCTCTAGTCACAGCAGGATATCATCTGTTCTCAGATCGGAGACAGAAATTTGGCCTGTACTACATGTATACAAACCCCATTCATTTAGGGGGTTGGTATTCCCAGGTGAAATACTTTTCCTTGAGCAGAAAGTCAGAATGCTTACTGTCAGTGTGAGGTAGACCCCTGCGTGGGGTTTTGAGGTAAAATGCAAATTCCTGAAACAACTGCTATGCAGTCCCTCAGAGGGATTACTGTACCCTCTTGCCAGGGTGATACCAGTTACTGCTCCTCTGCTCGATCAGGAAGAAAGCAGGACTCAGCAGACATGATTTTTTAAATTTTATCCCTGCGTATGGGCAAACTTCATCCCTTGTCTATTGTGTGTTTCATCAGTCTACCCTGAGCTCTTCTGTAGCTGCTACACATTACAGATGAATCCCAGGTTATGGTTATAGCTGTGATTGTTATTCTCTGAATTCAAGGAGATTTAAGAAAGGCCCTGTTGCCAAGAAAGGAGGGGTTCAGTGTTGAAACAAGGAAGAAAAATGTTGAGACTTCTTGTTTATTCAAGCTAAATAAAATTTCCCACATCTCTGGATTCTAGTTCACCAATGATTCATGGTATTATTATAGAGTCATTTGTTACACATACACGCAACACACAAACTGGACCAGCAGTATTGTGGTAATCCCCTTGTGGCTTTTCTGCTGATGAAAGAGGAGGCTTGTGTAGAGTGATTTCACATTTGCTGAGAATCCAGACCAGAGAACCTAAAAGGGACATGCAGGGAAAAAAGGGCTGTGGGTAGGAGACTATCTGACCCAGCAACAGAAGCAAATTGTGCTACAGTTTCAGCTGGGTTGCTCATTATACAGTTTTTCTCCATTTGCTAGTTCTTCACATCCAAGATTTGGGGCATTCATGTTAAACATTTTTGTTTCATTTTGGTTTGTTTTGTTTTCTTACCTTTATATGTCAATAAAGCTCATTACTGGCTAGTGAAATACTTTGCTGGCTTCCCTGTGGACTACTGTTTTTAATGTGAATATGCATTGGAATTGGATAAAATTCATGCCAGTGAAGAGACCTTGACCACTGCTCACATCCCATCCAAGCTTCCTGTTTCTCTTCAGATACCCTGCATGGGAGAGAATTTCTCCTGATGATCTTGTGACGAATATAGTTAAGATGTCCATGAGAACCTGCAGAGCTGGGTAGGACCAAAGGTTTTATGTGAAAATTGGCTGTCCCCTAAAAGATGTTCTCCTGCTTCATGAGGCGTCAGGTTTTATTCAGACCTCACTGGCAGAAATTCTTTATAGCTGTGGTAGATAACAGCTGATGATCATAACTAATGATCCCTCTGGGCTTTAAAAATCTATGAATTTACACTAAGGTTGGATACACCTGAACAGATCCTTTAGCATGACCCAGGTCCCAAGAAGCATTAGTTATGCTAAATACTTCCTTAATCTTTTGGTTTTTTTATTCTTCTTCCTTGTAATTATTTCTTAGAAGTTTGAAAAAACCCATTTAATTCCCTGCTATTTATTTTCTTTTCAGTTAGGCATGAATTCAAATTTTTCTTCAATTTTTTTTTGCATACATATATGCAGAGCTACAAGCACCCACACAAACTAAGCTCACTTAAAATGGTGAAACAAGATTGCCATAAGAAGTACTGTTGTTCTTTCTTAGTACAAATGTAGATACAAAGATTGCTAAACTGAAGGGTTAAATGCAGGAATTACATGTCATTTGCAGCCAGAGTCAGATTTTTGCTTTTTAATTTTATTTTTCTCATGGACAACATACAGATGGTGATCAAATAAGTCTCCCTGACATGGCTAAGTGCCAGTCAATCACAGAGACTCTGTCCTTCCTTTGCTGTCAGGTTAGAAACGTGGTGATTATCCAAGTGTCATGTCCGCATGCTCTGAGTAGCCAGAGGCATAGAAATCTTCTAAACTGGATGGCTTTTTGATGCAAAACTGATGCAAAGCTTTTGGTCCCTTTTGTGCTCAGCTGCAAGATCTTGCATTTGGCTATTGCTCCTCGTGAGCCTCAAATAGTAGGAGTAAGATTGTACTTTGTGCATTCGAAAATAGCATGAAAGTGTGGTGGGGTTTTTCTTTTTCATTTCCTTTTTATATTCCAGTCCTTCAGTTCTTGCAGTGGCACTGCATTCATTTTCTTTAATATGAGCAGTGCTGTAGACTACAGATCCCCAGATCTGTAGTCCTTAGTTGTGAAAGACTTGTGCTTTCCTCTGAGAAATAGTTAATTCAATTGCATTGCTTTTCAGTCTTCTTTTTATTTTGTTTGTGAGTGTGTTTACTGTGAAAGTATATGCAACTTACTTAATGATGCAGGGCATAAAGAGCAAAGTGTATTCCCTTCCATTTTGTTTGCTTGTACTTGGAATGAATGTCACCATATTCAGTTCAGAAGCTGGAGCATGGACCGACTTTTCAGAGCTGCATATAAAGGCAGTGGTGTTACACTCTTTTGAACATTATAAATCTCTCTTCTCTGTTTACAGTTCTTAAGATTTTAGATACTTTTAGAGCATATCCAATGGCCAAGATTATCTTTAGCTCCTAGCCCATTCTGCTGGTGTTTGTGGGATAATTGGATGACTCATTTAAATGAGAATCAGATGCTATAAGCTCGTTGTTCTAATGGAGCCCCCTCGCACAGGAAAGGTTAAGCTGTGGAATTTTTCTATGTTTGAAGATTTCATGATTTTTACAAAGGGAATAATGGTGTCCTTAGTGCTTCTTTCCATCTTCACTGCTAAAAGCAATACAACCAATCTGCAAATTAACTATAATTCAAGAATTATATGTAAATCTTTCATAGGCTTTGTAGCTTGTGCTGAGCAAAAAGGTAAAATACATATAATAGTGCTTATGTATATGGATATTTAAAAATAGTTCTGTAAGATGATAGGGAAACTCAGGCACTGTATGTCTCAACATCTTTTGTAGGATTTCCTGCTGTCATAGACTCCAGCATGAATGAGGATCTTCCTAGTCAGCCTCAAGTGCAGTGAGGTGGCAAAATGTCTCTGGAGTGCAGTGAAGGTCTCCCAACACTGATGGATCAGAACTAGATACAGATGTATATGAGAGAGTTCCTGGCTGTGATTTACATCACCCTTTCTCCCCAGCTGGCAATGATTCATACTTATGTAATGTTTATGGTTTGATCTACCTGTGCTTAAAACGTGAAACACAGTTTTGGGGAAAGTAGCTTGATGCTGGCATTGTTTTCCACATCTCACAAAATTCCTTTAAGTATATTTGGGATTTTTGTGTTTAATTTGGTGCATTAGCAGAAAAATTAACACATATGAGACCCTTGATCTTTATTTAGACTACAGCAACTTTCAGAAAGCACTTACAGAAATTACTGTAGTGTACCTAGAATGATAAAGACAATATTATGGGAAAGCTTGCTGCTTTCTGAACACTGCCAAAAGATGCTAGCTAACCCCAGCTACTTTTCCTCAGTAGATTTATTTTTATAGATCACTCACACTGACTAATTAACAGAGGCACAATTCACTAAGACATTTATGTGGGCTGCATCATAGTTATAGTTCCTTATGAATGATAAAGGTTCACACCATTGTAACAGAGGGATAATAACTCCAGATCTTGGAAATGCTTATAAAAAGTAAGAAATACAAGATCCTTTGGGTTATTATTTTATTAAGAATTCAGACCAGATTTTAACCAAGGTTCACATAGATTCATGACTTCTTCCAGTGAAGCTTTCATGGTTTGGGGTTCTGCATCAAAACTGAAAATAACTGAGGTGCCAGAACATCTGAATAATGGTTTTTTTTGTGTGTTCTTAATCCATGCTTCATTTGTGTTCCATCATACAGTCACGGATTAGCTGCAAATATGAGATTTTAAACTTTATATATTTATCTATATGAATCAGATGAGTAAAAGTGCTTCCTAATTCCACACAGTATACTGATGGTGACTTACACAGGTATATTTGAATTTAGATTTTATGTGTATTTCAGATATAAATTATCAATTAAAAGTTGGTAATTCTTATGGGAAAAAGATGTTGATTTAACAAAGAACAAAAATGAAGTAAAACCATGCCATTTTAAATTCCAAATTAAGGTATTCAAAATTCTGGCGACTCTTCAAAGTCTTAAAAATAAAATTTTATATAACAGAG
Organism: Argya squamiceps; assembly: GCA_037834095.1. Taxonomy (NCBI): domain Eukaryota; kingdom Metazoa; phylum Chordata; class Aves; order Passeriformes; family Leiothrichidae; genus Argya; species Argya squamiceps. The sequence goes on from JBBMKD010000115.1 coordinate 15,552,265, forward strand.
TAGGTTGTCACAGTGCACACATTGATGAATGCTTTCCATATGCCAATTATATTTTACCCTTTAGTCTTTTTCTATTGTCTTTACTTCTATTGGTTGAATAGGTCCCTAAAATTTTACAGTCTTCTTTATGCATTCTTCTCTGAGTGAAAGAATTAATGTGTCAAAACTACTTATGTAAGTACAAGGAACACTGGGCCTCTATTACCTCTTTTTTTCTTTATACAGTAGCAGGGAATTGTAATGACTTCAATATACTTGAACATGTGTCTATTCATTCGTATTTAATGCTTGTAAACAAATTGCTTCTCTGAAGAAAAGACAGTAAAGGTTCAAGCATGTTTAATCACTGGATTATTCTGTCTGTAGAAATGCGTATAACCAAAATCCTTACAGTGTGCTGCAAGTGTAAAATGCTGATGCCTCTGTTGTAGCTGGTGCATTTGTGCTTTTTTAGTTGCACCTCTGTCACAGAGTGCAGGTGGAGCATGGGACTGCACTGGTCACTAGAGGGGACTGCACTGGTCATTAGAGTGGCCAGCCCATTATAATTCATTGTACACTGGATATCTGCCTTTCATGTATTATTTTCCCTCCAAAGCATGAGGAGACCAAGTTGCATAACCCCTCAGACATGTCAATGTAGTGTAGGTCAGTACCTGACAAAAACATCCTTAATGAGCTGGCCAGGAGTCTGGCAGCCTGGCATTTGTGCCGTGCCCTGCCTTTGGAGGTAGGTCCCACCTCTGAGAGATCGTGAGCCCTCACAAGCCCCAGACAATGTAACTAGACCTCTGCCAGTCTCCAGAGCACATTCTTAGGGCTGGCAGGAGCAATCTGAACTGGCACTGCAATTTGTTACATAGACATATCCCAGCCAAGAAACTATAATGCATTTCTTATCAGTCTCTCAGTTAGGAAATAAAATCTCTTGCGCCAAATCATAGTACCATTTTTGGAAATGTCTGAAACACAACTATATCCGTGATTACCCATTTTTTTTTCTGTGTTTATTTTCAGAAAATCTCAGGAGCTGAGTCAGCTAAGCCTTTCCACCCTGCTAAAAATCATAAACCCAAGTAAGGGGGAGGCAAAACATTGTAGAGAACCAAGCCTCCTTTGTTCTGAAGTATTGATAATTTTTTAAATTTTATGCTACAAAATAACTGTACTTTAAAAAATTTAGTAATTTGACTTCATGTCATCTTGTTTGCATGAAATATGGCTTATTGGAAAAGTAATTAAGTAACTGGCGACAGAGCTGCTGACTTTGCCAGAAAACTACCATGGTAATATGTCCCCTCAAAACCTGTCCTTCCTGAGTCAGACTGTGAAAAGAGCAGGGAAGGTATAGGAAGGGTATGGGGAAAGGGAAAAACAAGGGAAGAGGAGCTATTGGAGCTTAATATCTGTAGGATCCCAAATTTTTAAAGAATCTCCATTTACTATACACACAACACTTCTACCATGGTTCAAAACATGGATAAAAATGTCCAGCAGCCCTCCTGGTACTGGCTGGGTTAGGCAGAGATCTGAGGTATCCTTAGCCCATGAGAAATAACAGCAAGAGTGCACTTTCAGGACTTGTACCCTGTTCATTTCTTTGAGTGGCTGGAGGAGATTCAGAAGATAAGAAGTGAGAGAGGAGTCAATCAAGAAAAATTATTTGTGGCAACCCCACCAAAAGACAAAACAATTTGCTCTAGATGAGTGGAGTGGCCGTGTATACTGCTGATGGAGTGTATGTGGACGGTTGAGTGAGTGTTTAAAAATAATATTGCGACCTGAGGGAGTGAAGGGCTCATTGGAGAGTGGGGCACAGAGGATGAGAAGCTGTGGAAGGTGGAGCTGCAACCATTGTAAGAGCCACCTGAGGCAAGGAAGGGCAGGAGGTAGGTACTTGTCACTGAAAGCATAAGCTTATTCATCTTTCCTCCCACTCCCAGCTGCTTTGTCCTTCATTTCTACCTGTCATATTGGATCATGCTTGAGCTGGGAACAAAGAAATTGTTTTTGAAATGGCTAGAAGATACATTAAACGCAGATACTGGCAGCATGATGCCATTCTCCTCTGCCATGCCCTGAATCTTCCAGGGGACCATTTAGGCAGTGAGAAAGGTCTTCGTCCTGGGGTGATTCTGTGATGCTGAATTGTGAACCCATTCATCTGTTTAGCCCAGAAATAAGTTTTGCACCTTTAAAGCTGGATCTGAGAGTTGAGGGAGGGGAGAAGGAGAAGTGGTGGAATATCTGAGGTGGTTGTATTCAAAACATAAAGATAAGAGTTATTCCTGCTCCTGGACTGTGTTGTCTGCAGCACAGACAGCAGGAGAGATCTCTCCTTTGCTTTCAGTTAATTTGTAGCAAGCTGAGGCAGAGAAATTCCCCAGACTGTGGCTTTACTTTTTCTTGGAACTGACCAGTCCTCTTCTGGACTGAAAACCCAGAAAAACTCCAGGAGCTCACACCTGTGGGCCACTGGGGCCGGGATGTGGAATTTCCCAGCACAGGAGGGACTGAGCGAGCCGAGTTACACCCTGTGGACAGGACTTTCTCAGTGTGCCATCTCTTCAGAACAGCAAGAGGTTCCATTGTTTATTATTAATACTTATTTTTTATGCTTGTGAATGCTTTTCTGGTCAAATAAACAGATTTTGTTCCACTTTTCTCCTGGGAAATCTTTTCCTGGACCAGTAGGGGGAGAGACCACTTGAATCTGCTTTCTAGAGGGACCCCTTTGGAAATTTCCTCCCAAATTTTCCCTAAACCAGGACAAAATTTCAAATAATTTAGTAAAATTTTAGGATGGTCTGAAAGCCTGATAGGATAAAAGCATGCAAGTTAATGCATATTATTTCTAACAAACATTGAAATTAAAAATTTGCTAACTGCTTAAAATATATGACTTTGCAGAAGCAATTTAAGTAAATGTATTGGAAAAAGATTTTCTCACACTGAAAATACAATTTGTAAAACAGTAGAAAATTTGTAAAACTTAGGAAGCTTCAGTTGGAATAGGTAATCTAACTAACTACAGGGTAATAGGTAAGCAAACTAACTAAATTCAAGAGAAATTTCTGGTTTATCTTAGCACAATGATCCATTCCCTACTGTCATGATTTCATTGCTACATCAAACAAGCCTGTTGTGATTTTTTAAATCTGGGGAAAACAAGCTCAGTTCTTTTTTTCTGGAGAAGAACCCTTTTTGGTGTTGCTTTTGAATAAGGTCTGAGAATAACATCACTGTGAAAAGACTGCTAATCTGTGATCCTATGGTCTCAGAAAACTCAGCTACATCAGGCTTCCTATGCTCTTTGAGTGGATTGCCACTCTACCCATATGTCCTTTAGTATATATCATTCAGTGATAGAGAAGTTTACCTAGCTACTCAATAAATAACTTCACCCCAGGTACAAAAGAATATATAAATAAATTTTAATAACATCTCCATGGACCCAATACTCAAAATCTCATATATTCCAGGAACTACATTTATGACTTCAGTTTTTTGTGGCTTTCCTGCCTGTCTGAAAAAAGAGGGACCAGTCTTGCTAGAGCAGTAGGTTAGATCAGTGCAAACATCCTAATGCAGACGCAATTATGTTAGAATGAAGAAGATTCTATAACTTAAAGGAAGTGCAATGCAAATCCCACTCAAATCACATTATTTCTGTTAGAAATGGGTAAAAATGTGAGGAAAATGATGAAATCCTCATTTGTACCTGGACAAGGAAGTTAAAAACGGGAAAGTATGGAAAAAAGCAGCAGCTCAGGGGAAAAAGATGACCTTAAGAGGATAGAAAAGTCAAGTATTTTCTAAAAATTTCCCACAGGCCTATCATGGCCCAGTCCAACAGTTCCTCCTGCTCCGCCTCCTCTTGCCACAGGAAATCAGCTGCTCTGCTGCTGCTGCAGGTTTGCATTTCCCTTCTAATTTGGGGGAACTATCTGACCTAGGATGGTTCTGTTGAGAGGAACTCAGGAGTGGCTGCTGAGCACAATGGACTCAACTAAATCTAAGAAAGCCTTTGTTTCAAATGTTGGGAGGCTCTAATGGACAAACTAGGTACTGCTCAGGTTTTGGAAAATTGATAAAATCTGGAAGCAATGGTTTGCATATGAAGCAGCATGTGGAGCTTATTTAAAAGTGTTCAAAATTTACAATGCTTTGTCAGGCAGTTAAAATATTTGTAGGAAGTGAGCATCAACGTGCAGTATAAACACCAGGAAAGATACTTGACTTACTTTCCCTTAGATAAGTATTTCTGTATTTTTTAAAGTGTTCTCCCAGTTATGGTAACAGTGGACTGGATTTATGTATGTAAATGGAGGGGAAATGCTACCATGTGCAGACTTCTGTAGGTCTGAAGAGTTTATGGAGTGTAACTCCATCACCACATAATGATAAATTATTTAGACTACTCTTCAGAGAATATGGATCACAACTATGGTCTTTCTTTTTATTAAGTATCCCAAAGGTGAGAGCTGCAAATGCAAAATGCAGTAAAATGATGGAAATATAAGGATTGAAAGTTTCAATCAATTGAAAGGATCAATCCACCTTTTATTCTTAGAGAATATTATACCATCTGTTGTCTGAAAAAGGAGTTGTTAATATCCAGATCTAGATTTTTTTCCCCCTAGGGATTCCAAATGAAGTCTTGTAAAGTGAAAAAAAAAATAGGATATTCAATGCACAGCCAACTTTGAATTTTTGAAGGCAAGAATATGTCTCATTGCCTAAAACTACTTTGAAAACAAAATCAATTCCCAGCAGGAAAAAGATGGACTATTTTGGCTTCCTTACCTATGTATTGCTGTGTCTGGTTTGCAACACCCCATGAGTTCTTTTGGCCAGGTTATTGAATAGTACCTGCAGTCTCTACTTTCGAAGATACAGCAGTCAAAACCACATCTCCTTTATCATGTACTCTATTCGACAAGGGGATTGGATCTGCCAATTAGCCCCTTCATGTTGCCCACAATTTTATCATTACTGATTAGATGCAGACACATGGCTGTATATCTTTGCATCAATTCTGTTTTTACTCCTTGGCATATAATAAATTATACATACAATGATGTTTTGGCAATGAAGGCAACAAACTGGGAACTGCAGCTGGCAAAGCCCACAAAGTTGATGTGGAGAGATGCCAAGAAGAGAGCATTTTATTGCTTAAAATCAACCTCTTCATTTCAGAGCTCCAGAAAAAGTAATGTTTGGAGTATTTTATTTTATCTTATTTAGGAAGTTGATTTGTCTGTTTTGTTCATATTATCAGAAAACTACTGGCAGCAAAGAATAAAGAATCATTAACACCACTTTTGGCAGGGAAGTGGAATGGAAACGCAAGAAGCAGGGCTTGCCCTGCCTGTGTTGGTTTGTAAAAATCTCAAATGTTATATGAAGTTACTATGTTTGACTTTAAAATGGCCACTGCATGTAATTTTGTAGCTGGGCCTATAATAATTCTTTCATTCATAATTCTTTCATTCTTCAGCTTTTTGTTGCTTTTGCTGAGCCAGGATTACTGCTGATGGTTTCCTTGGGTGTTGCTAATTGCGGACTACAGATTCACCTCTTGATTTACCCCTGCCTGTGACTCTGGCTGGCATTGGCTGAACAGGGATGGAGCCACTCTGCTGGGTGTGCTCAGCTGACAACGTTTCAAGCTTGTGAGTACCTGCCTGGTAGCTGCTGCTACTCCAAGTGAAAGATACAGGGTAACAACAAGTTCTGTGCTCTTCTTTCTCAGAAAATATACTGCATATGCTGGTGAAAGGGAAGGGAGTAGGAAGAGAGCTAGCCAAAGCACACACTTACTATTAAATTACAGTTTTAATTATTAATATAGCTTTATTTAACATAATAAAAATTCAGAAATCTTAAAAAAAAAGCCTGAAGATGAAGTTCATTGCAGTTGACCGCATGTCATGAAACTATCAATCAACTAGTAAAAGACATTCACCCATCATAGAAAAAGAAGATAGAAGTAATACCTGAATTCTTAAAGTAAATCATTGTAAATGTGTGTGTTCTTATGGCGTGGAGATGGATTTGAGCTAGTTGGTAAGATTGGTTGTTGGTAAGACTGTTTTTTCTGTAATTCAAGAAGAAATACTACTCAGCTTTAAATGAGACACAGCCATGCTAACAAAAGACACATGTAAACATCCTTAAGGAAAGCTCTTCCTATACTTCCCACTTCCAGCAGGTGGAGAGGGGTGAAAACAGGTCATCCAATCTGGAAGTTATTTGTTTTGTTTTAAAACCTAATACATTCTGATCTGATGCACTGAAAGGACCTTAAAGCTGAGTTGATATATAGAGTTTTTTAATGTGAAAAGTCTAGACATAAAATAAAATTGGACTATTGTAAAATATATATACTCAACCAGCTGTCTATGAAATTACGGATTTATGAAATGGTGAAGTACAGACTAATGACAGACATGTAGTTTAGCAGCAATGGATTCACACTTAATGTGCTTTTCACATATGTTTAAAAAAAAAAATCTTCAATTATCTGCAAAAATCTGCTTTCGTAAACTCCATAATTTATCAGGGATTAAAAGAGCAGTGTTTTGACAACATAGCTGGTTTAAGTGCAAGTCATTTTTTGTACATCATTAATCTAGACTGAATAGCTCCCAAGTTTTCTGACCCTGGTAAATGTATCCTTGCTGTTTACATTTGTGCAAATGATACTTTTACTATTAATGTTGAATTTCAGGGCTGTCTTATGTCAAATTAAGTATGTTTTGGAAACTGCTTTTTTCTGTGTCTTGTAAGAGTCAATGTTTCATTGCTTTTCAGAACAATACATTTGAGTGTAAATCAATCAGTGCAATGCAGCAGATTTCTGAAATCAAAAAGAAACCTCCTGCGAAATGAAGTGGCTGCTTATCCTAGAATTACAGGTCCCTAGGAGACAGAGGGTGACATTATTTACTCAACCGGCTTACTAAATAAAAGATAGGGGGAAAAAATTCCTTCTAGATAATTGATGTTTTCTTTGAAATTGAAAGTAACAGATAGAAAGTGGCTTTTCCGACTTCCAGCTTTTGCCAGTTATCATTTTCAAAAATTCCTTAGCAAAGAGATTTTCATCAGGAAGATTAACAAGATAAACTATAGAAGAATTGCTCATGATTTCAACATTTTAAATTTGTAAGTTTTGGTTTAAAAGTCCAAAAAATCTTGTCAAAGTTACATTTTCAACAACCATGGAATGTTATTTAGTACCTTGAGTTGAACATAAAGAAACAGAAGAATTAAAATTAAGTAGAACTAATTTAGTTATGTTTGCCCATATAACTCACTCCCAATTTATATTTATGTGGTGTTTATTCCCTTTTATTTATTCTGTCAGGAAATAAGTGCAGCAGATGCGCTGTTTTATCACATGAGGTGTAAGTGTAAAATACATTAAGAAAATTGTGTCAATTAATCCTCAGTCTCAGCTGATAGATGGTTTCTGCACTGTTTCATCTTTCAACAATTTTACTGTGAATCCAAATAGATAATGTAGTTTGAGACAACAATTTTGTTGGATACTAGAAAGATGGAGTTATTTCTATTATATTTTAAAGTGTTGTAGTTTCCAATGAAAAATAGAGACCTAAGCAATATTTCATATAACTTCTGGTTACCAAACCCCCTGAAATCCACTGTTCTCCAAATTGGCAATATCATCCAAAAATGTTGATGCAGCAGGGATCCAATTTTATAGTATCTATTTTCCCTGGGTATTCATTTAGTTGCCCTGTTCTTTCCTAATGTTTCCTACAGAGCTCTCTGTGGTTTTCAATATCCTGCTGGCATTATTTCTTCATATATGGCATACAAAATTTTAGATACTAAACCATTTCCAAAAGATCAAATCAACTTGTCTAACATATCATACCTGTTACTGCTTTTAGTATGAGTGATGTGTCCATGTTTTTGATTTTAGAAACATTTATAAGTGTGCTTTTTGGCTCTGGGCATCCCAAAGCCTATTTAGAAAGCAGCACAAAGGCTAGATGGAACAAAAGAGTGCTGTGCCATAGGTTGTCATATGTACAGTTTCTTGTGTGATATGGAGAAATGAAAACATATTCTCATTTATTATGAATAATAATGCATTACAAGCAAGGCTTAAGGCTCTCTCTCCTTCTTCCTGTTAGAGAAATCAACCCCTGCCTGAAACATGCTGTATAGGACCCCCTCTGTTGATTCACAGCCAGGCAATTCTTCTATCACGAACATGTTGAACTGACTTGAGGCAGGAACAGGGGTGTCTGGAGCATGGTGTTCTGTCACTGGCTGCCATAGAAGAGACAGATGCAGAGGGCATGGAACCAAAGCACTATAAAATGGTTTAGCTTGGAAGAGATCCCCTGGGGTCATTGACTCCAACCTTTGACTAACAACCACCTTGTCAACCACCTCCACTTTCTTGAACACCTCCAAGGATAGTGACTCTACCACCTCTCTGGGCAGGCCGTTCCAATGCTTAACAACCCTTTTAGTGAGCAATTTCTTTCTGATGTCCAACCTGAACCAGCCCAGGGACAGTCTGGGGCTGCTTCCTCTTGTCCTGTTGCTTATTAGCATGAGAAAAGAGGTTGGTCCTCGCCTCATTCCAACCTCCTCTCAGATAGTTGTAGACAGCAACAAGGTTTCCCTTGAGCTTCCTTTCCTTCAAGCTGAACATCCCCAGTTCCCTCAGCTACTCCTCATCAGACTTGTGCTCCAGACTCTTCCCCAGCCCTGCTGCCCTTCTCTGGACACCGTTCCAGGATCTCAATGCCCTTCTTGCAGTGAGGGGCTCAGAACTGGACACAGCACTCGAGGTGTGGCCTCACCAGTGTCCAGCACAAGGGGACGGTCACTGCCCTGCTCCTGCTGCCCCACTATTTCTGACACAGGCCAGATGTCTTTGGCCTTCTTGGCCGCCTGAGCACAGCTGGCTCATGTTCAGCTGCTTTTGGCTGGCACTCCCAGGTCCTTTTCTACCAGGCAGCCACTCTGCCCCAGCCTGTAGCACTGCAGGGGTTGTTGTGACCCAAGGGGAGGACCCAGCACTTCACCTTACATAACCTCACGCAATTATGTTCAGCCCATCAATCCAGCCTGCCCAGGTTCATCTGCAGAGCCTTCCTGCCCTACAGAAGATCAACACTTCTACCAAACTTGGTGTTTACAAGTGACTGAGGGGCACTCAATCCCCACATTCAGATCATTGATAACAATATTAAACAGATTTAGTTGCCTGCACATCTGAATTTTGTGTGTTTCCCCCATCTCAGCTATATCAATTTTAGTTTTACATTTAAGAGAAATTTCTGGATTAAGCACTAATGACAGTGATATTCTATCTTTGCAGACTTGCAACATGGAGGGCAAAGTATTAAATTATACAAATATATTCCTTGTTCTCAAAAAATCCCACTGTTTTGATGACATAGCCATAACATTTATTTAGAACATTTTGCATTGTTATTGTAAAGAAAGATAGGAGGGAAGCTAAAACATAAAGAGAGGAGAAAAAATAGTAAGACAAAAGCAGCTTGATAGTTACAATGATGCAAAGCACAATTAAAAAAAGTTGTCTTTCATGTATAATCTTTAAGTATTGTTCATTAGGGTAGATTCACTGGAAAGTTACAATAATCATGAAAGTGACTACACAATGAAGTTCTTGGAAAAAATACTGTATAGTCTTGTGGAAGAAAGAAGATGCTGAAAGGTTTCAACTGCGTATTAATAGGATGCAGAAACACAAGGATTATCAGTAATCATCCATTCTTTCTGGTGACAAGGGAGCCAGTGACATGATAGACTAAGGTGTTAGATCTGGTATGGATCACTGTGAGATAAATGGAAATTTCTGCTGAGGGCAGGCCATCTGACCTTCACTCTAACCATATCAAGATATATTTGTATATGAAGAATTAAGTTCCATTCATTTGGCAAAGGAAGTCATGACTCACAGAAAAAAAAGAATGCAAATGAAAGATCTGTGCCTTAAGACATGCCTATGAGAAAACAGGCTGGACAGTGACATTCACAGAAGATATTTGGTAGTGTGGGGGATCCTGTCATCTAATATTAAGCCCTGAATGGCAGGTCCTTCAGGTTAAGCCAAAGCAGGGCTGCTCCTGCAAAGTCCTTCCTCTAAGGCCCAGGTGGCAGACAAAAAGACAACTCCTGGCAAACTTGAAAGCACTGGGACAGCAACTGGGTCGGTCTCTTCCAATGCACTCCTTTCAGTGGAACTGTACAGAGATCTTTATAGAGCTCATTTCACTGTTTCAGATGAAGTAGCTGGACTTTCAGCATCTGCCACAATCTACACTGGTGGCACACGTGGTTTGTATACCCTTAAAAGTGCAAACATGTAACCTAAACCAAGACTTGTTTGCTACTTACTAAGATCATTAGCCATTTTCCGTTAATAATGAAGATCCATCAGGAGAATGATGATGAAAATAGTCACTTTAGCCGAAGTGCAAGGCCAGTCTGCCAGAGAAACAGGATAAGCAGTGAAGGAGAAATTCAGTATGTCTTTAATAAAAAGGCAAAGATTCTGTTAGTTTTATCTTTTGACACTCTTTTGTGTGATTGCAACCAGTAAGGTCACTGAATTCTCACATCTCTTCTTAAAACATTCAAAATGTGTTTTGAAGAAGGTTTCTATTATCTGTATTATCTGTACTCTGCTGAGTCTGCTTGATGTTATCTACTTGCCCTTTTCTGTGAGCTGTTTGGGTAGAGAGTCTTTTTTTCCTCTGTGTTTATCAACAGAATAGGACACTAAAATTTCTCATTCAGTGTCAGGATCCTTATCTACTCCAGCAAAATAGCCTGTATAATTCTCCATATTATTTTTTATGGTTTATATTATTTTACTGTATAAATCCTGCAGCTCAGGTACAGAATTATATAGATCTCATATGTTCATCTCTACTGTATGAAAAAACAGAAGAAAAAAATTTAAAAAAAATATTGCTGCAGAGAAATTGTCACAAGTGGCGAATCTGTTCTTGGGATGTGTGAGTTTGAGAATTACAATCACTGCTCCATCATTTCTCCAAGTCCACATAATCTGGAGACCAAACATAAACGTGCCTCTCTATCCATGTGGGGCAAAACTGAGATCACTATTCCTTGTATCCATCCTGTACTGATGCTTGAATATCTATATACTTAAATCAGTTAAATTTTTTTAATCCCTTGAAGTGTTTTGTAGTTTCTTAGGACAACTAAATACATGTTCATGCCCTGGAAAATGGAGAGAATTTACTGGTAGGATTTTCTGAAAAACTAGCTGTGCAGGGAACTGTAAAGTAATGACACAATCCATGTCCCTGCATTACCTAGGGATTCCTAGGAATTATCACTCACTTTGGTAAAGGAAGTAATTTAGCTGCAAATACTGTAGTAAGAAAACAGCAACAATTTTTTAGTCTTCTCTCACATATGCATTTTTAAAATTAAACCTGGTGAGTCCCAACAGTGGGACCATTTTCACAAATGAGGAAAGATGGATTGGTCCAATTCTTTTTCTTAATGATGAAACTAATGAATTAAGAACTGCAGGAGTTTATGGCATCTGAAAGCATGGGCTGGAAAGGTGTGGCTAGTTTTTGTTGCTTAGATAAACCTGTTGCTTCATAGATACTTTGCTTTGCTATGCATCAGCCTGAATTTGAACTCTATTGATGTTTCAGTTAGACACCTTGTTGGAATTCCTTTTCCATCAGTTTTTCTTCCCAAAAAGTCTCTCAAGAGTGCTTTAAAATTTAGGCATTAATGCTACTCAGAACAAATATGAGAGATGCTACTCCTTCTCCTCTAATGTAATAGTGCCCAGCTATATCTTTAAGAAGGGAAAAACCTTATTATTTCTGCTAGTCATAGCAGTGAATATATAATTAAAACTGCACAAAATTACCTTTTTAATGTTCCCAGCTGTATTTTATTAGTAGGCCCTTAAGGATTTGATGGACAAAGCATTTTAATTCATTCCTCAGCTCTTAAAATGGGCTAACAGCTATTGGATGTATTTCAGCCCAGTCCTCTGCTTTTTGTGTGAATTCTCTTGTCTGAAACCAAAACCAGGAGCAGTACCTCCTCCTGACTCCCTTGTACTACATTATCATTGTGATGGTGATGATGATTTTCCCTAGTTTCACTGAATGTGAGGAAAACGAGGCTATCACCAAGATCACTCTGTCCTAATGTCTTAATCCATACATTTTATGCAGCTCCAAGAGTGGATATCATGCCTCTTGAGAAAGAAGGGCAGTTTCTGCATGATTAAGCAATAGATGGATGACCAGAGTGTGCTGGATGACTAGACTGTGACTCTCAACTGAACAGCAAAATGATACACTGGCAATGTTCATGCTTCCTTGCTCACATAGTACGTAACAAACCAGCATAAACTGGATTTTTTTTTGCTATATCACAAATTTGAAATTTGGGAATTAATCTCAATGGAAACAAATATGGGAACTGCAAAATTTTTGACATTCTCTAACCTTTCCTTATAAAGGGATTTTCTCAGTGCAGTGTTTTTATTTGAAATTATTTTCCATATTAATATTTCACGTTAGCTCTTAACCACAACTTTGCCTTTCATTAGTGTAGTGAGATCATCTGGGCTCTGAGGAATAATTATGTCATGCTCACTTTGAATCTGCATAATCCTTATGTGCGGACCAGAAGAAGCCTCGACTCCTTGGAATATTAGCTGACATAGCAGTGACAGCAGAACTTTCCTGGTCTTGCTGCCTTCAGTGTTTGGGGGTGGTGTCAGAGTCTGTCCAAGGACGTGATATGTCTCACGACTGTCTCCAATGATCGAGGACTGAGACCCCAGACTCTGAAAGGAGTCCCTGGCCTGGCTGAGGTGGAATGTTTGCCAAGTCTCAGAGGACTGGCAAACCATGAGAACAGAGTGCAAGAACAATGGAACTGGTGACAGTGGACTGAGCCAAGGCTGCTTGTCCAAACTGGTCTGTCCGTACCAGAGATATGATTTGCAGCTTGTTTCTGAGCACACAGCCTCAACACAGGTGGTTCCTGCTTTGGCTCCGTGCCCCTCGCTTTGGTCCCCGCCTTGACCAACCTATAAAAACTCTGGAGAGCCCCGCTCACTTTTGAGATCTGCCCATGGAAGAAGATGGATCTATTGGCTGGGCCACAAGGATTTCGTCTCTCTGTTGGTAGCTATTACCCACCCCCTCTTTCTCTTCTCTTGCTATTCTTTATTTCCCTTCAAATCCTTCTATCGCATTTGTTGGCACTAAATAAAGGTGCATTTCTGATTGAGTAAACTGAGTTGTCCCCTGCTGTGTCTTTTGCGCTCTGAGATCCTTAAAATGAACCATCAGGTTTCCCGCACATATTTGCAGACCCTGACAGGTGGGTAATCATTTAGCTATCTTTTTTGATCATTGGAATTCTGAAAACTCTCTGACAATGTACCTGTAAATGCCTGGCACCCTATCAACAGGCATGTAATGTTTATTTTATTTCTTAAGATCAAACTAGAAATAAACTCTATTGTAACCAGATTTTTAAAGTCCCTTCTATTCTTATAGTAACAGCAATCTTGTTCTGGTTGCTTATATGCTGATTATTGGAAAAGGTGGAGAAATATACTGTTGTTTTCTTTATGTTATTTAACAGCTTAGAAATTTTATTTTAACATTAATGCCTTACAAAGGAATTTATACCAAGCCCATTAAAATATATATAGCAACTTTACTTTCACCATTTTCTTTTTCTTATTTTTCTCACAAGAGATTTAATTGTAGTAAATGGCAGTGTACTGCTCATTAATTTGCAGGTTGACCCTGTGAGTTTTGGAAGTTCTAATATTTTATTTGGTTAGCATAAACTCATGCTGTATGAATCACAGAGCTGTATAATTTATATTGGCTTATTTTCTTTTGAAAAGTATGTGGGAAGTGTTGCATTTTGGGTGATTTTCATTTATTAACCATGTCTAAAGCCATTCAGTTTACTTCTGTGCCAGAGCTCAAGTAGCCGTACATCCTTGGAACATATTTTGTACGTAGATGAACGTTTCTGTACTCACCCATATGTCCTAAAATACATACAAGATAGAGATTTCTTGGGCTAAAGCAACACATTAAAAATCCTCCCTCAGAGATGCAGCAAGTAGCATACATTTCATGTGATACTGGGCTACTGAATTTACTTTAGGGGCTCTTTTTGTAGCTCTTCCTTGAAAATTTTAAAAACAATTTGCCTTTTACCAGCTGCATTCCTTTCCTAGTAGTAGATTTCAGAAGTTTAGGAATACATTGGGAAAACATTCTTGGTAATGCAAGAATGTAGAGAGCCATGGATTCCAATTAAATCACCATATAATCCAATGTAAATTTTGGTCCATGAAATGGAAAAAATTGAAAAGCAGTCATCAAGAGTTTAGTTATTATGATGTAGACATTCAAATTCATCTGTGACTCTGTGAAGAGAAAGGGCATTCACTGCTTCATAGCAATTTTACATTGTATCATAGGTTTTCATAGGTTTCAGTTTCATAGGTCTTTTTATGAAGCTTTATGAATGTCATAAATCAGTCAGAAACCTGTTCTTTCCTTTTATGTCCTTGATATGTTACTTGATACTGTTCCGCTGTTTGATGAACATACATTTGCATAGATTTGAAAGTGTCACTATGTATGTTGATGCCATTTCAGAAGCGGTGACCTAATCTCACATTTTAGATTTCCCTCTCCTTTCACTCCATGAGTTATTTGCTCATACAATTAAGTAAGGAAATTAATAAAATTCTTTCAGCTTAGGTAAGCCCTATGACTGATACAAGGCTACATTATGTGGTCCACTGTCAGATGCCCTGAGAACTTTCAAATATTTTGTATATTTGATGTGTGATCTTCTCTTGAAAATATGATTAGCAAATAGACAAAATTGAGTGACAGTTTTATGATGTGGTAAAACCAGTTTTTCCACTTTAATTTCAATAATTTTGTAGAACAGCATACATGACTGGTAGGATTGTGACACTGGAGTTAACTCAGACAATATGAAATTCAATTTATTTGACTTCTTAGTGTAGTGTAATTCATGTGGTTTCAGAACAAAAATCCATATTTGTATTGATATGACTTCATAGCTTTATTATATGGGTATTGATGCAACACTACAGCAGTGGTCTGTAGCATTTTCTAACTACTGACATGCAGCCTGATTTTATTTGTGGATTGTCTGAACCTTGGTAGATACAGATCAGGACTATATCAGAAAGGCAATTATATATTTGTCTGAACTGATGTGTGAAAGCAAATAAATACGTTCTATGCTTTTTATCAGCTGTCAAAATAAATATCAGAACACAAGAAGTGTGGTTTACCAAATTGTTATATACTTGCATGTTCCATGTAGATATGTAAAAGAAAAATTTCATATTTTGGCCCTCCTAATGAATGTTAAGTTTAATTAAATCTATTATCAAGATATGGTAAAATATCCTTAAGATGGCATGCAAATTTTTTTCTGGATTGATACAGAAAGAACCATTACTTCATTTGCCTGATATTCATTAACTTCAGTGGGGATCTGTTAGAAAACTTTAGAGTGTAATGACTTTTTAAAACTTTGTCTTTATCAGACATGAAAGTGAATGTAAGTGACTATGAAAACTCACCTTTAGCCTGAATTAAACCAGAGGAAAGATAAAGAAACAGTTTTTGCAGTTGACATCATGTACATTTGGTTTCTACCGGTCTGAGTGCTCATCATCCTTTTAAGTCTGTCTATTACTCTGAATCACATGGGGAAAATGTGTGACAAAAATTGAAAGAACACATAAAGAACAGAAGAGGAGGAAAGTTGTAAAAAAAGATATCACTATACATAATAAATATTTAAAGCTCCATTTTTTCCCAAGAATTAATGTGGTTTGAGGGGCTTACATTTTTCTCTTATGTATCTTAGGTACTGCAATGCAGTGAGAGGTGTTCTGTGCTTACACTAGTCAAATAATCCTCAGGCTTGTTCAGCAGCTGTACAGATCTATAATTTAGGCTGAGAACTGGCCTGGCCTCTGTGATTTTATGAGGAAGAACAAAAAGTTGTGTGAAACCACAAAACCACCTGTAGTACCTGAAGTACTGTTGCATCATGGTCCCAGCTGTGTTACTGTAGTGGAGGGAAACATTTCCTTTGTTTTCTTCTATTCCGCAGGATCCTGTTTTGCATCCTTCCTTTGTTGCTGTGCCTTCCCCCTACATGTCAGTTAAAGCTGAGTTCCATTACATCCCTTTCTCAAAAAAAAGACAACCAAGGATCAGATATGAGGGAAGGGGAAATACGAAGCTTTCTCTGAATCTTTGCACCATTTCCTCTGTCTGACTGTCATACTGCTCAATATATGTAGCCTTTGACCTACAGACTTGAAAGAGTTTTCCCTTCCTTGAAATATAGGAAAGAATTTCATAAGGGTTTTGTTTTGTCTTTTTGTCTGTATTGATGGCTATTTTGATAGACTCTTCTCTGTGAACTTTGTTGGGCAAATTTCATTTTCTAACAGGTTGTCACAAATGTTTTATGTCAACATCCAACAAAGCGGTTCTTCACAAAGCAGCACAAATGAATGCATATGCTTGATGTTCCCTCTGTATGAGTCATCCATAAAAACCTAGGCAATAATTATAATAGGAATGGATGGATACTCGTAGACATAAACCGTGAAGAACAAGTTTAGGATAAGGACAGTTTGCTGAAATGCCAGGCAAGCTAAAAAGAACCTTGCCCGTCTAACTGGAAAATGAAACAAGAAACTAGATTCTCTTTCAGAGGCCTATGGTGGTAGCACATTTATTCTTAATTAAATATTTCAGCCTTGATGCCAAAGGATCTGCTTTCATGGGACTGGAACAGACGTGTCATTATTTCTGCCTGTTAAGAAGATGGCTTTGTGAAGTTTAAAATCACACAATTCACAATGGGAACTCATGGTGTCTAGAAAACATAAATGAACCAGATCTTAATTTCCAAATTGATTAATATGTCTTGATTATTAGGTCCAATGTGTAGTGTTTGATGAGCTCATAACTCCCTGTATGTTTAAATCGTGGGTGGACTTGATGGGATTCACAAGCTTTGCAGTCTGATGAATAACATATCACTATATACTTAATATGGGGCAAGACCGAAGCTATTTCAAGTCTTAATTTCATTTAGAATTCACATCTTGAAACTCATTTAGGGTGAGATTAGACTGGGAGGTTGTCATATGGGCAAATATTTATATATGATTACATTGATTGACCAAGCCTCTTCATCTGCTCATTGCCCCTAGGCAGCTTATATATGCAAGCTTGTTGGAAGGGTTACCCAAAAATCATCTGGTTCAACCTCTTGCTCAAGTCAGGGCTAAGTCAAATTTGATATCTCCCAGCACTAAAATTTCTCAGCTTCTTTCAGCCTCTGCTTCAGTGTTTGATCAACCTCATTGTTATTACTGTTAATTAGCCTTACTTCTAATATCTAATCAGAATTTAATATTTTTGCAGTTGTGACTGTGCTTCCCTTCCTTTCAATGTGCATCTCCAAGACATGCCTCACTCTTTTCCTCCCATTGGGTAGTTCCAGGTGCCCTTTAGACTTCTTCTCTCCAAGCTAAAACCCCCTCTTCTTCCAGCTCTTCTTCCTGCAGCAGGGAGTCCTGCTCCTTAAACAGCTTCATGGCATTTGTGGCCCTTGATCCAGTAAGTCAACAAACTTCTCAGGCTGGAGAGTGCAGAAATGTGCAGAGCACTCCAGATATGGCTTCATCCATGACAAATAGAGGGAAAACCTGGAACAGTTTTGCTAAGGTAACACTGTATGACCCTTACTAGTATTGTCTGGAGAATAATTTACAAAACAAATATGTGTCACATACATGTCCTTTGTGTCACAAAGGAACTAAAATGCAGATTGATGTTTGTATAAAATTTCCTATTGTGTAGTGGATAAAGGGGCTGAAGTGGCTTCCACTTTGGCCATCACTTCTTAGGCACAAGGGGTGGAGTCACAGTACATCCATTAAAAGAATTTTGACATCCACACTCTTTATACCAGAAGGACTGCTGCCGTGGTATTACTCTAAACTGCCTTTCTGGCTAGGTAATCAAACTTTTTGTCACAGCAGAATAAATGATATTTCTCTTCTCAACACCTTTCTGTAATCACTACTGGCCAATGTACAATTTCAATGTTTTGTGTAGAATGTGACAGTCTACACTGGGGAAAATGAAAGGAAATAGGAATAAAACACTTAATGTTTTCGTGTCTGAAGAAGGCAGCTCAGTTGCATCAGGGCTTTTACTTCAGTATATCTGCATTCCACATTCCTCTCCTGAGGAGTGAAAAAAAAAAACAAAACCAAAACCCCTCCAGTCTGTAAAGAAGTAATTCCAAGCAGGGCATTCCATGGCTGTTTTTGCAAAGAGATTCAAATTATTTTAGGAAGTTTCCAATCTACTTTCAGTTTGTTTGATTTGTCTTGTTATATCTTTTCATTTCTTTCCTTGGCTTACTGCTTTAAATTGTTTTCACCATAGTGTGACTGAAAAGTTTTTGCAAAGTCCTTCAAACTTTGTGCTAAACCTGATGTTGTCCTATTTCAGTCCAACCTTGGCTCATGCACATTGAACAAAAAATATCTGCTCATTAAGATCTTGCTTACAAATCACAAAATCTTGAGATATTTTGTTTTGAAAGACACAAGCATTTTTACACCAGGAAAACATAAGGAAAAAATACCTCACCTAATTTGAAACGAATTAGTGTTGGCAGGCTTCTATGTATTGTGTTAACATATGGTATTCAATGCTAAAATGTTTCAACCGCCTTGAAGCTTATAATAAATTAAGACTGTAGGAGAGGTTGAAGACTTCAAAGTAGAGCAAAAATAAAAAAATCCAGCTCTTAAATTTTGTATTCCAAAAAGAATTTCATTCTTCAGGAAGTTGAAAGTAAAAGTAGACAAACCCAGTATTTTAGGACGTTGAGCCAAAGACTATGTGAGAAAGCCCCCAGATGTCTTGCTTTAAGCTGTGAATTATTGTTGCTTGATTTTGAGGAGTGAGAAATGGTGAATTTCTTGAGACCCTTAAGATGTGGAAGCTATACACTGCTCTTATTTTGAATGACAGTGTGGCCAAACTCTTTAGCCAGAAACATGTTTGTGTAATTTTTATTTTTTCAGTTGTCTTTTATGTATGATATAAAGTTGCTATTAATTTAAAAACTGTCACTCACAGAATGTGGGAAAGGAAGGCCAACTGAGACAAGCACTCAACAACAGCTGAAATTGGTATCCTGAGACAGGTGATAATTTGGTACAGCTAATTATCATTTTTCCTATATGATATAATGTCAGAAACATAATGAATTGTTTTTGCTTTGATAAGGCACATTTTAAAACCTGCAGCCAATGGTGACTTTGTCATATAGCTGTTGCTTGTTTAAAAGAGAGAAAAGAACCAAACAAAAAATGCCAGACAGTGACTCTGAGCATTTCCTTAGTAATGATTCATTCTTGACCTAGCCCTGACCTTGTCACTAATATTTAAAAGTAGTCTCTTGTATTAATGGTAAATATCTGAGTTTGCTAATCTGTCCAACCTTGAACAGCTTGTTCTTATTTGAAGGGAAGAGTAGGTATATGCACTTTGTTTGGCAGCTCTTCCATATATATTTGGTCTAATGGCATCTGATTTTATATGAATTTGTATTTAATCTGCTTCTGTGTGTTGTTGCTGATCACCCCCTCATGTATAACCTCAGGATATCTAGTGTCATGTATATTTTCTGGACAACCAGGCTTCAGGGTGAGAGAATGGCTCAGTCCTTGCCACATTATTACTGTGGATGCTGGAACATGAATCCTTTACTCTTCTCTAGCAAGGCACTCAGCTCCATATGATTTCAGGACCATCATTATTTTTCCACTTTTTACTGACTGGATGGGTTTGGATGAGTTTGCACTTTAAAGTTAGTGGGCAGCAGACAGAGACATACCACACTTACTAATACCTAAAGAAATTATGCTGAAACAGTAGTAGATTTATGACTGAGTATTACAAACTTCACTTCTTCGTTTCTTTCCTCTCTGGTATGTACAGAATCCTTAGAAACCTGCTCCAAACATCCTGGATCATATGTTCAGCTCTTCTTACTTAAATATGCACATAATTTGGCTAGAAATATTCACCTGCGTAAAATTTGTGTGTTATTTTTCTTTTTATAGGATCAAGCCTCAAAACTTCATATAACTTATGCAATTCCCTGTGGTAGTCCCTAGGCCATCCACAGAAGACATTTCTCTTTTGTGGAGAGTAGGCAACATCTAGACTGCCTCAGATAGCAGTGTCTCCCCTTTGGGAAGTCTCTTGGGAGACTTCCTTGCAGCTCAGGGTAAGCAAAATGCATCAACCTATGAGCCTTTGCAGTTCTATGTTAATGTTTTGTACCTTATTGGTTATTCCCTTTGTTCCTGGTTTTGACACCTCCAAATTGGTTCTTTTTGGATCCTTTCCCTGATTGGTCCCTTTCCCAATTCCTTTCCCCACTGGCCAAATTATGAAACCCCACCCCCTGGCTACCCTCTACAGTCCCTCTCCGCTTGGGCTATTTTCTTCCTTCCCCTTCAGACATCTCTGAATAAAGAAGCTCTCCTGGATATTGGAAAGATCCCATCTCGCAGTTTTATTCCTGTATCACCTGAGGTGGCAAGCATAGATCTGCTGCTCAAGCAGCCTTGCAAAAGAGCTGGTCACTCTACACCTGAGAGCACCTGTGCCCTATCAAACCAGGTGTCTTTTTAAAGATGCTCTGATGAGGAAGGTTGTGGCACCTTGACCATCAGCCAGACTGTGACAATCCTTAAGTCCACTGAGTTTGTTTTACTTTCTGAAATTCATGTTATTATTTCCTTAAAAAACCGTAGGCCAATTGACTTGCTTTTCTCTGTTTAAATATCTACCTGTTTGGCTATAAATCAGTGTGGATGAATGATCATTTTAGGCTTGTCTGTCTTTGGGCTGTGCTATTTCAGGGCTTTATATTACTTGGAAGCAGTATAATTTTATAATAATTATTCGTATCATTCTATATGAGAAAACAGTTCTGTAGCTTATCATTGTGAAGGGAAAAAAGCTGAAACCAAAACAGTTTTGTGTTTCTGGTTTAACATCCCTAAGTATCTGGGGTTATGTTATGAGTAGCATGCTCACTTGTGTACAAAAATTAATTTAATCCATTCTTGTCACAATTATGATAAACTTTATATGGTCCTTTTACTTTACTGTTGTTTCTGAATTTGTGCTTGGTAACAATTCAAAAATTAAAGGTGTTATGAAAAGAGTCACAGAGGTTACACAGTAAGATAATGCAAGAATTACATCAAAACCATTATTTTCTTCTCAAAAGTAATCTTTTTATCACACATCCTTTGACACCTTTATGCTTGATATTGCATAGCTGCAAATTTCCTATAGTTTTCAGGATAGTGTCAATTTCCGTATCTTTTCCCCCTCTTGACGTCTACTAATTTGTGATTTTATGTTGTCTTGGAAACTGACCTATTTTTATACATAACTTTTTTGATACTCAAGAAGTCACACATTTATCTATCTCACAGGCTTAATACTGAATTCATTATTTTCATTTTGTGTTACAAAATGCCTCTTTCCTTATTCATTTTTTGTCTCCCAGGAATAAAAGTTTGTTTTAGGTGGTAGATGTGGAGAGTAGAAAGTCTTCATGACACTGATGACATAGTACATTTTTACAAGAATAAGATGGGACCCTGGAGCCTGGTATTTTTAACCTAGTTTCTAAAGCCCTTCAAGTCTCTTGCTTCTTTCAGAATTATCAATGTTTTCATGAGATAGCAATCATACCTACAGTCTTATATAGCTAAAAAAAATCTTTTCCTTCCCCTGTGTTATTTTTTGAGGTATATCTCCTAGTCACAAGTGTGTCAGCTTTTCTGCCTTTTCAGCAACCATACAGACAACATAAACTATGGAAAGGTTAGATTTTATGGTATTTGCTGAGTAACCGCAAAAAATGGGATTTTTTAAAATTTGAGTCCTCCAAGTGCAAAAGGAAAGTAGAAATCCAGTCTCAATGGGGAATGTTAAAGAATGGCTGACAAATAACTCAGTGATGTTAATTTACTATTTTGACATTTGAAAACTTTTTCCTAGCATTTCTCTCTGGCCTCCATTTTGAGGATGGTGGTGATTGTTACCATGAAAGTTGAATAACCAGGTTAATTTTCTGTTTTGTATGTAGATTCAGTTGCCAGTAGCTAGCAATAGTTATGTTACTAGTCAACACATAATCTTAAAAGTAAATTACTTGAATAAGCACTGAAGGAATTAAATTTTCCTGATGCTTCTATTGCTTCTTCCACACTGTTCAAGCCTTTAATAAGTTAATTGGTGCCTTGTATCTCTTCTCTAAAGTACACTTCACCTAAAAGTCTGAGGTGTTTCTTTTCAGATACAGATTTTCTGCTTGCCAGGAATGTAAGCCAAGTTTTGGGTTTCCAAAACTCTCTCAAGTCCATTTCTGTCTCAAAATAAAAGCACCCTCCTTTATGTATCACATAAAAATCCAGAACAGTAGTGTGAGACTTGAAATTTATAGACCTTATCCTATTTTTAGTTAAAAAATGAGTGACAGCAGAAAGATATTGTGCAATCATAGAGGATCTGTGAGGTGGGTTGAGGAATGCAAAACTGAAATTTTGCTTTGTCTGAAGCGTGCCTGTTGTGTTTTGCTTGGTGACTGGTGGTAATGGCAATGCAGCTGTGAATTTCTGTCATGTGTCTCCTTTCCATACATGTGCACATACAGCTACACACCAAACCATGAACGTTACCGTCACTCATTTTGCAATCCCATTTCAACAATTTCCTTGTTTTCGAGTTCCATCTTTTCTTGGAGAGAAGGTGTGAGAACTCTACAAATTCTTCACAAACTGAGTGATCAGATTTCTTTTGGTATTTTCCCATCCCATCCTGGAACCACGGCCCAGTAAGAAGTGAGTATTTCTTGCAGTTCTTTTTCCCTCATTCTTCTTTCTGCAAGTGACAAACCTCCTTTATGCTTCCTCTGTGTTGTCAGGACAGATTTAAGGCTTTTGGGGTCTAATTTTGCCTTATTATTGTGAGTTCATATAGGTGGCTCCCACAAAAATGTTATACAAAATATGACTTATGCAACAGGTATGGGTACTGCGCTGTCTTCATATCAGGTGCAGGTATAAAACCTGTGTATTGATAACTTGTTTCTTTTAAAAACACAGACCATCACATCTTTTTGAATGAAATTATTAAGTAAATGTAACATGGAAAAAGGACAAACAACTGCTTTGTCTGCATTTCTTTTTTGTAATGAGACAGGTAAAGATCTTGCTTATGGAAGTTCATTAGTTTTTATCAAGTTGCAGGGGCAAATTTTGGTAAATCAACCTTTTGTATTTAAGACCATTTTTTGTTTAAGTGCATTACATTTGATTTCCCTTTTTAAGGAGTAACTGTCAGTGGTATAATTGCAAATACTCTCTCTTTTTCCAGTTCGGCATACTTTTATGGCTATGCTGCAGAACTTTTTTATTTTAATATTTTTTACTGGTTTCATGCTGTGGTTCTATAGTGAACATTAGAAATTATCGCAGAGAGAATTAGAGGGTGTAAGTGTGATTGTCTGAGTCATGTAAATGCCAAAAGCTTTTTTGTGACATTTTTCAGACTTTAAAAATGGAAATATGTTATTTGCACATTGGCTCCTGATGGAATATGACACACTGCAGGCATGCAGTGAATTTGAGTTCAGGCTTTAGGCCATTAGGGGCTTTGTATATGTATATGCTTCTGGAAATAAATGAAACAAACTGCTTTCTGCACAGACATCCCTTGTTGATGAGCCAAAGAAACTCCATCAGGTCAATGAAAGCAAATAGAATTTATGGACTTGCTGGAGCCTGGTATCCAGACTCAAATGCTATGGAATGTTTTTCTTACTTGATGTAACTTTTGTATTTTCTCCCAAATGAGTTTCAATATCCTTGTATTTGCCTATGAAATATTAATATTGTCCAGTACAATCTGGGTTTAAAAGCAGAAATTTGAGCTGAATTACATTTCAAGTTTGTAAAAAAGGAGCCCCATCCTTTTAAATAGACGATCTTTAAGGACTTCCCATCCTCCATCACAAACAGTCTCCCTAAATTAGTCGCAAAGGATTCATTTTATCTCTTGTGTTACCTATCAGGCTGGAGAGCATGCATGTAAGAGATTTTTCCAGCTCTCTATTTTTCTGCCTCATCCAGGCCTTTCTCAAAATCCAAGTGGGAGCCATAGAAGATGACATTAAACAAGAACCCGTGCCTGGCAGTTCGCAGAGAGGAGAACCCTGGTGGGACTCAGCAAAATAGTTAAAGATCGGACCCACCCCACTGAACTTTTACCCCAACTGTTTTCTTACAGAACCCGACTTGCTTGTCTCTGCACATACTGCTTATGGGATTGGCCTAAAATGTTTTTGCCATTTGCTTTTACAATTTGCCTTTTTCAAAATTGTGATGTGGGAAGGGCATGAGGGTAAGTGCTGCATTTGTAGTTCTTTAGCCTTATTGATTTTCTGATATCTGGAAAGGACAACCACTGCCTGTTCAAATGTACCACCTGAGTAGATGGGCGTGGGTGGTCAAAAAGTTAGATATATATCTATATATCTATATCTATATCTATATATATATGTATATATCTATATATATATCTAATCTATCTATATCTATACATGATGAGCCCAGCAACTAATATTAAATTTTCTCAACACAACTGAGGATTAGGATGTGAAAATGACTGTAAACTAGTAAATACCACTATGATTTGGAAACAAACATTCTTTGAGTTCTTCATGTGTATTAAAAAATTCTTTTTTTGTCTAAGTTTTTTTTTTCTAATGTGATGAAAAAGAGCTAGACTGCCATAATCCATCAATAAGTAGTATTTAATTTTTAGTTGGCATGATGGATGGATTTGTCTGGATGTCAGATGTCCATTAAGCCAATCTGTGACTCCCACTCTTCAGCTGGGGAGGGGAGAGAACCTGCCATGAAAAGTTCATCTATAGTGATAAGGGCAGGGAGACTCACCCATTAGCATCAGAACAGAGTCAACTCAGAAATAAATTTATTAAGAATCTCATCAAAGTAGAAAAATAAGAAATAAAGCCAAACTTTAAAACACTTTTGCCCAATCCTTCACTTTTTTCCAGGCTCAACTTCACTCTTAATTTCTTTACATCTCCTTTGCCAGTAGCCCAGGTAGCTGGGGAATGGGGGCTGCAGTATCTGTGTCACAAATTGTCTCTGCCACTCGTTCCTCTCACACTTCTCCTGCTCTTCAATGGGAGACAAACTTCTTCAGAATGAGTCTTTCCCCTGGGCTACAGTTCTTCAAAAACTACAACAGCTTTTATCCCTCTCCGCTGTGTGCAATCCTTCATGAACCAGCTGCTCCAGTGTGGATCCCTCACAGGGTCACATGTTCTGCAAGCAAACCTTTTCTCCACAGGTCTATAGGTCCCTGTCAAGACCCTTTACTGCATGGGCTTCAGAGCATGAGAATATTTTGTATTCTTGCAAGTTGATCTGTCATCATACTTTTGTTGGGTCTCAATATCGTTTTAGCCACTCACTTGGATTCTGTTATTGAGTCTCTCTGTAGTTCTAATTGTCGCTCATCCCCGTAACTGGTAGTTTTCTATTATTAACTAATCATCTCTTGGCCTTGTGGGAGCCTCAGAGCTTTCAGGCCTTTTTAGTGAGGTTGAATTATATTACCTGCTCTTATTAAAACTTAGATTTAACCCAAGTAGGAAGGGAAAATTGTCCTCCTAATGCCAAAATATATAAAAACATATCACTAGACATGTTGGGTTGCCTGAGTTTCATGGCAAACTGCACCAGTCTGACTTGGTACAAATAATATTTATGTTATGGAAGAACTGAGGACCATGGGAAGAATTTCTGTTGCACACTTCCTTTAAAAAGCCGAGATAATAAGTTTTGAAAGTTGAGTGTGAATAGCAGTGTGAATGTTCTGAGCATGTTAGGCTGACTGCAGGTAATTATTTGTTTAATAAAAAATTGTATAGGGTCTGATCCAAATCCCAGTGAAATCAATTGAAAGATATTTAACCCTGGTGTGTAGAAGATCCAGCTAGAGATATTTTAATCACCATTTCTCAGCAACATACCTAAGATGATGTTGTGTAGTAATAACATGGGATGTTACAAGACTAAAATTTTAGATTCCTTAATGAAACCCTAATTTAAATTTGTAATCTGTTCTGAAATTGTAATCTGTGCCACACTATGTAATTAAAATTATGCATTTTATAACTTTGGATTACTTTGTTTTGCAGAACAAGTATTATATTAAAGAAAATTATACTAATATATAAAATTATGATATGATTGATATGATATGGTAGAAAATACAAATGCAAAATATGTCTTTTTCCTTACCTTATTTCCAAGTACTAACTGCATGGTCAAGGAATGAGAGAAATCTGTCTGAAATGGTCTAAATGGTGTAAAATTTGTCCCACACTTATCCACACAGATAAGTGTGGGACAAATTCATATAGCATTAGTTGTAAGGATTCTTGACTTGATTTTCTCTGAATAGAGCAAATTTTATGGACCATAAGAGGTTTTGTGCTCTGCTCTTTAGATTTCTGTGCTTCCTCTCAATTTTGTAGCCTTCATCTCAGTCATTTCTCTGCTGTTCTGTGGCCACCTCAAAGCAGAAAGCATGCAGGGAAATACTCTTGCAGGTCATTTTCATCTGTGTGGAGAATAGAAGAATGCCATATTAAAGCCACGGATATCAAAGCCATGATTGAATTTTACTAAAGCTATCAGATTATGGCAGTCATGGTCCTCATGTTTTTTACCTAGCAGTGTCAATCAAAGAGTGAAGTGTAGGGTCTAAGTACTTGTAATGGAGAGGGAGTGAAGTCTACTCAGGTGATATGGCAGAAGTGAAGTAATGCCTTGCTCTAGGTCTCAGTAAATTCTGATTTCACTCTGATACACTGCTTTTCAGAGAAGTAACAGCCTGCAATTCTCATTAAAATGGTCAAAAGCTTGTTATTATGCCTGATCACCGCATTTGTGTTTCTTTGTAATGCTGGCATCATTATAGCTGTAAAGCGTGTCAATTTACTTACAATGGAGATCTACAGCTCAGGCACACAACTGAGTTGTAGGGGATTAATACGTTTCTGTGCATCAGCAGTGCCATGGTAACTGCTATTAACTGCCTGTGCAGATGTTTTGAGCTCTCTCCAGTTGCAAGGCAGTGATTTATCCACAGTTCTGGAAAAATTTTCCACTAAGCTGCATTACTTTTTTTGATTGCTAAGAGTCTGTGAAGCCTTGTGGGGCTAAAGGGTTCCCAGAGGAAGATGTGAGGGTACAGTTGGGCACCACTGGATGTGAGGAGAAGGGTAGCACTGCCATGAAAACCCAGGAGGAGAGGGTTGCCCATGGTAAGGATGAAGCTTGCAGAGCCATCCTCAGCTGCGTGGCCCCACTGAGATCCATGGAGTGAGCAGCACTCACCCTGAATGATGGGGTTACCCTGCATCCCCGCTCTGCAGCCTCCTGAACAAGGCCACTGCAGTCCAAAACACCCGAATGAATTTGTTTTGAACTTGGTCGAATATTTGGCAAATGAAGATGCTACAGCCATGCAAAAACAATTACATTCTTACACTCACATCTTAGTCAGGAAAGCTGTGCTGAGAACAGTTGACAGTAGGAGCTCAAGGGACAGAATTTTTGATTTCCAGTGTTAAAATGTCCATATCATTACTTTACTTGTAAGACTATCTGAAAAATTATTTTACTGCTGTTAAATAATTATTTTTTGGGAATGTTTGATTTGGCCAATGTCTTTTGGATTTGGATGTACCCCAATAACATTTGCCAGGCAATCTGTGCTACAGTGTCTTAAAAATAGAAGCTGATATTATCCCTCGTATGTCTCCAGGAGTTGGGGTTTTTTAAACAAAAGAGAAAAACAAAATCCCAAAGAATAGAATATCAGTAATTCTGAATGCAACCTTTAAATTTGCAAATTTGGTACTCCCTTCCCCTTCCCCTTCCCCATAAACACATAAACCACATCTTGATTTCATTCCAGCAGAAAAAGTCAAGTATCTCAATTTCCAAGTACATGCTAGAGGATAGAAGCTTGATTATAACACTTTTCTAATATATTAGAAAAGATCCAGATTAATATAATCTGGAAATGTGGAATCATCCTTAATAATTACATAGAATATGAAGATTTTGATTAAATTCTTTGTTACATGAAATGTTAATATTATTATTGTTTTGCTGAGATGAGCTTTCATGCCATTTGAAATTATTGCCATGGTCTTTCTTTTTTAGAAATCTTGAATCTAATCTACACATTTGGTAATCTGTCATTTCTTATGGTTAAATCAGCCACTTAATTACAGTGACATTTTACATTCCAAAGCATCCTCTCTGAGCTATTTCTACATTTTATTGATTATTTTTGCTTAATGGCATCATGAAACAGCTCCTTAGCTACCCACAAACCTGAAGTCTCATCAATGCCCTCATCCCTGCTAAATGCTCTTCTCTGGATTCAAGAAACACAACACTCTGCTCAACTCGACCCAAGCTGTCTGCTTGAAGATTCAAAGGCTTCCCTGACCTAGCCTTACTACACATCAGTTCATTGTCAAAATATTGACTCTAAATTCCAGCCTGGCTGGGATGCCAGCTTTCCTTTTCTACATCTACTTGTCCCAGTATCCCTCATGATTAGAAAAAGCTGCCTGTAAGCATTCAATTTGCCTTCATCTCCTCTTTTAATATTTTTCTTTAAAACTAACTGTTCAATGACTTGCTTCTTGCCAGTAAAAATTGGCTTGAGCACAGAAAGCACATTTTTTTCAGGCTGAATATAATTTCAATGTTTCTTTGCACACCCTCACTGACATTTAATATATTATCTATTGCTCCATTCTCTCTGGTTGAGTGGTCTTAAGGCCTTTTATTTTGGGAGGAGTGAGGAGATAGAGGATATTTCTAGATATATCATGTGCTTCAGCCTGAACATGTAAAATAAATAGACTTGCATAACAACATAATATTTCATTTCTGTGAGCTTTAATTATTCCTTGTGCAGTACTCACAGTATCTGGTAACAGAGGGAGCAAAGCATTAGGGGAAACCTTTTCGCTCTCTGCTGTACTAGCAGCAGTACCAAGCATCTGTTTTGTTGGACCAGTCCCGAAATCCCACAGCTTTGGACTTGTGCCTCTCCAAGCATTCCTGGTAAGAGCTGACCCTCTAAAACAGATGTGCTGTGACTGGGCTGTTCTCCAGGGCAGGGGGAGGGGCAGGCTCCAGCTCTGTCCAAGACTCTGTGGAAAACTACTCCAGAGCTGTTCAGCCCTCGAGGCTCCTGCTGTGAGACCATCTAGCTAAATCAAAGAATTAATGTCATTAATTCTAATTTAATCCTTGTTTCCTTTAAATGGCCATGCAAAGAAGCACAGATTCCACTTCTCAAACCAACACCTTCTCACTGTGAATTGGACGTAAATCCATTTTTTTTTGCTATGATAGTTTATCTAAATGCCAGCAGCCAAAGAGTGCTACAGGTTAGTAAACAACACCCAGAGTCCCACTGCTCTGAGTTACTCTGCCGCTCTTTCTGATAGTAACACTAATAAAACAAATTATTTGTACACACCTTGCTTATTCCAACCAGCATTCATTTTTTTACAGAAGTTTCACAAAACAGACAACGTACTGGCTGGATTGACAAAATGGATGAATAATTTTTTGACTACTAAGAATAGATATAGCTGTGTAACTTAAGGAGAAAGTAACCAGCTTTCACATTTCTGGCGCAAATCTGATGATCTCCTTTGAAGTAGCCTGCTTTCCCCTCAGCCAAAATAATGGCATCATTTCTGGAGGTGGGATGCAAGGCTTGAAAAACCAATGAGCTAATCTGGCATATATTTCATACCCTTTAGGCAGCATTCATTGTTTTCTACCTAAGATATAACTGAAGTCAGTTCTAGGAAGTGATGGGCAGGATAAAAATAAGGCTTAAAATAAATCAAAATAAGACATGCAATAAAATTAGGACATTTTATTTTAAAATATAAATTAAAGCATAATAAGTAATGTACATGCCATAATGTGCACAGACATGTTTAATATGCATTATTAATTACTGGGCAGCTTGTAATTGAAATATAGGTTTACCTGAGGTATGTCATTGCCTGTGTGCTGGTTTTGCATTAATTGCAGGGAAGAAGTCAGTCACAGAAGTGATTTTTAAGAGAAGATGCTAAGAGCTTCCTCCGTGCCTGACAAAACCAATCACTGACTAGTTTTGAATATTGACAACCTGTTAAACCACTCGGAAGCTGAACACACTTCTGTGAACACACTTGTTAAAAAACTAACAAACCCTGTGAAAGCCTTTTCTTCTTCCAGCCTGGGAACAGGTAACAGGCTGGCCTGGC